>CAWUFW010006782.1:0-600000 GCA_963921515.1 Calotriton arnoldi | reverse complement strand
ATGAAGAATGATGCGTCAATACCTCATTTACCAGTTCAACAGCAAAGATAGTGTCCATTCAGAGGCAAGAAAAAAATAATCATAAAACCAATCCAAAGGAAGAGGAAAAGTAACGAAATTGTAATCCAAATGTATATCCAGGGTGGAATAAAATATGTCTTTTTGAGACAAATTAAAAATGCATGTGCTCTATGCTGTGGGGGTGGGTCTGACGATTCAGAAGAAAAGTTTTTGCAGATGGAGAGGGCTCGTGGAGCTGTGTAGAACTGGTAGATAACTCCAATGGTGGGGTATAGTAAGCAACTTCATTGTTTGCTTGTTGTGTAGAAATCTGTGAATGCCCACATGATGATTGTATCGTATTTGTAGATGTAACTGGAAGTAGCGAAACTTCAGTGTTAGCTGTCCTCAGCCAGGGAGAAGGAAATTCAGTGTTGGTTAAAGCTTGTAACGGGATTTCCTGTATGTTAGTAAGAGGAGGCAAGAAACTACCCATGAGCCCTCGAGGCCTATTATGTAGAACCGGCCGCATAGTGTGGTTTGATGAGATCAATCAAAACAAATCTCTTGTGTTTGCTACCAGCAAGAGGCAGTAAAAGTACAGTTTTGGTACCTTCAACAGCCAGGACTGGCACAGGCGCTCTGTAAGATGGCCGAACTCCTTCCTGACCGTTATTTTCTCCTGTACTAGGTCTCCGATCTTCTCGTTTGACCCTTGGCTTAGTTGCTTGTAGGGATATTTGGAAAAGAATTTGATGGTGGTCTGACCAGTCGATTGGGGTGATGTCTAGCATGTTTACTAATCCAGGTTTAGCGATGATGAGGTCAAGTGTGGCACCTTTGTTGTGGGTTGGTCCATTGCATGTTTGAATCATGTTGAGATCCCGGAGCAAGTTGCTGAGAGCAGCCACTGTGGGGTCTTTGTCATTGTTCCAGTGCGGGTTGAAGTCTAATAATAATATTGTATTAGAGAATGAAGTAGCATTGATTGTGATCATTTCCATAAGTTACTCTAAGAAGGCTGTGTTGTTCCCTGGTGGATGGTATAAAATGAGTGTTTTTGCTAGCAGTTTTTTTCAAGCTTGATTTCAACTCTCAAGTAGTTAGAACAATGGTGTATTTTCTATAAGGGTAAGGAGTTTCTGTAAATATTAGAGAGACCACCCCTCTGCTTTAATGTGTGGTCTAGCCGTAGGATTGCAAAATCCGGGGGAGTGAAAAGGTCCAGAGCTGTCGTTGGGCTGAGACAGGTTTCAATTAGGAAAAGCATGTCCAGATCATGTGCTAAGATCACATCAGCTATATCTGTTGTGTGTTTTGCAGCTGATCTGCAATTGTGCAGCATGCATTTCAGATTTGTTACTGTTTTGTTAGTTACTGAGGTGGGCATTGTGCTCGTTGGGATCGGGATCAGGTTGTTGTGATTGACTTGGAGAGGGTTGTATCTCCGGTTTTTAAAGTTGGAAGTCTTGACGATTGGGATGTTGGATGTTGTGTCAGGTGAGGAATTTGTGCACTCTGGTAGTGTATTAGCAGATTGTTTATCTCTTCTTCTGAGAGGTGATTGTTCGTTCTTCTTGGCCAGTGAAGCTGGTTGTCTCAGGGAGTTGTGAGTCTGCTGTTGTAGATAAGTTTTCTGCTAGATTGGGAGTCAGTGTACTTGGTGGTGGGCGTGTACATCTTCTCTAGGGTGAGCAGAAGTGTGGTCACTTTCCTCTTGACCCATTCCATGTCATCCCTGAGTAGTTTCAGGTTGTTGTTGATTTGGTTTGCGGGGAGGTTATGTGTTGGGCATTGACAAATTACATTATCGATCTGTGTGAATGTTTGTGAATTGTCGTGATCAGTCTGTGTTTTTGCTTCATTCACCTGTTCTTTGACTGGGGGATGTTTCATGGGGCCATATGTATCGTTCAAAATTGCGATCGCAAATGCCAAAATTCACAGAATTTCGGCGTTTGCGATTGCAATTGGGCTCAGTGTTATGTATTAAAGAAAAACTGCCTTGCAAAATAAGGAATCGCAAAATTTGCGATTCCCTATTTTGCGATTGCATTTAAGGAATCGCAAATTGCGATTCCTTAAATGCAATGTAAGAAGCACCGAAAAAATGCTATTTGGCCTTAGGAATCGCAAATTACCACCAACTTCAATTTGGTGGTAATTTGCATTTCTTTGAAAAATGCATCTTTTTGCATTTTCAAAGTGCCATGTGGCGCACATACATGCCCTTAGGGCATGTATGTTTGCCACATGTGCACACATGCACATTTCAGGGGTGCAACAGGGTGTCCTTTTGACACCCTGGCACCCTGTAATTGCATTCTCAATTTGCGATTCTCTAATTGAGAATGGCAAATTGAGAATGTCTTCCCATTCATTCCTATGGGCCTCTAGGCCCATAGGAATGAATGAGGAGGTATTCCTTAATTGCGAATCGCAATTTGCGATTCGCAATTAAGGAATATGTAGGATTCGCAAAATTATTTGCAGATCCTACATACATAGCGTTTTGCGATTCTCAAATTGCAATTCGCAAAACATCGCTATTTGAGAATCGCAAAAGAAGATTTTCATACATATGGCCCATGGTCACTAACCCACTTCCTGTTGTTGAGTGGTTCCTCCTTGGGCTGAGAGAGCTGTTTGTAGGAGGGCATTGACAAATTACATTATCGTTCTGTCTGAACGTTTGCGAATTGTCGTGATCAGTCTGCGTTTTTGTTTCCATCACCTGCTGTTTGTCTGGGGGTGTGTCTCATTCACTTACCCACTTTCTGTTGTTGAATAGTTGCTTCTTGGGCTGAGAGAACTGTTGTAGGAGGGTCTTGTTGCTGTGGGGCTGCATAGGTTGCAGGGCTCCAATTTTCATTCTGATTGGTTCTTTGGATGAACTTAATAAGTTTAGTGTGATGGTTACGAGCCGGGAGATGTTTCTTGAGTACTAACCCACTTCCTGTTGTTGAGTAGTTGTTCCTTGGGCTGAGAGAGCTTTTTGTAGAAGGGTTTATTTGGGGGCTCTGTGGGGCTGTGTAGACTGTCTGGCTATGATTGTCGTTGGGTGTAGTTCTGTGGTCGGAGTTAGTAGGTTTAAAGTGATGGTTAGGAGATGGAGTATGAGACGGTTAACTAGAGGGTTTTGCTGGGGCTGCAGCTTTCCTTTTTAGGTCACTAAAAATTGAGTCAAATTCTTGTAGGTCATTCTCCGCTGCTTGGATAAGGATGTTACCATTTTGGTAAATTGAGATGGTAGCTTTCACTTTGAGCGAGGGAGAGGATGATATTATGAGTTTGAGACCATAGGGGATGTTCATAAGGGATCTTTCTTTCACTACAGCGGTCTGTACCACCGTCAGTATCTTTTCTATCGGTGCACAGCGCATTTCTGCATTTGTGTATAAATGCAATTTACATGCAATTGGTACAGTGTCACCCTCTTTGAATGTGACATATGTGTGCTGTTCCCGCGATTATGCGGATCACCAAATTTGTGGTGTTGACACGTGTGTAAGTGTTTTGAAGCTAGTATGTCAGCTTGTCCTGAATGCAAAATATGTGTGTGTTCTGGTGTCCAATGTGAGCTTGAAAAGTCTGAGCGAATTAAATCATAATACGGTTTTACCCGTTGTGCATAATCTGGTATATATGTTCTACCACAATTTAGGAAACCCAGTGTTGATTGGAGTTTTTTCAATGTGTTTGGTGGTTATAAGAGTGCACACTTCTCTAGGAAATGTGTCACTAGACTTTTGCCTTCATTTGACAACTCGTATCCCAGTAAAATGACACTGAGATAAGCAATGTTTGATTTTTTAAAGTTGAATCTATAGCCTAAGAGAGCAAATCCTAGAATTATGCAATCTACTCTGGCCAAATGTTTTGCTAACTCATCTTCCGTCATGTATATGTCATCGGTGTAGGACAATGCTTGGTTGTCAAATTGTTGTAACAGCGCTGTTACACAGGCTGAGAACAGCACAGGGCTATTATTAAAACCTTGTGGCAATCAACAGAATTGTTTTTAAGGGCCTAGAGCACTAAATGAAGTCAGATGCTTTCAGGTGCTATGTCTTGGCAGAAAAAAACATTTGAGATATGTAAAGTGGTTTTATATATTTTATGTACTATATTGTTCATTAGTGCCGCCCTATGCATGTTTTGTACTGCAAATGTATGTGTAGCACTTTTCAATTGTCTGTAGTCTAAGACTAAGCAATATGAATGATCTGGTTTCATTACTGGAAACAAAGGATTGTTCATTGGTGAGGTGCAACTTTCTATTACACCCTGATGTTCAAGTTGAGTGAGAATTTCTCTTAGCTAATGTTTTGCTTCATGTTTAATGGGGTATTGCGGTTGTGGGCTGGACCTTATGGGTATGATGTGGTAAGGGGATCCTTCATCTCAACCCACATGGTTGTGGTATAATGCCACGGCTTGTGCTAGGGCCCACTCCTTGGCGTATGTGTGTTTTACTGATTCTGAAACGAGGTCGGAAAAAGCTGGTAATTTTACTGTTTCCCATAGTGGGACATTTGTAACAAACTCAGGTGGCCAATCTTTTTCAGCCAAGAGAATGTCATAGCCGAATGACAAGTTCTTCCAAAAGAGAACGTTGAGAGTACGTGGTATACCCCCCTCCATTTGGAGTTGTAATTCATATATTTGACTTGGGACACTTAGGGCCCGATTACGATGTCGTCCGGAAAGCATTCCCACCGAATCAGGTTAGGAATGCTTTCCGTACGATTCGTACTCGGGCAGTCTGACCGACCGATTACGATGTGTCTGGGTGCTTATGGACTTGGTTCGGTCGGACTCGCATTGACTTCAATGGGAGCCTGTGTTCCGAACGAGAACACAGGCTCCCATCGAAAAAAGGGGTGGCTGGGGAAAACCTTGCACCCTGTGGCGGGGCCCCCATGGTGCCTGCACGGAAAGGAGGGACCCATGGGTACCCCCCCGGGACCGATTCAGAGGGCCCCGATGAAGGGGGGCCTTCTACGGGCCCCCGAAGTCTGATTTCCACAGCCGTTTCGTCTCGGCCAAACCGAGTCGGAACGGCTGTCCGAATCGGGCATTGTACTCGCTCGTTCGGAAACCGTCTCCATTGAGCTGTACGATTCAGCTCCGAACGACTCGGGCTCCCTGAATCCCGTTCGGAACCGATTTGGACAGCCCGGACGGCTTCCTTGTATCATACTCAGTCGTCCGGAAAGGTGACCGATTCGGTCGGAAACATAGGTCCCGAATCAGATACCCAAATCCCGTTCTGAGCCTTTCCTGACGGCATCGTAATTGGCCCCTTAGTGTCTTGTCCGGTGTTTCCACCTGGACATAGTCACTCATTGCTACTGCCGCCAGACACTCCTTAGTTAAGAGATGTTGTGGCTTCTGAAGCGCTGTCCAGCAGAGTCAGAGCCCACTCAATCAATCAGTCAATCAATCAGTGTTTGTTAAGCATGACTACTCACCCGTGAGGGTCTCAAGGCGCTGTAGGGGAATGGCTGCAGGTCCTGATGGGCGCTGAGGTTCAGTCGAAGAGCCATGTCTTGAGATCTTTCCTGAATTGGGTCAGAGACTGGGATAGCCTGAGGTGGAGAGGCAGGGTGTTCCAGGTTTTGGCGGCGAGGTAGGAGAAGGATCTTCCTCCAGTCCTGGTCTTGTGGATCCAAGGGACGGTGGCAAAGGCCAGTTTGGCGGAGCAGAGGTGTCTGGTGGGTATGTGGAATGAGAGGCAGTGGTTCAGGTATGCTGGTCCGCGGTCGTGGAGGGCTTTGTAGGTGTGTGTGAGGAGCTTGAATGTGACTCTTTTGTTGACTTGGAGCCAGTGGAGTTCTTGCAGGTGTTCGGAGATGTGGCTGTGGCGGGGGATGTTGAGGACCAGTCTGGCTGCGGCGTTCTGAACGTTCTGGAGGAGTTTCTGGGTGATGCCTGCGTAGAGTGCGTTGCCGTTGTCGAGTCTGCTGCTGATGAGTGCATGGGTGACCGTCTTTCTGGCCTCAGTGGGGATCCATCTGAAGGTCTTTCGAAACAGGCGACGATTGAGGAAGCATGATGAGGAGACGGCGTTTGTTAGAAATGGGGGTCTCTAGTTGGCAGAGGTAGGTACCTTTGTCCAAATAGGGACCCTTGCTTCTAGTCAGGGTAAGGGGGATACACACTTTAGATAACCCCTGCTCACCCCCTTGGTAGCTTGGCACGAGCAGACAGGCTTATCCCAAAGGCAATGTGTAAAGTATTTGTACCAACACTCACAGTAACACAGTGATAACACCACAAATGGACACCACACCAGTTTAGAAAAATAAAGTATCTTTATCTAAACTTAACAAGACCAAAATGACAAAAATCCAACATACAAGTAATAAGATATGACTTTTAGAATAGTTGTGGCAAAAATAAGTTTGTGGAAAACAAATAGCTCCACCTGGGACTATTGCGACGTCGTGACAGCAATAAATCCAAAGTACGGCGCTGAGCGGGAGGAGTGCGGCGTTGGGCACGGAGTCACATGGACCCCCAAACAAACAGTACCTTGGAAACGAAGTCTATGACGATGCACGGCGTCGTGGAGGTGAGGCGTCGGTGCTGAGGTCGAGGCCGACTCCCCTGCTGCCACGGGGGAGGCAAGGCATTGTGTCTGCGAGGAGGCGACGTGTCGAGTCCAGGACAGAGGAAGGCGGTTGCGTCGGCAATGAGGCGTCGGTTCCGGTGACGATGCAAAGTCGGCGAGTTTGTGGAGTCACCCTCAGCGGTTATCGGAGCCGCGATAACAGGATGCAGGTGCTGGCGATGACGGAGTCGGTGCGAGTGCTGGCGTCGGGCACGGCCGATAACTGCAGGCGTCGGCGGGCATCGGAGCTGCGGTGCAGGCTGGGCGGTGCGTCGCTCACTTCACGAGCGGTGCCCGGGGCCTCGGTGCAGGTCGCAGCGGCGTCGCTGACGGCGTCAGAAACAGATTTTCTTGCTTCTCTTTGGTTTCTTCCAGCTCCCAACAGCAGGAATGACCTCTAGAGGCCCAAAACTGGAATAGGCACCTCCTGGCAGGTCAGAACTCTCAGCAAGAGGGTTCAGGGGAGCTGGGGGTGAAGTCTTTGTGTCCCTGAGACTTCAAAACAGGAGGCAAGCTCTACTCAAGCCCTTGGAGACTTTCCTCAAGCAGGGGACACAGCACACAGCAAAGTCCTTCTCCTTTCCTTGGCAGAAACAGCAACTGCAGGCCAACCCTAGACACACAGCAAGGGCAGTACTTCTCCTCAGTTTCTCCAGCTCTTTTCCTTGGCAAAGGTTCCTCTTGATTCCAGAAGTAGTCTAAAGTTCAGGGGTTTTAGGTCTAATACTTATACCCCAAAATGTCTTTGTTCTCTATGTGCAGAGAAGCCCTGTGCCCAGTTAAAACCAGTTCTGTCCTCTCTGGTGCAGCTTCCTGGCAGGAGGTGGAGACAGTATTGTGGAAAGCAGGCCGGGCCCATTCAGGTGAAAGGAAATCTCCTCCCCCTACTCTAAATGCAGCCCAGGTCTATTCAGCCCAGCCCTGACTCATCAGACTCTCTGGAGCCACTGCTCCTCCCCAGCCACTGACACTCCAAAACCAGACAGCCAATACACATCCTAGCAGAGGCATACTGGATGGCTAAGCAAGAAAATACCTACTTTCTAAAAGTGGTATTTTCAAACACAGAATGTAAAAATCACCCCCTCTAAAAGATGCATTTTATCATTCTGAGTTCAGGCATACTAAACTTTACTTTCCTTCCTTGTTCCCAAGGGCAGTTATGTTTATAAGATGTTATAAACAAACTCCCCATTCTGTCCTATGGGAACAGGTAGCCTTGCAATAGTGATAAATGAAATTGGCAGTAATTCACTATCAGGACATGCCACACACATCAGGGTATGTCCTACCTTTCACATACACTGCACCCTGCCCACAGGGGTACCTTGGGCCTACCTTAGGGTTGACTGACATGTAAGAAAAGGGAAGGTTAGGGCCTGGCAAGTGGGTGCACTTGCCAAGTCAACATGGCAGTTAACAACTGCGCACAGACACTGCAGTGGCAGGTCTGAGTTATCGTTTCAGAACTACTCCTGTGGGTGGCACAATCAGTGCTGCAGGCCCACTAGTAGTATTTGATTTACCAGCCCCGGCACACTCAGTGCACCTTACTAGGGACTGACCAGTAAATCAAACATGCCAATCAGGGAGAACCAATCATAATAACAATTTACACAGAGAGCATATGCACTTTAGCACTGATCAGCAGTGGTAAAGTGCCCAGAGTTCTAAAGCCAACAACAGCAGGTCAGGAAAAAAAATAGGAGGAAGAAGCAAAAAGTTTGGGGATAGCCCTGCAAAAAGGGCCAAGTCCAACAGCATTGATCTGGTGGTTCATCGTGAGCGAGGAGTCCAGTATGATGCTGAGGTTTCATGCGTGGTCTGTGGTTGTGGGGGGGAGTCCTAACGGAGCGGGCCACCAGGAGTCTTGCCAAGCAGGTGTTGGGCCCCAGGAGGAGGACTTCGGTCTTGTCCGAGTTGAGCTTCAGGTAGCTGCCTCTCATCCAGCTAGCGGCGGTCTTCATCCCATCGTGGAAGTTGTTTCTGCGATTGTAGGCTTGTTGGTGAGGATCAGCTGGGTGTCGTTGGCGTATGAGACGATGTTGAGTCCGTGGTTCCTGACTATTGCTGCGAGCGGAGCCATGTAGACGTTGAAGAGGGTGGGGCTCAGGGAGGAGCCCTGGGGGACTCCGCAGCCGATCTCTGTGGGTTCTGAGAGGAATGGTGGTAGTCTGACTCGCTGTGTTCTACCGGTGAGGAAGGAACGGATCCAGTCCAGTGCTTTGTTGCGGATGCCGGCATTGTGGAGTCTCGTGCTTAGGGTGTGGTGAAAGCGGCCGAGAGGTCCAGGAGGATGAGGGCTGCTGTTTAACCCCGGTCGAGGAGGGAGCGAATGTCATCAGTGGTGGCGCGGAGGGTGGTCTCGGTGCTATGGTTGCTTCGGAAGCCGGATTGAGAGGAGTCCAGGACGTGGTTGGCTTCAATGAACTCGGAGAGTTGGGCATTGATGGCCTTCTCGATGACCTTGGCTGGGAAGGGGAGCAGGGAGATGGGTCTGAAATTCTTGAGGTTTGTCGGGTCGGCGGACGGTTTCTTCAGCAGGGGGTTGATCTTCGTGTGTTTCCAGTTGTCAGGGAAGGTGGCAGTCTCGATGGAGCAGTAGATGGTGCAGCGTAATTTGGGGGCGATGGAGGGGGCGGCTATGTGGAAGATGTGGTGGGGGCAGGGGTCTGAGGGTGCTCTGGAGTGAATGCTCTTCATGGTCCTGAGAGTGTCGTCCATGGTGAGCGGGGTCCAGTTGAGCAGGATCTGTTGGGGGGGCGGCGGTGTCGCATTTGGTGGTGGTGGGAGTGTGGGGCGGGTCTTGGGTGTCCAAGCTATGGTAGATCTGATTGATCTTGTGGTGGAAGTAGGTGCTGAGTTTGTTCCAGAGGTCTTGGGAGGGTGGGACTTCTGTGGTCTCACTGTTGGATTAGGCAAACTCCTTGACGATGGCGAAGAGGTCTTTGCTGTTGTGTGCATTGGTGTTGATTCTGTCTTGGAGGGCCATTTTCTTTAGGGGAGAGGAGTTGGCCTAACGGCTAGGGCGTTCGACCTCGGACCTGGGGAACTGGGTTCGAGTCTCGGTAATGACGCTGAACATCCTGTGATTCTGGGCAAATCACTTAATCTCCCTGTGCCTAACAAAAATGAATGTGTGTCCTCATGTAACGTAACTGGTGCTATGTAAAGCGCTCTGATACCCGATTCGGTTGCGGGTCAAGTTCGCGCTATATAAAACTCTGCAAAAAAAAAAAAAAAAAGAAGGGGTGGTGTGCGTGATGGCGGCTTTGAAGTCTGCGTGGGCTTCCGGGCTTTTGTTGTTCTTCCATATCTTCTTGAGCCGTCTACAGGTGCATCTGGACTAGTGGAGGGTGGCAGTGAACCAACTGGCTTTCTTGGAGTGTTGCTTGCCGGGTGCTTTCTTGAAAGGCTGGCAGCACGTCGGAGCAGTTGGAGATCCATCGGTGGAGGTTGCGTGCTGCGGTATTGGCATATGTGGATGTCGGCGGTGTGGCTGTGCTGAGGGTGGCACTGAGGTGCTCTTCGGTGACCTTGTTCCAGTTACGGCGGGGGGGTGGATGCGGTGGTGTACGGTGGGTTTGGTGAAGGCAAAATGAACCCAGTGGTGGTCAGTCCAAAGGAGTTTGGAGGTGTGGCTGTAGGTGGTGTTTTTGCTGGCAGAGAAGACAGGGTCGAGCGTGTGTCCCACTGCGTGGGTCGGAGAGGTGACTAGCTGCCTGAGTTCGATGTTGGTGAGGTTCTCCAGAAGGGAAGCGGTGTTCTGTTCATTGGGCTTGTCCAGTTTGAAGTTGAGGTCGCTGAGTAGGATGTAGTCGGTAGATGCGAGAGCCTGGGGTGTGATGAAGTCAATGATTGAATCGGCAACGGGGTGGGCGGGTGACAGGTGGTCTGTAGACGAGGGTGCCACGGAGGGTTGTGTTGGAGTTGGTCTGGACCTAGAAGTGGAGATGTTCCATGGTTGTCGTAGAGTTGTTCGAGTGGGTGGTCAGGCGGAGGTAGTTCTTGTGGACGATGGCAATGCCTCCTCCTGGTCATTCGGTACGGTCCTTGCGGGTGATCTTGTAGCCGTCGGGGATGGCAGTGGTGATGCCCGAGCTGGGGTTCGTCCAGGTTTCAGTGAGGTAGGCAATGTCAGGGGAGACGGAGTCAAGGAGGTCCCACATTTCCGTAGCATGTTTGTGGAGGGAGCGTGTGTTGAGGATGATGCAGCTGAGCCGGTCGGGTGCGCTGTGGGTCAGCCGGGAGGCGGGAGGAGCTGGAGTGTGGAGGTGGGTGAGGGTGCAGCTGCAGTTTCGGCAGTAGAAAGGTCCTTGGGTGTCTTTCGGCAACACGAGGTGGCAGGCGGCGTTCCGTCCAGCGTTGAGGGTGAGGAGGGTGCTGGTGTCGTATCGGTGGAAGGTCCGAGGACCAGGGTCCGTGGCGCTGGGCGCAGATGGGCTTGCCTTTGGAATGCCTTCGGCAGGCAGGCGGAGCACCCGCTGCACGGCCATGCAGCAGCTGCCATTAAATAGTGTGAGGGGGAGGGCTGGACAGCTGGGAGGTGGGAATCGTCAGTGGACCTGCAAGGGGCAGCAGCTACAAGAGCTGCACAGGGAGAGAAGCAGTTCACTGACAAGGTCAGTGAAATCGCTCCTTTCCTGGCGCAGAGGCCGCCATTAAGTAGTGTGAGGGAGAGGGCTGGACAGCAACCAGCAGGGGTCAGTGGACGTGAAAGGGGCAGCAGCTACCAGGTGGAGCTGCGCAGGGAAGGAAGCAGTTCACTGCACTCTCCTGGTGCAGCGGCTGCCATTAAGTAGTGTGAGGGGGAGGGCTGGACAGCTGGGAGGTGGTAATCGGGAAGCAGGAGACGCGACGCTGGAAGGGTCGGGCGACTGCTGTTGAGCAGCTGCAGGGGCACAGCGCAAAAGAGGGTGAAAAAGTGAAAAGAGTATGCAAAAAGGGGAAAAAAGAGAAAAAAAGAGTGCAAAGAAGGCAGAGGGAAAAAAGAGGCAGAAAGCACAAGGACAGAAGGCAGACCAGTAGCAGAGCAAAGATGCTCCCCACTAGCCCACCAGGGATGAGGCGCAGCCGGGAGCCTGCGGGTGGAGGAGGGCCTCGAACACCAACCAACAAGGGTCAGTGAACCTGCAAGGGGCAGCAGCTACCAGGCGTAGCTGCTCAGGGAGGGAAGCAGTTCACTGATTCCCCAAGGAAATCGTGGAAACAGATCAGTCCCTTTCGTTAGTAACTCAGGCATGCCCAAAGGGAGACACAAGAAATACTTGAATTGACATTTAAAACATTTATTGAAGCAATACGATTTTTGTGTAAATATGTGCACTGCAATGATTAATAGAAGGAAACAGTACAGAGTAATCAGCATTACAAGAATGGTAAAGAAGATAAACAATTCAACCATTGTGTTGGTACATTGATTATATGCATACATATATAATCATATTTATACTCCTACCTAGCGCTTCCTAACCTAGTGGGCTTGAGGGGTGTGAATCTGCCAGAATACCTTAGGGTGATTTAACTCCCCAGTGGGTATGTTTCATCTGGGAGCCTGTTCTTGTGCAGAGCAGGCCATCATCCTTCTCAAGAAGGTAAACAGGATTCAGCTGGGCTGAAATTCCGGCATGGGTTAACCTCGACCGTGACAGCGAAATGCTCCTCCGTCTAAACAAAGGATTGGTGTCATTTATATAATAAACTTCACCCATGTTATCATGCCAAAGCTCTAGTCAGGCCATCATGATTGATTCTACAGTTACAGAGGACAACAATCAACATCAACATTTTGCGCAGTGAACTTAAGCCTGGTGCAGAATGTTGAAGGCCCTGATAATATGCCTACAAAGAAGTATAAATGTAAGCAAGTCCATTTCAGAGAATATTACCGCATATGGGCGCGCAAGCAAATGTGTGTCAAGAGTCAATGTTTTAGAAAGATGTCAACTTTAAACGTGAATATGTAAAATGGTGGTGTTCCTCGTCCGAGTCCCATATAACCACATAACTAATGAGTGAGAAAGAAAGGTAGTAGTTACACCCAGAGTGAGTGTCAGACCTCAGTAGAGGCTAAACAGAGGACATCTGCTAGCAGCGGTTGATTCCACGTGCCTACTCCAGAGCTGTCCATCAATCAATCAAATTCACTCCTCTTACTTGGGCTTACATTAGCAATGTGATCTTTGTTCTTATCCTGTTGGGTCAGTTCTAGTCAGTTCTAGTGACTTCTGTTGATGTCAGGAGCAGTTAAGGCTTAGCTTCTAGTTTGACTTGTAGGGTTGTGCGTCAAGAACATTCTGAAACAAGCACATTGTCTATTTTCCCACAATGTCAATTATTTGCTTCACTGGTAGGGTTTAGTGTTGGACCTGCTGTAATGCTGATTGACTTGATCCATGTTGGCATGATGGGCTGTGTGTTCCTGGTCCACTTACTAAATGTGACTCAGATTACATTTTCCGAGATTGCCCTGAAGTTGTAAATCTAGAGGGGATCCAACAGTGGAATCTGTAATCCCGTCAGTTGACTCTCTTCCAGATTTAGGCTTCAAGTTAGGGTATGACAGATGTACCCTGTCCACTAAATTTGCAGTCCGCCTGCCCTATTTTGAGTCGGGTGAACCCTCATCTGACGGCCCGAGGGAGCACAACCCGTTGTGGTACGCCAACCAACCGTCCACCCTATTTAAATTGGTGGGTGGATGGCTTTTGTTTTTTTACTATCAATCACTGTCAAGCATATCCTGGCAGTGAGGGACAGTAAAAAAAAAAAATATGACACCCGCACCATAGGAGAGGACTTCCATGGTGTTGGGGGCCATTATTTGTTTCCTTTTCCGAAAACAAACTTCCACCTTGGGAGTTTGTTTTGGGAAAAGAAAAAACTTTTAAAAGTTAGATATAAGCGCCCATCACCAATAATGGTCGCACACTAAACTTTTAAATGGCTTTGTCTTAACCGGCATGCCATTGTTTCAAACAAAGCCACAGAGTTCACTCCAGGGCTGACAGTAAACTCTAAATTTGGCAGTCAATGTCACGGTGGCAGACGTAAAGGCCTCTGCCACTCTGACTGCCTTTACTCCGTCAGCCAAACTCTAAATCAGGCCCTTTGTACTTCGTTTTTAAATTAAAGGATTTTCCATTTCCACCCACCATTCAGTCAAGCCCACTGTTCCACCCACATTGTCATCTTTTACTGAGTTCCATAGAATGACGCTTCATTTCTGAAGATGCCCCATTGATAGATGTTGCCCATAGATTAATTTTCAGATTTAATTTTTCTTCAATCTTTCATTATATTCATCGTGGAATCGATGACCTTTTTATCAGTGTTGTAATTTCTCACTCACTAAACAGAGTTGTGTGTTCTTTTGAGCGGGGGTTTCTTCTAAGTTCTATTATGAGGTGGCCGGGCTCAGATTTCAGAAATAATGATTCTGTTTGGTGTCTCCTGACCTAAATTTTGTGATCAAAGTTTTGTCCCTGAAATACTGGGTTCTTTTCTACATAGTTTTCCCCAATTCATAGGGACAGATGGGGTCAGCCTTACCACCTGCTCTGTGCAGCTGGGAAATGTTATTGGATGTAGGATTCCTGGGGATGGGAGGCAGGTGGTCGGGTTGACATCTGGATGGCAGGAAGGGCCTTGTGCAACAGGGAGGAGCATTATATGCTGCACCACTTCACCTGTGGTGTTTCCGGAAGTCGGTGGGAGTTGGGTTGTTCCTCAACGGTCAGTCCCTGACCCATTCAGTAGCAGTTTCACCTGCACCTGGTAAATCCGAGCCTGTTGTTCCCAAACCAGTCAATCCCCTTTAGTGTGAGCATCAGGAAGCTAGAGTTTGGTACAGCAGTATCTCCCCCAGAAACACTGCTCTGCCAGACTCATAATTGGGACGTATGAGGGTGCCCACTGCCAGTGTACCATTTGCTTTTCTCCAGTTTTTCAACCTTTCCAACAATACGCCATTTTTGGGTTTTCACCTCTAATTCCTTTGGTGTTTTTTAGACCTGAATGTTTCAGTTTTTGTTAGCTGTTCTTGTTTTATGTGTAACTTTTGTTTTTACCTGTTTCCCCATCTAAATCAGTGCATAATTTGAGCCAATGGTAGTAGGTGGCCATCTTCACTCGTTTTTGTGAACCGGAATTTACTTTTCATTCATGGGACTTTAAAAGAGAAAAAGGCAGAAAAGGGGGCAAGAAAATAGAAAGAGAATGGTGAGTAAATAAGTGAGAAAAGAGAGAACCAGGGATAAAAAAGAATCTGTAAGAGTGAGATAGAAGGCCGGGGTTGTAGGGTAGTAGATGAAAGAGGCATGAGATTGACTCAAGACTAGATAGCCTTGGCATTCGGCTACCCTGACATTCAGCAGTATTAGCCATCGGCTTCTGAAAAAAACCTAGGAGCTCATGAATGGCAGATTACGTATTAGGAAATATATTCTGAGTATATATGAACTCAACTATATCCGACATTCTCGATGACCTTGCTCCACTAAAGTTAAAAAGAACCCAGATCAAAGACCGGAATCCCTGGTTCAACGGATCCCTCAACAAGGAGAGGAGATCCCTTCGACAGACTGAACGAAACTGGAAACAGCACCCGTCAGCAGCCCATCTAAAACTTCTCTGCCAGGCCAGAAATGCCTACAACAAGAAAATCCTCAACTCTAAAAAAGAATTCTTCAGAACTGAACTTGAGAACGCCAAGAATCGACCTCGCAAGCTATTTGACTTGGTCAAACACCAATCCAACAAACTAGCAAAAACCTCCAAAGAAACCCCTAAACCCCTAATATCAAGCGAGGAATTTTCATCCTTCTTCTGCGACAAAATCTCTGCCCTAGGAAATGAACTTAAATCCGCAACTCACCACCAAAATCCAAATCTGTCGGCTCTACCTCCTCTCTCCGCGCTGTCTTCCCAAATCTCACCCAAAAACCAAGCGCACTGGTCCAACTTTAAAATCTATGACGAACACTTGATCTCGAGAATTCTAGCCTCCTTAAACCCGAACAATCACTTCAATGATCCTCTCCCTTCTAACTGCCTTGCTGCCGCCTCTCAGGCCATCATCCCTTCCTGGACCTCAATAATCAACGCCTCCCTCCTACAGGGTTCAATACCTGATTCTCTTAAGGCTAGCCAAGTCGTCCCCATCTTAAAAAAACCTACGCTGGACCCTGCTTCCACCGACAACTATAGACCCATATCCAACATCCCACTCCTAGCCAAAGTTCTGGAAAAATGTGTGCAACAGCAGGTGAGCCTACACATCACCAACTTCCACCTTCTAGATGACTTCCAATCCGGGTTCAGACCTGGACACAGCACGGAAACCACCCTCCTCCACATCGTGGATGACGCCCTCCAAGCCCTCAACCAAGGCAAAACCTGTCTCCTAATCCTCCTAGACCTATCTTCTGCTTTTGATACGGTTAACCACCAAATTCTCCTTGAACGCCTCAAACTCAGGATGGGCTTGGATGGCACCGTCCTTGAATGGTTTAGATCCTTCCTCCAAAATCGCTCACAGAGAGTCCTCATCAACGGTAATCTATCCACTCCCTCTCCGATCACGGTTGGAGTCCCCCAAGGATCAACCCTCTCCCCTACCCTCTTCAATCTTTACCTTGAACCACTCACAGAGGTGCTACGCTCTGCCAATATCTCCTACCTTATGTACGCCGACGATACACAGATATACATCAAAATCTCTTCCCCGGAGGACATTTTCTCCCTGAATGAGGCCCTGAAGCTGACTATCCACTGGCTCACCGCCAACCAGCTTAAACTTAATGCAAATAAAACTGAATTTCTTCTAATCTCCCCACCCAAAACCAATCCAGACATCCAGGGATGGATCAAGGCTATCACAGCACTAAACTGCCCTCCTACCATTGTTGACTCTGCGAAATCCCTTGGAATAATCCTTGACGGCAGCCTGAACATGCGGGGCCATATCAACTCGATGGCCAAAACTGCCAGATTCCACCTAAGTTACCTAAGAAACCTAAAACCCTTCCTCGATACCTCTGACCTAAAAACGGCAATCCAGGCACTAGTCATTTCCAGACTAGAATATGGATGCTCTACTCGCGCAGGGCTACCCAAGAACTCTCTGGCCCCATTGAAAGCCTGCCTCAACGCCGCCGTCAGACTCCTAACTGGCTCAAAGAAATTCGACCACATCTCTCCCCACCTCAAAGCTCTGAACTGGCTTCCCCTAGAGGCCAGAATCCAGCTTAAACTGGCCTGCATTACTCACAAAGCTCTTTACTCCAATTCCCCTGCATTTCTCGCCCAAAAACTCGTTATATCCGGAGGAGCCAGAAACTCCCGATCTGCCATAGACCTTTTGCTTCAACCAGCACGCTTCCGGAAGAAAAAAACCTACAATCGGGCCTTCTCTGGGGCTGCTCCAAGAATTTGGAACTCTCTCCCACCCGCCATCAGAAGACTTCCGTCCTTTGCACACTTTAAAAAGGAGACTAAAACTTTCCTAATGGGCAAATTCCTCGCCTAACGATCACATTACAATCACCTCAGCGACATGTTCCACCCTCCACTTCGGCATTATCCATGGCTTTTACGGATGATACCTATTCCTGCACTCCTGGGCATCCCACTCAAGAGTTGAGACTGCGTGCCTTCTTTTATAATGTATCCACCTGTTTTTCTTTTTTATCCCATATGTAGCCGGGACCTTAGACTGCGTGCTCTTTTTTCTTGTATAATGTATCTACCTATTTTACCGAATTGGTCCCTCCCTTCCTAACTCTTTGTATACCACCCTTAATCCTGTAAAGCGCTCTGATACCCTCACAGGTCTGGTTCGCGCTCTATAAAACTATAAAATAGCTAAATAAATAAATGAACGAAAATCTTCCAAGCTAGTTGGCAGCTATAACTTTTATTTACACAATCGAATCTTCAAAAAAACAGTGATTTTTCATATTTAGTTTTGTAATTTATTTATAATTTCTTTTAAAATATGCAAGTTTTATCTGTAATAGAGTTGACTTCCTTTTTCATCATCCAAACAAATTTGTTTATGTCCTCCATAACTGACAACAGCACATGTCCAGTATCTGTGATGATTAAGTCAATTTTTTAAATTCTTTATTGAATATCCAAACAGACAGAATATTAGCCAGTAAAGATTGTTATGTCACAAACACATTTGCTAAAAGCATCCAAAGATCAATAGTAAATTGATCAAGACATGGGCTGCAAATCAGTCCACCAATGTCACAGGTAGCAAAATAAGGGTATAAACGCCGGTCACCCAACGCAAGCCTTTAATGACACCCTTATATTGCTCTAAGAGGGAGAATGCTGCCTTTTGTATTCTAGCATTGTGACATGTTCTCTAGTAAAGTTCATCCTAGCATTAGTGCTTTTATGTCAAGCATGACAGTTCATCTTCATAATGAAGATACCTCCTTTAAAAATTAAATTCTTGTCTGTTTATATATTCTAGAGGTACATTGACGAAGCGCTCCGAGTATACACATGGGCACCAATAAAAAGTACCAATTACAGGTAAGTGGAAGTGCATTGCAGCCTAAATGTAGGGCTGCTACAGCATGGTGGCCAGAAGTTATAAGGAATGTGCATGGGCTGTTGAGAGAATCAATTTCAGAGAGTATAATAGTGCGGATGGGGAATTAAGACTTTATAGATGGATGTAGTCATACTCATCTGAAATGGGAGCAATAGCTCATTGCCTACCAGACAGGTGGGATACCTCCAGAGACTCAATAAAATTGTAGGCTGTTGTGAAAGTAAACATGAGTAAACTAGTACTGAGTATTCTTCCTGGATAGCTACTGAAGGCTGTCTGATTTCTTCTATTTCTAATGCTTGTTTACATCCAAATCTAATGGTAGTCACGATGTGAGAAGCCAGCATGCACACAAATCTTGTATTCTGACTTACACTATCACTGTCTTTCAAACTTTTGATCCCATAACATCATGTCTCTAGTTGGGCTCCCTTGTCTTTGGTTCCTGGTGGGGAAACCTTGACTATGGGCACTTTTGTGTACCATGTAGAATTCTGCCTCTGTAGACTTTCATCCCATAGCCCTCAAACCTTGCTTTGCACTCAGGATATCGGGACTCAGTTTTGGAATCCTGGGTTTCTTGGGCCCTTGAATCAACCTAATCTCACAGTAGACCATGGACTGCAACTTCGAGACTCAGGACATTAAACTTGGACTCTAACTGTGCTATGTTTATCTCAGGAGCATGGCTTTATTGCTACTTTCAGAGATCTGAGATGTGTTCCATCCCATTATTTCTGCCGTATAAGACTGATGTAGTGCAAAAGGATGGGATATTTATAGATATCTGCCTTTGAACTCGAGGCTACAGGCTGCAGCACTCTGATTTGCTGGACGTGGATGCCATGGCTGTTGCATTTGACTTTGGAACCCTCAATGTGGGACCTTGATCCCTACCTTCAAGCAATAAGACGAGGTTTGCTGGAACTTTGGAGTCTTTCTAAGGGCAGGCTAGTGCAGAGTTCATCCAAGGATCCACAAATATTTGCCCCAGACAGTGGCTTCAGTCCCACCAATATACTTTTTCCCCTTGATCCTTGTATTGACACTCTAGTCTAAGGCTCATGGAACATCTCCACACCTCTACCCACATTACTTTGAACTCAATTCATGTCTCATCATTAATTTGCTGTGACTTGGACTCAGTTACTCTTGGTCTTTTTTTACTTTCACCAGTCAAATGGTCATTGACTACAAATCCAGTCAAACCTTTGCTTAGAGCCAGTGCCATGCCTTCATCTCAGCAGGCTCCTATCTGGGGAGCAAATATAAAGAACAGTGGAAAACGTAGAAAATAAGCTTGATTTTCAAAATGCTCTGTTATATAAATGTAGTTAATAATATTGTACTCTTCATCTTTCTTTGATTCTCCTCTTAGATTCTTCTCAGCCCTTCTCTTCCTTTTGACTTTTTCCACCTTGTGTGCCTTGTCGTGCTTGACTAAAACGTTTATATTTCTCATTCCTTTATTGTATTTGTTTTTATTCTCATTGTTTTACTTTTCCTCTAGCTTGTTTATTTTTAATTTCCGTCATCTCATCCCTCCATGCTCCGTTCCTTCCATGCACTGGATGTACCTCACTGCTAGCCCTTGAAATCGGTTCATTTGTCTAACTCCCCTTTTCTCTTTCTGCAGTGTGGGCCTGGTCTTGCCTCTCTACAGTTCTTTCTACCTACGAGCAAACTTGAGTGACCAAATCCTCCAAGTACAGTGTAAGTGACCACTTCTGTTGCCACTCAGATCACCTGCCCTGGATCCCGCCATCAGCCCTATGAAAGACCATGACTTCTGTGTAGCACGGTGACATGTTACCGTCCTCGCATGAACCAGCTCTTGGGTGGGGAGGTGGGTGGGAAGGGCTTTGCATTCCAGGGGAGCTGCACCTTCCAGGCTATCAGCTCTCCTCTGTGTCATTGATCTGGGAGTGCTGTCATGGAACCTGTGGCGGCATTGCTCCAGTCACTGCCACAGGCCCTGGTGTTGGCCATTCTTCCATCACTGCTTGCACCAGAGGGATTTGAGAAGCTTGCAGTGCTTTTGTGTGCTATTTGTTTTCTATTCCCTTTCAAATTTCTATTCAGCCATGATTATTTTTGATTTATTGATCCATTTATATTTAAACAGATCTGTCATTTCTGTGAGAGCCAACCTCTCTTCTCTCTTCAAATACATTTCAGCCCTTTTTTTTTCTCTTTCCGGCACCTCTCTTACTTTCTCTTGACCCCATCCTCTCATTTGATATTCCTTTATTCCACTTGCACATTCTTTAAAATCTGTCAGTCTATTTCTATGTCCCATCTTGATCTCATTCCCTCCTTTCAGTCCTTCCTTTCCCTTCTTTCTTACTTCATTCTTTCTTCCCTTCATCGTTCTTTCCTTGACCCTTCCTTTCTTACTCCTTTCCTTTCTCCTTCTATCTCTTGCTTCTATTTTTCATCCCTTCCTTGTATTTTCCCTATCTCCATTTTGTTCATAATTTCTTTCTTCTTTCCTTACTCTATTGCAGCCTTTCTTCCTACCTTTCTTCCTTCATCCCTTCTTTCTTTACATTTATTTATTCCATCTGTCTCACCCTCCTTTCTTTCTCTGCTTTATTCTTTTCATCCTGCTGTCTTTTCATCCTTCATCCTTTCCATCCTGCTTGCATTTTTCTTCACTGTCCTCCTTTCTGCCCTCCTTCTTTCCTACCTTCCCTTCTTTCTTACTTCCTTCTATTTAGTCTTCTTTCCTTCACCTTTCCTTTCTTCCACTTTCTCCTTCCATCACTTGCTTCTATTCTTCTGGCCTTCCTGGTGTTTTCACTTACTCCCTTTTATCCATAATTTCTTTCTTATTTTCTTCTTTCCTTACTCCCTTCCAAACTTTCTTCCTTCATCCCTTCTTTCTTCCACATTTCTAGCCTCCATCCATCTTGCTCTTCTTCCTTTCTCTCCTTCATTCTTTGCATCCTAGCTTGTTTCTTCATCCCTTCCTTCCTTCTTGTATTTCTTCCTCACTGTCCTCCTCTTTGCCCTCCTTCTTTTCATAACTTCCCTTCCCTTCTGTTTCCCTGTCTCTCTTCTCTTGTCCCTTCTTCCACTCCTCCCTTTGTTCAGTTCCTTCTTTCCCTCCTTGCTTTCTTTTGTCTTTCCTTCTATTTTCTGTCCTTCCTCCATTCCCCTGCCTCCTGTCCTTCCTTCCTGTTCTTCCTTCTTTCCTTTCTTATAGCATTGATTTCTTCCTTCACTCTTTCACTTCCTTCAACCTTTGGTTCGCTTTCATTTATTTTTTTCCTTCTGTGCCTTATTTCCTTTAGTTCTCTTTTCCTTTTTCTGTTAGTGTTGTCTTTCACTTTATTATCTTCTGTCTCTTCTTTTTGACATTCTTTTGGTCTTTTCTCTTCAGCTTTCTCCATTCCTACTTCCCTCTTTTTCTTAACCATATCCACTCTCATTCTCCATTTGCCTCACTGCTCTCACTTCTACTATTCACTTTGTGTTTTCCTCTTATCCTTTGCCAATCTATCTGCCTCTTTTTTCCATAGCCCCTATCACTCCAGATCCCCTCTGTTTCCCTCCCCTGCGGACTTCTCTCACTCCTTTCTCTCTTCCAGTTTAATTCTCACCACGTTTCCGTGTATTTACTTTTATATGTGTGCTTTTCTTCTGTCTCAGTCTTCTTTTTGTCCTTCATTTTGTTTGGCGTTCTTCTTTCTTCTCTATGTCTTAGTTCCTCTTATCTCATGCTGCATTAATCATTTACCCCTTTTCTTCCTTATTTTGTTTCTATTCATGTGCTATGCACTCTTTTGTTCTCACCTCATTTGCAACGGTCATAAACCTTACTCTCTTAGTTCTTGCTTACAACTCTTACTTCATCCCTCTGTTGCTTCCTTTCTGTCTACATTTCGTCCTGTTCAGACATTTTGTCCTTTCGTCCTTCCACCCTCTCTCTTCCTAACCATATTATTTGCATAGCTTGTTGTCCATCTCTCATCCCTCTTCACATTGTCATTATTCTCATGACACGCCACTTCTCCTTTTCTCACCATCCTCTCTTAATGCAATCTTTACATCTCTTTGGGTAATTACTATCTTATGCTACACTCATATTCAATTGCACAATTTTCCCTTCCTCATCATCATCCTACCCTCTTGCTTCCCTATGCTCACCACTCTCTGTTGAGTCCTACTCCTTTTACTTCACTATTATGTCACTCAAAAGCTTCACTCCATCCAGTTCTCCTTATCCCATTTTTCTCTCTCCTCCTTCTTCTTTACCATTTTCCATCTTTCCTACTACCAGCTTACCTTCCCAACCCACCTTCACTTCCCTTCTATTTCTTTCTATCACTTTACTTCCCATGACTTGCTTTAGTCTGTTCTTTCTTTTTCTTACTCTTGGTCTTTACTTCATTTCCTTCCTCTATCATGCTTCTCCTATCTCCTAAACTTTTATCTAGACTCCTCACAGTATGGCTCTGGATCTTTTTGTGTGTCGAGAACATTCAGCATTTGCCCTTTTTTTCTCATTCATGAAGTAATTCTTGATCATTATTTTCTGTTGTTAAACGGACAAGCCGTTAATGTGTCATGTGGACCCAGCCGCGGATCGCCCCTCCCCTACCGCGTGGGCCATGTCCCATTTCTGTGGTGTTTTCTGCAGTTGGCTTTGCTTTCTTTTCATGTCGTTCTTTGCTGGAGATTATTTTGATTTCTTTTTAGTATGATTATGAGACACAATATTTTTATTCAAACGGCGATTGAATAAAATATTGTTTGTAACCCCCCTCCTCCTTTCCACCCGCCCCCCTCTTTTTTTCTGTTTCTTTTTTCTTTTTCCGTTCTTTTTTTGTTTTCTTGCTCTCTCTTCTGTCGTGGACTCACACAGCACCAAACAAGAAATTGAAGGGCAAGTATGACCAGTATAAGACCACTTAGCCTTCACGTATCCAACCCTCCTGTTCGGTACACTCCCTCCTCCGCCTTCCTTCAAACCTCCCACCCCTCACCGTTTGCTTACCCTTCTCCCGCCTGCTTGCCCATTTTCCTGCCCGTTTGCCAGCTGAAACCACAACCGCCTTCACAAATTCCTTGTGCCTTCCTTCTGTCTGCACTCCTGTCCTTAACCTTTTCTCTCTTTTCCATTTTTGTTTAGAAAAAATCCCTTTTGTTGCATTCCTGATATTCGTTCAGTTGTTAAACTTCCTCGTTTCCTTCCTCCACTTCCCAACCCTTCTTCTTTATATGTTGCTCTGAAACCAACCTTCAGCTGTTTCCAAGAGAAAAATCTACCGTACAAGTGAACATGTCTTTTTGTTGAATAAGGTTTTGTCACTGGTTTAATCTCCCTGTTTTTTCAGCCTTCCTTTCCATCTGTTTTCCCTCTCTCGTGTTCGCTCAGCGATTTTTCTCCTCCTTTGCCTTTCCCGCCTTCTTACCCTCACCTGTCTTGTTTAGGACAACTCAAATTGTGAAGGACAGGGCTGATGAAAGATCAGAGGACTGGGTGAGGTTGAATGATTATGAGGTTGGATGATTTATAAGTGTAGGGGTGAGAGATGGTAATGGCTTCCAAATCCTTCCTTTGACTTTTGGAGTGTTGTTTTGATGTGTTTGTGTGCATCTGATGAGCGCAGAAATGGCCAAGCTACTCAGTATCTCCATAAACCTCCATAAAAAGGTAGGTGGCCAAACTCACATCAAAAAAGAGAGCTTGTCCATCAAACAAATAAATGAGCCAGCTGGTAAGCGACAGTGAACATCTTCGAAGGAGATACAGCAAAATAGAAGGTGGCATAAAGTACATGCTTACCAGAAAAGTAACATGTATTGATTTCCAAAACAGGATCCTTTTCATTTCGAAGTTTTAGTTAAGGTTTATAAATTGTTCTAATGCAGCAGGGTATGTCTACTGCTTACTTACAGTAAAATATGAAACGTACAAGCATTAATATCACCAGCAGTGCTAAAAAAACAGTTCTGACATGTTAATCTAATGTCAGTGCACATTTTGAAATAGCATCATAAAAAGAGCAAAGGGAGCAGAAACAAATAGGTACAATAGGAAAAAAAAACAGAAGACCATCCCTCAGCATATCAAGAATGGTAAGAAACAATGCTCAACTATTTATCACTGTTGTTATCAGAGATGCTAACCAGTTTCTTTAATATGTGTGTTGCAGTGACCTACGGTTTAACGGTTGATAAGCAGACATCTGAAATTAGCTGTCCAAGTGAGAAAGACTTCTGGTGACTGTAGCCTTGGTTTTTTGTGCATATCCAGATGGGTTACCAGAAATCTTCATTGCTCTGATTCTCCCTTCCCCGTCCCATTGCATAACTTAGAGGTGACTCCACCTAAATAATGCAGGCTCTCATTTGCCTGTTTCCATCCATACAAACATACGTCTCTATCCTGTGCATCTTTCCACCATAGGATGGACTATGGGATCCATGGGATCCGGCCCCCGCATCTCTAACTGTATAACTTCTGTATGGAACAGAACATGGGACAAGACGTCCCATGAGAGAAGAGCTGGGCATGAGAAATAATGAGACATATGATGAGGACTAGAGAGAACGTTTGTGACAAAGAACTGCTTCTCATTTCTAATTTGTGTCCTGAAGTTTATCTTGGAGGACATATGAGACTGGCAAGCCCTTCACCCTAATCCCTCTGATCGAAGCACAAAAAGACAAGCTACCCAATTTTGGTCAGTGATAACGTTTATGTTTTAATGCACACAACAGATACTAAGGTCAGCAAAAAGAGTCCGGCAGAGGTGATTCTTACAGTTGTAGATAAAGTCAAAGAAACTACACCATAAATTGTTGGTAGAGCATAATACTTTGGCAATGGAGTAGAGCCACCTCAGCCATCTTGAACCCATCTTGAAAGTCTCTGACTTTTCCAGCATAACTCCCAAAGTCTTGAAATTTGGTTATTTTGATTTACCCCCCAAAATGTATGAATTTCCTCAAAGAAGATCTACTACCATAAAGTGCTACACAGCACAGTAGAAACATTTTGTGGCATCAAGCGTACTGACTAATACGTCCCATGAAGCCCCAATCACATTCACAGTGGTGCACAATTTACTATTTTTGTTTCATTTGGTTAAAGCTACATCATGCAGTGGAGCCATGTAGGGACATTTAATTGCAATTAAATTTTCAAGGAGACAATCTGTTTTTACTTGGATCACAGGGTATGCATATGTTTCTACAGAGACTTAGATGGTCCTCTCACAGCTCTTGGTTTCACTGCCGGCATGGTCTCCAAGTGCATTATTCACTATTGATGTGACAGGAAATATCTTGCTTTCTTAGTTTTGCTTTAAAAATAGAGGAAATCATTTTGATATCTATTTTCTGCTGGACTGTCAATTGTATTAATTTATGTTATTCATCACATCACAAGACACTACACAAGGTCTTATTCCATAAGTAAGAATGATGCACCCTTGAGCTTTCATTGGGAACATGTTACTGTCATAGATGTGAATTGCTGCAGCATGGCCCTAAGGACACTTGTTCATCAGTGTGCCTATTTCAATGTGACAAGATGCAGCAATAGGGAAGACAGTACTAGGAAAGCTATTTGCTATCTGTCCAACTTCCCACCTATGTCCATAGAGGGGGAATACTACTTTGCTGTCAACAAACAGAATAATGTTATGCTGCAAAAGAAACAAAAGGTGTTTTACAGCCTTAAATGATTGTACATTCATGTGCAACTCCAATGTAGTGGATGATGCTGTCAATCAAGATTGCTATTTTTGATGTTTAAAACACTACGATCATTCCCTCATACTTAATACAAAATGTAACATGAATATGTCATCTTAGACGTGGCGCATTGAAAACATCATCATCGAATATTACAGCCATGCTGTGGTTGACATCACACAATTCTAACATTTGATTAAACTATGCATCCTGTTGTTAACTACCAGATGACAGGATTATACACAATAAGCGCTTGCAATAGCCAAATTAATTTTAAAGGTTAATGCCTTGGCTCCTAAAGTACAAAATATTCCATGTTAGCAATTCACCACCTTGAACTGCAGCTTACCTCTCTAACAAGTTTAAGCGAGGCCTTCCATGCATTAGTCCTAGTTCGGCCAAATGTTGTATTTTCAACCGGTCTGTCAAGAACAATAGGATCTTCTATCAGTCAATGAAGTCAATTACATGTCTGACAGTCTTCAATAAGTAGTTGCCGGCATGTAACCTCTAAGCATAGTGTCCCTGCCCCAGCTCAGCCTAGATGGATCATTTGGAACAACTATCAGAAGCAGGCCTAGAATCCAAGAGCAACTGTCTGAAAGCGATGTCCCCAAAACACAACAAAAGATGGAAAATGTCAACAAGGACACTGATGTTAGATATTGTCCTAAGGCTCTGTCACTTACCCACAATGTTTAGAACAAACGTGGTTGTCTAAAGCCCTGACACTCAATGAGGGAATGGGGGACTCAAATAATACACCATTGGCAAACCTCTTTTGCCTGTAAGCCTACCCATTGGCATCTTCATAATTCCAAGCTTCAGGAATACAAAGTGCCTGGAAGCATGCCTGCTCTGTCTGACCAGGGAAATCCATCTTGGCAAGTGAGTAGCATCTGAGTATTTTTCACATACTTGTTTTGTTGAGATTCTGTGGTGGTTCTCCCAATCTATTTGAAGTTTTGAAATGTATTCATATAGCTGTATTTTGTAGTGATTGCCATGAGGATATCATTTTTTGGTTTCTGCCATTTTAAATATACACTACAACAGGAGTAAGTGTTGAAAGATCTTAAACTGGCCTTTTCCCATGAAGTCACCATAGTGACTATGGCGTCTCAGAATCCTGTACTGATTTCAGCCCATAGCTGTGATATCTGATAGAGACGTCTAGCTGCAGATTCCTTACCTTAGAATTCTCCCAAGTGCCAGACTGGATCCGGAATTGTTTTCATCAGTACCCCTACGCATCAGTAGAGGACGTAGTGAGACTCCGTACCGACATCGTCCACCTATGTGACGTCACCAGAGTCCATATAAGCCCCTCCCCAGTGCGCTGACATCAGTTTCTTATTTCCCACGCTTACAACGCGGATCCGGAGAAGCGGTTACTTCAGGCTGGTTTTGGCCTACTTTGACATTTTCATCATTGAAACAGAATGCTTTTCTGTTCCAACCTTGTGGGTCTTGTGGAAGGCAAATGTCATCCACGGACTCTCACTCCATTTGTATGTGGTGCTTGGGAGAGCACCATGATTCCAAGGAGTGTGACTACTGTCCTCTACTTCAACCAAAGGCGCTGCAGGAACGTCGGATGAAGCTCCTGTCGGTGCGGCTCTTGCAGTCACGGCACGGTTCGTTTGCAGGACCGGTACAGGAGCCATTCCTGTAGACGTCACTCTCCATCATCGTCCCATGATAAGTCTCAATGCAAGCGGGCAAAGTCATGGCATCCTAAGGAGGTGAGGGGGGCCTCAACTGTGTCCATGCCGGTGGGTTCGCCCTCGACTTCAGTTTCACCCTTTGGTTTGATGGTCGTCTCCGTCTTGGCACTGGTGCACCGCCCTTTGGGGTTCGCACCTTCAGTGCTTGTATCCGATCAGCCGACTCTGACGGCGGCGCCGATCGACACTGTGCCACTTCCCCTTTTCCAAGTTTGAGGCGACGCTAACTCGGCGCCGGTCGACATCAAATGGTGCCACCTATCTCGGACACCCTTCTTCCACCTTCTGTGGAGTCCTCCAATGTTTTTCCTTCTGAAGAGCACTGTTAGGAGGTGATGTGAACAAGTCTGGGTTTCTGACCCCATATCTGAGGCTGCTCAGCCTCCTGTGCAGGATAGCTGGCTAACTGAACTGGATGAAGCTAGTGGATTAGAGTCTTCCCTAGCCTTGGGCCATCTTTCCCCTCCTGGTCTTGCTACAGAGGAGTGCTCCTCTTTATCTGATATGCTAAGGTGAGTTGCTCTGATTTTGGATTTAACTCTTGCTTCTGTAGAAAAATCTACTGATTCTCTAATTGGGGTTCTCCATTAGGGCTAAACAGGGGTGAAGCCGGTGATTTCCTGTAGGGACACCCTATATGACATTTTTTTGGGAGCTGGGCTAAACCCAATACGGGGGCCCTGGTGGATCGATTTATATCTCACAGACACCATCCGGCCCTTGGTGATCCAGCCTGTCTCCTCCGGCACCCTGCTCCTCATAGTTTGGTTTTCACGGGCGGCTTCGCCCTAGTATGATATTGACTCTCTTCCTCATGTTCCGTCAGACAGAGATTCAAGGAGACAGGGCACTTGTGGCAGGCATATCTTCTCCTCCACAAGTTCTGCTGTGCATTCCATTAATGCATCTTGTGTTCTTGGATGCTTTTTTCATACATTGTGTGATTCCTTGACACATCTGTTGCCATTGCTTCCGGACGACACCCGGAGGGAGCTTACCCAGTTGATCCAAGATAGGCAACAGGCGACTAAATTAATAATTAGATGTGGGATGGATACCACTGATTTGGTAGGTCGGGCCATGGCTTCTTCAGTGGTGCTACGTCGTCCTGCCTGGCTACGCACCTCAGTTTTTTCGGATGCTGTTCAGCCCACGTTGCTTGACATGCCTTTTGATGGCACCCACCTTTTCAGTCCTCATGCCGCCTCTGCTTTGCGGCATTTTCGCGACCATTGGACTGAAACAGAAACTTAGCTCTGCTCTTGCTCCTATCCGTCTCAATAAATCCACCCATTTCAGTTTATATGGGGGATGTTGGTCCTTCATTTCTTTCTCGATTGAGCATTCCATGGTGGTGTCCGTGGTTGTCTATCCCACCTACTGGTAACACCCGGTGTGGTATTCCTGCTTCCCACAGCTATTATTCTTATTACACTGTCAATGACAGGTTATGGTTCTGCACTACTTATCAGAGCCACTTGTGGTCTGGAGTTTACGAGCTCTGACTCGCATCCTAACTGCTGGAACTTTTTACCCCGACACTTCATGTTGATAAGCAATATTTAGAATCCCTTATAGGGACTTTTCACTTTTCTCCGTCTGGGGGAGTTTTTATGTAGCTTATTCAGTGAGATTCCTTTCTCGTGCATCCCTAGTTTCTCCTTGATCTATACAGAAAACACCCTTTCTGCTACCCTTCTTCTGTAATTCTGTTTTGCCAAAGGCTCTAAATTACCATTGGAGCAGTGGGACACGTTCCACAGTCTCTATTGTCCACATTACTGGCCTGGCTGTTATTTCCTTCTAGGACATTCTTTTCTCTGTGTGTCCTTCATTTCCTTAGCGAACTTTTCGCTCTTCTTCAGCAGAGTAGACTTTTAATGGGCTGCTCTGTGTGCACACGTTTCATTTGCTTCTTGTGACTTTCACAAGGGTGTTTAAAAAAAAAGGTGTGTTTTCTTCCTCAGCCCTGCTTATAATCTTGTTTGTGGTTTCCTCTACATTCTTTATCTGTGTGGTCTCGCTGTCCTTGCTCTGACTTTTCCTGTCAGGACATCTGTCATATTCACGTATTGCCTAGTGGAAAGTCTTTTTCTCTTATGTCATACTCACTTATTCGCTAGTGGAAAGTCTTTTTCTCTTATGGCCACAAACTCCTCCTTTTTCGGCGTTCATACACTTTCGGTGGTTGCATTAATCCATGCTTCTCCACCGTGGATCTATTCTAAGGTTCCTTTCTAATGTCTCTCGGACACTTATGCCTCTAATGCATTCGCTATTGCCTCTGGTCCTTCGAGCCCCATCTGCCCATGGGTTCGGTTGTTGGGCCCATTTTCTCCGTGTTTTGCAGAAGTTCGTTTGACTGACATAATGGTTTTCTAAGTCAAGGCCCTAAAGATGAGGTGCATTGGCTGTTGCCTTTGGGTTCCCAAGTCACGGCCAACCGTTAGTCAGATCCCACCTTGGGAGGGACCTAGTATTGTATTTATATTGAATATTGTCTGCAGACACATTTCTGTTCCTCTGCCATGGGTAACAATTCCCATACTTTTCACCTTCTTTATGACTTTGCTTGCCTGTGGTTCTTGACACAGTTCTTAGGGTGAAGTGTATGCTCGTGTTCACCTAACTTCCTAAGAGCGTCTGTTCTTGTCTGTCTTAGACTGGCTAGTTCTATTCAGGGGTTTTTTGTACGATCAGTTTGCAGACCCTCCTCCGGGGATGGTATTGCTTGGGTATCTATTCTAAGTTAAGGAATCTGTGGCTAAATGTCTCTATCAGATGAACAAGTTACTTACCTTCAGTAACGCCTTATTTGGTGGAGACCTACAGGCATATGCATCAACCGAAAATCGGGTCGCAAACGGGCAGATTCGCAGAATCTGCCCCTTTGCGACCTGTATTTTTGCATTTGGGATGCATCAAATTGCGATTCCTTAAATGCGATTGCATGTAAGGAATCGCAAATTGCTATTCCTTAAATGCAATGCATTAAAGTAAAATAAGTAGCGATTTCGCTAATAAGAGTCACAAATTACCATGAAGTTGAACTTCATGGTAATTTGTAAAACTTTGAAAAATGCACTAAAGTGCATTTTTCAAAGTTGGAGGTTACACACACACATGTCCTTGGGACATGTGTGTGCGCAACAAATGTGCACGGATCAATTTCAGGGGTGCAACAGGGTGTCCTTATGACACCCCTGCACCCTTGGAATTGCATGCTCAATTTGCGAGTACCTATTGGTACTCGCAAATAGCGTCGCACTTTCCCATTCATTCCTATGGGCCTGTAGGCCCATAGAATGAATGGAAGCCATTCCTTATTTGTGACTCGCAATTTGCGAGTCACAAATAAGGAATGTGTAGGAATCGCTATTATTTTTGCGATTCCTACATGCATAGGCTTTTGCGAGTCCTTAATTGCGAGTCCTTAATATTCGCAATTAACGACTCGCAAAAGCTTTTCTTGATGCATGTGCCTGCTAGTCTAGCTGCAGATTCCTTATCGACCCACCCGTCCTCCCCATTCTGTGAACTGTTTCCATCTTATCTAAAAGATTCCTTTCTTGGTATTCGCATACTGTGCATTTCGCCTTTTGTAATTGTTCATTTAAAGAGATATCTATCTTTTATGGCACACTGTTTCCACAGCCAGTTTCTATGATGGCTCTGCGCTTTTGGAGCGATAAATAGTCACAGAAGAAAATGACGTCAGTGCATCAGGGAGGGCTTATATGGACTCTGGTGATGTTGCATACGTGGATGTTGTCGGGATGGAGTCACACGATGCCCTCTACCGATGCGCAGGGGTACTTCTGAAAAAATGTCCGTATCCAGTCTGTATGCAATTTGCAGCTAGACTATGTCCCTACCATATAAGGCATTACAAAAGGTAAGTACCTTGTGCATCTTGTCCCTATACTTTGTCATCATTGTGATGGATGGAAGGGGGTCATTTCTCATCTAAAGTTAGAATTGGCATAATCATAGCATTTCTGTTTATTGAACCAGGGGGCCTGTAGTGGAAGGGCATGATCTTCACACAAGGGTGTGGAGCCACTCGGGTATGAAGTATGTGTTAGAACATTACAACAGTATGCGCTTTAATTCATGTGAGGCCCTTAGGTTACAGCCACAGCTTGATAGTTCCTGTTAAGGCTACATCCTCCCACCAAATATATACAAATCCCAGGCTTCTTTAACATTTGCTAACCGTATTTTTGAGATTAGAGTACCCTGACTATTTTAGAATTTTGTGTAGCTATGAAGCCCGTGTCTATTCCTTGATTGTCTGCAAACAGTTCTATTAAATCCTACATTGATCCACATGAGGAAACATTTTGTGTTTTTTGACAAAATATAGGCAGCTTCACAATGCCTACATTGCCTTATTGGGGTTTTTACCATTTCTGCTCCTAATTGTTATATAGTATTTCCAAAGACCCTTGAATTCTAAATTTTGCAGCAGACAGATCTCAAATCTATCACAGTTTTAATGTTAATGCGTGACACAGTTTTGGTTTCTACAACCAAATTTTGCATCATTTTGTCATTGCATTCTTGTGATTCTTCGCTCTGCACTAGTGTTGCATGGATTTAGTGAAGCTGCTAAGCCAACATCCTTGGGTTTGCGGCAAAAGTAACACATTAATAAATCCCCCACATGCAGCCTCACATGCCAGCACTTGTTCAGATTAAATTTCAGTGCTTATATCCCGATTGAAGTGGTGTCTTCGAAAATAGCTATATTAATGTGTTCTGCTTCATATTTCTTGTTTTATCTTACAATTTCCTGTGACATTAGTTAGGCCCTTCTGTCAATGACATATGGAAAGGGTGCTGTTGTTGTGGATGGTTGGTTACAGGTAAGTACCTACTGAAAACTCCCATGACTTTATGTGGCTGAGACCTCTGCCACTGGCAAAATATAACCAGTAGTGCCCAAATTTCCTAACAGTCATTGGGTAGCTGGCCTCCTGTCAGCATACCATTAAAAATAAAAAAAAATCAGTTTTACTGACAGTGGAGGAATGGCACGATTGTAGTGTCTGGGCCCTGGATGAGGCCAGTGGCGCTGGAGCCCCCTGAGGAGGTGCGGCGTTTCTACACCACACACGCTACATCAGTATCTTAAGCTCCTGCCCCTACCATTGGTAAACTCACAACCGAAGTTAAATTTCTAATACCATGAACTGTCAGTGTCCTCAGGGCTAGGCCCAACTAAATATGACCCACTACATAATCCCTTTGAGGCACATATTGTCATAGCAGGTACTGTGACCAACCACCAAAATACATCTCTGCATAATGATTATCAAAATAGTGCACAATGAACCCCATTTCAATTTTATTCAGAGTGGTCAGCACTTAAAGTGGAAATGGCAAGTTGAGGGCCAAAATATATACTAAACATAGGGAGTGTCTCAGGATGTTGATAGAACTCAGATCCTGGGGATGCAAATAGTGAAATGATCTCAGTGTTATTTGGCTGGTACCGATATCAGGAGATGATTCCACTTCTTCAAGAAATGAGTCATGCGCAGGTGAGTAGATTACTCAAATCAAATAGATTATTCTTATCAGGACTGAATCTGGAAAATTATGCTCAAATTTACTCAAATGCTGAGCATCATGGGACAACCAAATTCCTTTTCCAAATGCCTAAGCAAAGAGGTTGAGTCTCTGCCATCTGGACATCTGATAATGTTCCTTCCACATCAAGAGTACTAACGTTCACAGGCTTCAGATGCAGTATGTCCACCTAACAAATAGAAAGGAGGTTTCTAAACAGTCTTTTCCCACTGAAGCTGACCTCAATATGAAGTGACCCAAGGATTAAGTGAGCTGCTTCAACATTAAAACTCTGTTTTATATACAGAGGAAGATTCATCACCTGCAGCATTCTTTGAAAGACTAAAAGGAGTAGTGCATTTTTGGGATTGCTGCTGTATGATCCTCTCTAAAAGTTTCAAAGACCCCGACTCTCAGAATCTCGCATAAGGACAGCAGTCTTGCTTCACACTCTCTACAAAAATAGTAAGTGACGTTTGATAGAATATGTTCTCCATGCCGTCTCTATTTTCTTGTTGAATTCTAGCAATGTACTACTGTTCAAAGGAAATTGAAGCTAGTGGGTGGAGAGAGTGCTAAGAGATCATGATGATCAAAATGACCGTTTTGATTGAAGGCTAGCCTCTCAGTGCAGCAAAGCTTGGTTATTAAGTTGTTAACATGTTCCACGTACTCAAATGCTAACTTCTATAAGACTTGGCATACTACTGCCCCATTGCCACTTTATGGCCACTTCAGTTTGAAACCTTGGGAACATCTGCAGCGCTACAGCCCTAATATGGATGCACCTAAATTCTTAACACATGATTTTGATGAACACTGCCAAGTATAAAACAACATCATCACCAACATCATCACTACTGAAAATCTATCACAGTCTTCACTTTATTAATATGCCATTGAACAGTACTTAGTTGCTGCTCTGCTAGTAAATGTATGAGAACATTCTGAAATACTACGCACATTAGCGCATCTGTACAGATGATAATACTTGCCTCATAGTGTCCACTTGACCACAACATGACACATCATCTCTTTCTTGGATGTATCATCATTTAAAAAGGGGATGCTTTGGCGAATCAATTAAGCATGGCATGACATTTTATCTAAAAGGTGCATGGGAGGGCAAGAAACTGGATCTACCTGGGCAACATCTTGGAGACAAATACCAGTGGTGAAGCACGCCACAAACCACAAGAAAGTACTAAATGTGTTAAAGATTTGTAGAATGATGTTTGGCGCTGGACAGTCATGTATACCACTGGAGCGATTTTTCATACATATTTGGACAAAGTTCAATCAATCAATTAGCATGTGGTCACTAAGTCTGGTGGGAAGAAACCAAGTAATTGATTCTTATAGGAAGCCTTGAGTAAGGTAGCAAAAGAGCTACAAGATAGGACCTTAAGAACTAACGGGAGTCTTAAGGAAATTTGAAAGTGTTTGCAAGAGTTCTCATGGCATGCAGCCAGTGTGGTCCTTGTCTGTGAGATCTCTAAAATAACTTTCCAACATGTGGTGGCTTAGAACAGTGTGGAAAGCATGACTGTTGGTGTTTTCTGTTGCTTGGTGGAAAGTCTCAAAAGGTAATCATGCCAATGTAAGTGTGCACACACAGGCAAAATGTTTTCGTAGACTCGCAATGCAGCCCTGTTCTCTCCAATTTGAGTTGTCCTCTCCTGTTAACCCTAATGGACATGCTGATGAAACAAAAAGTAATGTTTTGTACACCTCTTCCTTCTTTCCTTCCATTGGCTTTTATCCAGATCCTTCCACTGTAACAATCCTGTTAGAAAACAACAGTCCAACCAATGGCTTCACTGCAGTTGCACACCTTGCAAAGCATCGTGGGAAGAAGGGGGTGCATTATATTGATTGGAATGAGCCATTGGATCAGTTTATCTTCACAGTGTGCCCCCTGATTTCATTTGCGTTATATTAGTAGACAAAAAGAGGAATAGCAAAAATCTTGAAAATATATAGCCCAAGTGTGTGGTCGGTGCTTTATTGAGTATTTCCTCTGTTTAAGGTTTGAAGGGTTTAAGGCTAGAATCATATATTCTCTTGGATGAGAAGTAACACACTGACAGTATATATGTACATTCTATTGTCTTGTTCAGTGAACTGTATTTTTCTAGAATTGAATTCCATAGGCAGCCAATAAGCAGATGGGTAAACCTGTTAAAAGATGAATGATATTAAAAAAGGGGCGAGTACCAGTCATAGTCAATGTCATGCATTGCCACCACATACTGCTGTGAGCATTCTGTAGATTGAAATGTGCAACAGGCTAATCCATCGTTGAGATCTGATTGACACAGGGGATCTGCATGCGGTGTTTTGAATGGGTAATTTTTATTTATTTATTTATTTGATAAGTTTTATATAGCGCTGGCTAGACCCGGAGGTATCAGAGCGCTTTACATGAGGTTCCACATTGTTACAAAGTTACATCAGTTACAAGTTACATTTGTTGCAAGAAAACATTTAAAGAGCAAAGAAGACGAGATAAATGGAGTGTAGAAGGGTAGGAGAGTAAGGTAAAAGGGTAGGAGGAAGATACGGCGGAGAGACGAAGGAGGGTCTGCCCAAAGTCCGGCTGGGTAGGTGACGGTCGAGGGGGAAGTCCACGGCCCATCTCCTCTATAGCTATCAAGGTAGCTCCACCGGGCATCGGCCAGAGTGCTAGGTGTACGAGAGCTTCAAAAACATGTTTGCCTTTTTAACTAAGTATTGGACACACAGCAGACCCAGGTAGGTGGATGAGAGGGTCATACTGACCGAAGCAGGACCCTCACGGTCCATCCATGTTGTTCATGGAAGTGCCTATCAGAGGAAGGACCTTAATAGGCTCTCCTTCCAAAATAAATTTTTTCTGTTTTCAATCCCTATATAATGATTCCGAAAGATAAAGTTATGGCTAAATTATGCATAATATGAGTGTAGCCTCTTGGGACTTGCCCGGCCAGATAGGGTCAAATGCTGGTGGTAGGTGAATTCATAGAAAAACAGAAACATAGAAAGCATATTGGAGGAAATGAAGTCATGAAACACCTTATTTAAGAAAAGTCATTTATAACAAAACACTAAGACATAGAAAATTTGTAAAATCATTTTAATGGAAATGCATTTAAATCAGAAATGTAAAGGTACATTTAAATGAAAATACAGTTTAATCGAAACTTTAGTATCATTAGTGTTTTATTGAATTTTAAACAACAAAGCCACAGTTGTAAAATGTTTATTTTAAAATAATGGCACTAGAAATAGAACTCTAGAACAATTTATTGTAAAACCAGGACAAAGGTTAAAGTTAACATGCAGCACCTGCAACTTTAGAAGGCAGTACATGCAGTCTCTGACAGTTTGTCCTCTGATAGTGAGTGCATTTCCAGAAAACTTTCTCTTTGTAACTTTTCTCTCTGCTGTAGATGTACCCTCCTATAGTTAACAACAGTCTACCACGCTAGCAGTTAATATATTTTATTTCCATTTATTTTCAGAGTTGTTGGCACTGGAATAGAACACAAAATATTTATAGGGTCTATTCTACCTAATGCAAGAAAAAGGAACACTAAATTTAGAGCAGATTTGTGTTAGCAGATGGTAACTTTAATTTTTGTGTGACTGGCATAGCTAATAGAAATGTGATGATATTGCTCTCTCTTCTGCCTTCCAGTTAGGATAACAGTGGATCTGACAAAAGGTCAACATTTTAAACTACTGCTTCACATGCACATGTAGAAAATAGTTTAAAACAGAATAAAAATAGCCTTTTTCCAGAAAAAAAGACAAAAGGTTGTGATAAAACAAACTAACCAATGTTAAAACCATAATTCGCTAAAAATGTTTCCATTAAATTGTAACGATGACAAGGTAGTTCGAGGAAAACGTTTTCCATTAATTCACTTACAACCGGGGCTACCCCATCTCCCTTGCTTATTCCCTTGAGTCTTGGCAGGACTGGTGTACAAGAAGGAGGATGAAGGGGAGCGCGTCAGTTTGTGAGTTGGGGTGTCACAAATATTCTGGGCACTGCTGCAAGCCTTGCTCTTTCCACTGAGTATGTGAATGCCCGAAGAACAATCCAGCTGCTTGCGGGCACTTACATACACGCCAGTGATTATAGTAGAGAAAGCCGGCACATTTTATATTATGTTAATGTAGCTCTAGGCTTGACACCTACTCCCACGTTTGCTTATTATAATCATGAGGAAATGTTTAGATAGAAAGTAATCTCTTTGCAGGCATTTTTGATCAGTATTTGGGAGTATACTAGCTGGTTTGATTATCTTGGACTAATTTTGACTTAAATCATTCACATGGGATTTCCACCATCTTAGATCCACCAATATGATATTTTTTTCATTGTTAAGAAAACCATTCTGCTCCTATTCAGAGATTATCGAGACTCTATAAGTACAAACACACAAATAAAATTTTTGAAAATTAGATCATACCAGCGGTGAACAATAAAAGTGATCATTGTGTTGAAAAGGTGAAAGTAATGAGCTGAATGTATTCATCTTAGGCTGTATGAATCACGTTATGTTTTGTCATTCATGACAGAAACTGACAGCACACCATTAGGTCCATTCAGTCAATTTCCTAGTCTTGAACCCCGACTTAGAATCCACCTTACCCCTGGTTACCGCTCCTTTCACACTAGTTTCTTTGAGCTTGTTTGTATAGTCATGTCTATGATTTGGTGCAAAAGGCAATTTGAAAACAAAACTGTCTTTAATTACAATTTATAACGAAATCAATGAAAACATTTCTTAATTCTTGGAAAAGTCATTATGTGAGGTTGTACCCACCATTTTGGATCAGTCTATGGCAGAATGCATTCATTTTGGATCGGTATATGGCTGTGTCCCCCAATTTAGGATCAGTCTAGAGCAGCATGTCTCCAATTTTAGTAAGTCTTTGCAGTTTGCCAGCTGTCTTGAAGTGTGATTTTTATTCAATTAAGAGATTAAAGTTCACATCACAAATAATATTTTTGTCCCCAGGTGTTCCAATCCTGTGGATTGAAAGGCAGAAGATGAAAATCTGTTTCAGAATAAGGGACTGTTTTGTATTTTGTTTCCTAGTAAATTCGATTCCATTAAATCACTCCCTCTTCTGAACAATTTCCGAAACCATGGAATTAAAAAAAGAACTTTAAAATGTAGCCATCAGCACAGCATTTCAGACCCGCCATATGATTGCCATACACAGACAGCCCTGCCTTACTTCACTAATCACCCATGTTTGCTTCACAGAAGTGATTGTGAACTCCTATAGTTTGTTTTTCTGCTTTCTCAAGCCATGGATAACCTTGTTAATCTACTGTATACTCTTACTTCCTGGCTGAAGCGAGACAGTAGGCAGCCTAATTATTTACTTTACGTACATTTAAGGGCAGAATCATTGAAAGGAATTCATTAAGAAATACGTTTTTGCCATCATAATATGACTAGCAGAAACCAACTACTAGAGTTGCAAACTAGTGTTTTCTACATGATCACTTACCTATGTACAGTGTTCGCGTAAGAAACAGTGTTTGTAGCATGAGTTGCTGTAGATACACATGCTCTGCATACTCCTGCCATCTAATGTTGAGTTCAGACTGTTGCAACTTGGGTTTCCTTGAAGACGTCTTTAGAATCAGAAGGTATCAGTGTCTCCACCTATAGTTGTGAATGCACATGGACACCAATTCTATTGTTAGATTATTTTTCTCAGCCATCGGGTTTGGATGTGTGTCGACATTGGTCCTGGTCCTGATGCTTTTGATGCTGAACGTTCGTGGTCCCGGGACCCATGCCTTCCATTCCCATTGCTGAGAAGATTCCAACATTGACAGTTGTCCCATTTCCTTTTCTCTCATCGAACTCTGGACACTGTCGTGAAAGACTGGGCTCTAAGCCTTCAGGGCACCGTGCCCTTTGGGGCCTACACCTTCCTTACTGACTCAAAAGAATGAAGAGGCATAGGGGGTGATGGAATGGATGGCCATCAGCAGATGCCCCCAGTGCCACATGAAGTACTCCTGAGCCGGCCTCCACAGCGTTTGTAATCTCTGCCTCTCCACTGAGCAAGGTGACAGCCGCTGCAACTCTTTCTTAGCCTTCAGGAGCCAAAAGCACTTCGGCAGTGGAGAGACAGGTGCTGGACCCACAACAACTTGTACCGATCATAGTCTGAGACCCCAGACTTCTATGGCAAAGGTGACATGCTCGGCACTGAGGAGAAGGAATTCAACGAGCCTTCAGATGTACCAGCCCATCAGCCTAGCTCAGAGGTCATTGGCTCTGATTCTTCGGGGCCAGAAGAGGAGGAGATTGAAAAGGACCAAGAGATGCTCAAAGACGATCCACCTACTTCAGTCGACACCGTACTTCGTATCCGGTCTAGGCCAAGTACAATCGACACCCAGACCCCAAGACACATGAGCGACCGCACTTTGAGGCTGAGAGCTGACCCCCTTTTCAAACCACCGCCACCTCCAGGTCTGCCGCCACCCTCCGGCTCCAGTCTGCACTGAGGCAGGGCATCAGAGCCAAGACGGGAACTGAGCAGGAGCTACAACCCCCATCAACCTTTGAGCCCGAAAGTCCACCATACTACTGATACGTCGAAGCTGAAACACAGTCAGCACCTAAATCAGGATTGGCTCTGAGACCTTCCACAGCCAGCTCCGAAGAGTGGCCCATCCTTGAGAAGCTCCAACAGGAGCTCGATGAACGTCGGTGACAGATTAATATTCATTCCTGCACCAGCAAGATCCCTACCACCTCTGGTCCGACTTTGCCTAAAAAGCAGAGTCTCTACTTCAAGGACACTCCACAACCATATGTTACTTTATAGCCTGCTCCTGCAAAAAGGCTGAAGGACAAAGCTACCATTCTTTCATCTACTCCTCCACCACAACCTCCACGACCTTCCCCTCCGCCACCTCCACCTCCCTCACCCTCTCAGACTTCCCCACAAGGGTCACAAGAATCCTACTCTGACCCCCATAACCCTAGCCTTTTCTCTCCAGGAGAGAACTTCAGGGTGACCATCTTCCCTCAGCCCACAGACGATCCATGGGAGGACTATGAGGGGACCCTGACTGTGAGAATATGCCTGTTAGGGCTTTCCCCCAGACAACACCACTGCATACCATGGTGTCACTTGGGCGCCGCTGCCTATCACCAGGTAGACATGCATATTAAACAGTGGAGACAGTGTTGAGAACTGAGCACTCCCTCCGGTTTCTGTCTATGTTAAAGGAGATGACCAAGTCTGCACTGGAAATCTTCAGCAAACTTTTATTTCCTGGGTTGTGACACCCAGGATCGAGAATAGGTTCAAGCCTGCACCATCCTATGCCCAATATATTAAAGGGCATATCCTCCCACACTCCCTAGTAGTTTCCACCACATGTAAAAGAGCTGGAGCCCAAGCCACAGGTGATGCTTCCCCTCCAGACAAGGAGAGCAAGTGCATTGATGTGCTGGAAAAAGTCTACACTGTGCAGACACCAAAACCCCATTATGTGGCCAAGCCCCTAATACACTTAGTCTTCACCCTGTGCAGAGCTCTTGAAGGAGAGCTCACTTCCTCCACACATGCATATTAAACAGTGTAGACAGTGTTGAGAACTGAGCACTCCCTCCGGTTTCTGTCTATGTTAAAGGAGATGACCAAGTCTGCACTGGAAATCTTCAGCAAACTTTTATTTCCTGGGTTGTGACACCCAGGATCGAGAATAGGTTCAAGCCTGCACCATCCTATCCCCAATATATTAAAGGGCATATCCTCCCACACTCCCTAGTAGTTTCCACCACATGTAAAAGAGCTGGAGCCCAAGCCACAGGTGATGCTTCCCCTCCAGACAAGGAGAGCAAGTGCATTGATGTGCTGGAAAAAGTCTACACTGTGCAGACACCAAAACCCCATTATGTGGCCAAGCCCCTAATACACACAGTCTTCACCCTGTGCAGAGCTCTTGAAGGAGAGCTCACTTCCTCCACACATGCACCCCCATTAGGAGGTCAACCCCTACTACAGACACTCTAGACCTTGTGCACAACTCTTCACAAAGAGCTCTGTCTTTCCAGGCATCCAAGCCCCATTACATTGTAAAGCCAAAATTACACATATTGATTGTCCTGTGCTCAAGATTTCAGAGAGATTCCACTGCCTGCAGATCTCAAACTCTGTTCTGTCTTGATACCCCTACTACACAATACCTTTGTCCTCCAAGTAACTCTTCATGGACAGCCTACTCCCTTCACACACTCAAGCCGTGTTAGCAGGTGAAACACCTTACAAAAGATTACACTTATTAGCAGTGCAGAAGCTATGGAAAATGTGCTCTAGATGTAGATCCCTACTCGATATCACTGTATCCTGTCCTAATTAAAGCCCATCTCTAATCTTGGTTGCTTTCCCTGAACAACACCTACCAACCACATCCATACTTCTCACCCGGATACAGGTGCTGAGCGCATAGTTAATTTGAACTTCTATTACAAAACTTGCTGGGATATCCACATCCATGGACACGTCACCTCCCCAATCATTCATAAAAATGTGTCTGCATGCGGTGTCCCAGAATGTCAGAATTAATTTTAATATACAGTACTGCATTCAGACTGGGGGCAGTTGGGTTCAGAAGCAATATGTGAGACCAGGTAGGCACTCAGATAGGAGATCTTCATGGAATCTGAATGCAGGGTTGGGGCTTGCAGCTTGACAGATATTATTGTAGCCATGTAAGATGTATGGATGGAGTGGGCTCATATGTGCGATTTGGTGAAAGTCATGGGAAATGGTGGCAAGTAATCTATTGGCCTTTAGCTGACATTTGGTGTTTTTGTGCTGTCTTTTTCCTCAAAGATCAGACCAACCGATGGGCAATAGTCATCCCACAATGCACTGCCTTCCAAATGTACTGTTGTGAAAAGCTTTTGGTTGGACTGTCTTCATACAGGACACCCCCAACCCCTCACCCGGATTGGCCATGTTGATGCCTGAAAAATATGATTTTTGTTTTTTAACTATCAAAAATTGAACAATGTTGTTTCACCCGCTGACGAAGCATGTGTTTAATTATTTTACATAGATTTCCTTTTTGTCGATGTAATAAGAGAGAGATCTCATACCACCAACATGCATATATATAAAAACGTACATGTCCATAAATATATATATGTGTGTGCGTGTGTGTGTATATGTAGATATACAATTTATATTGATACATATACAAAATGTAAAAATCTTGTATTTCATTTCTGATTGTACAAAATGCAACATACAAAAAGTGTTGAAAATTTATTGGCTACAAGGTCCTTGAGATGCTGCCACTGGCAGAACTATTGTTTTTCTCTCTTGTTAAAAAAGATAACAAAAGAAAACTGATTGAGGCCTGCACTCTGCCTGCGGGCAGGTCTCTCCTTTCTTAACCCCCTGCCGGATAACCTTACCTTTCTGTTGCAGATTTTGAATCCCTGTTGCCCACCAGCTTTGAGTCCGAGGGACATGTGTTCATAGCTCCCAGGTAGCTTTGCGTGTGAGCTTGCTGAGGTGTTTATTTCGAAGCCACCCTGTGTCTCACCCATCACCTTATCTGCCATTCCATGTTATTTGATTGTTTGTGTCCCACTTGGTCACACACCCTTCTGATTAGTGCAGTCCCCCTTATCTGTATATCGTGCTAATTAACCAGGTAATCGCAAATAATCTTTGATTACATGCTTGTGATCTAAACACCCACGCTCTGCCTCCTCAATGTCTGCTTCACCTACTTTTTCAAGCTACCATTCTTTATTGTCCTTTAACTCCTTTGACTTTGCTGCCTAAACTTTTTATGGTATACTCTCTCTTGGTCCCCTATGAACAAACTATTCCATTATCAATCCCTTAGTTTCCTAATCTAAATATTAAGTAATCAACTACACAATCAATTTCCCTATTCCCAGAATGCTTTGTTGCATCACTTACCATTTTATTTCCCGATCTACCCTTTTTCTTATGTTCTCACTGCCCACCAGGGAATTGTCTTACCTACTTTTTCTTAGCATTTCCAGTCCATCCATCACCTGGTGTTTCATGCAGCCAATCTAAATTTGTGGTTCTGCTACTCTTGTCACACCACCTTTTTATGATAGCATGTAAAACACAAACTACAACATATAGGACTCAATTTCCAAATTATTTTTGGTGAGTGGCTGTGTCTTACTCACATTTTGTGTTTGACTTCCTCATGTATTTTCAGAAAATAGACATGGTTACTCCAGGAAATAATTATTTTAGTCACAAAGGTTTTCCTGTGTTTGAGCATGTGTTTATTTTGAAATCCAAGGGAATGACTAAACTAACCATTGAATATATAACGACTACGCACTAAAACTGGTTAGAGAATAAGGCCTACAGATCATGATAATCTACTGTCATAAATCTACCATATAAAAATATCTCCTCCCCTCACTCTCCCCCTCTGGCAAGGAAGATCCTGACATCAATAAAATAATATTAAGTCTATGCAGTACGTTTATGGAGAAGCTTGGGAAGTGAAATCTTAACCCAGAACATTAGGAACTATTAAAACTTTGAGGCTAACGGAACCTATTAAAGGGTTGGAGGTTGAGACAATGTTTTCACAGTTTCACCAAGAGCAGTCAGTTAATTGTTAGAATTTTATCGGCTACTCAATATTTTAGTACTAAGAGAGCTACACATTTGCTGTTTACAGAAGGATCTCCACTTGACCAACCCCACTTTCCGTAGCCCATTCCTTAGCCTCTAATTCAATCAATCATGTCACTTATAAAGCGCACTACATACCCGCGAGGGTCTCAAGGCGCTGGGGGAAGAGGGGGGTGGTGCTGCTACTGATCGAAGAGCCAGGTCTTGAGGAGTCTTCTGAAGGCCAGTAGGTCTTGGGTCTGCCGAAGGTTGGTGGGGAGGGTGTTCCAGGTCTTGGCGGCGAGGTGGGAGAAGGATCTGCCGCAGGCAATTGAGGTTACTACTATAAATTGAAGCCACAACTCTGAGTCTTGCTGTCAGTCTTTAGGACTCAATTCTTACCACCAGTTCCTCCTTTGCAGCTTTACTCTCCACTTTTGTATCAACACTTTTCTTCAACTCTATTGAAGCCCGCTTCCTGATCTGTTAGTCTTTCAACTGTCTACCTTCCAACTACTACTAATTCTTATATTCATAGAAGAGTGTCCTCATGCAGTGTCCCAGAATGCCAGAAAGTATTATATTAATGCTTATTTCTTTTATTCCAACCCACTATTTCCTCTCTAAGTCTTGTATACTCTCCTCTGACCCTCCCATGTGCCATTCCAATCAGACTACTCTACACTGTTTCTCTCCCCTTTCAACAGAAACACAGATCTGTCTTCCCCACTCTTGGTTCCAACTCACCCTAATATGAGGTCGCCCACTTCTCCATTATAGCCCACCTATCATTCTAGTTTATCCTGTGCACATTTTTGATTACCTTGTTTCCCTTCTAGCATTCCTCTCATTTTGAACATTCTCTCCTTTATTGGCCGTTTCCTCCATTCCAGTCACTCACTCCACTTACATTCCGATTTTTTTGCTAAACAAATTTTATTGGTTTTTAACAAAGCAGTCGCAAAGGAAAGAAAAACATCACAAACATAAACTAAGCTCCCCGATTGCAGTCTCATTCCCCTCCCACCACAACCCACCGCCCACCACAGTTCAAACCACATTATGGGGTATAGCTCCCAGCACAGGGGACACCCATAGTAATCCCACCATTTACCCCTAATCTTGACGAATTTCTGTGGACATCCCTGGGAAACATAAATTGGTTCCTCCTGTTTGGCTACACCCGCGCACCACTTCGCCAACTCTGGTCTTTTCCAGGATTGCTCTATGTCTCTTTTGGCCACCAGAGCCGCCAACCCCACCAGATCTCTATCTTCCCGTGTCCCCCCCAAAGTCAACCATTATCCTCAGCACGGTCACTTTCAGGTCAAATATGTTTGATGTATCCAGGATCACTGAGAGGGCGGTACTATTCCGGGTCCAGTATCGGACAATCATTGGATATTGCTAGACCGTATGAAAAAAGTCTGCCATCGGAGATTGACAGCGGGCACACCTGTGATCAGGAAGGATACCTGTATGTCCTAGTCATTCCGGAGTCATATAGATTTGGTGGAGATAGTCTAGCTGGACCAGGCGAAAACATGCAGATATCGCCAGCTCCCTAGGGGCCATACATGCCTTCCACCATACATCTTCCTTTAGTTCCTTGATCCATCCCTCCCATCTCTGTCAGAGTGGAGCCATTGTCTCTGGGGCATTGCATATGAGGGTATGATATAGCTTGGAGACATCCCCAAGTACCAATCTCCCCATCAACAATCGCACCTCCAAGAGGCTAAATTCTGGGAGCTCCTGTAGGCGAGCATCATAACACCCCTGGGCGTGACTCACCTGTAGATATTTGTGGAACTGAGTGTGGGAGAGAGTAAACTGAGTCTGGAGGTCGGCAAATGAATACTACATGGTGAAGCCATGATATACATACCCAAACACAGTAATCCCTATTAAGTCCCAGCAAAGAAATCCATCATAAATGCCACCTGCTCCAGCCAACTCCCCCTCCACAGGGGAGTCTGCCAAGTCAGGAGTTTATCCCAGCCCGTAAACTGCATTGCACCTCTCCACACAAAGAACTTACATTCAGATTTACATTCTCCACCTTCTTTCTAATATCTGTTCATTCAACTCTTCTATTCAATCTGTTACACCTCTTTCTAGTTGAGACACTTAGGACCTGATTTAGAGTTTGGCCATCATACAAACGTGACGTGCCATTGGGCATTCGATATAATCCACTTGCAATAAAGCAGGCGGATATCGATCTAATTTATGATGGAGTAACCCGTATGCCAAACTCTAAATCAGGCCCCTACTCTTCCTTTTAACCCACTAAATCCCACTTGTGGACCATCAGTTCACCTTATCATTTCACTCCCATTCAACCCCATATCCTCAGTTCAACCCAGCGCTCTTATTTCCACCTGAGTCTCCCCCTTCTCTGCTAGTCAACACTCCCTTCTTTCCACTGTACTCTCCATTCAGGACCCTATTTATCTTCAATTATGGCTTCTCCCACTCCATTCCAGGTCACATTTACCCTTGCTCCCAGTTGATGCCTTCTCTTCTGCTAAAGTGTCATCCTTCTGTCCTTCCTGTATCCTACATTCAGCTTACAGCACTTAGCTCTACTTTTGCTTCTCCACCTCTGGTCCTTCCTATACAACCCTCCCTTTACTTCATCCTGTTCCTCTTACCCGTCAGCTCATCCTTATGCTTTCCTTCCCCATCATTTCTAGCACAGTTCTTGACATCTCGGTCAAACCCACCCATCCCTTTCAAGTTTATCCTAAAGACTCATGTCCATCAAATATACCCCCCTTTGATAAGGCCTTTTTAAGAAAACATATTGCAAGAACCCCTACTGACAGCTATCAAAGAAACTCTATTACCCTGTCTTAAAAGACATTTTTGCACACAGTCAATTCCATTATGCCCTACTCTGTGTTAGGCACTTAGGCTATGTGATATTATTTCTGTCTTGTCCAGATTAAGGAACTTTGTTGTATACAGACTCCTGCCATAATTTGTTCTTCTGTCTCATCATGTTGGCCATCTCCCCCACCACCATTTTGCTACAACCTGTGCAGCTAATCGCTTTCAAGTCGTAATGTGAAACAACACCCACTGTGACTTATCACAGCACATCCTGGTGCCTGGTGTCCTTTCTTAAGCCCTCTGAGCCCAGAGTGCACTGTCGGCTGCACAAGTCCACAGTGGTCTTGCTGCTTGGGCTCTGAGTGCTATCTTACATCTACCTTATGACTTTGAGGCAATTGGTATCCTTACATGTGATCCTGTTATTGTCATTGTTGTCTGTGTCGTGTCAGTTTCTCCATCTGTGGACAGTCGGTAGAACAAACAACCTCAGAGATGAAGCCATAGCAAGCAATGCATGCCCATTATCGAGTCACACATGGCATATGTATATATGTAAATATCCAATATTGGCATATATACTTATGTAGGTATGTATATTGTGTGTCTTCTATACATACAGGTATGTACATGAGCCATAAAGAGTTATTAAGCCTTTGGATTTTTGGACTATGTTTTTGGTTGCAATGCATCAAGACAACCAAATATTGACTGTTTGATGACCTAAGTGAGTTACAGATGTCAGTCGATTCTAGGCTGGATGCCTCTCCCCATATTCTTGCCATCAATTTGGACATTTCTTGGAAAATGCTACCTTTGTTTACCAGTTGACTTCTTCTTTGCCTTCTTTATTTTCTTTTTATAACATATTTCTGGTGCCTTCACATGGCCCCCCTCTGGGACCGAGGGGTCATATGAGCCACTTCAGGAAAAACTCCAAAGGGTTAATAAAACAAATATTGTCAGGATTCATATGGTTGATGGCAGTCAAGCAGGGCCTATCCTCAGGGCAACACATCTCCTGCGAATTTGCACTCAGTCAGCGATTTCATCGACCGGGAACTGTGGAAGCCCCGGGTGAGAGGCCACTGTCATTCTCCTTTTGCCCAGCCAATATTTGTACATAAGTATTTTATGCAAAAGCGGTCATTGATAATTTCTTGAAAATACCATGTCAATAAAATGCTTGTGTAGACAACGAGTGAGTACAACCAGTTGTATGCCTACTGTCGACTACATGCTGTTTTCACTGACTCTCCTGGCATGTCATGCATGTGCGGGCACATACTTGGACACCCACCCACACACACACACAACTCTTACAATGAACCTTCAGTCTTTACCTTGATCTGCTATATGGTCACAGAACTCCTTAGTGACTTGCAATATCCTTATAATGTACGGCAGCAGGTCACATTGACACACAAGATAATACACTAGTCAGGTTTCCAAACCTGCTTCTTAGCATCACTGCCTTCTTGTGGAAGATAAAATTAACCTGCTCTGCATTTGACATTTGTGTCACCTGGGTTATGAAGTCCTCAGCACTCGTGTACTTTTGGTGATGCAGACTCTTTGAATCCATAGCCGGTTTCATATGTTTGTGATCACACATTTTATACTTGGACCTGTCATTGGAGACAGTGGTTTACACATGCTGGAAGATGATGTGGCCTAACTACCAGAGCTTTCTACCATGGCATTGCCAAACCTGACTCGAGTCCTGTCCTCTGCTCAACATCCTGTGATTCCATGCAAATCCTTAATCTCCCTGTCCCTAAAAAATGTGTAGTGCCATTTGCTGCTCATTTGAAGTGCTCTAATGCCTTTGGGCCACGTCCCTACTATATAAAATGGCAAAAAATAAAAGATATTTTCCAACATCAGTTTAAGCAGCCACCGCAGTCTTTTCTATATTTACACCCACATACTTTAAACTCTTCTGTTCCTGGAAGGCAGGCGGTACTTTTTAACGTCACTTTGTTGGAGTTGCCAAACTTCCTAGTTTTCCGCATGTTCTGTAGCTTGTTTACCAGGGGCAACTTCTATATGAGGGCGTGGGGCGTTGCCCCCTGTTTCTTTGCCATATTAAAAATGTTTAATCAATAGGACTCCATCTTTTTTTTTTTTTTACCACAGTGCGCAGCATGACCGCCACCCGAGCAAAGAAGTTAGATGAGAGGGAGGGGTGAGGAAAGCCTCAGCTCTGAGCCTGCTCGATGATTGGCAGGTGCCGGGCCTCCTTGGGGTGAAGTGTGCATGTCAGGTTGGACGGGTGTCTACTGTGACCAGCGCACCATGCACACTTGAGCCCTCGCCTGGCTCTGCAATGTAGGAGCCCAGGGGATTGCTGCCGCAGCCCCTAAGGCTCCAATTGAGCGTTGGCAGCCCATGACCCAGCCTATGGCTGCGTCAGGGACTGCAAACGCTCAGCCAATCCTTGCGCTTCTGGAGTTGCGGGGTGGACTGGCCTGAGTAAGGTGAGCTGCACACCCGGAGGCAGCACATCACAAGTGTTCTTCCCTGTGACGCCCGGCTAATGGGCTGTGTATCATAAAATGCAGCCTGCCCCCCCCTTCCCCCGGTACAGGAGGACGAGGACCCCAGGGGTGTGATGACCCCCCCATACCTTGAGACAAGAGGCTGAGCAGAGCTGGGAGGGCGGAGCATGGAGCCAGGGGCTATCCTGCTGCTGCTGTGCTGTGAGTGCGGCTGGAGGCCCCGGGGTTTGTGAAGTGAGCTCACATATAATAAGGTGAATATCCATCCCATTTGTGAGGCGTAAGTAACCCATCACCAAACTCTAAATTGTGCCCTAAGTTACAAGCAGACGTTGTGGGTATGAGCTTTTTCACAGAAAAAAATACCACATTTTGATTCAATAACTCCAGTAAATAATTCAGTAGCGGCATTGGTCAGCATGCTTAGTTGGTGGGAAGACAGTGCATGTGCACAGACTAGTCAGCTACTGTTGCTAAAGAGAGCGAGACGCTGGTGCCCAGCGTGGAAGCATGCATTAGCCCGCGGAGCTATCCCTCCCGGAAGTGCAAAGGGTTAGATTGTGCTGGTGATGCACTGAGTGTTTGGGAGGGAGGGGTGGGGGGGGGGGAGCAGACCACAAACCAGTAAATGTGTGTAAAAGGCCGCTTTATTGAAACAGGTGCACATAACAATATAAATACCTCGGCAAACAGCCTTACAAAACTAAGCCTCACTAATTAAACCATTTACCTAAAACCCCCGTGCCCCGCCCCCACCCTTAGCATTTTCTTTGAGCCCGCCCCCACCCGTACATTACAACATTACAAACCATACCAAACAATACATCAACGTATAACCCTATAAATTCAACCCGTCCGTTAAACGACCTCCCCTGCCTGCCCCTTTCCAGCTGTCAAACCCCCAACCTGTGTAACCGAAATAACAAGTAACCTGCCTACCCTTTCCCTGTCGATAAACCCAGCTTCAAAAATAATCACCAAACCTCTGCCAACCCTGGCAAACTTCAAATGACCCCCGCACAGCACCTGTTCCAAGCGACAGTACATAAACAGCACCCTGTACACCTGTCCCAAAGAAGCCCCTTAGAAAATTAAGCCACGGAAATGGAAAAACCCCAATAATAAATATATAATAAGTATATATAATAAGCGGGAGGGTGGGAGGGACAAAAATTCCCCAAAGCTAAAGCTCCCGGCCACCAGGTCACCAAACCTAAAATGGTGGCCGGGAGCAGGAGCCCAAAGCACTTATGCTTGGGCTCCAATTGGGCTATAAAAAACAAGCCCAAAATTAAAATGGCTGTCTTGCAGCCCGCCCTCCCCACCCCCCCCGCCCCTCCCAAACTGCCCGGGGGGGGACCTCCCTGCGGTCGGCTACCCCCCCCAAGCCCCCCTTGGGAGGGAGGGGTGGGGGGGGGAGCAGACCACAAACCAGTAAATGTGTGTAAAAGGCCGCTTTATTGAAACAGGTGCACATAACAATATAAATACCTCAGCAAACAGCCTTACAAAACTAAGCCTCACTAATTAAACCATTTACCTAAAACCCCCGTGCCCCACCCCCACCCCTAGCATTTTCTTTGAGCCCGCCCCCACCCGTACATTACAACATTACAAACCATACCAAACAATACATCAACGTATAACCCTATAAATTCAACCCGTCCGTTAAACGACCTCCCTGCCTGCCCCTTTCCAGCTGTCAAACCCCAACCTGTGTAACCGAAATAACAAGTAACCTGCCTACCCTTTCCCTGTCGATAAACGCAACTTCAAAAATAATCACCAAACCTCTGCCAACCCTGGCAAACTTCAAATGACCCCCGTCACCCAGAAAGTAGGGGGGGGGAAACTACCCCCCCTCTTTCTGCCTCCCAGAGTAGGCTATCCCCTCTCAAACTTAAACCGCATGCCTCTGAACATTCAAGCATCTCGCCAACACCTCCCGAATCTCAAGTAAATAGAGGTCCATTCCAAGCCTGGATAAATGCACTCCGTCATCCCGAAAAAACTCCACAGTCTCAAATCGTATCTCTTTGTGTGTCACTCTCCCAAAACCAATACCCCGACAAAACCTGGAAATTTCCCGAGTTCACTTTCCTCCGTGCCTTGTCAATAGCCCGGGGTTCACAGCCCCCTCCAAACCCTGCGCGGGACCAATTCAGTCCACAAAACGTGGCACCCTGACCATCGCTCCCTTAAAATAGACAGATCCCTCTTCATTGCCCTCAGCAACACCACACCCTTTACTCCGCATAGATCATTCTCGCCAAGGTGAATCAACAGGACATCCGGGCACTGACCCCTCACCATCCATTTATTTAGACATGTTAACAATTCTTTCCAAAGCATCCCTCCCTTGCCTTTCCAAACAATTCTAAATACACTGTCATTGAAACCCAACATTTCCCCAAAATAACTGCGGCGTGCCTGAATCTGCGCCCATTTGATGAATGAATGCCCCACTATCCAAATGGTCAATTCCTTGGATTGAGGCCCAGCCACCGAACCAAAGATGCTCCGGCATTGGGGTCGGTGTCCTGTCCGCCTCCTTGGCCAGCCCACGGAATCTCCCCCACTGCGAACGAGACAAGGCATCTGCTATGTCATTGTCCACACCAGGGATGTGCAAGGCCCTGAATGCAATGTCATGTCTAAGGCAGCCTAACACAAAAACTCGCAGCAACTTGAGAATCTGTTCATCTCTGGCCGACTGTCTGTTAACAATCTCCACCACTGCCATGTTGTCCACACGAAACAAGACCCTCTTGTGCGCCAACTCCTCACCCCACAGGGTCAAAGCCACCAATAACGGGAAAAGCTCCAGAAAGGCTATGCTCCTCCCCCCATCCTTCCATTGTGGAGGCCACTTCTCAGCACACCACCTGCCCTGCCAATAAATGCCAAAGCCGTCACTGCCTGCGGCATCAGAAAAAATTTGCACGTCCCACCGGACGTCGTCCTCCCTGGCCAATGGCACTCCATTAAAAGAGTGTAGAAAAACTGACCACATCCGCAAATCCTCCTTCACCCCTGCCGCCAAGCGCACATGGTGATGCGGCAAATGCTGTCCTGCTAGTGCCCGACCCAACCTCCTACAAAACGTCCTCCCCGCCCTGACTACCCTGCAGGCAAAATTAAGGTGACCCAGCAACACCTGAATGCTCTTTACCGTCACTTTCTGCTTTGACAACATCTTGTCCAGTAACTCCAACATTTTCACTTTTTTATCCGCTGGCAAGCGAGCCCGCATTGCCACCGCATCAATTTCGATCCCCAAAAAGGACAAGGTCGTAGATGGACCCATTGTCTTCTCGGGTGCCAATGGCACCCCCAGTTCCCTCATGAGCTCATGGAAAGTGTCCAGAGCTATCTGGCATTCCGTGGAGCCGGGGGAACCTACAAAGAAGAAATCGTCCAAGTAGTGCGTCACCAATGTGTGACCCGTGTGCTGCGTGAAATACCACTGCAAAAAGGTGCTGAAACGTTCAAATAAAGCACATGACATAGAGCAACCCATCGGTAATGCTTTGTCCACGTACCATTTACCCTCAAAATGGATACCCAGAAGATCCCAATCATCTGGATGGACTGGAAGAAGCCGGAATGCCGATTTTATGTCACATTTTGCCATCTCTGCAGTTGCGCCCGCGGTCACAACCAGTGACATGGCCACGTCAACTGAGGAATATGACACTGAGGCCGCCTCCTCATCAATAACATCATTAACTGAAGACCCCTCCGGCCATGACAAGTGCTGAATCAGTCTGTACTGTCCTTCTTCCTTTTTGGTGACCACCCCGATGGGTGATATGATCAAGTTGTCTACTGGCCAATCATCAAAGGGGCCCGCCATCCTCCCTTCCCTCACCTCCTTGTTTAATTTATCCTGGACTACCTCCCTGTGTTCTGCCGCTGACTTCAGGTTATCCGCCCACCTTCTCTGCCTTGGTCCCTGGTAACCCAAACGAAACCCCCACTGAAATCCCTCCAGAAGCACCCGTTGGGCCCCCAAATCCTCATACCCCTGGAGGACCTCCGCCAGCTTTGTTACCCTAACTGGCGTAGGAGCCTTTGGGCCCAGTACCCTGTGGTCCTTTCCCACCCCTGCCGCTCTGGAATTGATGCGAGGGGGCAGAAGTGCCGGCGCCTGACTGCTGCCACTGCTGACCTCCCTGTGGCTTGATGCCCCAACAGTTAACAAGGGGATGGCGCTTCCCGCATTTGGAACATTCATGGCGGTACTTGCAATACTCCCTCGTGCATAAGCCCTTATTGAAGTCCCAGCACGCCCCAGCTCCAGATTGTGTCGCGGCTGTGCCTCCCACCCCTCCCCGGGTGGGCTTCCCCTGAAAGGGCCGGTATACCAACGGCAATCCGCTAGCTGTAAAAATGGTCTTACCACCCGACGCTGCCCCCATTGTATGCTGCCATAAGTCTGTATCTAACTCCCCCCACTTTGCCTCAGGGTCCCAAGCCATACGGGCCCGGAACTCTTCGTCATATTGGGCCCAAGCGTACCCCCCACTTGTGATTTGAGCCTTCCGTATCACATCAATATATTTAAATATGGCTACGCTGCGCTCCGGGAACTTTTCGCAGTAAACACTGGCATATATTAAAAACGCTGCCGTCCAATTCTCAATGGTCAACGGCACCTTAGGCCGCTTGGCCAACTCATATTCCTCCTCCTTCGAGCCCTCTTTGGACCTCACATCCCTATGAAGGAGCTTCAGTATTTCCACATATTCCCCTTTCCATATGCGTTCTTTGGTTACCAGCATTAAATGGGCCCCCAAAGGCTTTGTCACACCCATGTAGGGCAGCTTTTTAATTTTCAATTCCTTACTTTCCAACGGCTCTTTACCCCCCCCAACTGCTTCCGTGTTTGTCCCGCTTTCTACCTTGTCGCCCAGTGCTATTCCCCCGTCTCCTGTTCCTACCCCCGTATCCTTAACGTATTTCCCCTTGTGTAATATCCCTTCCGTCACTTCCCCCCCAACCCCCCCTTCCCCCGTCCCCACAGACACCATCTTAGGTTTGGCCTGTGTTCTACCGGTCTCACCTGGCTCTAACGAGGATGCCCGGACGGACACCGACCTCCTCGCCCCTGTCTCTGTTTGATCCACTGTCCGGGGAACCCTCACTGCGGGGCCGCGCTCCCTCCTGGATCCAGACGCCACTGCTGTTCTGTGCGGCACCACTCCCGGAACCTGCAAAAAACTAGGAAAAACATGAGAGGGCCCCCCCTCCTCAGTCTCCCGCAATTCCCCTTCCTCGGGGCTGTCCTCATCATAGTCCAACACAATGGGCTCCTCCACTTGGAGCACCTCCGGAGCAAAACCACAGCAAGGGCCCTACCGGACCCAACCTGCCCCACACTGGCCCTGACGGCCCCAGAATGTCCTCCCTTGCGGGGGAGCCGACTGTACCCGCCGATACTCCCCATGCGTTGACCTCTCTGCAAATCCATCACCGCTGTAATGTCGGACCACCGTGCCCTGCCTGTCGGTGGGGCCAGCGAGGTCGTACAGGACCTTCGTGTGCTGGCCTCGACGGGATCCCCCGCCGGTACGGGATGCGCCGCGCAAGGCTCCACCCTCCCTTCTCCTCGGTGTAATTGGGCCGCACCGCACCCTACCGAGTCCGCAACACTGCGACGCTCCCTGCCCTGTAAAGAAAAAGTTTGGACTGATGTGCCGGTTCCCTCACACCTGCCTGAAAACCCGGCCCCCCGCAAAACCGGCGAAAGCTCCCTATTACGACTAAACCGCCTTGACCTGACCGAACCTACCAGGGGAGGGGAATCCCCCCCTTCTTCCTCCCCACTCCATTCCAACCCCGCCTGTACCACTGCAGACGCTGGGTCCCAACCCCGTCCTGCACCCCCCCTCCAACGTATCCCCAAACCCTACCTGTCCCCCTCCCCTGCCCCCCCACCACCAATGGCCTTCCTAGCCCGCGCGTCTCCCCCCCTATGCTCACGCGCCCACTGTGCCTCTTGCCGCTCCCCCACACCCAAGCCCCGCACCCCCTCCGTCCAAGACGGAAAGATATCTAAACCCTCCCAAGCCTGGTCCTCTCCGGCTGTGTCCAAATCCCCCGAAGTATTATCTCCCCGGCCCCTCCCCACCCCCCCAGCCCGAATCCTCACCGCCCATCTCGAGGTGCCCACTCCCCCCCCAGCTTATATGGGTGCCCTCCCTGACCACCCCATCCCTACTAGGGGGAAAAAAGGTCTGTTGGCTACCCCACCCTCCCACTTGAGCCCACTCTCCCTCCCCCAAGCTTCCCCCCACCGACCCCATCTCGGCCCTTCCAGAGTAAGGGGGGGAGAAAAGCAGGGGGCTGTATATCTGCCTATCACCTGCATCCCCCTCCCTGCCTGCCACAAAATCAGCGCTGCCCCTGCTCCCCGTAACAACCCCAGTCCAGCCCATTACCCCATGGACACTGCCCAAAGAAGGTCCAGCTTCCCCACCCCACTCCCTGCTATCTGCATCTGCTGACTCCGTCGCGCGTGCGGGAGGGGTGGGCATACACTCTCTGCCCTCCCCACCATGTTACTGCTGGCCGCCCTGCTCTCAAGCCCTGCCTCAGACTCCCCAGCTTCCCCAGATGCTGCCACCAAAGGCGCGCAAGGCACAGAGGCCGAGCGCCGCTTCCCGCCCCGCCTTCCCCCGCGCTGCAACACCCCCGCGGGGGAGGAAAACGAGCGCTCAACTGGCGCTGGAGCCGCTACCGGCCCAACCGATGCTGTCGCCCTATCTCCTGCCTTAGCAGGTGCTAAACCACCCCCGCGCCCCATAAATCCTGGAACCCCAGACCCTCCCCCCTCCCCAGGCTCCAAAACCACTGTCGGGGCCGTCTTTTTAACTCGCGGGCGGCCCCGCTCACTCACCGACAAACGTTGTCGCTTAGGCGACGTGCAGGCGGCAACGGCCGCTGCCACGCCCGCTGAGGCCTGCCGCACCGGGCGCGCCGTCCCTGCCCCTGCTCCAATTACCAGGTCCATCCGGCCCGCCTCGCTCAGGAGCCGGAGGGCCTCTAAAACGCGGTAGTCTTCCCCAGACATAACGCGACTTCCACTACCTCTGTCCAGACGCTCAACAATAGAAATCCCACTAAAGACCCTACCTCACAAAAATTCCCCAAAGCTAAAGCTCCCGGCCACCAGGTCACCAAACCTAAAATGGTGGCCGGGAGCAGGAGCCCAAAGCACTTATGCTTGGGCTCCAATTGGGCTATAAAAAACAAGCCCAAAATTAAAATGGCTGTCTTGCAGCCCGCCCCCCATCCCCCCGCCCCTCCCAAACTGCCCGGGGGGACCTCCCTGCGGTCGGCTACCCCCCCAAGCCCCCCATCTCCAACTCAGCATGTTTTAGCATGGGGGTGAGTAATAGGCTGCGGCAGACTGCACAGTGGGAACCGAACGGAGGAGGAGTATACATGGCACTTTTATCTCTTATTTAGAATAGGAGTGACTTTTATGTGGAGCGCTAGACTGGCCTGGTGCCCTGAAACAGGCCCAATTTATAGCACCACTCCACACACACGCTGCTGTAGAGTGCCACCCGGCGTCTACAGCTGCTAGAACCCCATTGCACGTACAATACGCAGCCCAAAGCACGAGCGTGCACCTGTGACGTGCGCACGCCTTGGGTGCACGTCACAGGTGCAGGGACGTGTGGTGACTGCTGCAGTACTAACAGCCTCATAATGTACCGGTGCAGAGTCTTGAACCCACACCGTCGCACTCGCTCTGCTCCTCAAATATCCGGCATGTTGTTCAATAACGACGGTGTTTCTTAAATGTCTCCACTCTAGACTGTACTCCTGTCAAATAATTTTTTGAAACCAGGGTTCGTAGTTGTGGAGCGCAGAAAAATATAGAAGTTGACCTTCCGTTTTTTTTGAAGAACGGTTATGAGCAAAAGAATGAGTGGGTGAATAAATACATGAAAAATCCATTCAAGTAACAGCAACCATAGTCGGAGAGGGTCCATGGGTTTTTTAAGAGTCCAGAATAAAAAGTGGCACAAACACAGACACGGACATGCCTGTACCCAGAGAGAGAGAGAGAGAGGAGGCTGTCATAATAATGACATACAAGAGGCGCTGTGCACAAAGACTCCAGCAGGGAACAACATTACTCGTGATCAGGGAAGCCTTCCTGATGTCAATGCACGTGTCCTTGAGCCACACTAAGTGATGTGTCCAGGATAACAGTGCGCTAATGTCTCCGGCTCTGACCCATTCTCTCTCTCCTCTCTCTCTCTCCCCCTCTCACTTGCTTCCACTCTTCCTCCCTCTCCCACACACTGTCTCTCCCACTCTCCCTCCCTCACTCAGACTCTCTTCCACTCCCCCTCAAACTCTCTTCCTCTCTCCCTATCTTTCTCTTCCACTCTCCCTCCCTCGTTCAGACGTTCTCTTTCCCTGTGTCCCTCTCGACTTTAGTATCGATCTCTGAGTCCAGGCCCTCTTCTGTCTCCAACCAATTCCCCCCCCTACACTCTCCCTCTGCTTTCTCCCTACTCTCTCCCCCATCATTATCTCGCTCACTTCTTTTCTCACGCACAGAGACATCTCTCTCTCTCTCTCTCTCTTTTGCTCCCGCCCCCCACTCCTTCTAGTTGACAAGTTAGAATATGCATGGCACCTTTGTTACACCACTGCTTGAAGAGGGTAGTTTTCAAACCTTTTCTATGGTTAACAGTGTAAGCAAGCCATTCTCCTTTGCTCACAGTGCAGCCTTATAAATATTTTCTCACCATGGTCCCACCTGCACTGGCCGGATGCCATTGGTGCCTCTGTTACATGGGACTTGTATTGTGCCTTACGATAGGACCTTGGACGCTCTCGGAATTCAGAGGTGTATTTTTTGAAAGACCACCAAAGACTCCATAATATGCAACGGGTGTCCTGCATTACATGCTTAAATTCTTTTGCGCCCTAATGATGTGCTAACTACAATTGCTTTATTAACCTACTTGCTTTCTCACATTTGCTTGAAAATGCACGATTTGCCCACTCTTTTTTCAAAATTTTCCCCCGGGGATAATCTCCCAACCCCCCCTTATGATGGTCGGGCTCGCTTGCTACGCTCGTTCGCCACAGGACACTCATCCCAAACTTCTATAACCCACCACTTTCAAATGTCACCAGCCGCCACTGTTGTTACCACTCAAGTTTAAATATCACCATCTGGATGTCGGAAGTAATGTGGTATTATGCCCCTTGCATAGCAGTTTCCATGGCTCTGCTCTCCTCTCCTTCACCAACATTTAGGTACACATGTATCTATTGCCAGCAATCCCATTACTAATAAGACAGCTTGTGCAGTCAATCCACTAGAAAGCACCAGACGCCATGCTTTCTATTTCCCTGAAGTACTGTTTTTTATACATTGAAACAGGGTGCTCCTTATAGCACTGGCCAACACGGGAGAAGTATCCAGAGGGGTGCATATAACATTTTTGCACCAGGCTGCGCACTTCTGGCAAGCTTGTATGCACTCTATAATATTTGCATGCACATTTGTGTGTTCTGTGATTGCCCACAGTGGTATGTATGCACACACTGTGATATACACCCATGCTTGCGCAAAAACACACACACTTCTGTGATCACACAAATTGAGCAATTGAGGCTTGCATTGTGTGATTTGTAGTCATATTGATACAGTTCCATAAGCAAAGTACTAATTATATATACTATTCCATTTTCACTTGTATGTGTAGCGCATCATACTATTTACATAACGCTCTGTTTAGTCAAATCATTTGCTATTTATACTACGTTCTAAATCCACGCAATGTGTGACATTATACAAATAGTGCACTACACACAAAATGTTTGTTTCATATCTATGTTCTTCATTCTACACATACGCACCCACACACTGTTTTACACAAATGCACTGTGTATTTAAGATGCATAAGCTGCTTTGTATGAGTACACAATGAACTGTTCATTATAAATGTTTTTGTTTTTCGCCAGTCCGATCACCTGATACAATGATGTGTTTGTGTGTCTGTTTGAGTGGACACGTGTGCATACGTGTGTGTGCATTTTTTGCATAAAACTACCTAGGTATATATGCAGAGCAGTTCATATATCAACTCTGTGTACTCTAAACATCCTGTCCTTCTGTGCCCATGTTCTTATAATGATACCCTCAGTGCATGAGTAGCCGTCGCGAACCAGAAGTCAAAGAATCATATCCTGGGCAAGGGGCTGGTAGCTGTCCTTTCCTTACCAGAACCCTTCAATTGAGTCAAAGAGCGGGTTGTTTCCAAAGAGCAGCAGAATTACTCCATTTTCCTCTTTTTTGCCTCTCATCGCTACCACAGAATATGGGTTTACCCAGGAATTCAGATGTCATCTCATCCATTCAATTCATGGAAAAATCCTGACCCAAGGAAAGATTTCTAGTGAACTTATCTAGGAAGAGATTTTTGATATTAAGTAAACTATTGATTGATTCCATTAGGAGCTAAAGGGAATATTTTGAAGATGGGGAATATTATTCATGTTTGGCGAGAAAATAGGGTAGATCCTCTTTTGCCTTTGGCACTTTCTGATTAAATGATTTATCAATTCATTCCTCAGTCGATCAGCAAACTAGGCTGACTGAGAGTCAACAAAGAAGTGATTGGTTCAGTTCATATCTTCCTAGCTAAGGGCCTTATTTAGATCTTGGTGGATGGAATACTCCATCACAAACATGACAGATATCACGTCCGCCTTATTGATCTCCACAGGATATAATGTGATCGTAATATGGCAGATGGGATATCTGTCACATTTGTGATGGAGTATTCCCCTCCACCAAGATCTAAATCAGGCCCTAAGTTAGAGATTTAAGATGATAAAAACGTACTTAAAACAACATCAGGCCCTCCAAATTCGAATAAAATCATTCCCTTTGCACAGATAAGGAGGAACAGAAAGGTACTGGTTCCTGGGGCAGTTATGAGTAACATATAAAGGGAGTTCTTATGTCCGGCAGATCTTTAGTCATAAGAGCTTTAGTAACCAGTATTGTTTGTTGACCATGTTGGTCATATACCATAATGGGTAGTGCCAACTGGCAAATGACTGTGCAATGACACTTTAATGACTTTGTCCATTAAAACTAAAGGCAAATGGTCCATGGTGAAGCAGAAGGCCATGGAGCATCTTCTAATCTATGATGTAATGATAATATGTCAAGAAGACCTATGAACCAGCGAGCCCAAAGGGAATAGTACAGGTGCCTTCCTATTCGAAGTATTAACATCTTGTTTGTGGCCGGACATTCGTGTGTAGGCCACCAGACTCCTACTTTGCAGCCTAATATTTAGCGCTGTTAACAGTTTATTTGAATTGTTCTGTTTTACTCCATGCCAAAATATCCCTAATGACTCAATCAATTATGCTATATTGCAGTATGGGAATCTTTAGATAAAAATGAAAAAAATAAGTGAGTCCTTGGTACTGCCAAAGTAATCGTTGCAGAAAGCAGTCTGCTGGGGAGGAAGAGGTTCTAGGCAGAGATAATCACAGCCCAGCCAACCATCCTCAAAGCATTGCTTCCTCCTTTCCAAGATCCCCTGTAAAGCATAATTGTTTCCAGTACCATTTTCTCTCCAATGAAATAATAAGATAGTTTTGAATGCGGAGCAAGAATACACCATCATCAATGCTCAGTGCCAGTTGCTTGACGGTGTGGCCTACTCTGTTCCACCTGCAATATCAGCTTTCGCAAAGAGTAGGAGAGACGTTCTTGCATATCCTTGCCGCTATTATATTCTTCAGATGGCTCTTGGAACATTTGCAGCATCATTGGAGAAACAGATTCATCTTGGTCGTGGTCTTTCTGCTTCACCAAGATCTGTAACATCCTCTAAGCTCATAGGTTACTCTAGGGATCACTGGGTAAAATGAGATCAGCTTAACATATCTAGACTGTTTTGACACTTTGCCAATCAACTGAGACATCTATAATATTTATATATACGCTTTCACACTCTTCCGCATGATGAACGCGTTTTGTCACCTGGGTTTGAATTGAGTTTATCGTTTTCCATTGGTAAAATGATTGGCAAACAAAAGAGTACTAGCTGGGGAGAAAGGGGTGTGTGGCATTGCCATTTAGCTCCAGGAACCGTGCATGTCAGAGCAAACTGGTCATTATGTTTGTGCTCATTCCTGTCTATGTGATATTTATTCTCACAGTCTCACCTTGAACTTCATGCTGTTCATAGTATGTATATAGTCATATAATATGATACTGCTCTCCAGAAATGTTTGACCTTTGGTCCAAATGTTTCTTCTTTGTCTGCAGATTTTAGCTACCACTCTGCTTTCTCCTTTTCAGTCCATTCCCATGTAATGAGTTTTTCTTTGACTTTTCTATATATATTACATTTTTTATAATAGATTACTTATATCCTTCACTTCAAATCCTTTTGTTCCTACAACCCTCCTCTCCCCATTTTCCACGAAAGCAATGTTATGGCATTTCATTGCTCTGTCTTCATGTTGCCTTTCTATGTCACAATTTGCTTTGATACCCATTTAACTTTGTCTTTTCATAATGGTTTTTCTGTCAAGGCCATTATGAGTTTCTGGCCAGACAAATTCTCCTGTGTTTACTCTTCTAGTTATTTTTTGATTTTGCAAGCAAGCATTGCAGAGTTGAAAATGTGATCAGTCCGAATGAGTTTACATTTAAATAAAGAATGCATTGCGTGAGAGCACTAACCAGTGATCACTTATCAGGCACTCATTTTCAGTATGAAGACCTGCAGCCAATGGGGGTCAATGAGTGGATCACTGTTAAATTCAGACAACCTTGAGTTTGCATTTGGTTATGGCTAAAAGTTCTGGTTCTAAACCAGTTGCACAATTAAATCACATCGGCCTAAGCAACGCAGAAGTCACCAGCTGGCTGAGAAATGGTTTTTCTAGAACCCCACACTCTTGTGCTTCAAATGTTCCCCATCATATCCTGCCTGCAGCCTGATACCAGGAATGGCCTCCTTGCAGAGTACAATCAAGAAATCTAAGGGTGCTTTAGAGAACTACCATTCAGGAAAAAATATTAAACCATATAGTCCATTGAAGGTCCCTTCGAATACCAAACTGCTCTAGTCTTCCTTCACTTTCACCAGCCAACTAGAGATGTGGAGCCATTTTCAGTGCTAATCCGTTAGAGTTGATTGAGCTGAAATGCGTTGGTTTCTCAGAGATCGTCTAGCGCTGTTGGATCTGGGGATACAAACCCAGTTTCTTAATGATTAGATCAAATCAACTTCCACTCAGCATCCCCAAGATGCCGGGCTTGGTGGCAGCTCAGGCCTGAAAGGTTGACTGTTGAGAAGCAAGTGCTGGTGTGTTTCAGAGATACACCGAGGAAATATTCACAATGTCAGCAAAGTCCCTTGCAAGTTCCCTCTGTTCCTCCAAAGTGTACTTCTTAAGGCCTGTCTTTTGTTCCTTTGCACACTCACACTTGCAGGCTTGTAAGTATACCCACATATGCTCACAGATCCACACGAGTCAGTTTGTGAGAAGGTAATCTGATGTGACATTTTTCGTTCCCTCGAACCCCGGAACCTCCTCCCTCTTTCTTCCATCACAGGGAGTATTGCAAAGATCTTGACTTATCGGATAACAACACCGAGTTTTTGGAAAACTTCATTGCACTTATGGAAAAGGTGACCCCGGACTCCAAGAAATGTAAGTACTAGGAGGAGGGGAATCAACAAAAGCTTTGAGTGTGGGTTGCAAACACCGTTGTTCAAGTGGGGAGGCACAAATTGCATGGGCAAGAAAGTCAGTGTTACAAAGGTACTGGAATCATAGTGGCAGGATAACAGAAGTATATTTTGAAAAGTATAGAAATTTATTAAAGGCAGTCTGGGGAGAAGATACAGAAATAGAGGTCACGCTTGTCAATGCTTTAAAGAAAACAAACCACATCCCTTTTGGGTATGTCAGATAAAGTAGAAAGGGCAGACACAAGATTTTGAGGATAAGGAAAATAAGAGTAAAGGTAAGTTGAAAAAGTGACCAGAAAGCAACCGAATAGACTATATGCTCCTTTTGTTTGGTATTCACACCCGAACCTGATGGTCCTAGCCATCGTTAAGGTACAAAAGAAAAAATGTAGGGAAGTAGAGAACTGTTCCCTTTGCAAAAGAGACTTATACAAGCTTTCAAACTTTAATGTAGGCAATTTGAGAGTGCCAGATGAATGGGGCTTATGATATTTGAGTAACTTAAAGGGGTGGCAGCAACATCACCATTCAGGCCCTCAATGGAGACCACAAAGGTTTCAGAGGACCAATCCTTATTTGTTTTAAAATTGAGAGCAATGAGTAGTCAATACAAACCAGCCAATCTGAGTTGTTTATAAAGTAACCAAATCACTTATGAAAGAGAAGTAGCAAATGTTCTAGAAATCAGTAAGCTGCTTTATTCACAGTTCTGTTTTGCTTTGCTCACTGGAGACTGTAATGAGCGAATACTTGGGTGGAATACCGCTCTAGTCCTCTGTCCTCTGTTGTGAGGAAGATCACATGGGTAATCATATGGCACACACGGCCCTGCCAAGATAACTATCACAATGTTAAAATCTTGTAGCACTGGCTGGAGCTGCTCACAAGTATATATTATGTTTGGCTGATGTTAAATTTAGTTTCTATTTCCTTAGACTGTCACTAAACTTCAAACTAAGTTGGGGTTCATAAGAGGTAGATTACACATTACACACAAGCGCACACTTTGCAATTTTTTTTATTACTAACTTGTGGAGCCTAGTGTCACTGAGAAACATTGTACACAGCTGTACTTAGGGTGTGAGACCAGGTGGCCGTACAACAGATTTTTTTCCTGCATTCGCTTTGCATTTCACCCTCTTAATTTCTTTCCAGTGACTGATGAGGAGAGAAGCCAGTTACAAAATCATTTGTGTCAGCTCATACAGCACATGCATTTTTGCTTATGAAACAAAACAAAACATTAAGGTGGAACAAAATAATAAAAAATAAGGAGAACTCTACCAATAAGAGATAATAGACAATGGTTCTTTATTGCTTCAGCTGTCAACTTGAGGATTATCACCAGTATGGTAACATCCTTCTTGAATAGGATTTAGTATTTCTGACATGAATTAACACAAGGCCCTAAGAGTACAACTAAAGCAGGACAAGACTACATTCCTCACAACCCTCAGGAGGATCAGAAATAGTTAAGCACCAAACTCAAGTCACACTGGAGATAGGGTTCCCATTGACATAGGGTTCTCAAAAAGAGAAAGGGATCATGTGGGAACCCATAGTCCAAAGTATTCTTCTTCTCTATGTCTGTCTTCAATCCCTGGCCATGTCTTCTAGGATTTACTAATTGTAGTTTAGAAGAAAGCAGCCGAACATTCCCTCCCAACCAATCTTTATTGCTTAATAGTTTTCTTTTCACTTTTTGTTTTGTGTCCTGGAGTTATCATATGATATACTTATGTACATTCAACACATGCACCAAAGCGTAAATTGACTATATGACAAACATCTCTTAATGTGTCAGTGCCTTTAATTCTTGATTTGGGGATTCCTCCACTCATGGCTCTAATTTTTCACATTTCATCTCCCTCCAGCATCCACCTAGGTATGAGAGATTAGGCCTACACATGTATGTATGTATGTATGTGTGGGCTAGTGATTCTAAATCCACCCTGATTCCCTGAAAGAAAGGACTGCTCCTGAATTGTACAGGTGTTTCTGTGAACTCTAAAGCATCTCTAGCTTTTACCATTATAAAGCCATCACCACCTAGCCTCTCTGGGGACTTACAATCTCAAAAAAAGACTGTTTTCAAGTCTACAAAAATTCTACCTTTTTTCACCACCAATGATTCAGAGAGCTTCTCAACTTCTTACAAATATAGCACAATAGAACTCATGGTTTTTACCCTCCTTGGATCACCATTGTGAAAACACTCACCACAGGGTCCTATCTTGAACTTTTATGGCCCCAAACAATTTGTAGAACTATTCAGGTTGAAAAGAGAAATGTTGATGCAAATGCTAAACCTCATTCTAGGAATTGAGACTTAGGATTGTGCTCCAAAACCTAACATTAAAGTGGGTGTTGTCATGGTCTAGCTGACAGGAGTGAAGGCAATTGAAATAAACTGCATTCACAAATTATATGGTGCCTTCATTCTACCAGTAGATAGTCTACATCCGAGGTCTTCCGCAGCAGTATCTAGCACCACGGACATTTCCCCCACATCCTCACCCCATTTCACCAGTATGCTGCACGGATTTATAAGAGTCAGAATCTCACTTGAGAGGCTTTCTTGATTATTCTATTGGGGCATTTGTGCTCACTCCATTCTCCATATAACACAAAACGAAATTCAGTCTCAGAAAAGGCCTGAGCCTAGTGCTGACAATTTTAATCCGGTATTCTTGGTAATTTTCTCTTCTTTGTTAAGTAAGTGTATCAAAGGTCTCAGACGAATGAGTGGTGTCCCCATAACTTCCACCACTATTTTTATTGCTGAACTGAAAATCTGTTTTTGTACCATCTGCTATGTCAGTCAGTCTCTAGCTTGAAATTCACGAGGTTAGTAAGGAAAAACTCAAGCAAATGTTAATATGGGAACACACAATTTGCTATTGGACTCACAAGTAAGAAGTTAACACCTATGTGGCATCATGTTTCACTTATTTAATTTACAGACATTTTAGTTGATTCATGCACATTGTTTGCTTCTTTAGTATGTCAGAGAACAGCAGAGCAGAGGAGACTTGTATTGTCCACTTTGCTCTCATGAAGCCGTTTGATGGATTTAAGCCCTCATTTGCTCCAAGAAAGAAACATTATTTTCAGTGGGAAATGAGGATTCTTTAAATAATGGTTTTAGTAATACCCTAAGTTTACTATGACTTGAATCTTTCAATATGAATGGCGTCCATAGTACTACCACCCCCTCTGACATTTAGTGAAGCAACCTCCGGTTCCTTGAGCGATAGAACCATGCATGTGTCTCACACAAAGTAATTCAGCCCTTCATTCCATATTTATTTTCAGGTTTCTTTCTTGATTTTTCCTTGGCCACGTACCATTAGGACTGTAAAAACATTGATAGCTTGAAAGCAGAGATTCTGCATTTATTAGATCAGGGAGTGCTCTCAAATAAAGGGCCTTGTTGCCACCTACAAAAGAACTTTCCTTAAGCAGACCCATCTGTAGAGTGCTTTTCTATCTGGCTTGTTTCCTCTCACACTTCTATGCTATAAAATTAGCATCCCTTTTTGATGGTGTCTGTGGTAATTACCACTAGGAGAAAAGTAGCATGAGTGCCTTCAGGCCTCTCTCAGAATTGCAGAGTACACACTTGAGCTTCTCCTTATGCGTTCGTCTAGCATTACTCTCTTTTAGACAATTTGTGAGCCTGTGTTGACTTTGCCTATTTTTATATTGAGTCTATTCTGATGTCACCTCTGAATTCCTCTACCTTTGTATTCTCCAACTACAAGTTTGGAATATTCAATTGCAATGTGATAAAAGAAGGAAAGTTAAATTAACATAATGAGGGTCTAATTTGGAGATTGGTGGATGGGAATACTTTGTCACAAACGTGACGGATATCCAGTGCGCTCAATTTCAAGTGCATTATAGTCAATGGCACTTTAAATACGGTGGATGGGATATAGTCATGTTTGTGACAGAGTAACATATCTACCAGACTCTAAATCAGGCCATAAGTCTGGTACGCTACATCTATCTGCTAGTCTGTATTCCCAGTGTCATACATATGTGTTCATTATCAACTTCTAACTTTTCTAATTGGTTGATGCTCATCAAAGGCATTGACGTAGATAGATATCGGTGTCATTAAGAGATAGGACCTTTGAGAATGGATACACATGTCTGCCTGCTGGCCTCACAGTATTAGTACAGCTGTGTTTCATGTTTCTGCTCCATCACCAATTATCACTTGGTACCCACACATTACATTTGAGATCTCTGGGAACCTTTACTTCAGAGCTTTTTCTCAAGCAGCTGCCATTTTGCAATATGTTACCTACTCCTAAAAGAACAGCATTAAGATTTTCCAATAAGCAGAAGATAAGGATGCACAGGAAGGATAGAGGGAGCAACATCTTTGTTCACCTAGTACAATATCTTTGTGACCTAGATGTGAATATAATGCTTTCTTCTTGGTGCTTCTCGACTTCACAGGTGACAACTTCCTCCTCCATAACCTGATCCTGGACGCAGGTATCACGCGGCAGTTGGCAGAAAGAGTGTGGAAGGACAAGGACCTGCTCACGTAAGCTCTGTCACCTTTCTTAATCACACAACTGCACGTTTAAAAGGAAACAGGGATGGCTGGGTTCTTAAAGCACTTATAAGGCACTGCTCGAAAAACGACACTCCCTTTGAGCTAAGCGGCTCTGATGTGAGTATGGACATATGGACATTCACATTGTTAAAGCCCAATAACATTTTCAGGGCATTTCATGGAGATACATTACTCTGGCCAAGACCCTTAGCATTGCCTTGTAGCTTGGTTAGGAGAAGCATAAGCTCTAGATGTCCTGTATTACTAAATGCACTGCTGGGAGGGGACCTGCAATGCTAACAATGTAGAGTCCTAACAGAACATTCTTGGGTAGACCTCACACCACTGAGGATCGTGAGCACTGTGAGCTGATACAGCGTTTTTTGGGCCCACTTGCTTACCATTGGTCCTCCGACAGAACTTTCTATCCAAATGAGAGGTGACGGGAGTTAGCATTAACCTCAATCAAAATTCAATTAACAGTGCAACCCATTTGCCTACACAATGAGGACCAGGAATCGGTAGCTTGGGTTAAGAAGATTTATTACAAATTCAAAATTAAGTTTAAATACGCAACTCGGAGCACCATGCTATAAAGAGGCAGAATAACAACAGGGAAGACCAACCTCCTAAAGACGTTTAGGCATACCAGAATTTAAAAAAACAAGGAATTCTGTCACTGCTATGCAGGTAAATCCAGAGTCACAGAAATCAAAGTCCAGACAAATGGATGGTTTGGTTCACCTAAAGAGTCTCATAAATCATGGAATTCAATAAAGGAAATCAGAATAGAGCAAGTAAAATTAGGTTTAGAAGGTGTCAGCATTGCAGAAGCTTGGTCAAGAGTCTTCTATGGGTCAGAGAGAAAATGTTAGCCTAAGCCACACTTAGGAAGGGGTCTGATATGCATTAAGGTCTAAACCTCTTAAAGTTCAGGGGAAATCCTCGAAGCATTCAGGATCTGCAAAAAGGGGTCAGGAAGGCTCCAAGAGAGAATCCAGAAAGCATCTGTCTAGAGTGAAAGGGGCATCTCTGAATCTCCAACAGTGTGAGCACTAAATTATAACTAGGGCTCCCGGTTTTATGGTATTTATTTTTTTGTCATTTCTGTCTGTATTTATCCATATTTATTTTTTGCTAATTTTATCCGTATTTATCCATATTTATTTTGGACTTTGTGGAAAAAGTAAGCTGAAATTAGTATATTTCCACATTTATTTAACTGATAAATATTCACTCATGCTTGAATGTCTGCTAGATTTCAGTGCTGTGAACACACGCAGAAGATAAATCAGCGCACTTCTTTCAGTATCAACCTTGTGTAACTGCTGTTAAAGCCTCTTTACTAAAATTATTTTCTTTGTTTACACCTTTATCTATCAATCCACACATCTATTGTCATGGCAGACAGTATTTAGAATTACTCAAAAAGCAACCCAATTTCCGTTTTTATACACATTTAAAAATATATACAGGCAAGAAAATGAATGTTTTCTGTGTGTATTTATATGTAAAAACGGAAAACAGGGAGCCTTAATTATAACACACAAAGTCCACTAGGTAACACCCTGTTTGTACTCATCATTAGGGGTCTATTGTTTCAGTCCGGTTCTCAGGTAGCAGGCGGCTTCATCTGGAAAAAGTCACACACTGGACATGGGAACGACATCAGTTTCTCACGTACACATCAGATGGCAACATTTATTCAATAGGCCTTTCAGTTGATGCTCTGGCTCCCCTTGTTCCTTCGTCAAGGTCTTCTTCTCAGGCTCTTTTCTCTATCTTTAGTACAGTAATGTATCTATTTTACAACTAACAATGCATGTAAATACCTGCAAAATATGTCGAGTTAGCAAAAAACAAAATCAGCTTTAGGCAGCATGATGAAATACAGGCCTACATAGGACAACTTAAACGCTAACTCAGTGGTGCACATTTAATATGCGTGCGCACATTTAAGCACAAATGAATATACGTTTCTAATGCATTAGACTTCACATTACATGTAACATTCAGTAAGCCTTAAAAAATAATCATTTCTAAGTATGACTAGGCACTACATTTAAATCAAGTATATGAAATATTAATGCACACATTACATAAACGTCTTGTCATTTAAAGTAAATTCACATTCTACATAGGTAAGGATGGTTTCTATTTGTTTGCAGATTAGTAAATGTTATTCATGTGATATAGCACATACATTAGAAAAATAGAATTTCACCTTTATAATGAGTACAATATCTACTAAATGAGGATGGTCTAATTATCACAATCAATTATGGTAAAACACATTAATATGAATACATTCTCTAATCCTACAGTGAATGCAATCCCTTAATAACAATGACAATTGCAACCCTTTTAGATTGTTAAACCATGCAAGAAACATGTGCTAAATGCAGTTTCATACCATGTGTCTATTAAGTATCTGTGACGTATTTGTAACGTGTATTGGGTGGTTAACTTTTGCACTGCACCAGAGCTAAAGTTCAACTGGTCAGTAGTGGCGTTCCATAAGGCAATTCTAGGAGAATCTTTATGTAGCTGGCATTCTGACATACTATAACATTGTCAAAGACTTACACTGAGGAAGTTTATGCAGAGGAGAGTCATGTTTGGCACTAGCGGGAGGCTGTAGCGATGAAGCTCATAGTAGGAAACTTTGGTACTATCAGCAAGAGTCTAATGTCTGAATCTCACTTGGCAGTGATGTTTAGTTTACTTTGTCTCCTCACTAGGTACGGGCTGCTGGCTGTCTTTGCTGCCACGGATGGCGGCATCACTAGAGTTTTCCCAAACAAGTAAGTATTTTTGGCCTTCTTTATGGTTCATTGCCAACTGTAGTAAGATCTTCAACACCTTTACAGAACATACCAATAGCATGCATGACTCATGGATCCATATTCAGTAACAGGATTTTAATGTACTGGATTCTTTATTGGGAGTGAAGGGAATTTCTTTACTAAGCCTTCAACGTCCCAGTCAAGAATTCACTCACAAGTCCACATACCTTCCCTTTTCCAGTGTTAATCAAGAAAACAGCTTTCCAGATGCATTTTGGGTCTAATCTTGCATTTTTTATTTTTTTAAAATTTATTTATTTTAATTAAAAAAAAAAAAAAATACAAAGTCTTGTTGCACAGTGTAGCATCGTGACAAAAACATATACAGCCAGCCGAAGTCAGTTATGTACAGAGATACCAAAAAACCCCAGACAGATCATCTGCAAATAAAAGAAACACAATGGCGGCAAACCCATGTATTAAACTGAATTTCGAAGCCTAAACCCTAACATCTGCTCAAGCATGTTATATGTAAAACAGGGGGGACTGTGGCCACCTAGCGCCCCAACACGCGGCTGGCGATGGGAAACCAAAAGCAGGTTAATTAACAAGAGGAGGGTTAGTGTTATCTGGAGTGGAGTTTCCCCTACCATTTGTGTCAGTTACTCTAGTGGACAGGTATGTCGTGTAAAGCTCCCAGAAGTTCTTGGGGCAACTCCGGGGGGGGAGTAATTCGCTGATATTTTCGGTTTGCGTACTGCAATAAAGCATGTCGCGTGCCCATTGTGCCATTGTGGGTATAGGGCTAATCTTGCATTTGTTGTAGTGTATTTGTCGGTATCTTTTTCCTGGACCAAGTACATGAAGTATGACCTTTTACACCATGAAGGTTTGATGCAGACGATTGCAGCCACAGATGCACGCACATTGTAACTCTGACTTGTCACAGAGAGAGTGACAAAAGAACTGACTGCAATGACCCTTGCTTCTTAAAATCACATTGTTCTTTGAGCGACTGACAATCAAGGCTTTCAGTACTTGGTCAACACAGACAGCTGTTTTATGGAATTTAAAAACTTTACTGTTACTTGGTAAAAATATATACTTTGGGTATCTTGGCTCTCTTATCTTCTAATGCCAGATATACCTTGACTTAACACATTTCCGCTCTGTAGGAAATTGCCAATGAGGCTATCATTTTTTGTTCATATACAGGATTAACTTTGTCAATGAGTATCTTTAACCTATTGTAACCTAATTACTGAGGGGAAGTATTGACCTTGTTGTGGGAGCCCACAGACTTGTCCCTAAATCGCCCTCCCTTAGTAGTGCAAATTATTGAAGATCCAAATCACATATTACACAGTATGGCAGGCTCATACATTTGGACTTCTGCTTGCATTCACACTACACCACAATATAAGACCAAATGCATAGATTCCTTCAATATGCTTTTGCTTACTTAATGGGTTAATTTCCTATCCTGTGTTGTGCAAACAGATGCCCTGCCATCAACCTTAGCTAACCATAGTTTTTATTCAGCAATTTCTGAGTATTTCTGATCAGCAACCCAGTGCTGTAGGTATAAATAGGTTAAATGTTTATGATGAAAGACACATAAAATGGTGATTGAGGGATGATGAGGTTGAGAAGATCATAAAGTGCCTAGACACAAGTGATGGTTTACTAACATATAGGGTCTAGAAATAGCAGTATTGTGAGGAGCGCATTTAATGACAGTGTATGATGTGACAGCTCTTATTAACTCCTGCTCTGGCCAAGGGCTGGATAAGGAATGTTTAGCTTCCAAGCCCTGTCCCAAGCAGATGCAGCACATTCGAGAGATTCTAAATGGGGCAGATAGGCTTTTTGGTTTCTTCCACCTTCTGCAGGGTTCATTAATGGTTCCGGGCAAAATGAACATCAATCCCCCCAAGCTGTAATTAGCCTCAACGGCCCCAGAATTAATGGGCATCCATGGCCCAAAGCAGTAAGGTGCAGCAATGTCTTAATTCACGAATGAGCATCAGTGGCCCCAGACAGTAATGAGCATCATGGCTGTAGGGAGTAATGAATATCAGTGGTTCCAGAAACCTCCACAGTTTTCAGTACTAATGCACAATAAAAGTCCCAGAAATATTTGACCACCCATTCCATACCCAGGCTTTCTTCCTCCGCAGAGTAATATTCGACTTGTGGTAGAAGTATTGAATTACACTGGATAATAAACTTCAGAATTTTACTGTAACAAAATTGCTGACCCCGGTACATGTTTGTGCAGAAAAAACTTTTGTATGTTCAACATAGTGTACAACAGGTTCTGCCAACAGATACTGTGATATGTGAAGAAAAGCTGTGTCTTTCAGTGTCGTCCAATGGATTACTGTCAATTTATTCTTCTTCAGTAGGTCTATAACTGACAGCCACTATTTTTCGTTGGCAGATGCTTGGCATGTACATTGCACTTGCCCCTTTGACACTTGCTGTAAGGGAGGACTTGTTGGCAGTGTTGCTGATTGGCCTCAATCAACTGGTGTTGTTTTAGTGGCTACGTGTATGTGAGAACCTTTATGGTTAGGAGGCATTTGCAAAGCCATCTTTCCACACAATTTTTGTCTCCACAACTCTCTCTGTCAAAGAAAATAGCTTTATTACTGTATAGGCCTGATTAAGAGTTGGAAGTTTTATTCCGACCTGTGTGTAAATCCCTGTTTATGCACAGGTCGAAATTACAGGTTGAGGGTTATTTAGAGCATCCAGAAATTGTTAAATGTGTTAAATACCTCACCTTTGTTAAATTTTGGCAGGTAAAACCTGCCAGTATTTAACAGGGAAAAACACAGTATTTATCGTACAATGTGGATTCTGGTGCGTTAAACACCAAAATCCACGTTATTTCCCAGAAACTCCCAATAAGTGCTATTAATCACACCAGTTATATACCAAACCCCATAACCCCATGGTTTCGTTATTTATCAGGTGCGATAAATAGCACTTATGCTTGTAATCTGACCCATAATGTCTTTATGATCTTCTTAATTCATACTCAGAGGACAGATGTTGAGAGTTTTCAGGTGGATTTTTTAAGAAATTCTCTTATCCCCCTTCCTGCTAATATTCACAGTAATAGAGAATCTTCTTTCTGTCTCTTAGCCCCTTGCCTGTAAAACAAGAATGTGGGCACATCAGGAAAGGACACTCTCACTTCCACTTTTCTCTGTAACCTGTTAATACCATTCCCCACTAGCCTGTCAAAAAAAGAGGTAGAAACATTAGGGAAACACTCTACTCTTTTTGCTTATCACGTTAATTAACCTCTGTTGTCTGATTTGTTTACCTAGCCCTCCTCTCTGCCTTTTGGGACAAAGCACAAGATGGACTTCCTATTTCTGCACCATTGCAACCTGATTTAATCACATCCGACAATGTGCTTAGGCCCTGCCCTGACTGTGCCTTTGTGTCAATGTCCCCTTTCTTTTGATTTAGCTCACCCTTCTGATCATGTTTACATTCTCATCCCCCCTAGCCCACATTGTTCTTGCTCCCCCTTGTCAATCTGAGTGACTAGACCTGGGCCAGTGGAACATGCCCTGATGGCACTAGGACAATGCCCTAAGACTCACAAACTTACAAGACACAATTCTGCCACCACCTTGGGAAGCCAGTCATATGCAGGGTGATTTCCGCCAGTCACAGGTTAAGCAAGAAGTGTAAGATGCTGCCCATGTTATGTTATGTATGTTATGTTATTTTAATTTGTAAGGTGCAACAGCTACCCACGGGTTTCCCAGCGCCAGCCTGTAAGGAACAAAAAGGAATGAAAGAGGTTATTGGTTAAATAGCCAGGTTTTTAGGCATTTACGGAAATTCCCGTAAAGAGTTTCAGTGCGGAGAGCCACAGGGAGAGAATTCCATAAGGAAGGACCCAGGCAGGCAAAAGATTGGCCACCCATGCGTGATAGTCTAAATTTCGGAACCTAGAATTTCGCCAGAGTGGCAGAGCGGAGCGAGCGAGAGGGCAGGTAGGGGTGAGCCAGGGCTTGCAGGTATTGAGGGGCCACACCAGATTTGATCTTAAAAATGTATCTCAGGGCTTTGAACTTAATCTGGTTCTCTACCCTGAGCCAATGAAGGTCTCGCAAAGAGCCAGAGATAGAGGCAGCTCTAGGGACTTGACAGAGCAGTCTGGCGGCGGAATTCTGCACCACCTGCAGCTTACGTGTCACATCCTTGTTGGCCCCCAGATAAAGAATATTGCCATAGTCCAGTCTAAAGGTGACAAGAGCCATAGATGGTCGTACCTTCAGGCTGATGCACACTGTCCTCCTTACTTAGAGGACCCACAACTTCACAAACTAGAAGAGCGAAATGGCAGAGTATTCACGGAGCACTTGTCCTGGCGCCTGTTCTGGGCACTTTATATCAAGACAGCAGCTTTAGGTTTCTAGGACCTCTACTGGTTGTTTCTTCAAGAGAGCTACAAGCTGAGTTGGCAACTCCTTGCTTCCCTCAATAGGAGGTACTACCATCAGACATTCAAGTATGATGGAGCAAGGGTTTTTAAATCCTAATCTACGGGTGTAATTGTCATACAAACCACGCCAATGGTCATATGGACCTTTGTTAGTCGATACAAAGAGGAACTTAGGAAAAAGCATTTAAATACATTTTCATAAGTAGTGAAACCATTAGACAAGGAGAATTGAAATAGGTTGAAAAGATTTATTAATTAATTTTGATTAAGGCAAAGGCAGTAATCCATTAAGGACGCAAATTCAAGCATCATTATTTACAAGTTTTAATGGTCCGAGAGTCCATATTTCAGAATAAGGAAAAATAGATTGTTAGTGAGAATTATATAAAGAATACAACATATCCAGAAAGTGTGTCCATAAAGGAAATCCCTAATCTAAACTAAGTGGGTATGGTTCGGAAAGGAGCGTTTGGTTAGGCAAAAGGGTGGGGTGTCTGCTTAAGAAAACCAAATAAAGGTCTCTGAATGAGCGAATAAGAATGTTTAGACATAAAGCCTTTACACTCGGACTGTGGGATTATCATAGCTGAAAAGGGTCTTCTCAGTTTGAAGTGAGCAAGTATCTCTCCTAACTAGTCTCAGAAATGCACACATTTAGTATTCGACAAAGACATTAATTGCAACATGTCAGCTTGTTCCCACTCTCAGGAACCAATGAGTTTTCTCTAGACTCTGGGAGCAGGTATACTTCCCACTTTGTCACTATGATCCCTGCAAGGCTATGTCCTTGAATTATTACCCTGGACAGACTGTCGGCTACAGTCAGCTCTTCCCGTGAGCCGCTCCCCTACACTGGCATCTTCTTCTTTAAAGAGAACCTCACTATCAGCCGTCTAATACATAATATTAAGCTAGTCACTAGCTAATGGAAGGCACCTGAAAAACTACTGGATCTGCAATGGAAAAACACATAACATGCAAAACAAATGAGTATGAAATGTGCAGGCCTTTCAGCCTTACACGTGTAAAAGTCGACATCCAAGATGGCAATAGAAAAGTGGCTAACTTTAATGATTTAACATGTTAACTTGGGTGCTGCTCATTATGACTAAATGAGGTCAAATACTACAAATTATATGAATATTAAGCACAAGTTATTTAGCAATGTAAAGCAGATTTTATTTATAATGTGTTAATTATGCAAGTGAAAAGATTTTCACTCTCTCAAGTACTTGACCAAACACTATGGCAGCTCCGGGTGCCCAGAGCTGTGCAGGTAACTTCCCACACTTCAGTGGAACTCATGAAGGAAATGGCAGTGCATTTGGAAAAGCAATCTTGCTGCCAGACAAGCAGAGGCTCCGTTAATCAAGAGAGCTCTTCAGCTTGTCGGGAAGACATATCTGTGCAGATTACATAAAGCCACTCAAAATAAAGTAAAATTAATAGTAATATTACTACTGTATAAATTAATCTCCATGCTAAATAAAATTGTAATGTAGCTGACCAAATTTCTTTTACTTTTGGAGTAAGTCATCAATTATACATGACATAAACGTGGCCAGAATAACCAGGAGTCTTATCTTCCATAGTAGTACCAAGTAGACATTTTGGGAGTCATTTACATTGTCCTCTTGGGTAAAAACAATGACAACAATAGCAAAATCCCATAATGATTATACAAAGGTGTTACCTTAACCTTTTTGCTAGCAGAATACGAAAACTCCTGTGGGTATTGGATGGTATCTCTAGCAGGGAGCACAATACTCAGAATAATCAGATGATGAGGAACCTCCTTTGGAAATTACATACCGGAACCTTTGGCAAGCAGGAGATCAGATTCCGTAAAACAACTTTGGATCCCAGTAGCAAGAAGAGTCACAACTTAAATTGGAAATAGAGATCTATAAAAGATTATTTGAGAGGTTATAGATGAGACATTTTCATGTCAGAAAAGTAAAATTTTGAGCAATGGGTTTTTCACTGTAACCACACTACCCATCTCAAACGGAATTCCGTTTATGTTTTTCTTAAGTTGTTCCATTAGCCATCAAGATAGCTGTCTCTTCAGTAGTGTTTGTTTTAAAAGCTTGGTCACTGATTAATTACTGTGCTCATATGTAAGTTTTTTTTCTTTACAAACTTATACCGGGGTGCAGAGAAAAACAAATTCAGCAAGTTAGTTAACCCCAACATACAATAAAAAAAAAAAAAACAGGAAATAAAAGTTAAACAAATATGACACAGAGACATCAAATAAATCAGACACAACATAGAGGGAAGCATCGTGGTAATTACATCAAACCTAAACCCCATCATCTTGCCCAGCCAGCATCTCACTCATCCAAAGCCTACCTGGCTCCCAGATCTTACTCAGCCTCCATCTGCGAGCATCATTTTCAAGCAGAGACATTACCAAGAAACAAATGTTCACAAATTCCCACCATCAACTCCAGGGACAAGGAGCTGCACTAGAGAGCAAGGAGCGTGCCAACAACAACCTGGCCAAAGTGATTGAGAAAATATAGAAACCCACCACATTTTGAGGGATGACCAGTGAGTGCCCCAGCATGATCAATTTTGAATCCCACTTGACTTATAAGTTAAGAATACTGTTAATTTTACCAAAAACAAAAGCTCAATATGCACCTACGACGGGTCAAGAGGCGAATACAGGAACTGCATCAGCCCCGCAACGAAAAGAGCAGTCATCCACTCTGAGCTTCATGGCCTGAAGGCGGTGGGGAGCATAATAGAAATCGTTAATACATTTTACGTGGTGAACCTTAATTCGTGATACCTTTAAAACTCTCTGTGCAAGGAGATTACTAAGCCTCATATCCTCGACCATTATCTCCATATCGAGAAGCCTGCTCCATTTATCCACCCACAGCTGAAAAGGATCATTCCATTGATCCCGTACAGCAGAATGGATTAGGTTATAGACCAGATAAATGTTCCCCTTTGGGAGCTTTCGTTACAAGATTCAAAAGAGTATTTTGAAAACAACTAATCTCACCTTTATTAAGTCTAAAGATAAAATGTCCGATTTGCAAATGCGAAAAAAAATGATACCAGGAAAGGAAAACTGCTGTTGCATAATTCGAAGGGCAGGAAAACATCACCCTCAAATAACTGACCCAAGGTAAACGGTTAAGCCACCTCCCAGCTCTCCCGAAAACCATCATGAACACAGAGAGGTAAATTAGGGTTGAATCCTAAATATGTATATTTGTTGAACAACGTAGTTTTGAGAAATACTTTTTTAAGAGAGCTCCAGATGAGATGGAAAACTTTTAGAGTCTTCAACCGTGTCGATTATGCCAACACCTGGAACAACTGATCCCTTAATGGCAGATACTCATCAAACATAGAACCCTGCTCCCACACCCCTCCAACCCAAAACCAAATGTAGTCAAGAGCAAAAAGCGACAAAATAATAGAGCTGCAATACGGGGAGAGAAATCCCACCATTCTCCTTAGGCAATTGAAGAATCTGTATCTTACAGCTAGGGTTCCTATAGCTCCAAATAAACATCTGCCAGCAAGACTCTATCCTGTTAAAATGGCCATAGAAAGAAAAAGAGGGATACAACAAAAAAGATACATGTACCTAGGGAGAATAATAATTTAATTAATTTAATAATTTAATAAGATTACACCTGCCTATTAAGCCCAAATGGAAGTGATTCTACTTTTTGAAAACATTCACAGTATGTTGATAAAGTGTCCCATAGTTATATTCGATGACCTCCTCCATTCAGACCAACAATACTACCAACAAAACTACCCCCAAATAAGTAGCCAAGTGTACCCATCTATTATCCTGAGCAGAAGGAATAGCATTAGACAGAATCTGTGTTTTATTGGGATTAAGCCTATATCTGGAAACTTAAGCGAATGCCTGTGCGGCTGCCTCAACTGCCCTCAAAGCCCTGACAGGGGATTAAAACAGCCACATAATCTCCATACGCTAAAACCTTCACTTCGAATCCTCAAGGGGTGGATATCCTTGGCCATTCTGAGAGATTGTAGATAAGGCTCAATATATAAAGTGAACACGTGGGGGTGGGGGGCGTGGCTAGCCAGCCAAGATGGCGGACGCGATCATCTGACGCTCCGCTCGTTTCACCCCATTATCCTGAAAAACAAGTATTATATCTCTACCTTGCCACCCTGTAATCGTCGGAGGCAGAGCGTAGTCGCTCCTCGCCAGATTGGTGAACGCGTGAGACTAGGCGAGACAGCGGTGACACCAGACGGGCGAGCGCAGCCCAGGCCCGCGCTGCAAAGCACGCATCACCAGAGGTGTGCTGCGGACTTAGAGGAGCTGACGGCGGCAGACGTGGAGCAAGCGCCACCAAGCGCCTGGTGCTGGAGGTCCTGAGAGTGCCCAGACGCCCACAGGAGATACCCGGGGCGAGACCTCAACCGCACCATGGGGGAAGAACCCCGCGGGGGCGGGGAGCTGAGGCGAGATGCTGGAAGTTGGCCGCCGACCTCCGGGAACAAAAGACACCACCAGCAGCAATGAGGGAGACACCCAGGTACGGCGAGACCCCGGCGGGGGGGTGACCCTCCTTCCCGCTCCCCTACACCAGTGCCGCAGGAAGGACGGGCTCATACCCGGGGTATAGCGGCCGGGACTTGGGGCCGTCCCGTTATAGACGCGCAGGCCTTGGAGGCCGCAAGGAGGAAAGTAGGGCCGCAAATGACGGAAACAGAGAAGAGGCCCCCTAGGTGCCACGAAACCCTGCCGGGGGTGGCCCTCCCTAACACCCTCTTCCCCTGGGAAAAGCGCCCGCACTCACAGGGAGGCAGCAGGAACTGGAGGACGCCCGCCATAGACACGCGGCCCTCTGCAGCATGAAGAAGGCAGGACTGCAGCTGCATGAACCTCGTGCATCGGGGGTTTTGGCTGCGCAACCCGCAGCCTCTGTGGCACACACGTAGAGTGAAGCCCGGTCCCCCAGGCGAGCGGAGGCAAACAAGGGGCACAACACGCCAAACACCACGAAACGGGAGCCCCACAATATAGGAACGGAGGTAGGCCGCAGAGCCCAGCAAGGCCCGCGAGGGACAAACAGTAAAGACCGCACAGTCTTCAACCAGCAGTCCAACAGGGTGGACCTTTTGAGCAGTGGACCTGACGTTGCACCGCCCGAAAGGTTGAAAATCAAGTGACTGGGCCGGCGGGCCTAGCATAAAAAGCCACAGGCGACCCACGGCGCTTGCAAGCAAAACAATTGAGACCCAGCCAACTGCACGAACTGCCTGCCGCCCCCTGGGCCTGGAGACCCCACCCAGAGTAGCTGGCAGGGGCGCGAGATAGGGACCAAAGACATTGAACACTAAAACGTCACTCGCCCAGTGGACTGTGGTGGTGGGAGACACTAGCCGGCTGTTGGCTCCGCCTCATGCACGCAGCTGGCACTCAGTCAGCAACAACCAAAGAGCTGCGAGCACCAAGTCTGTTGATCACCCGCATGCCCACAGCCCAGCAGTTAGTCATGGGCCGTCTGCGGACCAATGCGCAACAAACTCCTGTGCACCCGGGCCCGCAGGGACCCCAGCAAGCAGAGCAAGGCACAATGGGCGAGACCCCCAGTTCAGCAATCTCCACAAAGCTTGACTCAGTGTTGGAAGTGCTAGAAAAGATAGGTCTACACTGGAACATACCCGCGGCTCACCGGAATCCAGAATCGCGTCAGATTTTTCCTTGCTACGGGCGGATCACCGAAAGCTAGATAGAGAGTCCAAGCAAACGAGCACACCCTATCAGACCTAGTCCCCACCACTCGCAGTCATGCAGCAGCACTGCAAGATGTTATTGACAGAGTGGCCACCCTTGAGGACAAACTGGACGATGCTGAGGGCAGATTGAGGCGTAACAATATACGCGTGGTGGGCCTCCCGGAGGGAGAAGAAGGACAAGAACCAGCCACGTACGTGGAGGAATGGCTGAGACAGCTGCTCCTGGAGGCCGAACTGTCGCCCCAATTTGTTGCAGAACGGGCACACAGGGTGCTGGCCCGTCGACCGCCACCGGGGACCAGACCCAAGCCACTGCTGCTCAAACTGCTCAACTATAGGGACAGAGACACCATACTCGGAGAAACCCGCAAGCTCAAGAAAATAAAAGTGCAGAACCAGCTAGTCATGCTGTTCCCTGACTATACACCGCAAGTACAAAGAAGACGTAGCTCTTTCACGGAAGTCAAGCGCCAGCTACGGTCCCTGGAAATAAGATACTCCCTTATGCTCCCTGCAAGACTGCGCACAGTTGAAAGGGACAAACAAGATTCTTTGAGACGCCAGCGGATGCCTGGGACTGGCTGGAGGAGGCAGGGTTGCTGGCAGGACGCAAGCCACCCGCGGACACAGAAGAGCCCTGCTGGGACAAGAGAAGCCGTCGCCGTGCTCGGGGGAAGGGCCCCAGGAAGATTCACTCACAAGCAGCAATACCCGATATAGAAAAAAGGAAGCTAGAGCGCCAGGAGGCCTTCAGCGTGGCGGCAGCCATCCATGCCAATTCCGCGACCTCCGAGCCGGAATCGCGCTCGCTTTGCTCGCAGAGCCTAGATAGATCGTCGCTCACAAGATCCGAAGACCGAGACTCCCTCCAGATGCCAACCATCACACCACAGACATCTGATGATATCATCTAAAAAAAAATGAACAATTTGTTTATTGATATGTATCCTTTTTATTGCTGTGAATGGTGAAAAGCGCACAGGCCCACATAGCCATACACCTGAATCACTGAGCCCATGCCTCGGCGGATGCACTGATTGACAGCCACGGCGAGCCCGCCGTACACTCCATGCAAGGCGCAATTCTTAGCATCGCACAACACGACGCATCAGTAACGGTAATGCGCAAGTAAGGAATGCAGCAAGGCGAGATCAAAAACTTAATCAGAGAAAACACTGGGGTGCACTCCAGAACACGCTGCTATGCAACACGCTACCCCATGTTTTAGTAACTCATTCATGGTAGTGGCCGCTGTTAGGCCTTACAGTTTGGACGAGCACTACCCAGGTAATCGCCCTCATACAGTTACATGCAGCCTAACTGCACTTCCGGTTTCCCCCCCCTTTTTTGTTGACCCCCCCTCTAGAGGTACCGGCAAGCGATCCCCGCCCTACTCAAACTGTTGACGCCCCACACGCGGGGCACCACAAGACATACACATGGTACAGACCAATATTGTAAACTGGAACGTGAGGGGCATGCACACGTTAGCTTGTAGATATTCGGTATACGCTTACCTGCAACGCAGACATGCATACATCGGTTTCCTACAGGAAACGCAACTAACCCAGAGTGAAGCAGATCGCCTACGTAGGCGCTAGCGAGGCAGAGTATACAGCACCAATTATTCTTCCCAGGCACGAGGGGTGCTGATATGGATAAAAGCAGGCGTACCGCACACCACTGAAGAAGTGGTCACAGACCCAGAGGGGAGATACGTTTTTGTGAGGGGAAAGCTAAACGGGCAGGAAATGCTAATGGCTGCCATATATGCGCCAAACATCGACCAAACTGCATTTCTTAGAAAACTCACAGGGGTGCTCGCTAAATGGAATGGGCTTCCGTGGTTACTGGGAGGGGACTTTAATGCTGTCTTAAACACAGAATTAGATACACACGCACAACAGCAACCTCTAATGCACAAGCCCTGGCAGACTGGCTAGCGAACTGGGCGCTGACAGATATCTGGCGCGCCCTCAACTCTACACTGTGTGTTTACTCATTCCACTCCACAGTACACGACTTGCACGTCAGACTGGATTGCTTTGTAGGGTCATCTGCTCTTCTCCCACTTATCAAGCAAACAGAGTATTTAGGTCGCACACACTCAGACCACAACCCTCAAATAATAGCTCACATGGGACTCGGGACGCCCCCCGATCCCCACATGGTGCCTATAGCCACAGCCCTAGAAGACTTGGCATTCCGTGCTTCACTAGGAACAAAAATATTAGAGCACTTTGAAATGAATGACCATACTACCGGTAACCATCTCCTCGAATGGGACGTTTTCAAAGTCACCCTGAGAGGATATTGCCTGGGGGCCACCTGGAACTTTTGTAAACAGTTAAACACATCACTAAGTAACATTGAAAGGAAGCTACAGGACCTGGAAATGAAACAGGTGAAAGGGAATGGTAGCGACAGAGGGCTAGAGGACGCATGGGCGGAACACGCTACCTAATGGAGCAACTCCGTTGCCACAATTATGCAGCACACTCAACACGCGCACACGCCACGGCAGACCGAGCGGGTAGAATGTTAGCATGGCTAATACGCCAAGAGCAGTCATGCCAACCTATAGTTGCCCTGAGAACTGACACGGGACTGACCGTACACACGCAACACGAGATACACGAGACAATGACGAAACATTGCGCTGCACTGTACCAGTCTAAAGGACTGCAGGTAGCTCACCGACTTGCCCTGTTTTTAGCACCGATACACTTGCCAGAGGCCACGATAGAGCAAAGGGAACAGCTGAATGAGCCTATCACGACTGAGGAGATATGCAGCGCGATAATGGCACTGGCAAGTGGTAACACCCCTGGGCCTGGACGGATTCCCTGCAGAATTTTATAAGGCCTATGCCACCACACTCACTCCCTTCCTGCACGAATTATATAAGTTGGCCATCGGTGAACGCTGTCTCCCTCCTTCAATGAATGAGGCCAATTTGGTATTGCTGCCCAAACCCGACAAGGACCGTATGGACCTGGGCTCATACAGGCCACTGACACTCCTCAATGTCGATTATAAAGTGCTAGCGAAACTGCTGGCGGACCGTATGGCACACGTGGTCCCCACCCTGATGCACCCAGACCAGAATGGGTTTTTGCCCTCGAGAAGCACATCCCTAAACCTTAGGAGATTTTTCAGGTTTGCCACCTATTCGACCACCCAATGGCCAAGAGCGGGTTGTCTAGTGCTGGACCTTGAAAAAGCATTTGATTCCCTAGAATGGGAGTTCCTCTTTGCCACGTTAGACAAATACAAACTGGGAGACTCCTTCATGGGAATGGTTCGGCTGCTATACAGCGTACCCACAGTGAGAGTCAAAACAGGCCCTTATATATCGGAGCCGCTAAATGTCAGGAGAATAACGAGACAGGGATGTCCCCTTTCCCTGCTGCTCTTCTCGTTGGCGATTGAGCCTCTGGCGGAGGCAATACGCTCTGGGGTAAATGATGGCGTCTTGCTGGGAGACAGCTTGCATACAATTTCACTGTATGCTGATGACCTTCTGGTATATATAAGAGATATCTGTCATATTCCACAGAACCTGGCAATGATCTTAGACAATTTTGCGACTATATCTGGGCTGCTCGTTAATGCCTCCAAATCGAGCCTCTATCCCTTTAGTGAGCAGCGCGAAAATCCTGGTTATGTACTCAACGGAACGGAGGTCCGGTGGTGCCCGGACACATTCCGTGATCTCGGACTCCGGATATACCAGAATCCAGTAGACCTGCAATACGGAAACCTGGGTAGGGCCTTGACTGCAATCAGCTCAAAAAGGTTTGGGAGGTACCCTAGTACTTGGAAAAGGGATGGGTATAGATACTGAAACAAACACAAAGTTCCTTCTCCTTCTACTCTGAAAACATGAGGATTCGATCCTCTAATTGGATTGGTTAACTTAGTTATAGTAAGGCCATACACTGAGATATAATAAAACAAATTTTACCAGGTTGCTAAATTTACAGACAAAAATATATAAAATCATACATAGAATAATCAATTTCTAATCAAACATATGAATTCAAAGGAATGTATTATCAATATTTTATTCAAAAGATCATGTTCTATACAATTGATATTAACAAAGTTAAAAAAACATTTAAAATCATATATTCATCATATTTTTAAATAAAAGGTAAACAATATGTGCAATAAATACATGAAGAACAACTGTCAATACATGAAGAACAACTGTCGCACAGTTGTTCTTCATGTATTGACAGTTGTTCTTCAATTGTATAGAACATGATCTTTTGAATAAAATATTGATAATACATTCCTTTGAATTCATATGTTTGATTAGAAATTGATTATTCTATGTATGATTTTATATATTTTTGTCTGTAAATTTAGCAACCTGGTAAAATTTGTCTTATTATATCTCAGTGTATGGCCTTACTATAACTAAGTTAACCAATCCAATTAGAGGATCGAATCCTCATGTTTTCAGAGTAGAAGGAGAAGGGAACTTTGTGTTTGTTTCACTTGACTGCAATCAGAACACAATCGCCATTCTGGAACACGCTCCCATTGTCAGAGACGGGGAGAGTAGCTTTAATAAAGATGGTGATACTGCCCCGGTTATTATACTACTTTACGAATCTCCCGCACTACATTGCACCATCATTCTTTCACCCCCTGGAAAAATTAATCAAGGACTTCATATGGGGTAACTCCAGGCACTGGGTAGCTATTCACAAGCTTTATTTACCTACAGACCAGGGAGGCTTGGCAGTCCCACATTTAGAGCAATACTATTTGGCAGCCCAGCTTCAATGGGTATCCAGGTGGCTGGCACGACGCCACATCAGTGACAAAGCGACAACACAACTGTCCCTATCCGCCACAGAACTAACAGCACTATTCCACCCATGCTAAAAAATCAAGCCTCTAAACTCGCTACTAATGACGGTAGTGCACAGGAGCTACCGCAGAGCGCTTAATATCACTCGCAAAACTGTCCCATATGCGCCTGCACTACTGCTGGAGGGCACGCCCAGGGGCACCAAAATTACCACGTCAGCAGAATTAAAGGACTGGCACGAGGCCGGGGTGCAAGATGTAGGAGATCTATACAATGAAGGCACACTGACCCCATACACGACGCTGGTGGCGGAGGCAGATCTGCCCCCCAGTCGGTTTCTACTTCACCACTCCCTACTAGCAGCCTTCACAGCAAAATGGGGTGACTTAACAGCCGAGCCCACCACACACCTTACAATACAATACCTACACGTCATGGGCCAAGGGGGACACCTCACCAAGTGGTTCGCTGCGTCACTCAGACACCACACAGCTGCCAATTTAAAACCCCTCCACCAACATTGGGAAACAGATATGGGTCGTCCGCTCACAGACCCGGAGTGTACCTCGGTACTAGAAGGCCCGACAATGATCCCTCGGAACACGCGCCTGCGCCAAATCCAATTTCACATATTGCATAGGGCATATCTCACGCCCGCGAAAACTAATCAATACTTTGAGCGAAACAACTCGACATGCCCCAGGTGCGCGCACGAAGACGCGAACATACTCCACATGTTGTGGGGATGCCCACGATTGGCGAAATATTGTTTGGAAGTGGCAGACGCGCTGCTACAATGCACTAGTCACACCATTCCATTTGAATGGCACGTTTACCTACTACACTTGCATCGCAGGAACTGAAACAATAGAGCCACCTCCAGGTTTCTTGACCTGGGAATGGCAGTGGCGAAACACTTGATTACTAAGCGCTGGAAACACGCTGACCCCCCAAGCATAGAAATGTGGAGATACTCGATGCGCACCTGGGCCAAAGCAGAAGGCGTCGCATTACGCCGCGAGGACACATTAGGCCTACGCAAGGTGCCTCTGGCCACACACTGGGACACAATTTTGGCAGCTCTAACACCCCCGCAAGATGCTGAAGCTCTACCTCAGGCCCCAGTAGAAACCGAGCCCGGGTCCGCAAAGACCCCCACAGAGGACGCCCAGGATAGAACACACCCATGTGCATGCGCCATGACATGTTTGCAATCACCATTAGAACAGGATTATGTCCAAAGACAACGGGGAGGTTGGGTCTGGGAAGCACAAGAGCCGGTCCCAAGTTTCACACCTATTAAGTACTAAGTTGTCCCGGTTCAGTTATAACCCACCTCCATAGTTTTGAAACATGCAGTAACAGACCGTATGTGCATAAGTGTAAAACATGTAACCACCACTGAGTAAAAAATGTTAAGCTCGTTTTAATAACATAGTAATGACCATGTAATCAAATAAAATGTAACAGAATGATTCATCTGTGGTATGTTTTGAAAAGGTTTGTTTATATGCAAAAAATCAATAAAAACAGATTAAAAAATAATAATAATAAAGTGAACACGTGGGGAGAAAAAGGACAACCCTGCCTTGGTCCACGCAATATGTCAATGGGGCCAGAAAGAGATCCTGCACAGCGGATCCTCACTTTCAGACCAACGTAAAGTTGACAAACTCTGGCTTTAAAGCCAGGGCCAAGTCCTGCAGTCTCCATCACTGCCCAAAGAAAAGGCCAAGAGATCCGGTCGAAGGCCTTCTCCGTATCAAGCATGATCATACCGACCAAACCCTCATTAACGGAGACAGCTTCCAGGGCGGTAATAGCCATATTGAAGTGTGAGGTTGTATCACATCCAGGGATAAAGCCATGCTGCTTTGAGTCAACCGAACCTGAGATAACTGCTGGAAGCCAGGATGCGCGTGTAGAACTTTGAGTCAGTATTGATTAAGGGAATTGGACGGTACGAACCACAGAGAGTATGGTCTGTCCCTTTTTTAGGGAAGATGACAATATTGGTCTCACCCCAAAACCCCGGGGCCTGACCAGAAACTTTAAAGGAATTAAATAGATCCCAAAGAACCAGAGCCAGGATGTGCAAAAAAAACCCATAAAATTCTAAAGGAATTTGATCCGGCCCGTGTCCTTACCCTTGGCTAGAGAGCTGATAGCATCTTCTACCTCCAAGAGGGTTATGAGTGCTTCTAAGTTAGACTGCTGGCATGATTCACCTTACAATGAAAATATCGCCCAACATATTGATAGATCGCATCAGTAGAGGGAAAGTAGTCCTCTCAATAAAGATCCTGATAGAACTGCCGGAAAACCTCTCTGATGCCTACAGGGTCTACAACGAGATCCCCTTTTCCATTCCTAATCTGGTGAATAGCATTTAGACTGGAGCTATCCTTGTCTCTAAAGGAAAGCAGTCGACCCATCTCTTCACTGTTCTCAGAAGTTGACAATTGCCGAGCTCTGCATTGTTTAACTGCCATGCTCATTTATAAGTGAATGTTTTTAGAATCTTGACAAAAGAAAGGTAATCGCAGAGCTACAATAGTCACTCAAAGGGACATTTCCTAATATTTCGTTTTAGATCCAGTGTAACTGCATTCTCCTTCCCAGGCTTGCGCAATGCTCGGTTGTGTTTGGTGGCAGATAGATTTGGGGTTAGAGTTCAACAAGTCATGAACACATTAGAACAGAATATGGATTATTGCTTTTTGTTCATGTGTCATAAGGCTATTAACATGCTATTCAGTGTCCCTCTAAGTACTTGTTTTCTGTCTTTCTCAAATGGGTACCCTGTTGTGTTTTACCGCATTTCCACAAAATCCACTGCCCCGTTTCCAAATCCAGATTGTGCCATCAATGTGTGACCAAAATACAATTAACCACTATGGCGGCATATGAAGAGTATAGAATACATACTCTAGTGCATAATTCCCGTTAGTGGGTGAGCTTTGTTGATTGTTGCGGTTCACCATCGATGCGATACAGTAGTTACACGCTAAGCTCTCGCTTTTTCCAGCAAGATGTGCATGTGATTGATTTCCGATTAACATGAGTTGTGTATTGTTAATGAGGACACATATAAATTATGTTTTTCTTTTGAAGAGCTGCAGAGGATTGGGAGGAGGATCCAGAACCCCTGACTGCAAGCTACTACCGTCGTACCCTGGATAACAATGGATTTGTCTTTAAGCCCCCTTACAGAGACAGTAAGTCCATACAGTGGGGACAACTACAATACCAAATATGTACACACTCATCTTCCATCTCTCACATGGTTATTTGCCCAGGGATTTTCTTCATCAGGTCCACTTCCCATAGATCTGTTTGTCATCTTTTCACATTCTTGTAGTTCCTATATTTTATCGCTTTTTAAAACCAGGCACCAGTCTTGTGTGTGTTTTCACATGGTTCTATTATCTCCATTTCCACATGATTCTCATCATGTATCCCTTGCTTTTCAATGCCTTTGGCTTCAAACTAACCAGCCACTCTACGGTCTTTGTTTTGTCCTATTGGTTCTATCTTATTCCAGTGTCAACTATCAGATCCACCTCAAATACTTGACTGTCATTGGCTTCTGTGGTCACATGTATTGGTGTTTATGCATTGCTGCATCTCCAATTCCATAGCCTCCCATTTGCCCAGAATCTGACTTAAATGTGTCACTCATTGTTCTTCAGGTGCAGGTCTATCATCTCACATGCAATTTCCCTCTACTTTTTTGGGGAGTTTTCATTTTATTCCTAAGAGTTCTATTAGGTTTTTCAAACAGAACAAAAGAAACAATGATGTGACTACTTAGCAAGGTACATAAGTACAATAAACTGATTTCATGTGCAGGATTAGGCGATGGCCTGTAGACTATATGGAAACTAAGAGATAACTCATACAAATGGAAAAGCAATATCCAGAACAAAAAGAAGCAAAGTGAAAATTAAAAAGGAGTCACAAAAGGGCTACGGCGGCGGACATGACCAACTACAATACAGGTACAGTACACTACTATCTCAGCAGAACAGGGACAACAGTGTACTTGATGAGGTACCAGGAGCAAGTATATATCCTGGAGAGAAATTGTACAGGAAAATATATCACATGTTACATGTTGATATCACAGCGTATTGTATCCACAAGCATGGAAGGCCTGCAGTGAGACAACTTAACATACCTAAAGAAGTACATGGAGCAGGAAGAAAATATATATTCAGCAGAGTGCATTAAACTGAAGTTCATGGTTCATAATAACATACACAATGTGGTGCCCATGTTTGGTGGGTGACCTTCTGACTATGTATAAGCTCAGATTCCAATGTGAGTCTGAATAAGGGGACAATTTACGGCCTGTTAAGGAGCTTATGGGTGTTTGGTAGCAGCAAAGTAGTTGTCGAGTGTCTTCCAGACATTGGCGTGCTGTAATTTCCAGGGGGAGTTCTGAAGGGTGATATTGTCTGCCCCCCTTAGGTAGGTGATCCAATTCAGCCAGGAACGGAAAGGGGTAACAGCTGTATTCTTCCAATTAGCGAAAAAAGACGTACAGGCCAATGTTAGTAGTATATCTACCAGAAGTCTGTCGTAATGCGAGTTGATTTGAGGGTCTAGGAATCCTTGGATTAGGGAGAGAAAGTCTTTTCTCAATCGGATCCCACATAGTGTACAGATAAAATCGAATACGCTGTCCCAGAAGGGTGAGACCGCGCTGCAGTAAAAGAGTAAATGGCAGAGGCACCATTGGCTTCATTGCAGTTCCAACATGTTGGACTTTTTCTTAGAGACAGTTTATGAAGTCAAGCCGCGGTCCAGAATGTCCTTTGTCGTAGCCAGTACTTTGTTTCAGAGAGAAAAGGAGAGATCTTATGAGATACAACTGATTTCCAGATTAGCTGCCAGGTGTCTTGAGGGCTAGACCCTTGACTATCCCATTTGCTCTCGCGTGTCACGATGAGGGATGTGGATTTTGTTTTTAAAAGATGGTAGAGCTTGGAGGACTGATGTTCAGATTTGTTGAAAGAAAATATGGTCTTAATGAGAGAGGGATCACTTTCGGGGTCATTTATTTTGGAGAGACTAACTTGAGCTTGAGAAAGTCATTAACGTCTATGTTCAGTAGGCTATATTGTTGTTGGACTTCCCTGAAGGAGATAGATGCTTCCCTGGGGCCCAATTGTCTTAGGAAGTTGATACATTTTGACGCCCATGAGCCTCAAAATATTGTTTCCATATGAATTTAAGTTTTTGGGTTGTGCCAGAGTGACATCATGTTAGAGCGGGCAAGTGGAGTCCTAGAAGTCTATCAATTTTTAGTAGGGCTCTTTTCGTATTATTAAAGATGTATTTGCCCGAAGATGTGGATTTTATTTTACTAGTTAGTAGTGAGATAAGGTGGAGGTCACCCAAATTTCTTTTTCAATTAACAGCCATGTGGAGGTATGGTTTAGGGAATGGGAGAACCAAAGGGAGCCTTGTCTGGCAAGGAAGGCAGTTTGGTAGTTTTTGAAATCTACCAAGTTGACTCCTCCTAGTTGAACAGGCAAGCGTAGTTTTTGAGTGAGATTCTAAAGCGTTTATTTTGCCAAATAAACTTTGTCAATATCTTCTCTAGTTTATGATGGATTCTTCCGATAGTACTAGGGGTAACATACTAATAAGATAATTAACTATCCGTGTGACCATCATCTTGATGGTCTCGATATGGTGCCACCAGGTGAGGAACTTGGGATTCCAATACTCTAATAGGGCTTCAATTTTTTTCAGGGTTAGATTTTTGTTAAGGTGGAGCAACTCTAGCAGGTCCGATTTAAATTCTAGGCCAAAGTATTTAATGGAGTGGTGCTGCCAGGACAGTCATGTGGATTTGAAAAGATTTCTAGTGCAGAGATTGTTCAGACCAATGATTTCAGACTTGTCTTTATTGAGTTTATAGCCAGACACCCGGGCATAGTCTTCTATTGTCTCCAAAAAGGAGGGCGATTGAATGAGAAGCGACTTCGGACATAATCAAGATGTCGTCAGCATATGCAGCCACCTTTAGCGTAGTTTTGTTAAAGGAAACACCAGTTATGAAGGGGCTAGTTTGAATCTTATGAAGTAGGGGCTCTAGGGTCAAGATAAATAGGGATGGAGACAAAGGGCAGCCTTGCCTAGTGCCTCTCTCCAGATTAAATTCTGGGGATAAGAGTCTGTCCAATCTTACCTTGGCTGAGGGACCACTGTATAGGGCCATGACCATCTTAGTGAAAGTCTCGCCTAAGTTATACTTCAGTAGGGTCTCCCTGAGAAACATCCAAGAGACCCTATTGAATGCTTTCTCAGCATCTAGTCTAACGGCTATGGTGTCAGAGTTCGTTAGTTTGGCTCTCTCAGTGATGTGGCATAGTAGGCGTGTATTGTCATTGGACAGTCTATTTCTCATGAAACCCACCTGTGAGTGATCGATTAGAGATAGCAACAATGGTTCAAACCTTTTACAGAGGATTTTGGCATAGATTTTCACATCTAAGTTAACTAATGGGATCCTTGCCCTCTTTTGGAATAACCACTATATTGGCCTCGCTGGCTGTGCCTGTGATGGAGCCTGATTCTGAGAAGTGACAAAATAAGGACAGTAGTGTGGGGTTGAGGACAGGAGTAAATGGTTTCTAAAAATTAGCTGTGAAGCCATTTGTGGCTGTGCCTTGTTAGGTTTAAGGAATTCAACCGCCACAGCCACTTCCTATATCATTATTAGCAAACTAAGTGTCAGCTTCTCTTGATCAGAGATAAACGGTAGTGCTGCTTCATTTAGGTAGGCCTTACAGTCCTCCACTGGGGAATGGAGTCTACCTTGTATAAGGATAAGTAAAAGTCTCTGAGGACCTTTAGGATTTTTTCGGGTTTGGTATGGGGAACATTTAGTTTATCTTTGAGAGAATTGAGATCCCTGTGATTCTGTTTGTGTTTCAGGTATGAGGCCAGAATTTTGTCTGCTTTATTTGCTTTGCATAATTTTGGGGATTTATATTTATTGATCCAGATCCCACCCTTCCACTCAAGATTATAATGTATTCTTATTTTTTGTTGAAGTGGAGAGGGTTTGGGCATCTGGACAGGAGATGTGCGTAGCTTCTACGGATTTAACTCTCCTTCCAAAATTTCAGGGTCTCTATATTGGGCTTTATTTAATTTAGTTTGTATTTCGATTAAAGAACCCCTAACAGTGGCTTTGAGGGCATCCCAGTGAGCGGTCGGGGTTGTGTCAGAAACCATATTTTCCTTCAGATAGTTCTTTATCGTATTTTCAATAGTGACTCTAGATGCAACATCTCTGATAGTCATCGTTGAATCTCCAAATTTTGTTAGGTGTTCTTATGTTGGTGCCAGTGAGAGTAAGGGTAACAGCCGAATGGTCCGAGACTAGTCTAGATAGGATGTCTGTCTGGTCTAATAAATCTATATGGGACTTGGAGATCAGGTAGTAGTCGATCCTAGACTAAGAATTATGAGGGTTGGGAAAAAGGTGTAGTCCCTGGTGTTAGGATGTTGCAGCCTCCATGGGTCGAGAAGGTTGAACCTGGAGCAGAGCTTGAGAAGCACTTTATGTGATCTGGAGGACTGTAGTGATGATCTGGATTGCCGATCTATGGTCAGGTCCATGGGGAGGTTAAGGTCACCTCCAAATATAATGAGGTTGTCGGGAGGAATTTGGTTTAGTGGACGTGCTAGGGATTCCTAAAACTCTGGGTCATCAGTGTTTGGGCCATACACTTTGAGGATGTGGAAACAGCTGGTGTTTTTGGAGAGCTTTGATAGGATCCATTTACCCTTATCATCTGTGATTTGAGAGTCGATAGATAAGCCTGATCTTTTAGAGATTAGCGTGATTGCCCCACCCTTTTTATTGATGGCAGGGGAGCAAAGGATGTCATTGAGCCAGTTTTTCCCAAACTATGCCACTCCCTTGTGGGCGACTTTCATTTCCTGCAGTAGGATGAATCTGCTTTGAGTTTATAAAGGTAATTTTCAATTTCCTTACATTTGACAGGGTGGTTAAGACCCTTGACGTTTAGGGAGACTACTTTCAGGTTTATATCAAGGAGGCTGCTATTCATGTTGTGAAAGTATGTCTATGTAGGTGTGTTGCGAGAATAGGGCGATTGGTGTGTTATTGGAGAGGGGCTGGTGGACTCCGGAACCAAGTAAGTATATAGTGTTGGCCGGGGGAGACCTATGGAGTCTGAGGTAGCAGGCTTATAGGAGGAAGGTAAGAGCATGAAGCCATGAAACTTCTCTGTGACAGCGTAACAAGACAGTTAGTCACCACGGAAAATCTAGGAGCAAGGAGCAATGTTTGACTGACAAGCCGCACGGGATCTTGATGTGTACACAAAAGGAAAAAGTGAAAAGGCTACTAAAAAGTACAAAGAAATACAAATGGTAACAAAAAATAACCCAATCCCAAAAACCCTCCCCAACGCCCCTCCCACACCCCCTTCGCACCCTAAACATTGAACGTGAGGGAGACGACAGCGGGGTTAGGTCCACCACCACGAACACAGCGAATGCCAACAGCCAATTGGCAAAGTGGAGGATCCACTGGTAAGTGAGTCATAGCAATAGTAGAGGTCAAAAACAGGAGAAAAGGAGAGGAGATAAAGTGCAGCAAATCCACTAATAATGCCGATAACTCCCAAATAACAGTGCGTGTCATTGTGTTTAGGTGGTACACCATTCCTCTATAGTAGGCCAATAGGAAAAGGGGAATTGGTATCCTACTATGTTGCATGCATGACAGAGCGGGCATCGTCCTCCCAAGGTATGGCAATCATGAATGTAGAACAGGTAGCCCATCTTGGTACAAGGTAGGTATCTCATGGTGTCAACATGTTGGGAAGCTTATGATTAAAACTCATGATATCATCGTGTTGGGAAGCTAATGTTAGGTTTAGAGGTTAAGTTAAGAGTTTTGCTTTGAGTTTTATATAGCGCAAACTAGACCCGGAAGTATCAGAGTGCTTTACATGAGCACTAGTTGCGTTACAGACGGACATGTTCATTTTTTTGCTAGGCATGGGGAGATTAAGTGATTTGCCCAGAGTCACAGGATGTTGAATGTCCCTGCTGAAACTTGAACCTGGTTCCCCAGCTTCGAGGTCGACCGCTCTAGCCATTAGGCCACATCTTCTCCCCTGCTAAAGACTTACTTAGTCAAACTTAACCATTTATCTTGTGCATGTCTGTTTGTCGAGTTGAATCTTTATCTCTCCCCTTCTCTCTCAAATATTTCCTTCTATTTCATAACTGTCTCCAATAAAGTCTAGTATTGGCTCCAGGAGCTTGTGTCTTCCAAAGACTATTAGGCAACACAGAAAAATGACCCATACAACATTGTCTTCTTTCACCTCGGGCTATATCATATTTATGTGTTTCGTGTAGATTTAATGCCTGATGTACAAAGCATCTTTCCGGTCGAAAATAGCCCGATTCACAGAATCGTGTCATTTGCGACTGGAAAAATGCATTTCCAGATGTACAAAATGCAAAATGCGATTCGGTAACTTTTTACCGAATCGCAATTTGCATTTTGATTCGGTTTTTGAAAGGGCTGTGTTTTGGGCATCTCTGCCAAATGCCGAACCAGTTTGGTATGTATTACTGTTTTGCGACCAAATTCCGGGCACAAAACAGTAATACTTTACTACCATTTTAAAAGTGATGGTAACCCATTCGCAAGTGGGATGGGGTCCCCTTGGGACCCCTTCCCCTTTGAGAATGTTGAAAAAATATTTTTTAAGAGCAGGCAGTGGTCCCAAGGACCACTGCCTACTCTTAAAAAATGAAGCTTAAATGTTTCATTTTTTCCTTTTTAAGTGCATCCCTGCATTTAAAAGCAAATATTTCTTTATTTAAAAGCAATCACAGACATGGTGGTCTGCTGACCTCAGCAGACCACCATCCCTGTGATGGCTGCGATTCCTAATGGGTCGCAAATTGCGATCTACCACATTAATATGCATGGGGTAGGTTTATTTGTGACCCACTAGGAATCGCTAATGAAACTCAAAAGTATTTCATACATTAGGAATACCGATTTCCTAATTGCGATTCAGAATTAATCGCAAATAGGAAATTTGCATTCCTAATGTTAGTACATCTGGCCCATAGCCTCTAGTAAATTCCACGGTTGGGAATATAACCTAGCTAGGCAGGTCATTTAAGATTTATATTTTTAATTCCAACGCCCAATGTACTCTTGAATGAACCTTTAATTCCATAGTAAGTGCATATTAATGCATACATGCTTTTTGCTACATACATGTTTTATCAAATGGATCCCCCTCGAACACCGAAAGACCGTCACTCACGCCCTGGTCACCAGCAGACTCGACTATGGCAACGCACTCTACGCCGAAATAAACAAAAACCTCACCCGCAAGCTACAGAACATCCAGAATGCCGCCGCAAGACTGGTCCTCAACCTGCCAAAACACTGCCACATCTCCCAGCACCTGCGCACACTCCACTGGCTCCCTGTCGAGGCGAGAATCACCTTCAAGATGCTCACCCACGCACACAAGGCCCTCCACGGCACCGGACCAGCATACCTGAACAGCCGACTCAAATTCCACGCACCCCAAAGGACGCTACGATCAGCCCAGCTCTCCTACGCCGTGGTCCCCCGCACCAGAAAGACCAGATCGGGAGGCCGCTCCTTCTCCTTCCTCGCGGCCAAAGCATGGAACGCACTTCCGCTCCACCTCAGACAGACAACATCGCTCCCCATCTTCGCAAGAAACCTCAAAACCTGGCTCTTCGACAGACCCCTCCTTGATGGATGGAACCTGCACCCCCCCCACCCCTAGCGCCTTGAGACCCTTACGGGTGAGTAGTCACGCTTTAACAAACCCCTGATTGATTGATTGATTGATTGATATCAGAAATTTGTAAAAAACAAATTCTGCATAGATAAATTCAATTGTCTTAGCACATTCTTAACCTCAGCAATGATGTAAACTACTCAGTTATTTCATTTTTCTACCATTCTCAACAGTGCAACATCCTGAGAGTATTTTAATAGTGGCTTTAAATGTTTTTACTTGTGACATAAGCCTTCCGAATCGAAGCCTTTATTTTTTTCTGCAAAGGAAGTAAGCAAGCCTTGGCATTTTTCACTGCAAGGAAAGTCAACAGTAGCCCTGATGTTTAGGGAGAATACTGTGTATGTATCAGGCCCATTGAAATTTTGTTTTATTTAAATAAACTCCTACTTTAGGAGTTTGTTTCAGTAAAACAAAGAGCGAATTCCAATTGGGTGAAAAATGTCACCTGCCCAGCATTCATCGGGCAAGAGGAGAACTCTAATTATGCCTCATGGCCCTCCTCTAGGGGAGTGGAGGCAAGAGACTGCTGATCTGGCGAGAGGCCAGAGGCTCACCGAACCTTAAAGAAGCCTAGGGACCCTTGGCAGAGCAGATAGCCCCGTACCCCTTCTTCCTCCAGCTCCTCCACACTAACTCACTCTCTTTCTGACTCACTTGTAGAGAGCCGCTCGAAAGCCTGATCATTCTATTTATGATGTCACAGGAAGTGCCCTCTGAAGCTGGTTCCCATGATGCCACTAACACTGCAAGCACTCTCTGAGTCATACTCAAGTGAAAAAATAACAAAAAGTGTCCCAAACCTGGCAGAAACCATATAAACAACAAAGTTATCACCTCGGATTCCCACATTCAAGCCATGGGTCCTAGTGCGTATTGTACTGTAACGATCGCTACTAATTTGATCTCTCGTGTACTATTTTCACCTACATTGTTCGCCCACCTACTTTGTTCACCCAAATTTCTAGGCATCTGCTCAGACTTCTTCCTACCTCAGTGTAGTGCTGTGACACCCTCATTGGCCTGGTTCAGGTTATACAAAAATCTAAATATATAAATAAATGGAATAGAGGGTTAAGGAAAGCAGAAGCCACTGGAGACTACCTAGCTAGGGATAACAGGCTCATGATCCACTGGGCAGAGGAAGTATCTACAGAACGATATGGTTTGTCCAGCAGAAATATGAAGCCTAAGGTTGCCAGAGGTCTCAGTTAAGAAAAGCAGTGTCATGTATTTTGAATATTGAATGGAAGGCTCAGTATTTCTTGAATGGTATTCCAGAGGGTGAGACGGTTGATTGTCAAACTATTGTTTCAAATATATCATGCCGGCATCCACTGGATACAAGCTAGCCTGGCTAATGAGGGGGGATACCCCGAAACTGGTCCCAGGATGCTTTTTTCCGGTCCAGGGAGGACCCGGCTTGGCAGTTTGGGCTGGACTGTTCCCATGAGGAGCAGGGTCAAGACCGATTTGCATATGGCTAGCTCCCATCCCGGGTGGCATGGTGAGCAAAAGAAAGAAGGATTTAACACAAATCTCTTGACTGGGGGTGAATGTTTGATTCATTCAGCATTCCGTCCATCTTTTGTTGCCGCAGCGCTTTTTGCCCTAAGTAGGATGGGTATGCCCAGACATGGGTCGTTGGTCGCTGTGCCACTGGAGTCAAGCTAGTGTGGCTGATGAGGGGTGATGCCCCGAAACTGGTCCCAGGATGCTTGTTTCCGGTCCAGGGAGGACCCGGCTTAGCAGTTCGGGCTGGACTGTTCCCATAAGGAGCAGGGTGAAGACTGATTTACAAATCGCTGGGTCCCATCCGGGGTGTCATGGTGAGCAAAAGAACAATGGATTTAACCCAGATCTCTTGACTGGGGACGAATGTTTGATTCATTCAGCATTCCGTCCATCATTCGTTGCAGCAGCACCATATTATTGTTGGCAAAATAATGAGGAGCAAAATATCGAGAAGGTAAGTGTATGTAGGTAAGTGTATTAGGTAAGTACATGTTTACTATTCCTAACTGCCCATATCTGTACCTTGAGAATATATATATATATTGTCAAGATATAAATATGTAGAGCTAAGCAAAGTAAGCCTACACTTGCCTATATAATACTTACATTGTCAATATTTGGTTCCTTAATATTTTTGCCCACGATTTTGTGTAGCACAATATTTTTTAAACCATGTTTAGCTGAAATAGAAAAACATGCAGGCTCCGAGAATACTATGAAGATCCAAGATCGATATCCATTTAAAAGAATCACCGCAGACTTACTCTCTCATTTTGAAGCAATTAAGAATTAACAGAAAATACGATTTGCATTGGTTAATCATTAAAAGGAAAATAGAAACGCACCTGCTGTTGCAGCCAAAAATTGTTAATTGGATGAACTTATTCAATTACCTTAAACATCTTATTTACGTTAGTGATAATATATTTAATTCATATTTATAGTAGATGGCAGAGGTTTCCTTCTGCTTCAAGTTGAACTAATGGAGGTGAAAGGACTTCATTATTGACCACAGATTTCCCTATAGACCGAGTAGACGTGTACAGAAATATTGTAAATACGTTTAATTGCCTATGACTTGCAGAGGATTTGGACAAAGAATTAGGCTTATAACGTAAATGTAGGTGATGAAGAGCTGAAGGTTGAGAAGGAACCGAATTACAAGATATTAATCAATTGGAAAACGAAAACATTTATTTTAATAATTGCAGGGCAATCGGAATTTAGAAAGTAGTACAAACACAAGGAATGGTAATCTGCATAAACAATATGGAGATGAGTATACATTTTTTTTTTCACTGGAGGAGGTATAATCAATACATCACCAAATAAATACAAATGAAACAAGCATTTGCAATGCAATAGGTCTCTCATTAGTAAAAGTTAAAGCTAATGGCGTTATAAATTATAATGTTTTTTATTTATATTTTTTGGTTTGTAGTGGAATGAGTATTTACCAAAAAAACATCAGGTAGTTTTCAGGCAACAATAAAAATATCAAGATAACTCTGGTGATTAATGTTCCTACTAGTGAGAGATCAGAATTTTGTCTGGTTGCAGTTTTGGCTCATCGTAAAGTAGCACGGAGGGTTAATGTGCCTGCTGCAAAGAACATGTACCATGCAGATCACAGAACTGAGTGTGAGTGAACTATGAGTAGCACTATAAAAAATAAATGTACGTCAGAGAGAGGCTATGGAGAGATGAGGTGTATTGTTTGAGAGTGGTTGTGAGGGAATTCATAGAGAAGGGAGGATATGGGGGAGGAGAGCACCAAAAAAGACTGTTGTAATGGCCACCATGAGCGCTCAAGCCGGCCCTGGCTGGGAGTGTTAGCCCCCACCCCCCGAAGTTAGGGTCTAGTTGCGCCCCTGGACCTCATCCATCGATCCAGGGCCTGGTGTGGTGCAGTAATGTGCAACATCAGAAAAAAATGACAGAATCAGAAAGATATGTGATGGGGAGAAGGTAAGTTGCATTAGTGAAAAGAAGAAAAGAGATGTGGGAGGAAGAAAAGGGGGGGCTATAGTAGAAGAGGTGGGAGGAGGAGACAGACAGTGCAGTGTGAGGGGAAAGTGTTCGGGTGACTGTTGAAGAAGACTAAGGTAAAACTGCAAGGTGAGAGGGGCAAAGAGCCAGATCAGGAGATGTGCCAGGATGGAAATCAGCAGGAGGGGACACGAAAAGAAGGAGGAGAGGTGAGAGAATGGAAAGGGGCAGGAGATGGCAAAAACTGAAGGAGGAGAGGTGGCAGAGAGAATGGAAAAGTGAAGGATTAGAGGCAGGAAGAAGGGAGAAGGGTACACAGATGATCGGGAAACAAACACTGAGGACTCATTAAGTGACACTAGTCCAGACTGAACTCTGAGGTGACTAGGCTGGAGGGAGAGGTGGGACGGAGGCATGGAGTAGCATGGGTGGTGGGTTGCTGTACCATTTGTTACTGAAAGGTATTGAGAGATTTTTCGGTTGGGGGTATTAGGTCAGATACTATGAAGGGGGTCCGGGGGGATTCGTTGTGTTGAGATGCCTGTGCGTTATCCGTGTATGACCTGTTGGATGTACAGACACTGTCTATATGATAACTTGGAAAGGGTTGGCAACACCAGGTCATCCCTCGTTGGTGCGGGAAGTGTGGACTAGAGTTGAAGCCTTGAGGTGCTTTCCATCTCACTGTTAATAAGTCATTCACGCACACACAAAGAAGCTACCCTGAATGAAATAGTCATTTGGGACTAGTGACCGAAAGCTACAAAGTACTAGGTGGGGGTGCTGGGCATCTCAAAAAATGTAAAGGACTGTCCTCACACACCACCAGATGTCATGCTTCATCATCAGCAGTCCTCGCTCTCTAGAAACCGCGTTTGGTAGAGAGCGGACCTACACCTGGAGATAGGGAGGCACTTCTAAGATCTAAGTGGGGGCCCGTGAGAGAAGTGATTTTAAAAACCAATGTAAAAGCCGAAATACATTTATTCGCTGGGTATTTACTTGGTATTAAAAACTAGGTGTGGGGATTGGTAATATCTAACCAACTTTGGTAAGATAGGAGCCCTAGTTTTTTCGTCCTAATGAATGCCACAGAATCTCAGGGCCAATTTGGCAGAAACATGTTGACGACAATGATCACAGTGGTGATGGGGTACTAGCTCCCCCAATCCCCACACCTAGTTTTAAAATACCAAGTAAATACCCAGCGAATAAATGTATTTCGGCTTTTACATTGGTTTTTAAAATCACTTCTCTCACAGGCCCCCACTTAGATCTTAGAAGTGCCTCCCTGTCTCCAGGTGTAGGCCTGCTCTCTACCAAACGCGGTTTCTAGAGAGCGAGGACTGCCGATGATGAAGCATGACACCTGGTGATGTGTGAGGACAGTCCTTCACATTTTTTGAGATCCCCAGCACCCCCACCTAGTACTTTGTAGCTTTCGGTCACTAGTCCCAAATGACTATTTCATTCAGGGTAGCTTCTTTGTGTGTGCATTATTGGTTGGAGGCCAGCTCACCCAGAATAGCCCGTAGCCTCTAGTTCCCTCCCCTGGGGAAACCCCCGGGTGTTGTGTGCCGACAATAAGTCATTCACACCTGGGACCATATCTGAGCACCTTGATGCGAGTGCGCTTATTGCACCAAGACGTGTTTCACTAATTCTGAAACTGGCTCAGTATTTCTGTAAGTGGTCATTATCTAAAAAAGGTTGGGAGTGGCTAAAACATCTTTTTACACAATATGAAACATCTGAATTAATAAATGCATAAAAACTTGGGTGAGGGGACTTCACTACATCAGGCACGGAAACTGCCATCTCCTCATTCGGACTCGTTATGATTATTCTTCACTGTGATGCAAAGGGAGGCTGTTTTTTCCTTTGTCCACTAGATGGTGCTATAACACCACAGCATGTCTGAAGATATCCAGTCAACAGCTGGTTGTGAATATCGTTTGCTGACGCACAGGGCCCATAATATAACCATTGCAGTCATTGTTAAATGCACGCATGTAGATTGTTAATGTGAGGAACAGCGTACAATCCGGGATGGGCGTGTACACATTCCTTACACAAACAAAGATATCGACTGTAACAAAGTTCTTGGTTCATAAACATTATTTTATAAAGAAGTTACCAGAACAGTTGCTTTAGGAAAGAGGGCTGAGCAGCACAGCACCGAAGCATTGTTCGTGCATGGGCTGGGTGTGTCATTTCCTTATTAACCTCTCACAAACTACAGCCAATCACTGAAGCGAGAAAAGTAGAATTTAGTTAGTAGGTGTTTCGCGTCTGCTTAATAGAAAAAAAATCACAAGCCTGTAGCGCAGCTCCTTTTGCTTTCTACCTCCTCAGCAGTAATTTCTTGCAGCTTGCAAAGGCAATTGGTAAGTGTCAATATAGATTTATTATCGTGCGCTACTTTAGTTTGCGATAGGTTTCTAAAAATAAGTCCGATATCTCTGACTGCGACGGGCGGAAAGCAAAGCGTCTGCAGCTGAAGTTGTGGCGCGCTCCAGAAACAGGAAAAAGAGTACTCCCGAAAAAGAGATTAAGAATGCAAGTGAAAGGTAACTGTAGTTGGCCGGTGCTCCTCTTCGAAAAATGGAAGTGAGGTATCGATGCATGAACCATTTAGGAAGCAGCAAAGAAGAGTGACACTACAGTGAACCAATTGGAAGGCGGGAGCTAAGTCCTTTTCGACTACAGCAGGTGTTCCGGGCATCGCATGCATGCTGCCTAGAGTCAACCTAAAAAAAGAATGAAAAACACAGATTGTGCATTTGTCATTCCAAAGCATAATAGACGATCAGAGAGACAAAAAAATAAAATAGCACTATATAGATAAGCACTTCAATTTTGACTGTTCCATATACACCTAACTTCACAATTTATTACGTTGTCATTAAATTCTGCAATTGACTCCTTTGACATTACCTACAGGGAACCCAAAGCAACCCTGGCAATTTTCTCGCACCAGCCTGTGGGGAAGCACTGCCTGGCCCTGGGAGTCTGGAACCACTTGCTTGCTGCTTTTGTTACTGGGGGCCGATATTGCAGCACCACTGCAAAACCGGCCCCCGATAACAAAACCGGCCCCCACCACTGTGAAACCGGCCCGACCCTTCCACCCTCCCGGGGAAACGCCCTATGCCCGTTATTGCCAATCTGGCCCTGATTACCTAAGGTTTCATATCGGTCGAGTAGTTATGATGACCTATCCTCTCTAGTCCCACTTGAACTAGATTGAGCTATTCAGATCTGCATTCGCCAAACAGTTAGCAAGAGGATTCCAGATTTTTGAACTGATCTTCCTGGCCTTTCTAAGCTTTGCATTTAAACAAACTCATTTCCATGTGATAGCATGAGAGATATTGTGCCATCCACTGATGGAATGATGGGGGATTCGGATTCAGCCATTCCCCGGCTATTCAATTTCTGGTGATAGCCATGGCCAGGAATCATGGATAACTAATGACTGAATTTGAAGCCGCTTGGCTATCCAAACCTAATAATGTTAATTGAGAGGTCACCTTCATTCGAGTATCCATGATAATAGATAAAACTTCCAGATCTTTGTCCAGAACAGAGTTAACATGATACGGATATCAGACATGCACATTATCGGCCTCAAAGTTGTCACACGTCAGACACGGAGAGTTAGGGTATCTACCCCATCTATGTTGTTTCATCAAGGTGTAATGCAGATCAAAAATTATTTTAATATGTTGGGCTTTTAGCCTAGCTGATAATAAGACTTTATGTCCCATGATTAGTGATTTTGAAAACTTGATTTTGGCTCCCCACTTTCCAAATTGCAAATTGAGAAAATCTACCTCTAGTTTGGAGAACTGGAAAAATAATATTCCAACTGTGGACCTCTTCTTAGTTAACATTGAGTGCATTATAGCGATTTCTGCATTTCTCTCTTTTGGATCAATCTTGTGCATCAAATGTCTAAGCTGCGAATGCTTTTAAAAAAAAGAAAATGTTTCCCCAACTTTAAGTTGTCTTGAAGAGTTTGAAAAGAGGAAAGTTGACCGTTCCAAAAGATCTCCTCCATTTTTCTCACTCCAGCTAGCTCCCATTTCTTACAATAGTTATTGTGAAAAACTTACAGAAACATAGGAGAGGTAATAATTATATTTGCTGACTTTCATCAAGGTAGACATTTTATGCCAAACCATTAATAGCTGTCACCACCATCTTAAATGTCACTTTTTTATATTAGCTCTATTCTATAAACAAGAACCCACGAGCGTCTTTTCCTAAGCTGTAGACATAAATCGATGGGAGACTATTGGATTTATCTTCTTGAATGTTGGACCCTCTAACTATATAACAGATGCGTTAGGTCATCACCGAAAGATAATAGTTCCTGAAATTGGGAAAGGCCAATCTTCCTCTGCCAAGGGGGAGGAGGGTTAAAAATTTAAGAGCCCTTCTTGGTTATCCACATAGGAAGCTACTGCAGATAGGATCTAACTTTTGAAACTAACTTCTAATGTCATCCTGAGATTATACCTCCACTTCAAATCGATTGCAATCTTATTTAATAACAGGTCATAGTTCTGAGCAATGATTTAGCCCACAGAAGCTGAGATTCAAACCCCAAGATATGTGGCAGCTGGAATGTCTCTATCAGCAGCCCACTGCACATGGTTATTACAGATATTCCGTGTTTTGCCGCAATTTACCCGATACCCCAACGCTATCCCGAACTGCATTGCTTCCTTCTTGATCTCATTACTAGATAGCTGCTTTTGGATTAGTAGTTAGTATTGCAACATCAACTGCATATGCCAGTACTTTAGTTGCATAGCCAGCATAAAAAAGAGATTCTGTTTTAACGTTTGATAGTAACTTCTGCAGGATGAGGCTCGATATAGAAAAGAAGAGAGCAGGGGCATTCCTGCTGTGTACCTTGTGATATTAGAATATAATTAGACTCCTGCCCCATTAGTTGTAGTCTGGCTCTGGGATTCGCATAGAGACTCTGTATGTATTTAATAAATCTTGGGCCAAATCCCATTTTAGCCAAGACCCTCTATAGGCAATCTCAGGATATTCTGTTGATGGCTTTTTCCGTGTTGAGCAGAATCATTGCAAGCAGAGTGCTTTGCCTATCTGCTACATCAAGTAGAGCAATTGAGCAGCTCACATAGTTAACTTTTCCTCTCCCTGGAACAAATCCATGTTGCCACGGAAATACCAGTCTCGCAATGACCCTGCTCAGGCACATGTACATCATGTTAGTATATATTTTGACATCACTATTGAGCGAAGAGATGGGTCTGTATGACTCAGTGCTAATTGGAGACATTCCTTTCTTCTTAAAAACCACTATGTTAGACCTAGACCAAGGTTCCGGCGCTACCTGACTTTGCTGCACTGTGCTGAATAACATAAACATTTTGAGAAGTACTACTGAACTAAAGCATGAGTAAACCTCTAGTGGGAATCCTGTCCAACCCCACGGCGTTCCCAGATGTCTACTCTTTCTTCTTCGGACAATACTTCCAGTTGTATCCCATCAAGGAAAGAATCAATCTTACTTATTGTAGGATTGTTATCCTCTAACTAGAGATTCTGATAATAATCCTCGAAAACCTGGCAATTTCTTCTTGCCCATATTCCAAATGTCCCTTTGCATTTGATATAGCTGTGATTGTGATCTTTGCTTCTCTTTGACAAATCTTCACCCAACAAGCCTAATGTGAACATACTATTAGCCACCCACCACCATCCGTACTGTCCCCAACCAGTTGTAATGTCCCCAGAAAAATGTGATAATCACAGTAAATCTACGTTAAGACTCAGCTATCCATACAGTATCAGTACAATGTCCCGAGGTACTCTCTTGCATTAAAGAGTTAAAGATCTGTGCTCTTTCATCTTTGATGACTTTCAGTTTACTGGGGCTCAGTAGGAATGCTTGATAGCCCTTATCTTGAAAAGGCTTTATAATTTGGAGTAGCTACCACTTCCTTTCCACTGTTATGACAAAAATCAGGCCTACTGAAGAATACATGGCCATTGGCTTCTTTTTTTGTATTGGGTCCTGCTTTCTCAAAATCTTTCTGTCTTAAGAGGAAGTTCCCAAAAAAGACAAGGATGGCTCTTGGGCTAGCACCGACATCCAGCCAGATCACTCAATCGATGTGGGTTTTACCAAAAATGGAAATGTGTGTGCTCTTTGTATTTCTGACTCCCAATTCCAGTCCCCCAACTCAGGGAAAGCAGACTTAAAGACTTGTATTTTTAAACCTCTAGTTCATTTCATTCCGACGCCCTCCTTGACACCAAGTACACGTAAATTATTGCTGCAATGGCATTTTCTAAATCTTCCAGTTTCTATTGTATATCCACTAACAGAGTCATAATCACTGGTTTGAGTTATTATGAGGCTATGTCTGATTATGTAGTCATAGTCCTCTCTTCAACAGCTGCCAGATGTTCTGGGATATTCCACGGCAGACCTTGGATAGTTTTCCAAACAGCACTTTCCTTGTTGTCGCACGGGCTTTGATGCTGTCCCTTTTAGTTTCACCCCTGTGAGCCCTATACCCTGACATATGGCCTCTAAAGTTGGGACATCTCCGCTTTCCAGACCCAACCGAGAGAAGTTGAATGAGGTACTGAGCTTGTCACTCATTAAGGCCTGTGATGAGAAATTGTCACACTTCAAAGCATCAACTTCCCTTTCGCTGCTTATATTAGAGGTTGACTTTTGGACCGTCTGCGGGGCCGTGTCGCTGTCTACCCCTGATGCCGAGTTAGTATCTGACTCCTCCAAGTCCACGCTGTCTGTACTACTGTCTGTATTTGCATTATCCTCTGAGAGGTCTGTAGACACATCAGAAAGAGAATAGAACTTCTCACCAATGTCCTGTTCCATTAAATTTGCCGCAAGTTACAAGTTTTTACCTTCTTGCTGCAACCAGCTGTATCTTTACTTCGGGGTCTAGCCCCCTGCCCATCCTTTAACTTGGATTTAATCTTATCTGAGGTTGCGGCCTCCTGAGCTGTCCTGGATAAGACTATAGTGTCATGTTTTACCTTCTTCACTCCTGGATTGCGCCAGGCAGCCCCTCCACCAACCAGTGTCTCATGAGATCATAACAGTGGGAATGTCAGAGATGCACTGGTCTCTACTGTAGGCTCCAAGTATTGTATCTGCACTACTTGGTCATTTAAGTCAGTTTGTACAGCACCCGGGGTAGCTTCACCAGCCCTAAGCCTGTAACTTTAATTCTGTGGACAGTATTCATAAGAGCCCCAGACCTCTGAACAGCTCGTGTCTTTTCCCCAATTGGCCCTGACACCAAGGACACAGGAGGAGTGGTGTCACTAACTAGTGTGCCAGAGGGGCTATTAGAACCAATACTGACAGTATCATCAAACAAGACCTTTTGGATATTGCCACCCAAGTCCACAACTGTGCTACCCGTAGTTGCCTCAGCAGTAGCTCCCCTCTCCTTCATACCTGAACGTCTAATAAAGAAGCCAGTGATGGAGGCTTTTGTATATCGCAGAGAAGCCTCCTTCAACTCTGCTGAATTCATCCTAGGAGCTGCACGCCTTTCCTCTGCCGAGCATTCAATGCCTCCTGCTCCAGCTCCTTGAAATGCTGAGCCGCCGAAAGAGCGCAGCTTAGTTGGGCTGGGCTGCTAGTGGAGCCATTCTGGGGTCGCATCTCTGGCACCAGAAAAACAGAGATCACAGAGGAGTAATTCCAAATAAAAGGTTCCCCAACACCGACAAACTGCGGTCTCCGACCCCACTGAGGTTAGTGATAAAGTACAAAAAGGCCAACCACAAGAGGAGAGGTAATGTGCTTGGGCCTTTCTCACACACTGGAGATTCTTTGAATCAGACCCAAGGATAAAGATTTCTTGCACAAGACATGCTATATTGTTCTTCTCAGGCTACAAAAATTAAAAATGACCTCTCATTCCAAGGTGAATGTGAAAGGCATTCAAAGACAATGAGATTGTAGTTTGTAAATAATTGATACGGGTTGTTCTTTAGTCGCAACATGACCACCAAGGCTTTGAATTCAAACAGGTACACATAAACCTTGGAATCCCTTGTATTCATTTGCCATTCTCAGGAGATTTCCTCTTTCAGAGCTCCAGCATTGCTAGAAAGGTCTGCTCTAACTTGTCCATCTGGAGAAGGATCGTGAAACCTGAAGGCTGCCGTGAGATTTGCTTTGTCCTACTGCTAGATAAGGAAACCAAACACATTTGCCAGCATATTGTCTAACTCAAGCTATTGCATTGAGGCCTTGGAAAGCTGGTCTGGTGAGTTGTGAGTTACCTCTCCCTTAGTCAGGCACTACAAGAGTGAATTAGTGCCTAAAATCCAGACAACTATTAAACTCAATTCCATGCAGCACTAAACTGGGACAAACAGCCTAGCAGCCTACCTAGAAATGTGCTTTATGAAGGCTCAATATGCTACTTCAAATGTTGTAGAGTGAGCTAAGTCCTTCATAGTCCTCATTTCATACAGCGAATGGAACATTATTACCCCAATAAAGAAAATATTCTAGAGTGGTAGACTGAAAAAAAGAGACATTAGTTGTTTTGAAAATGGGAAATCTCATAAAATAAGATGGTAGGATTGTATATAATGATCTCCTTGCTCTGGTGGAATTGAATATAACGAGGATCACAAAAGACTTGCCTTGCCTACTTTAATTGCATTTCATCTCTTTGCACATTTATTGATAATCAACATTGGAGTTCTGTATCTTGACCTGAATGAAGATGCCAGTTCTTTTTCAGAACTCCGACTCTTCTCCAAAGACCTAATATTCATATGAATCCTTTAACTAATAGATGATGCTGCTGGTCAAGAGATATTGTGAGATTGTGGTGCACAAATATTCCCAGACTTTTTAAGATACTAGTTGAATCCTCAAGCATGCAATCCGTTTGAATCATATGATCGTTAAAACTGCTTTACCATGGGAACTGCTGAGATTCCGAAAGGTTTGTGGCTGCTGGAAAATTAAAAAAGACCTGCTGGGACCCAGCAGAGAAGACAGTAGTGTATACTTTTCAGGAGAGGATGGAGGTAGTTAAAGTAGATGCAGTTGGCCCTGATAGGTGTGGTTTAAGGTAAGCACAGCACAGGGAGAGACAAGGAAAATGGGGTATTTTCAAGAAGCATAAACTAATGTTACTGAAAAACAAGAAGCTCTAGAGAACTGCTTAATTCCCAACAAAGTTGGGGTTGCCTATAAAAAGAGTAAGTGACGATGATCACTGTAGAGCAGTAGAAAAATTCCCAGTCAGGTCAAGTTGCTCTGGATATAAACCTGAAATTATTTCCCTTTGATACAGTCCAAAGGAAGATGAGTGGCAAGGGAAGGAGAATATGAGACCAAAAATAGGAAGTGGGTTGAGACTAATACTACATCATTAGAATGTCCTGAGAGATTCCCAACTCAACTACACTCGCCAGAGGGTATACCAAAAGAATACTCAATGGCAGACCCAGAGACTGAAACTTAGAGGAAGAGTCCGACGAGGCAGCGGTAGAGGTAGCAATGGAAACTGACGTCTCTTATCATTTATGAGCCTGCTCACCAGACAACATCCACAGTATCGGCAATACAGAAAAACTTGGCAGAGGTACACGGCACAAAGGGAAGAACTTCGTGGAAATTCATCCTCCTTACTGCAACAAGTCCTCACAACTGTTTGTAGGACCAATAGTCTGCAGAACAAAACTGGAGAAGAAGCAGCACACATCAAATTGGCCAAAAAGTAAACCACCTGATGGACATGGACACGAAAATTGAACAACTGGCAGTTAGTTTCATATCCAACAAGGAAGGGAAAAGAAAGGCTATGAGCAAAGGTAAGAGTAAAAGGAATATTTGGAAAATCGCTCCAGAATATCTGATCTACATTTGTTAAGTATCCCTAAGGAAGTGGAAACCTTAACTAGTTTGGAAGTATTTTGTGTGATTTGATTAAGCTATGAAAGCAAAGATTGATAAAGACCCAAAATCTTGATTTATTGATCACCAGGGGAGTAGGAGTCAATAACCCAAGCCACAGCACTCTCTCCTCATGCTCAGTAATGAAGAGTGTGCATATTTCATCATTATCAATGCGTCTGCGACAATTCACTGCCTCCACTTGAATATTTGTAGTATGCACTGCGCATGCCATTCCTAAAGTATCCTCAATCTGTCTAGGCTTCTGCAACAGCTTCTTCTTAAATAGAGATGATTTGCAACTCGCAAAGATTTATGCCTTTAGAGCCTCAATGCTGTTGCATTTCTCACAATCCCTGTCTTTGACACAGGCACACAACCTTGTGACAAACGATTCCCAAAGTGTTGATTCATGGAGTAAAGCAGCCAACATTCATGGTTTATATTTTTCTAATGCTGAAAGTATTTTATGAAATTGTCTTTGATGCCCTCCTAATTGTCAGTTTCCGTTGTGGAGAGTTAAAACGCAATGTTTTGCCTGTCATGACCAGCATAGTGTAGCAGGAGAACATTCTTGAGTTATTCATGTCTAATGTCCATAACGGCAAAGTAGATGTTGAATCACCGGAACGCCACATTAGATCCTTGTAAGAAATTATGGGGCATATTAGCAAGACCAGCGATAAAATTATCGCCGTTTTAGCGGCAGGAAACTGCCGCTAAAACGGCGATAATGGGCTTGCTAATATGCGTTATGGAATTCAATAGAAGCCCAGGTTAGATGTGCAGGACATCTAACCTGGGCTTCTATTGGAATTCTATAATGCATATTAGCAAGCCCATTATCGCCGTTTTAGCGGCAGTTTCCTGCCGCTAAAGCGGCGATAATTTATCGCCGGTCTTGCTAATATGCCCCTATGTTACTGGTTGAGGTGGTTGAAAACCCTTCTTAAGCAACAACCACAATCCCTGCCAGGGTGAACTGCAAAAAGTCACTAAATTAACCTATGCTTAACCCTCTGGTAGCTTGGCACAAAAGCAGTCAGGCTTAACTAAAGGCACTGTGTAAAGTATTTATGCAGCACACAAACATTTATTAAGTGAAAGCACAACACAAGAAAAATCCCACGCCAATTTAGAAGAATAGAGTAAATAAAAAAAATTTAAAATACAAGAACAGCAAAAATCCAATCAGTAGAAATGGAGATAAGCAATTTAAAATTGTTCAATAAGTATAGCGCCTAAAAGCACAACGCACCACTCGCGGTAAGCTGGTCGTGCTGGGGAAAAGTCACAAGTCCAGGCTGACCGCGATGGAGTGCAGGCCAGATACAGTGACCAGGTGAGTCCCGCTCAAAAAGTTACCTTCTCAAAATCCGGTGCAAAATGTCCAGTCTGCGGTGGAGAACGTGACGAGGAGCAAGGCGAGTGTGCAGATGGTCATCGCTGTAGTGCGATGATCGGTAGGGCGTCGTAGGTGGTTTGTGCTGTAGTTTTGCGTAGTCACGTCACTGGGGGCTGCCGTTGGTGTAGGGCAAAATGCAGATCTTGTGTTGCCAGTCACGGACAGTCACTGTAGCACGATGAGTCAGGTTCACTGGAGCTTCGAGTTGGCAGTCATCGTGGATGGCAAAGTCTTGATTCAAATGGGCCTGTTCGCAGTTGCAAGAGCCCAAACCTCTAGGATTACCCTGTTCATCACAGAGGAGTGCACTCTACTGTCAACCAAGGGTCCAGGACCTGGAGAGGCGCCTCTTGGTGATCAGGGACTCTAGCAGAGGCCAGCAGGGCTCAGACAGGTCCAGTTGCAGGTCTAGGCTCATCCAGTTGCTGCATGTCAGCTGAACAGGTGCAGGAAGTCTCTGGAGCTTGTTGTGTCCCTGTAGCTCAGAACAGGAGGTCAGCCAGCTGACCCTTGGAGTCACTCAGGTAACCTGGGATGAAGGGAGCAGGTCCAGTCTTCCTTCTCAAAGAGCAGGGCAGGCCTCAAGCAGCAGGGCAGTCCTCTGAAGAATAAGACAGGCCTCGAGCAGCAGGGCAGTCATCTGGTAGCAGCAGGGCAGTCCTCTGAAGAATAAGGCAGGCCTCAAGCAGCAGGGCAGTTCATGGGTATCTTTCCATGGGTTTGTTTTATACACTTAAAGTGTTTACAGTCTGTGAAAAATGTTTAAACTGGGTAAATTTGGGCAGCTTCAATTGTGTTTTCAAATATGTGGTTCTTTTTTCAAATAAGCACATATGGGTTGATGATCACATGCCTGCTGCAAAATTGTATTGGAAGCATTTTTATGAGACATGAAATTGGAAAAAGAAATGTTTAACAGTCTGTGCAATTTATGGCCAGGCCGCTCCCAGCAGGTCTGTGGTTAGATGGTTGAATCAGCAGATATCGATTGTATGGACTGGATCATCAGGTGGTTTTTCCTGAAAGAAAATGTCAGGCAGAGGAGTTTCCAATGGTTCCACAGCGGAGAACTTCCCATGCATCCCACCTTGTTGCAGGTTCTAGAGACCTCACAATGATCTAGCCCTCAAACGGCCAGGAACACAAGCTGGACTCTCCCAATCTTGCGCCCACGTGAACCAATGCCGTTACAGCTAGAGATAGCTGTTAAGCACAGTGCAAAATGATCGCAAAAGGAGGAACATTTATGAGACCCAGCAGCTTTTAGCTCTTCATCTGTGCTATAGTACTTCATAGAGTGACAGCATCAGCCCAGCCCCTTAAAACAGAGGGCAACATCAATGCAGCTCCAGAGATTCTCCATGCTTTTGTATCTGCTTGCTAGAGGGTCTCCCATTTTCTTCCTTGTTAGGCTTTGTGACCCATTGTCTCCTTTCCACAACATGTGGATGTACGCAGTACTCTCCTTTAGTTTGAAACATGGCTACACAGGTCATATCTTTGAGTCTATCTCTCTCATGCCTGCATTACTTTCGCGTAAGCCTTGCCCTTCTTTCTCTTACACACCAGTCTGTGCTATTCACTATCACACATACATGTAATCTTTTGTCAAATGTACCTGTCTTGAATGCATCTTTCCAATTAGTTCACTCTCCCAAGTGCCATATTGTAAGTTGCACCGTTTCTCTTCTTTTTGAAGACAACTACAGAGCCTTTGAATTGGAAAATAACACTGTCGGCATTTTAGTGAGCACAGCTGTGGAGCTGGAGTTTCGCAGGAAGTCCCTCAAACCAGCAGGTAAAGACAAAACATGGCTCTGGTTTAAGGGGAGGGTGGATTTTGTTGAGAGGAGTTTGAGCATTTTTACAATGATTGTCTTTGAAAGATTGAGTGTAGCATGTTTTCATATAGCTTCTCTTGCCTTCTAGTTGTTGGAGTAAAACTGGACCTGGAGTCCTGGGTGGAGAAATTTAAGGTCTTGGCCAGCAATCAGACGGAACGTGATCAGCCGGGGTCCCGCAAGGTACTGAACAAGAAAGCATTTTATGTGCATGGAATGGAATCTATCCTTGATACCAGCTCACAAATTAAGACAGATTCTCTAACCGTCTGTAAATAGAGGATACCACAGTGTTTCATTCTCTTACACAGAGAGGGTGCAGACATGAAAAACACATTCTTATTACACCTTATTTTAGGAGTCCAATTATTTGTCAGTCGGGGTGGTATTTGTGAGTGGGATCACTCTGGTTGATCACGACTGGCCTCGTCTTCCCAAATATACGTAATTAGTGTGCAGGGACAGCGGCTCCAATTGTATGGCTCACCCTTGCCTGACCCCTCTTACGGCCCTGGCGGAGCATGGATGGTACCCTCTTCCTGGCTTGAGAATTAATCGTCACAGAATAAGGAATTCCATGTGTAACTTGACTTGAAAAAACTTCCTCAGACTGATTATTCCCCATTGTGTGGGGATTAACTCATAACTGTATGGTACTAGCGGGGTGCTACCGTTCAGTACCAGTATGTACTGTTGCAGGGTTTGCACCCCAGGAGTACCATGCAGCTCCTTATCAGCGACATAGTTTAAGATAAAGCAGAGCGCTCAGAGGCTGACAACATGAAAGGACACATTGAGTTTACTCTTTCTTACACCATACATTACCTGTTGCTTAAACATTAAGTTACAGGAGGATGATCTCTAAATCTCCAGGCACTGAAGATTCTTCTGGCAACATAAGGATATATCGTTGAAATAACTGATACAGCGACATGCTATAGAGGTTGGATATATTGACACAATGAAGTACCCTGGGAAGTTGGCTCTGGTGTTGACCCTGCCCACTGTGTCTCATACCTTGAGGACATCTGGAGGTCCAGTGTTGCTAGTCCAGTGTCTTGGCTCCTGACAGGAACAGCACCCTAGTTGATCGTCCCGATACTTTTCCTTATTGACTTTAACAAGGCAATGCTTCTCCTCCTTCTTATAACACTGCTAGGGGTGTGCTTTGAGCATGATAGCAAACACACAGGTTTGCTATTCGCTAGGCAGCGCTCATTTCTGACAACTATCCCAGAACTCATTCTTCCCACTCCTTTCCGTTTTGGTCATACTTTGTCTAAAAGCCTCCTACTCGGCCATGTGCTGCTGCAAAGTGAAAGACTGAACATATCGAGATTGCTTCCTCTGAAGGAAGAAAAGGAACAATTCCCTGTTCTGATTCAGAAGAGAACAATCCTCTTGCATTGACCTACTATTGGAATTTTTGATTTTCCTTCTGCATATGCCCCTAAGAGTGATTCTGTGAATGTGCCCATTGATTGGTTGGTTGCTTCTTATAATTATATTTGCCTTTCATCCTTTGAGAGCCATCATGCTTGTGATTGTATCTCAAGTAGAATCTATTAAAGTAAGTGGAATGCTACAATTTCCTTTCCGTTTATCGTGGAAAAGGATCAGCATGCAAGTCTAGAATTTGCACACAGAAATGACAGACAGATAGCAGGTCCCACAGCATGTCATAGACTGGTTCAGTGTGTGTGGTGACCTGCTGCCTTGCCCATCGCAAACAAGGCATACTATGTCTGGCTGGACCACAAAGATGTCCCCTGTTCCCGCTATTCTGACTGACTGGCTGCGAATCAAAATGAAGACAGAGATCAATTCTAATTGGTTAAACTATTGATTCAGCATTTCTGATTGCCCATCCTTTCACCCAACAGATTTGTTTTTTGTTGCAAGACCTTTCTTATTGAGTGCTTGTCAGCCAATCGCTATTACTGGGGCAGCCCACACTTTCCTGGACCAGCTGGGCAGTCCAAGGAGCTGGGTAGCTCAAGCCAAGTAGCATGTATTACTACTTTGTGACGTTTCTGGAAAGGTTTGTTATAATAAATGGAAGAAAAAACGGCTACAATAATATTTTGTGCAGAATGATAAAAAACAAAGCCTATTTGTAAAGACTACTTGTAAATGGGTGAATTTTCATGTAAGAAATGTGTTTGTATGAAAATGTGTTGGGCCAACAACTTCATGACTCTTGTCACATTTAGCAAAAGCGTGTGTTTCAAAACTTTTGAATGTATCCGCATTTATAGAACTCATGTTAGTGCTTGCTTTACAAAATTCACAGCTATAACAACTGAAGCATAAAAAGAACTCGGGATTCATTTTACTTGGTTAATGTTGAGAAAGAAAGAAATGTGTAAAGTCCATGGGATTGTAAAATCGTATACATCATAACATCTTTGCTTATTTCTTTGAGTTAGTCTAAGAAAACATATTAAAAGGTATTACAAACTTGAATTGTTTCAAGTGGTCTACCACTGCACAAAAAGTTATTTGAGCCACAAAGGGAAAAGCATACTGTGATGTGAAACAGAAAGTAAAGTATACCTTCTTAAGAGCCCTTGGTTTTTACAAATTAATATATATCAGACCTTCATTTTGTTCTCACCAAGTTTCCTAAATCTAAGCTTATCTGACAAATAAAACACATTTCCTTTAGTCACGATTTCTGAAACTAAACACTAGCTAACATTCAGAAATCTTGTATGAAAAGGGAAGTGCACAATATAATTTAATAACATTTAGAGCCCCGTGTAGCAGCATTAATGTGAAATAAATATTTCCTTAAACGTTTTTCAATTCCTCCTAAGGAAATTCCGGCCCACTTGTCCTTAAAAAATTGCTTCAGCTCTGTGATGTTTTTGGTCATTTGTATATGCACAGCTCTCTTCAGATCACACTATAGCATCTAGTTGGTGTTGATGTCTAGACGTTGACTCGGCCAAGCCAACATCCTAATTCTTTTCTTTTTAAGCCATTAAGTAATAGATTTGCTGGTCTGGATTATTATCCTGTTGACTGATCACCTTAGGGCTAACCTTTTGCTGTTGGACAGATACTCTCACATATGCCTCTATCACCTGCTGGCATAGTGTTTAGTTTTGTGACAAGCACTTCAAGAACTTTACAGCCAAAAAATCCACTTCAGGACGGAGATCTTCCAATGATAAAGGAAAGGGAAAAAGCAAAAAGTTTATTAAACTATATAATAAATTAATAAAAATATGTTTATGTTAAATAATGTGATTTTTTTTATATATTTATTTTAAATGTAGAACAATAAATGCTACAGCACTAGTCATTTAATTTCGGATTAAATATTTAAATTATTTAAAGATATTAATTTAAAATTACTTTTCTGAAGTTCAAATTAAAAAATAAATTCCCACATAAAATAAAACATATCTTTTGTTATGCATTAATAATTATTAACATTGATGTATATAAATATATAAAAGTAATTTAAATATATTTTGTTAAAAATGTATGTTACATTAAATTATAACTTCAAAAAAAGTTGCTAAAAATATTTTATAATTCAATATGTGTTTTATCTTTAGATTTTTTAACATTAAATTATATTAATTTATATTTTCAACTATTTAAAAAAATGTATTTGACAATATTTCCTGTGGGGTATTATTCTAATTCACAACCTGCATTATTTTCTACGGGAGGGTGTTGTAGAATCAGTGGCTGCCATGTGTGATGCTGGATTTACTAGTGTTTCTATTTTGGCAATAGTAACTTACACTTGTAAATTTGGCTCCACCCCATTTCGGAAGGGTCCAGATGTTTAAGTCTACACTTTTTAGTAACTTTATACTTGGATTTTGAGAATAGCCAATAGTAGTAAAGTTATTAAAAAAGTGTACATGTAAATTACACATGTAAGTTACCTTTGTAAATGCCCCGTTAATATCTAAACGTTTATTTATAGTCTAGTAATGTCCTCATTAATCATTTTGTATAGTGAAAGTAGTTAATTTGTTATTCTCCGTTATAGAAAATAATTCAACTTATTTCTAGTGTTCAGACCAGTTGGGGACAAAATATCAATTTCACCTATCGTTGACAAAAAAAAATTCTACATCTCTTTGTGTCACATCTCCTCTCATTTTGTCAATTACAAAGAAATGCAAGGGACATTGTTACCTGTGCTCTAGAAATGGGTTCTGTGCAGCAGCCCATTAAATCACTGGTGAACAAAGTGTATGAAGGGAGATTAAGAAATCTTAGGCTCCTTGGCTGTTAGCTGGCACTGTGTTAAGAAGCTTCAAAGGAAGGAGGTGCGTCATGAAGGAAAAATTGGGTCAGTGGTGCTCTAAGAATGTGCACTTCAAAGCATGACCCTAAACAAGGTTAGTCTACGTACGTGTCAGCCTTGAGCATACATGGTATGCAAAAAGTGCATAATCTAGAGAAATGCAGTCAGTTTAAATGTAAAGCTTTCCTGCAAAGTAAATAGAAGTCAATTAGCCTAATCTAAAATATAATACAAGCCATTAATGGTTAATGCTATCTTACGTGCATGGTTTTACACAAAGTATGCAGTGCACCATTTGAATGTTAAAATGATAATCTTGATAGCTGCTTAGGTTGGTTGCTATGAATTTCTTTCAGGACACTAGGAAATCAGTTTCACTAAGGTTTTTAGATTTTGCATCCTTGGTACATCATTCTTTCAATGTATGAAAAGTAGTTTAGCACATGATGACTTCACATGGGACATACTGCAATATATTATACATCAGGTTTTCAGGTCATAGCAGTAGTTCATAATTCAAAACAGCATTCAATACCTTGTATTGGGGCAACCTAAAATGACTGTGCTGCTTCTATTCTATGATTGCTACTGTGGCCAGCCACATTATGTACAATATGTTTATTAACCAGGCCCAGTCTACATGTAAGCTCAGGTCTTACATTATTTTGACATGAGTAAAAAGAAAGAATTACACAATTTAGGGCCAACAGTAGGACAAGATGATTGAAAATTTGAGCCTTCCAATCAGATCAAGATCTTGGTGTGGGCAAGCTGGGTGTGGGTGAAGTGAGTCGTGACTATCAAACCCCATATTCCTGCAAGATGCAAGATGTGCTGGAGGTTGAAGGAACAGAACCTTGTCAACCTCCCATCCAGGCCGGACTGGCCGTAGCGGCATCGGGCGTTTCCCCAGGAGACTGGAAGGGTGGGGGCAGATTTTGCAGTGGTGGGGGCCGTGTTTGTTACTGGGGGCCTTTTTTGCAGGAGTGCAGCTATATCGGCCCCCAGTAACAAAAGCAGCAGGGGGGCTGGTCCGTCAGCATTTCCAGGGCTGCTTTGGGTTCCCAGTCTGGCCCTGCTCCCATCCCTTTTTAGGTCTGGCTTAGAGACAGCTTTGGCTGTGTTGCCAGCTTTTTGTTTTCAGAAAAATCACAATAAAAATCTGTGCACAGATATATACATAGAGATTTCAGTCAGCCCTTTTCACCCATTGGTCTGTTCAAGTGTCATTCACATTTTGATTCTGACCACCGCAACAAACCGCATGGGGCAAAGGGGCCGCCCACAAACAGTGTATTGGAATTCCATTTTTTTTAAAATATCTATTTATTGTTTTTCATATTGGTCCAATATCCATGTATCCTACAGTATCAATACAGTCTCTTGGTAAGCTATAGTACAACTCATTAATGAGCTCATGCTCTTGTTGTCCAGAGTTGAGGTCATACGTAGTTCTTATAACAAACCTGTGGTTAACAACAAATGAGAAAAAGAGAAAATAATAAGAGAAAACAAACAGAACTCAAAATGGAACACTGCTTTACCCTTCAGTGTATGCGCTTACATATAACGTTAAAAGAACAAGAAAAATTGCACAGTTGACATCCGACAACTTCTTCAATCCATTGTGAAGCAGCCAGCAGCCACTATTACCAGCCCCCCCCCCACAATTTGGCCAAGTTGCTTCATTTTAAGTAAACTGAGCACTGTTAATACCGGTGGCATATGGTGGTTTGTAAGACGAATCGACCAGTTTGTCCCAAATGTCAGCTATAGGGTGTTGGCGTAGTCCTCCACATTCCTCATTGTGTGCAGTAGTGCCCTCCGCCCTTACCCATTTCTTCACCTCTGCTTTCCATCTGCACTGGGGGCCCCCCAGGAGATCTACAGTGCAAGACTATAGTGTGCCGAGCAAGCACTAGAACCAGGTCAGTGTATCTGGCTCACCCTTTTCTCTTTTGTGTGGGTGTACAGACCCAGTAAGCATGTGTCTATCATCAGCAAGTCCATTTCCCCTAATGCTCTCCCCAGGCTCTTAGTAACTGTCTGCCAAAACCCTTCTATGACTGGGCATGTCCATATCATGTGTGGGAAATTTGCGTCAGGCATCACACGTCTGGGGCATTTACTATCAGCAATCTGAGAGATAAGATTCAGCCCATGTGTTGTAAGTTAGTTCGTATGTAAATAGTTAAACTCTGTATACTTAAATCTGATGTACCTAGATACTTTGAGGATGAGCTAAAATGGATGCCCACTCCCTGTCCCATAAATTCTGCCCCATCTCCCTCTTCCTGATGGTTCTTAGGTCTGTCAGAGCTGTAGTCTATGGTTCCATGCGGCAGTCCTCCCACATGGCGCCCAGGGATCTGACCAGAGCCCCATACACCAGAAAGTGTGTGTCAGGCAGATTGTCCTCATCAATCAAGGAGTATAGCTCACAGAGTTTTTCCTCCGAATAGCAATCACCCAGGGTATGAAGTCCTGCCTCTGTCTGCTCTAGCAATGCAGAAAAACACCACTCTGCCCAAAATTAACTTAATCTGGTGCTGGTAAGTCACCGGTAAGGAAAACTAGGTCCTACAAACCAATTATCCTCCCAAAGAGAATACATACAGGTAAATAGAAAAAATATATATATTTTTATTTATATTATTTAATACATACAATACAAAAGACATGAAAATCAATGTCACGAAGATCAATATCAATATGCATCATGAGTCACACACATTCATTCCATCAAAACACTCAGACAACCACATACTCAGACAACCCATCATGTAACAATTCGTCGGATCACAGTAACAGTGTTTAGGTGATAATAACAGTCTTCCCCAAACGTATTGGTAAATATGCAATATCAATGTAACAGGAATGGTTTAAGCAAGAGGGATACACAATCCTCAACTTGTCATACAGTTCAAAATTGCAAATTCTTTTCCAAGAGGGAGATAGATGCAGGGGAGACACAAAGGCTCCAGCGCCAAAGGCTCCAGCGCCGACGCGCGTTTCGGTGTCTAACCCGGATCTGGGTCACACCTTCATCAGGACGAAGCAAAGCAGTGTGGGACTCATGTAGGGAGATACCTGGAAGTTAATACCAGGACATAGTCGCTGAATTGAGGCTTAGAAAAGCACAACAATAAAGAACTCCCAAGGAAGACCCAATAAGGTCAAAGCTGGGGCAAGCAGGTATGGAATGAAAAGGCATCCATATGTGGGATAAAAGTTAACAGCACGAAAGGAGGTACAATCCAATGAATACAGGCCAAGTTAGAAAGAAGTCGCCATGGAGACAAACGATGTAGTTCAAGTGTAGCGAGGTCACATCAGAAGCCTCGGGCAGGTCTCTGGCGCTGAAAGAAAAGATCAAGGTCCAGGCGGCGTATGGGTGCTCCCGCCGGTGATGTCCGCTCTAGCAGCCGTTGAGCACTAAAATACCCATGCCTTCATGTAGGGAGGCCAGTTAGTGGATCGTTGGTGCATGCAATGAACATTGCAGTATCTTCTGCACCACTCTCCTCCAGTATCGAAGTGCGACAGAGAGCAGCTTGGTGGACTTAAACTTCTGCATCTTCATTCCGAGAAGCAGTGTTACTAGTGGTCCCTACCACCGTGGCTCCCCCAGCAGCCCTAGTCCCACCAGTTCATTCCCATCAAGCCATCTTGCAAGCCACTGTAACTCAGCCATCAGGTAGTACAGTTCAAAGTCAGGGGCCCCAAGGCAATGGGCACCTCAAAAGAGATACTCTGTGCCCCGTCCTCCATTCCACATCAGTTCCCTCACCAGCATATTTGCTGCTTTGTACCAGGCCTGTGGGATCCAGATTGGGAGGTTCGTGAAATGGTACAGCATGCCTGGGAGCATCACAGACTTGGATAATGTGATCCTCCTCACCATTATGGGTAGTTGAAATGTGTGCCAGAACTCAACACTCCCCTTCAGGGCCCACGGTGTGCCCCCGAGGTTCTCCCCCAGGTGCCCTCATCTCTATGATAGACTTTCACACTGAGGTATTTAAAAATTATAGGTTCCCATTTAAGTCCCAGATGGGATACTGTTGGAGGAATATGTCACACGAGTGGGTCTACCGGGAATGCACATGACTTAGCCCAGTTCATGTGAATGCCCAGGACTGTGCTCAAGTCTTCCAGGAGTCTCACGTTCCAGGAAAATCCAGCATTTGCATCCCGTAGGTATAATAACATGTCGTCAGCGTAGAGTGAGAGGCACTGCTTCCCGTCCTGTAATTGGATTCCCCTGTCGCGTCCCTCCTCCCTTCCCACACGTCCAGGGCAAGTGCAAATAACAATGGGGATTGGGGCTATCCCTGTCGAGTGCCCCAAAAAATCTCAAATGGAGCCGAGATGCATCAGCCTGTTCACACCCAAGCTCTTGCCTTCGTATACAATAGTGTGACCCTTCTCCCAACCTGTCCCCGAGGCCATTCACCGCATCACTGCCTTCAGATAGTCCGTTGTACCATGTTGAATACTTTTTGCAGGTTGGTCAACAAAACAACGGCATTTGGTAACTGTTCCCTGTCAGCCTCCACGAGGATCCTAAAGACTCTCCTAATGTATAGGGAGGTGTTCATCTTAGGGACAAATTCGTGTAAGGAAAAAGGGTCCTCTGCTACAAAATATTTTCCCAAGGCAGGGATAATGTATATGAATTATAGAAAGAACTTAGGCAACTAATGGTTAATATGAAAAGATAAGAGGCACATACTGAGACGAACAGAGAGACAGGTATATGCACAAATTAGAAAAATATATTCTTATTTATTATTATGATAAAATGAAGATATCAATGTATCTATAATATATTCTTTTTACACACATACATAATCTTTATACATAATTTCCAAAGGGATAGATGCCATGCATTCTTAAGTCATACTCTCACATCCTCACACATTCATACATTTGCACATCTCTTTAACAAACTGATGAAGATAACATCAATTGTGGTTATATATCATACAGACGACTGATTATTCTGATATTAAAGTAATCATTACACAATTGTGGCCTAACCAATATAGATTTTATTCATTATTCTACTAGTCGCCTTCTTCAGCAAGCCACAGAATAAACAATCCAATGTAATATCTGTGAACAATAAAACAATCTTTTATTCTAGTATGTGCCTAAAAAATTAAATGAATTTAGTGGAAAAATAAGTTAAGAATCGGTTTGTGTATAAAACAAGTCGCCAACCATAGCCAAATATTGTATATTCCATTAGATGTTATTATAGGTGGAATAGGTAGCATGCAGTCCTCTTGGTGATCAAAACAAATCAATCCGAGGTATTGATAGTGTGTGACCTCGGTGCAGGTACATGCACATTATGCTTGGGTGTACGAATTTGTGCTCCTATTGGGGTGATCGTCATGAAGATACTGGTGCTAGGTCCATCACCTAGAGTTATACAGCTATGGTCTTAAAGGTAGTCCTATTCTATCCTAATGCTTACCTGTAGATGTGTCAGACTCACGATACTGAAAATGGAGATAATCCTTATTCTGATTGTCAATATTCCCTAGATCCAGAGAGAGAGGTGTAGTGAAAATGAACTATGGAAGTGTGGAAAAAACAATACAAAGAGCAATTGGACAAGAGCATAAAGTTCATTAGATGTAAAAGGATGCTTACCCCGTAAGGATGTACATTTTTCACAATACTAGGATAGCCTCTATTTCGAGTTTTGTGTCCTGCATGTTTGGGGCGTACAGTTCTGCATAGTGGTGTAGGAATTCCTTGTCTGTTGCAACCTGGGTATATGCTATCGTTCCTGTCCGTGTTATAATGCTGGTAATCAGCATGTGTCTGCTCTCTGACTGTATAATCTCAGGAAGTGTCCGCTCACCATCACTGAGAAAGTCTCCAGTTCAGTACAGACTGAGTCTGTGATGTGCTGATTAAGGTGGAAATATTCTCAGACAGCCGCCTTCAGCGGATCCCTGAAGAAAGGGTCCTGCAAAAATTGCACCAGTAGCTTCAATGTGGAGATTGGGGCAATCCACACCACAACAATAAGAGTAGTGGGTTCTGGTTGTATAATGTATTCCACATTGACTATTGTGTCGGTATGCCTATGAGAGCATGGTATCTTGTCCAGCTGGATATTCAGATCGTACACTAGGGAAAAGGATTATTCCCTATGCTCAGGTTTTTTAAATCTCCATACATCCTCGCTGCAAAGTCTTGTGCCATTCGAATCATTAGTGAATTTGGCTTTGGGAGAGTGGAACGGCCAGCATCAATGTCTGCTATAGTGTAGTTCCCCCCAATTAGCCATGGTGTTTGCTCCCCTTCATATAGGATCGGTGCAAGGGATGTAATGAATGGCATCTGCCCTGTTTTGTGCATCAATGCTGTCTAATGTCACTCTGGTCCCATCCATCCTACCCTTCAGAATCGCATTCTGTCCCTCCGGATCTACGTGTATAGCTTCAGATTTGATCGGGACCACAGGCCTTATCTAGATCAGGGATCCCCTGGCATATGACGAAAGCCCTGTGGCATATACCTGATCTCTCCACCGTTGTTTCAGTTTGGCTGTTTCCTGGCTCACTAGGTGTGTTTCCTATAGGAAGGCTACATCTACTCCATGCCTTTTATGGCATGCCTTTTGAGGTCGGCGTGCTCATGCAGCGTACATTCCATGTGAGAAACAAGTATTTCTTTATGCAGTGCATCATGCGGTGTGGAGTGATTTGCTCCTTCTTAAGCATGGTGACAGACTGTCCCCTCAAGTGCATCCTCGTTTATGAGTGCAGAGATCTGCTATGTCATTTGTTTTCTTCATAAGAGTTACATGTTCCAGGCCAGGTACAAACAAAACAATGATCCCCAACTCCCACAGCCAAGAGCAGAAAGGCGACGGCCAGCTGTCCAACAGCTTGAACCTGAATAATGGTGTCCAAATGTGAAAGAAGCAGAGGGCAGGGCCTGTGGCATCCATATCAAACCTCAGAAATCCAGTGTGCTAGACAGTGAGGGCCAGTGATGCCCACCTAGTGTACTTGTGGTCCACAACCGTACCTGACCTCAGGCCTCATGGTATCTTTTTCGCTGTAGGGCTCAATAGTTATAAGTCATCTTCTATTCTCAGCGTATTTTGCAGTCCATTGTGTCCCTCTCCTGACAGGATGTCCATTTCTGAGTCCCCCTGTGAGGTCTCGGAGGTATTCCTACTCCATTACCCGGCCTCTGAGACTCTGAAGGCATTTGCTGTTTCCACTGCAGCTGCTCTTCCCACTCAGCTTGCTGTCTAGATGGTCTACTCCTCTTTTCTGCTGCTCGCTTTCTTTGTCTCCTCCTCTTGGGGAGCGGCACCTGGTGCCATGCCATAGTATCAGCACACGCGGTATAGTGTTCCACCCAATTTCAAGCTGCTGAAGCATCCTCGAAGAATAATGTAATGTCGTCTACCATCATCTTCAGCCGGGCTGGGAATGTCAGCATATGTTCGAGTCCAGCATCCCGCACCCCTCTTTTAACTTCAGAGAAGAATGCTGTCTTTCACTGTTCCTCTAGCATGTAATTCAAGAATATTGCTATCTGGCTGTTCTCAATCTGGAAACGGCCTTGAGCTCATGCTCACTGCAGGATCGAGCCTCTGCCCCTGTAGTGAAGTAAACATGTCACCACAGGGCGGGGCGTGCTTCCCGAGGGGAGGCTCCTGGCTAGGACTCTCTATACTTTTTCCTCGGCAAAAAATTGAGGCAGCCCTTGAGAGGCCACCTCCATTGACAGCCATTTCCACAAGTAGTCTATCATGGCGGCATCCTTCATCCTTTTCAGAAGGCCCATCACTCTAATGTGATTCCGCTGATTCCGGCACTCTTGATCTTCTGCTCTCCTATTTAGAGTCTATTCAACTCACAAGGCTCTCTATTTAATTATGCAATGTAATCACCACCGAGTAGTTTCCTCCAGCGTTTTTTCATGTTGTTTTACTTTGTCCACCAACTTTTTGTAATCATCTCGGAGCAGTCCAAGATCAATGGAGACCTTTTCACTTTTTGACTCTAGGGTGTCCCTGGAGAGGTTCACTATGGTAGTATCTGTTTGAGCATTTTTGTGAGGTCTGGGCCTTGTGCCCTTGGTTCTCTGCCAGTCTTATGCAGGTCCTTGGGCCGTCCTCGCATGGAGGGGTGTTGTCTGGCCCCGACTAAGCGCATCCACCCACATCCTTCACGAAGCAATTCCTGCGAATGATTGGGCTTACCACTGGGGTCCTCTAAAGGATCATGCACTCCAGGTGGTAGAGGGCTTCTTAACAGTAGTTGGGTGTAGTAACTGGGCTCACAGGGTCATGGTGTTCCTCTGTCATGGCTGCTTCTCTGCCTGGTCATCCCTGCTGGGGAAGGACCCTTCTCAGTTTCGTTTGCTTGGGGGTCTACTACATCCGGGGTCCAGTGCTGTCTATCCCTAGCTCTCCCCCATGGCTTTGAAGGCAGAGTGGGGGGTGCTGTGTTGTCCCCAAGTGCTTACATTCAGTTTATCTTCTCCTCAGGTGTTCCTCCGCAACAATGTCGGCCCAAGCATAGCGCGGGAGAGCCCCTCCCAGGGTTGTGCGTGGCCCCGCCTAGCAGCCATCAGTCCAATCGTTGTTCCTTGTTGTGGTCTGCCACACTCGGAACCCTTCCAGTCCTGTGCGTGCACGCCGTCCTTCCAGTGAGGGGCTCTCTGGAAGTCCTGCACCTGTCCCTACAGCAGTTCAGCTGCTTCTGGCACTGCTCTAGTGTTCTGCCGCCCTCCGAACAGATTCCCTCACCTTAATCCCAGGTGGTGTCTCGTGTTCCAGAGAGCCAGGGTTCTGTGGGTCCGGCTCTCCATGAAGGCGGTCTGCCTCCTCACTTTCTCTTGCTTGCGTATTGCCAGTGCAGTAGGCAACCCTCTAGCAACGGCTAGGTACAGTTCCTCATTTCTTTTGCGGCTGCCATTTTGACTAGGCTTGTAGCTCTGTTCTTCCACCTCAGTCGCCTCCCCATCCATCAGGGGCAAGTAGGGCTCGTCCCGCTGTTGCTGTGTTGCGGGAGTCAGATTCCTCCCCTGTCCTCCCTTTATGTGCCAGGATTAGTGTGGATCTTGGGATCTCGCTAAAGGGTGACTATCTTTCGTGCAGCCAGCTGTGTCCCCCATTCAATACTTTAGCAGCAGCAAGCAACAGAGAAGGCGCAGTCGCCATAATAGACTGTTTTACTCTTGGTACATCCATGAAAAAAATACTGAAAATAGAGCATATAGGCGTACTGATGCCAATGAAGTTTAGATGCAATGAAATTCGGAAGATCGAGCATGACTCTATGGACAATATCCAGTGACATAAAGGTCACTTGATTCCGAATAGGGAGCCAATGGAGCGGTTTCAAAATGAGGGTGACATGCTGTGATTTATGTGCAATGGTGATAAGTTGTGAGGTGGAATTCTGAATCACTTGAAGGCAAGTCAATATTTTTTTAGGACAAAGAAGACAGATGTAATTTTGAAATCAAGTCGATATTGGATTAGAACATTAATAATAGAAACATGATGTAGCTTATCAATAAAATAAATGACATGGTGCAGGGTCTTCAACTGAAAAAACAAGAACTAGCGATTTTGGTAAGCTGTGGCTCGAAGGATAAAAATGTGAGTCGATCCAGATGTCAGGGGTCTGTACTGTCTGAGAAGGCTTAGGGCAAGGACCATCATTTCAGGCCAATGTCAGAAGAGCTTTGGTGCAGTCCTAACCTCGGTGGTAAAAAAAGAGCTCAATTTTTGATGTGTTTAATTTAATAGAATTGGACGATATCCACGACTAGTCGAAAAGAGGTTGTGAGTCATGGAATATACATCAGCGTTTCGGCATGAAGGTACCATTTTGTCTCTAGTTGTTTCAGCAAATGTGCAAACCCAGGGGAACTCCACAATTCAAAGGTTTAGATAGAGATTTAAAAGAGGGCATTATAACTAGTTGTTGGGGACCTGTCAAGTAGATCAACCAGGTTAGCACTGAGCTGGTAATCCCCACTAGTCTTAGCCAATAAAGTAGGGTAGCATGGTTGATGATATCAAAGGCTGCAGAAAGGGCCAAAAAGGCTAAGCATCACCTAGGAAAAATACTTGGTCTCATATTTATCTCGAACACACTATGCCACCCCAAACATACCACCAGCCTCCCTACATCCAACTATAACTTGATAGGCATGCAAGTCCACACCCCTCCAACATTCCCTACTCAAAATCCCATCTCCAAGAGGAAACTCTCTTCTGACTCCCTCTAAGCTTTCATTCACTTATATTTGCGATAACCTTGCCCAGTCCTTCACAGCAAAAATTCATCATTTCAAAACCAAAATGAGTTCACTCCTATGCAAATGATGCACGAACAAGTCCACCGCAAAACCTCTCTTGAGCATACTATCCACTGCCTTTGGCAATGCTATTTCACCACACTTTCAAACCCTTACCCTCTCGCGCCAACCTCACCCTATTTGAGTTGTAGACATTTTCAACACCATATTCTCTCCTCGCTGCCCACCTATCACCAGCCCATCCCTGACACAAACTGATTCGCCACATGTTTTGCGTCAAGGATTACTGCCATTTGGAATGCCCTTGCTGCACTGCCGTCCTACACACCTATATGTCTCAGTGACATTCATCAAAGCTTTTAGGTTTTGACACAACTTCCTGAACTGAACTCATACTAATATTCAACACTGCTGACTGATAGTGTGCACCCTTTAATCCTTTCAGCCCTCAGACCATCAATGATCCTTGAAAGCATGTCTCTGCACACTCAACTTTACAGAGCCAGCACTCACTTATGTGTCTAACATCAGCTCCACTGCACACCACAATAGTCTGTGTTCCATCCTCACACCCTTAGACCTGCCCTGTGCCTTCAACACTGTTATCATACTTCTCTTCTAACTAATCTAACTAGGCCTAAATGTACCACTACACATGTGGTGAACCTTCTGACTCTGAATTCTTTTAACACTTGCTTGAATCACAAGTAGCTCTGCAGCCAGCACACTCAATGGGTGAATACTACAAGTCTGTGTGCTTTTCCCCCTTCTCTTCTCACTTTGCATCACCTTCACAATGACAACTTTTCCTCAGGTGATTTCTAATGTCACCTTTTTACTGATGACACCCACATCTTTGGGGATCTATTCAGCCCACACATAAGGAATAAGGATGGAAGCCTTCGTCACAGGCGCAACAACCACACCATACTTTCATCTTCTCAACATATGCAAGTTCTGTTCACTCATGGCATTCCATAGCTTCTTATCAACTCTCAGTAGGCCTGATCACTATACTAGTTCTTCTGAATGACTCCCTAATTATGCCTAAGCACCACTTGACAAGCTTGCGAACTATGCTACCCGAACTGAGTACAATGTACCTACTCACACTCCCACCTCTACAGACCGTCACCAGGCCTACCATGAAGTACAGGGAATGTGGAAAGTACCAGCATTAGCATTCAGATCAGTAAAGGCCTGGCCACTGAGTAACTCGCGGACACATCAACTCAGGATCTAAGATCCACCAATCACGCCTTCTATCTGCACCACAATCACACAGTGCTGCTCCAGATTCCAGGCCTTTTGCTTTCTTGGGCGTAAACAATGGAACTCCCTGTAACCCGACATTTGGGTCATTCCCCCTCTTCAAGACTTCAAACTCTACCACTGAAAGGAAATTTGCTCCTTGAGGAGCTTGAAGGATAAAATATCCAACTTGATGCATATATGAACACCTCTGCTGGGATGTACAATTAATTATTGTACATTCTTCTATCCCTTCGATTCATTTGACTCTGCTGTAAATATGTGCACTTGATGCTTTTATATTCTTTCAACTAATCTCTGCCAAGGGGCCCAAACCTTTTCGTTCTCCTATGTTAAATACCATACATCTGTCCCCTGTGAACACCTCACTTGCTATGTTCAACATTTCTGATATAAATGGTAGTGCTGCCAATCATCTAACATTAAAAATAATGAACATGGATTAGTAGTAGCCATTGTGTTTTATCACTGTGACAATTGTGGGTACAAGAGTTGGTTATCAGTCATACGGATGCGTTGCATAGCCATCATTGTCCAAATATTGCTTTTTGTGCAATGCCTAGAACCTGCAAGTTTCAGTCACCCCCAAATCCGTGAGCCATCGGTAAAGTTTTTTGTATTAGTCTGTCTTCTTTTTAATGCTTTGTTTTGTATGACACTGAGAACCCTCAGGGGGTGAAGCATTGATTGATAAGTTGCCTCAATCATGGCTCCATAAACAACCTCGGGTTGGTGAATAGATGCACCATGATGTCTTCCTAAATTCAAAAACACGACAATTACCAGCTTTTCTGAAGGGCACAGTGTATTATGGTGGCCTGTAAGGTTTTGCTTCTGTTTTTGTTCTGCAGTGTGGACCTTCCACAAGCTGTGAGATGGACTGTGATGTCAACAGTGAGGTAAGCATGTTGCCATCTCTCAGTCATACTTTTATTATTTGCATTGATGTATTTTTCAGTCACTTCTCCACATCAACTATTTTACTTCATTTTGTAGGAGTTTTTAAGTTCACTTCCTCATCCACAAGGTTATTACCACAGGTTCCCACTTTCTGAATCAGTGTGCCAGTTTGGGTGCAGGTTGCTGGACAGAGGATAGGTCCATGGCAGTGCTTAATTAACAAAAATGAATAAATAAAACAAAAAATAGTAGGTGCAAGTTTCCAAAAATTTTCTCAAGGTCCCGCACCTGGCACTGTCAAATGCTGGGGTTGCTGAATGCCATCACTGACTAGACCTCACCCCACCTCTTGCCTTTCTCTTACCACCTTACCCTTCTTTTCTTTTTATCTTTCTCTTGTAGATTCATTGTCATTCCTGCTTTCACCCTTTGTCACTAAATTCCTGTCTCTCTGCTTGTGCTAGCCTTTCTTATTGCAGCTCCATATTGGAACGTTGACTATGTCACGATGAGGTGGATCAGAAGGTTGAGGGTGTCACAGGAGAATGTGAGGGGAGTGTGAAGAGCGGTTGATGGGGAACGGACGTTGGGAGATTTCTGTGCACTACTGCCCTAAGATTTGATGTATACGACCTGTAAAGAATAAATACCTTACCAACCTGAAAGTGTTGACTTGGATTTACTACTGGCGACTAGTTGACCATCAAACCTGTCATCATTTGGAGTGAATGATTAGAATCCAAGCATTTAGCCTACCTGGATTTTACCTTGGGTGACTAGATGAGTCAATTTCATTGAGAACAGCAGCAGCAGTCATGCTGTGAAACCGCTGCTCTGTACTACCATACCTGACACTGTTGCAGGGATTCTGCCAATGAACAGAACTATGTGTAGGATTATAGGACTTTGGTAAGCAGGGACTGAGTCATCCTACTACCTGAGTATCCATAAGCCCGGGACCGACTAGCTATAGTGTCTCACTTGCTCTCCTAACCACTCACGGAGAAACAAGTGATTAGACACCCCAGAACACAACACTCCCAGATCTCTCAGGAATCGCGGTAACAAGACACACCCTTTCGCTCTCACACTTATACCTGTCCACAATAAGATTTGACAGATACACGAAACAGTTTAAAATATTAATTTTAACTAACGTGTCCTAACATGCAGTATACGTGCCACAACAAGCAGGAAAATGCATAGTACAAATATAGTCAGCATAGACACTAGTCCGTATATCATGAAGGGGGATGTCATACTAACAGGACAACACGGAAAAGACTATAGAGCCTAACCTCCCTCCCCTTGGTAAGAAAATATTATTATATAATAGAAGATCTCTGGGCTTTGTCAGCAGACCCCATACCTTAGCCTATAGGTGGTAAGTCTACATCACAGGCGCTGTGTTGCTCTTCTCCCTGGAAAAATCCCTCTCCAAGTGTGTGTGTTAACATGCATGCATTTCCATAATATAAAAATACGGGTGCTCAACAACATCTGCAATTGTATGCTTTGACTAGGTGCTAGGGCCTGACCTGAACAGAATAACAAAAGACATTGTTTATCGACCTTGCACAAAGTGTTCAGACTAAACTCCAGGAACATGGAGAGAACGAACACAGCAGTTCTCATGTGAAAAGCACAACAAAGCTATTTTCAAAAATAAAGCCATGTAGTAACGTGCGTGTTAGAAATGGGGGTCTCTAGTTGGCAAGGGCTTGCACCTCTGTCCAAGTAGGGACCCTTCTTCCTAGTCAGGGTAAGGGTGTTGCCCTCGTGAAGTAACCCCTGCTCACCCTCGTGGTAGCTTGGCACGAGCAGTCAGGCCTAATTCAGAGGCAGTGTGTAAAGCATTTGCACATAACCATCAGTAATACAGTGTAAGCACTACAAAAGGACACCACACCAGTTTAGAAAAATAACCAATATTTTTATATACTCAAGACAAGACCAATTACGACAAAAATCCACAATACTATACTTTAAAAATGAATGCTTGATAAGGTAACTTCTTCTTTGCAGGAATAGTTCAAAAACAAAGTTCGTACGAGTCGGTAGCTCCGTCCGAGTCTACCGCGATGCTGAAAACCACAGAGTCTAACAGTTCCAGCCGACCGCGTCGATACGGGCCAGCAGAGTCGTGAACAGACTCGGTCACAGTACCTTTTCTCGTTGTGGCGGGCACGGAGTGTGCGAGCCGGTCGGCGTTCGTTGCGGTGCAAAGCGGAGCGGTGCAAGGTGCGGTGTCCCTCGATGCGGTGCAGGCAGCGGCTCGATGAGCGTCGTGCAGACGGAGTCGGTGAGTCCAAGGCGTGCGGTGCAGGGCGAGACGGTGTACGATGCGGTGCTGACAGGTTGCGATGCAGGCGACCAAGCCGGAGTGCGGGAGCTGGCGTCGGACATCGGTGCGAGTCGGAGCGGTGCGTCGCAAACGTGCGAGCGGTGCCCCAAATGCGATGCGGTCACGACTGTTGAGCCAGTTGCAGCGACCGCGTCAGTCGGGTCCGGCTGGTTCAGTGAAGCGATGCGATGCGAACTGCGGTGCCCACAGGTCACGGTGCAAGCAGCGGCTCGGTGTTGACGGCGTCGGACGTCGCCTACGGTGAGACCAGGGTTGCGATGCGAAGCGGGGCGATGCGGTCTGCGGTGCAAACAGGTCACCGGTCAGGGGTGGATTCGGTTGACGGAGTCGGTTGCGGTTCCCTTCCTCTGTGGCAACTGAAACAGCGTTCCAGAAGCGGTACCCAGAGGCTTGTGAAGTCTTTGCAGTCCCTGAGACTTCTTAACAGGAGGCCAGCTCGGTTTCAGGCCCTTGGAGATACTCAGCACAAGTTTGTAGAAAGTTCAGTCCTTTCACTGCCCAAGGCAGAAGCAGCAACTGCAGGTCAACCCAACAAGGCAATAACTCAGCAAAGGGGCAGTACTCCTCCTAGCAGCTCTCCAGCTCTTCTTCTTGGCAGGTTCCTTGATTCCAGCGAGATCTAAATTCATGGGGTCAGGGCCCCAATATTTATATCCCAAATACCTTTGTTCTCTGAAGGCAGAGAGGCCTTTGCCTAGTCCAAACCAGTTCTGGAGCACTTTGTTGACAAGTCTCCGTCCTTTCCTTCAGCGAGTAGGCCAGGGACATCAGACGCACCACAGGAGGTGGTGCCAGCATTGTGGAGGGAAGGCACTGTCCTATTCAGGGCCCAGGTGCAACACCTCCCACCCATCTACATGTAGATCTTGCTATTCAGCCCTGTGCTGACTCACCCTGTCTCCTGGCATCCCCCAGCCCCTGTCACTCACACTCCAGACAAGGAATACACAACCTCGCAGAGGCAGGCTTGGATGGTTAGACAAGAAAATACCCACTTTCTAAAAGTGGTATTTTCAAACACAGAATGTTAAAACCAACTTCACTAAAAGATGCATTTTATCATTCTGAGTCCAGGCATACTAAACTCGAATTTCTACCATGTTCCCTGGGTCAGTTAGGATTATAAGCTGTAATAATCAAAACCGCCCGTCCTGGCCTATGGGGAACAGGTAGCCTTGCAATAGTGAAAAACGAACGAGGCTGTAATTCACTATCAGGACATGCCACACACACCAGGGCATGTCCTACCTTTCGCATACAATGCACCCTGCCCACAGGGGTACCTTGGGCCTACCTTAGGGGTGACTAACATGTAGAAAAGGGAAGGTTTAGGGACTTGCAAGTGTACGCACTTGCCAAGTCGACATGGCAACCCCAGGCTGCGCACAGGCTCTGCGTTGGCAGGCCCGAGTTACACTTTACGGGCTGTTTGCGTGGGTGGCACAATCCAGTGCTGCAGCCCACCAACAGCATTTGGTCTATAGGCTCAGGCACTCGCAGTGCACTTTACAAGGGACTGACACATAAACCAAATCGGCCAATCATGGAAACACCAATCCATAACACATTTTATACAGGAGCACTTGCACTTTCCCACTGGACAGCAGTGAGGAAAGTGCGCAGAATCATTACACCAGCAAAAACAGAGTAAAAACCGGGAGGTCATAAAGCAAAAAGTCAGGGGAAACACGCCAAAAGATACCAAGTCTAACAGTGCGTAAAAGCTGCATAATGGCTGCAGGGCTCATGCTAACTTAGCGATGACGACAATGTCCCACCAACCACGTGACACCCTCCCCTTGACCAGGTCTGTAGCACTAAGGGAAACAGAACATAAAGGTAAGCAGAGTCAAAGCGAATGTCAAAAAAGGCCAAATTGTATGAAGGAAAAATCCAAATATACTTGCAGTGTCCATAAAGAATGAGGGATGAATAAGGGAAACTGAATTTTTTATTTTTTTTTAAATAAGAAAAAGAAGAAAACAGAAGATTGTGCTGGGACCCTAAATCATTACGGTGATCCCTCAACATTCAGAAGATCACGTGCAGCACGGAATGCAATGTGCTCCAATAGGCCATCAGTACCTGCCTCCGCAAAGAGATTTGCCATCCAATTGAGCAGGGTGAATGAACAGACATGCTCCTCATAATTCCGAATCACCAAGATCATTTCTGGGCAACCTGCGTGATATTCGATGATGCTCCGCTGCAAGAGGCAGTGCGCATGCGCACAGGCACTCCAGCCAGCCACTCTGCCATGTAGAAACGCGTCCCTTAAGCGACTGTCCCCGGAACAGTACTGGTCATGGGCCAACAAAGGACCCACCAACAGTTCATAATCAAGATCAGCGCGGGATGTATTAGAGAGGAAGACATCCAGGGCCCAATTAAAGGGGCACAGACGACAGTAGAATACAGGTTGCACGCAGGTGAAATAAGCATAGTGGAAGTTCAGCCTATAGCTGATGCCAAGAAGTGCTAACTGCAAGCATCCAAACAGTTGCTGCATTCTGTCACGGTACAGTTGCAGTTGATCCGCGTTGGGCTGAACCACAGGATGGCCAGCCATTGCGTAGCAGTAGAAGAAGAACCAGCACTCCGCAAACCAGTAAGAGAATGAGGGGAAAGCCGCCAAAGGCACTGGAAAAAATAGAATGAATAAAAGCTGGTATTACTCCAAAAATAGTCTGAAAAGATGTAACGAGGCCCAAGCCCACAAGTTTAAAAAAGTGTGCAAGGCTGTTGCAAACGGCCCTTTTTGCAGGGTTATCCCAAAACGTTTTGCCTCTTCCTCCTTTATTTTTCCTGACCTGTGGTTGTTGGCTATAGGACTCTGGGCACTTTACCACTGCTGATCAGTGCTAAAGTGCATATGCTCTCTCTGTAAATTGTTATTGTGATTGGTTATCCATGATTGGCATATTTGTTTTACCAGTAGGTCCCTAGTAAAGTGCACTCAGTGTGCCAGGGCTGGTAATTCAAATGCTACTAGTGGCACCCACAGGAGTAGCCTTAAGATGGTGTCTCAGGCCTGCCACCGCAGTGCCTGTGCACAGTTGGTTAACTGCCATGTTGTCCTGGCCAGTGTACACACTTGCCAGGCCTGACCCTTCCCTTTTCTTACACATTAGACACCCCTATGGTAGACCCAAGGTACCCCCCTGGGCAGGGTGCAGTGTATGTGAAAGGTAGGACATGCAGTAGTGTGGGTGACATGTCCTGATAGTGAAATACTGCCAATTTCGTTTTTCACTATTGAAAGGCTATCTTGCCCATAGGATAGAATGGGGAATGCTGTGTAACATGTTTACCTGCATATCTTCCCATAGAAGCAGGATAGAAATTTGGAATCTGGTATCCCTGAACTCAGAATTTAATAACACATCTTTTAGGGAGGATGGTTTTTAAATTCAGTGTTTGGAAATAGCACTTTTAGAAAGTGGCTATTTCCTTGTTCAACCTTTCTGTGTGCCTCTGCCTGTTTGTGAATTGACTGTCTGGTTTCTGAGTGACAGGTGCTGGGGTGGCTCCAGGAGGCCGGGTGAGTCAGCACTAGGCTGAATAGACCCATCTGCATGTAGAGTGGTGGGAGGAGTAGCACCTGGGTCTCAATAGGGCTGTGCCTGCCTTCCACATTGCTGGCTCCACCTCCTGCGGTGCGTCTGATGGCCCTGGCCCACACTCACAAAGGAAGAAGATGTGCACTGGCAGAGTGCACCCAGAACTGGTTTGGACTGGGTCCAGGACCCCTCACACATGAAGAACAAAGACTTTTGGAGTATAAAGATCGGAGCTGAAACCCCTAAATTTTAGGCTACTTTGGAATCAAGAGGAATCCCTGCCAAAGAGAACAGCTGAAGAAGACTGAGGAAAAGTGCTGCCATTGCTGAGTGTCTGGGAGCTGACCTGCAGTTGCTGTGTCTACTGAGGAGAGATCTAAAGGACTGTGCTGTGTGCTTTGTCCCCTGCTTGAAGAAGGACTTTTTGCTGTGTGCTGTTGTCCTGAAAAGAAAGACTCCAAGGGCCTGAGTAGAGCTGGCCTCCTGTTGCGGAAACACAGGGATATAAAAGTTTCCAAGATTAGGAAAGACTTTGTGATCAAGAAGGAATCCCTGCCAAAGAAGAACAGCCAGGAAGACTGAGGAAAAGTGCTGCCATTGCTGAGTGTCTGGGAGCTGACCTGCAGTTGCTGTGACTGCTGAGGAAGAGGACCAAGGGACTGTCTGCTGTGTGCTGTGTCCCCCTTGCTTGAAGAGGAGCTGTGCTGTGTACTTTGCCCCCCTCTGAAGCCTACCTATCTCCAAGGGCCTGAGAAGAGCTGGTCTCCTGTTGGGAACTCAGGGATACAAAAGTTCTCAGAAAAACATCCTTCAAGCTGCGGTGTGCGTGTCTCTGTGCACAGCCTGTGCCTTTGTGAAGACTGGCTGTCCGTGTGTTATTTAACTCGGTGTGCTTGTCGGCACACAGTGGGGCTCTGCGTGAGGTCTGCCGTGCCTCCCGAACAACTGTCTTGGCGCTCGAGAGTGCGTGCCAGTGCACTACCCGAGGCCGTCAACAAGGGGCCGAGATCACCGCCGCCGGCCCGGTACGACGGAGGAGAGAAGCGCTGTGCGAGGGAGTATCACCGCCGCCGGCCCGGGAGCGTCGCAGGCATCGTTTCCATTTCCCCGCCTACGTGAAGGAAAAGCCGCGCTGGGATTGGTTCCAGCATCGAGGGTTTCCCCTAACAACAAGGAGGCTCGTCCCAGCTGAGCTTCATTACGGAGAGGGCAGCGCGAGGCGTCCCCTAGCAACCGGGGCCTCCCCACACTCGTCATCAAGGGCGGAGCCATCCCGGAAGCCAGGGAGCGCCGCCGAGGAAAGAGCTGCCCCGCTGAGGATCTGCACGAACTGCCAAGCCTCCTCCACATTTACAAGGTAACCGGAGCCTGCAAAAGGGGGGAAACCGTGTGTTAACGCGCTGCTGGCGGCCCACCTAAATAATGTGTAAATTCGCTGGTGACTGGCGCGCGCCCGCGCCTTGACGAAGGGGGATATTTCGAGCAGCGAAGGCAACATTCAGGACAAGCGTCCTTCTGGTGACTTAAAAGACAGCGGGGGCAATATTAAGGACAAGCATCCTTCTGGTGATTTAAAAGACAGCGGGGGCAATATTAAGGACAAGCGTCCTTCTGGTGATTTAAAGGCAGTGTCCTTTTTGTGACTGGCGCGCGCCCGCGCTTTTGAAAAGGGTGATTTCTCACGGTGAAATTGAGCAAGCAAGCACATTCCGTGCTACAACGGGGGCATTATACCGCTAAGGGCACCGTTTTCACAGTGATACTCCCTACACCAGGAGCGTCATTATTAAGGAGCATCTTATTTGCCTTTTGTGAATTTCCACACACTACAAAGAAGGGCTCACAGCCATACTGAGCCTACCAGTGTTTTTACTATTTCAATACGTTTTATAAGGAGAATATTGACAAAGAGAACATTACTAAAGTGAACTTTTTCCACAAGAAAGCATCTCTAAGACAAGATTGATTGTGTATGTGATTTTTATGTCGTTTTGATCTGCCTAATCTATATAAAGTGATTTATATTTTTATAAACAACTTGTGTAGCGTCCATTTGTGGTGTTTCACTATATTACTGTGAGTGTTGGTACAAATACTTTACACATTGCCTTGGGGATAAGCCTGTCTGCTCGTGCCAAGCTACCAAGGGGGTGAGCAGGGGTTATCAACAGTGTGTATCCCCCTTACCCTGACTAGAAGTAAGGGTCCCTATTTGGACAAAGGTACTTACCTCTGCCAACTAGAGACCCCCAGATCTAACAAAGGCCCTCGGTATCAGACGCGTTAAATATTTGGTGAATTAACTCTCCAAAATGTAGTGGGAGATCCATGTTTAGCAGTGACTGAATCTCACTTGAAGTTCGAGCTACCTGCAATTCGAAGGTCTCACGGGCTGAAGTGAGAGCGACTTCTTGGTGGAACAATAGCGCTTTGAGTCTGCTTAATTTATTGAAATCTGCTTTCAAAGTAGGAATGGAAGGCCACAGTGAACTATCTACAATCCCATGTGGGGGAGGAAAAAGGACATTGCTGCAACATGTAACACGTTGAGAAACAGTTACTATATACGGGACTCCTGCCCGTAAGCCGCAGCAGTTGTGGTTATTCAGGATAAGATAACTTCTGTTAGAAAGGAGATTGAGTGTGGGAATAATGGCCGGGACTGGAGTTACTTTTAAAACACAGGCTAAATTAGGGGCGGATACGTTGCAAGCCCTGTGAAGCTTAACTTGTGTACAAACTAAAGAATGTCCCGCAGTAGAATCACAATCCTCCACTGTAAGAAAAACTTCTTTTTCCTTATGCTGACAGCGAAATGTGAAGGGTAACGACCACAACTCATGAAGAAAAGCACTTCCAAGGGGCTCAAATCTACCTACCGGGTATTGTTTCACACAAGCGCTAAACTGAAAAAGGGAAATGGGCAGTGAAACAACCGTGTGTATTAACCATACAGAAGAATCAATTTCCGCTATGGAAAATGGAGCAATTGTTCTAACTTTTCAATGTGCAACATAGAGTATGTAGCATCCTTCATTGACATAAGTCTTTGTTTATCTGTTAAGTTAAACAGTAAAAACAGGGTGGAAGCATTTAAATAATCCCATGGCACTTTTCCATTCTTCAGGGTTTGTAAAGTCCAACCAAATTGCATTACAGAGCATAATTGATTTTGACCATGATACAATACAGATACATAATTTTGTACTATGTCAATTACAGATGAAACTATATTATCTATAGTGTAAATACGAGATGACAAGGTGTTAATGCTATTATCAACTACGTCAAGAACCTTTCTTAAATTATCTTGATCAAGTTGTCGTAGGCGGAAAGCCGCTTCCATTTGAGACAATTTCCAGAATTCATTGTATGCAGCATAAACAAAACGTTTAAAATGTGGGGATTTTGGACCTAAAAGAAAATCTGCCAAATCAATGTCCCCTGATAACAGAGAAAGATGTTGTTTAACTGAGGAGAGAGTGGAACGATCTAACCACTGTTGGCACAGTTTCCCAACCGAGTATGTAGTAACGGTATGAGAGTCAGGAAAACAGGGGTCAGGTCTATTAAGCTTGAACCCACTAGTGGCATTGGAAAAGTGTAATTGACACTTAGTAGTACAAAGGGGCCACACTAACCAGCCCGAAGGGTCTATATTGGGGGAATTAAGTGTACCATTTTGGAGCATCTCCTTAAAATCCTCAAGGGAGCAATTATTGTGTTGATGCCATGAATCACAAGCAGCTAAGGACGGAAGTGATGGTGAATTTAACTCCCTAGACGTGGCTAAACCAAAACATGTTGTTTGTTGGACAGTCTTATTTAAGAATATCAGCTGGGACGGAATTAAACATGCACGATGCAGAGATTCAGTACTCTGCACCTGCCAATCCCTAGAACCCCAGATGGATTTCAAATCAATCATTTCTTTCCAATAATGGTAACCTTTTAAAGCTAAATCGGCTACGAAAGCTGAAGAATATATCAATTTAGTTTGGGTCAGCATGAATTTCGTGTGAGTGTGGGTCTTTACCTTATAGTAATATGATTCATGGTCAGATAGATTATAACCTGTAAAATAGACAAACCTATTTTTCGGCATTTGTGAAATTCCTTGTGAAGGTGTCGGACAATGTTCCCATTGGGTATAATTAACAGGATTTCTGACAGTACTTGATCTGTGTAAAAAATGATGACCATAATGTTGGAAACAAAATAAATCGGCAGAATTTGCAGAATTTAAATACAAATCTTCGGTTTCAAATGCAGTATAATATTTTAAGTCTGATAAAAGTGAATGAACGGCGTTGACATCCCAATCGTCCGAATGCATTCCTGCCGTGATGACATCACCTATAGAAATACGAAAGACGTATTGCACTTTAATCCATTCAGTCGGGCCGTACAATTCGAATGGTACCTTATCCCAGACTATACCATCAATGACTGGAAAAGCTGAAATGTTAACCAAGGCTTGATCTCTTTTCATTATATGAGACGAAGTGTGTGGAGCCAAAACACCATCTACCAGATGGACTGCAGAGCGTTCTGGCAAATAATGGCCATTGATCAAAAGGAAAAAAACTGTCACAAAACCAATCCACATGAAGAGGAAAATCATTAGCACCAACCAGATGTATGTCCAAGAGGGAACCAGATAAATAGATCGAAACCAGGAGATGAAACTGCAAACACGACCCGGAGGCTCAGCCACAGTGGAAATTGAAGAAGAAGAAGAATTTGTAGAAGAAGCATCTACGTCCATATAATAACCACTGGCACCCAGATGAAATAATGGGGGCAGATCCAAAGTTGAAGACGAGTTAACTGGAGTATCAGGAATATCAACTGTAAGCTTGAGTGGGGTAGAAGCATATTCATGCGACAAAGTCATGGATGATGATGACAAAACCGGCACCAAATCGACTGAAGTCCCTTCCACACATTCCGGTTGTAGAACCGTATTCGGATTAGGCTGTGAACTGTGAGAAACATCCTGTAGAGCAATGTTTCTGGGCATACTATTCAGTATCGGTCACATGGTGTAACTTGACATACTCAATTGAAATAAAGCGATTCTCTTTGCGTCCAGGTAGCGGAGGCAAAATCACAGTACGAGTACCGTTCAATCCAAGGACTGGGACTGGTGCACGATAGGAAGGACCAAATTCTTTCTTGTTCTCCACTTTTTCTCGGACCAGGTCACTAACTTTAGGAAGCCAGCGTGTAACAGGAATCAGCACCGCTGCTTCTGTGGACGAGAGCAAATGATCTTTTGCAAGAAAGTCACGAGTCTTTTGTAGATCCTGTAACATAGTAGAATGGTTATCTACGTCAAAGGTTGCGGCAGCCGCCACAACGTCTGGACCATCAAGGTCAGGAACATACATTTTAATGCCAAAGAGCAATTCGTATGGGGTCCGCCCACCCAGAGATCTTCTTGGGAGATTATTAAGCGCACTTTGTACCCCATAAAGATGAGTCAGCCAGCCCCTGCCAGTACCTAATACTCTTGCTGTTAAAGATTGCTTTAAATCAAGGTTCATTCGTTCCACAACTGAATTGCCCTCAGGCCGGTATGGAGACGAAAATTGCACTGGTACCCCCAATGACTTCATCGCATCCTTGTAAGCCTTAGAGGCAAACGCCGGACCTTGGTCAGAATGGAAGGTACCACAGCAAATGTCCCGATAAAGATACGCAAATCCTTGATAACAGCTTGAGCGTCAGCACTGCGTTGCGGCCAAACCCAAAGGAACCTGGTGCACAAATCCACTGCAATAAGTATATGTTTAAATGCAGTGTCAGACGACAAAGGACCTCAGTGATCAAGGTAGATACAGCCAAAAGGCTGATTAGAAATGTAGAGTTGAGTTTGGGGCGGACGTGCAACAGTAGAAGGCTTACTCTGTTGGCAAATGTCACAGGAAAGAATATATTTACGTGCCTGTTGGTATAAACCACGCCACCAGAAACGTTGTTGTAACAATGAAACTGTTGCAGACACCCTGGCATGGGCAGATGCCATGCCTTCATGAGCGGCAATTATTAAAGAAAGTCTGCGGTCCTCGTTGGGAATCAACCGATCCCCAACGGACGGAATATTAGCAAAAGGGACTTGTTCGGAAGACAAGTGGTATGAGTAACGTGAAGGAAACCCTTGTGGGAACAGTGTCCACCCAGAAAGTAAAGGCGAGAATATTGCAACACATGAGCCGCATAAGATACAGGGTACAGGGTGCCCCATTAGTTGACCACTTCCTATCACAGAAACACCAGCCAGAGAGTATGAGATGGTGGGTGGCCGAGAAAGTCTGCCCTGCTCCAAGGGGTGGGTCCATTTCAGTGGCCCTGAACCAAAAAGAATGCAGGTGGATACATTCCCTCAATACTGTAATGGAGGGTTTGAATGAATTTGAGGAAACAGCCAGACAAATGGGCCAATTGTAATATTTCAATGTTGACAGTACGCGTGGTTTCCAACTACCTTTTAATATAACGCATGCACTATTTAGTTTTAACATGTTACTCTCGAGCATAGGAACAGATCCCGGCTACATTCTCAATGTACTAATTGACAGCTAACCTTCCAAGCTGTAATACCAAACAATATCCATCTAAATGCGCATTTAAAGTATTCAAATATGTTGGCTCCTGCTAAGGTGCGGATTCGAATGTGTTTGATAACTGTAACAAGAATCACTACTGTAGTAATAACCACATTGCTTTTCATTCTGACTGTATTGTATAGTATATGCACTGCGTCTACATACTTCATCTTGTGGTTCAGTTCAAACGCGCACCACACGTGTTACATGTATTAATCACGACATGAATTGTGTGTATATATATAAGCAGTTATTACGTACACCAAACCTTTCCTGAGTTATTAACCACTTTTGGGATAGACACCCTTCCTCAGGTCTGTCACACTAATTGTCTCCCCTGCAGTCAACCATCAACATAATGACTTGCCCCCCCTTGCGCACGTGACTAAGTTGACACGTAGTCGCTGCGGCGTACGAGGACTCCGCGTCAGTTGCTTGGCAACAAGGCATGCAGGCACTGAGCTGCTGCACGCTACACGTCACTGCCAGACGTGCTCGTGGACGCTTATCTTCTGCCTGCCAGACTCCTTCATACAGACCGACTGTATGCGGTCAAGCGGCAGGAGTCTCTACTGCCCCTCTGCCTCAAATCTCAGATTTGTATCCCACACCAAACCCTAAAGGTGAGCTACGCACAGCTTAACATAGGAACATTCACCTATCCTTTAACTTATGAGCGCGAGTAACCGGCGCTCTCGTACTTTCGTACTTATTTGCAGACGTTCACGATCAATATCCCCCGTCCTTCATAGTCGTGTAGGACTCACAACAGGATCTATATCGGTGAGTCTTGACCCATGTACCAGCAGTGTTGTTTAATCTGATCTCCCCTTCACCTCAGCCAATTATTAAGGGCGCGACTTATCAGCGCGTAATTGCCGCACTAGTTCACATAGAGTACGCGACTTACCAGGGCGATCGTTTTTAATCCTTCATTTGCTCCCCAGTTGGTTGCCTACTCCTAATCACATATGAGCGCGAGTTATCAGCGCACTTGTGCTGAATGATTTTTTGCCCACTCTGTCCCTTGTGATGGGCCCCCTCCACTCATAGGATGTGATTGACCAGCGCGGCCCGGTCCTATCACTCCTTTCTTTTCTGCCCTAGCCCCCCTGGGGTTGTTTAAGTAATTCTCTGTAAATCAGCGGTCATTCCCATCCCTGACCTCACTTCTTTTACCCCCAGATGATCACCAGATGGGCCCTTGATCATCTCTGACCTGAGCCTAACCAGGAATATCTCTGGTTTTCGTTAGGTGAGTTGTTACCACCTTGTACACTACGTTGTTAATGGCCATTGGAACACACGATGATGCTAACGCACGTTTTAACTCACTCTGCAGGCTGCCATTCCTTTCCCCACTCCAGTCCTGATGAAGACCCGCTGTGATGATTTAAAATCGCGCATATAGGGTTGAAACGTCGACGCTACCTTCTGGTGCAGTTCAAGGCCCCGCTCGTAAAACACTGAAATTGTACAGAGTAGCAGGGTCATTGTATTTATCCTGGCCTGTTCCAAATATGTATATATTTTAACCACCTTGTACATATCACGCACTTATTGAGTCACCAATCACACCATGTCACTTGATCACAACTCACTTTAATCTTCACATTGTTGGCAGCTGTGTATGCAACACAAATTCTTTATATGTGGGTAAATATAAATGATGTAATTTATATAAAATATCGTATTACCCATAAAACCCGATTACTTTGCCCTTATTGTGTGTTCCTTGCTACTGAACATGTGGCAACTGCAGATTTGGCTGCCTCATCAGCCATCGACGTTCCAACAGCGTGCGTACCCACACGCTGGTGTCCTAACGTATGAACAACGTGTGTGAGCGGCAAACGCTCCTTCAGAGCTGCCACTCAGGCCCAAAGCGTTTTATGCTTAATTGTGCCACCTTTAGAATCACGATAATCATTTTGTGCCAAAAGAACAAGTATTCATTAAAAGATTGTACACAGTAAAAAGAATCACACACTATAAGTGTGGGAATATCAGGCTCAGCAAACTTTAGAGCTAAAATCAAAGCACGCAACTCAGCCAATTGTGCTGTGCAATCACCCAGTGATTGAGTGTGCACTAAAGAAGATTTAAAATCTCCATCAACCAGGGTGCCTGCCACAATTGCGCAGGCAGCCAAATAAGCATGTTTAGAACCAACGGCCGGTTGAGCAGAACCATCAGTGTAAATAATACATTTGTACTGATCAAGAGGAAGCAGAGACAATGGAGCAGGATGGACGTGTTCATACTGTAAAAACTCCTGTGTCTGCAAAGAAGGGTCAAAGATGAAAGTGACATCAGCCGATGTCAATGAACTTGCCCATTGAATCCAACGGGGATAAAAGCTTTAGAGTTTGGAACACTCGCCTTCGTGACGGCCTCCAAAGCCGGCACAGGCGAGACCATGAGAATGCGTTTTCCCTGCACCAGAGAGCGTTCCTTCAGGATCGCCAGCTGAACAGCGGTCAGACTTTTTTCAATAGGAGAAAAGCGCATTTCAGCAGAAGTATACAAATGTGATTTGTAAGCTATGGGGACCGTATCCCCCTCATTAAACGTCAAGTAAGTGAAACCTAACGCACCTGGTACAATCCTTATGACCAAATTGGTAGAATTATCTCGGGTTAACAAGAAGTTGGTCGCAAGCAGATCTGCTTGCAAAGACCTAAGAATGTCAGTATGTTCTGGAAGCCAGCAGGAAGACGAAAAAGATGGTTGTATCAATGCGTAAAGCGGTTTGATACGCTGGGCATATTCAGGAATATAAGTCCTCCGGAAATTCAAGAAACCCAGCAAAGATTGTAATTTTTTATGAGTTGATGGAGGTTGCAATTGAGCACACCTCTCCAGAAAGTGGGGGGCCAAACCCCTACCTTCGTTGGTCAGTTCATAACCAAGAAAAAGTACTGACAAAAAAGCAATACGCGACTTGGCAAAATTAAATTTGTAACCTAAGTCTGCAAAATGTGTGATAATGCGGTCAGCGCGAACAAGATGTGGATTCAATTCGTCTTGATTCAAATAAATGTCATTGGCGTACGAGAAAGCATCTGGATCAATCGCATGCAAAATGGACACTATGCGTGACGCAAACACACCAGGGCTATTCTTATAGCCCATAGGCAACCTCGTATATCTTTTCTGAGTGCCTAACGCAGTGAATGCAGTCAAGTCACGGCTCTCAGGAGCCAATGCGTGGCTAAAAAATCCATTGGAAATATCCAAAGTAGTTTTAAATTTTTTACGAACAATATTGTGTATCAATGCAGAGCTGTGCGTGTTCTGTACCACAAAGGTACGAACATGACTGTTCAAATGTCTGTAATCTAAAACTATACGATATGAACCATCCGATTTCAATATCGGAAAAAGAGGATTATTCATCGAGGAGATACAGTGTTCAATCACACCCTGATACTCCTATCGAGTGAGAATATCACTAACGGACGCTTTCGCGTCGCGTTTTATTGGGTATTGGGGCTGGGGCTGCAGTGTAGAATGCAAAGGAACTACATGCTCAGGGGAATCTGTGTCCCAACCTGCTTGATTGCAAATCAACGCGGGAGCCAGGGCAAGTGCCCACTCTGAAGCATAAGCGTGTTTTGTCTCTTCTGGGACATATTGCGAGAAACTTGGGAGAATAACATCCTCCCCTCGCGAAGAAGAAAAAATAAACGGGGGAGGCCAATCCACTTCCGCCAACAGAATATCATAAGAAGAAGTGAGATTATCCCAAAAGATCGCTTTAACTGTGCGTTTAATATCACCTTCAATTCGGAGGCCTATTTCATAGAGCCTATCAGGGGGGGCAATTCGTGTATCAGCTATCTCAACGGTAATGAAAGTATCAGTTGCTCTTGCCTCCAGAAGCTGGTGGAGTGTCTGTCGCACTATGGTAATCTCTGCCGCGCTGTCGAGGAGAGTCACCGCCCAACTCCTGTCCAGGAGCAGGGTCCTCACCGTCTGGGGCATACTTTGCTGTCAAAGCCACAACTTTTTTCTTCTGAAAAGGGGCACGATATGGAGGTGGTCCCTCCTGCTTGCCTTTTACATCAAACTGACGCTGCGGGTCACGTCCGGTTTGCGTAGACTCGCCTTGTCTGCGATCCTGACGTCCTCCCCCACCGAACTGTTGATCCGATGATTCCTGAAAGGAACGAGGAGAACGGACCTGGAACCTCTCTAGTGTCTTAAGTTTAGAGCGGTCGCGCAAATCATATCTACGTTCAGAAGCGTCAGGTGGAGGCGAACCTGCACGTGAACCGGCCTTCTGTTGCTGCTGCTGCCGCTAAACCTTATTCCAAGCCTTTTTAGGAAAGAATGGACGACCTCCCTGCTCGGGAGGCTGTTTAGGTTGTGATTGCGCGAATGGTTTAACCCCCAAATTATTGCGTCCCAATGATGTATACACCATTGCAATAATACCCGGCAAACGACGTTGCCGATCGACCTCAGGCACCGCCTCAAGACGTTAGCGTACCTGTAAGCAAACTACCTCCCCTTTGATGTTGGCTAAAATCATTTCGGAGACAATAGGAAACATTCCAATTAATTTCATCCCTAAATCAAGGGCAGGACCAGCTCCCTGCTCATTCTGAACCTTCTTTAGAACGCTCAGGAGAACGCTCATAGAGGGGGTGCCAAAGCACAGCGTATAAACCGACGCAAAGACAGTACCCCAGGTGGTGCAGTCAGCTACCGGAGGAACCAAACCACTCGGCATACTCATTGTAAGTATCCTGTGTTTCTCAACAGGAATAGTATTAGGAAAAACAGCCTCAAGCTACTCAAATTTTTGTGCCAACCAAAATGGGAATTCATCCCAATTCTGAGGACGTTTACCCATCACTGAATTAATCATGATAGGACTAATAACCACACCACCGTGTGCAGGCGGAGGGGCAGCGGCTCCAGCCGGAGCCACTTGAATAGCACGTGACATAAATTGTATGACATTTCTATGTATGTGAATTAATGTTGTATGTAATGCTCGCAGCTCTGCAATAGTGGCATTCATATAATTTGGATGTGGTGTAAAACCAGCCAAAACCGGCCAAGTGGCCCCATCAATAGATAAGGGGCCCAGCCGAACAGCAGTTACAGGGTGGGGAAGGGTGCCATTAAACCAAATTGTGTGCTGCCAGGCAGTTAACAGAACTTTAAGTAAAGCATATGGACGGTAAGCATTCGGAATCCCACCTCTCGTGTATTCATGAAATAAATTATCATTCCCATCCACAGCAGGAAAAGTAACCCAAGAATAGAAAACCTTGAAGCGGAACGCAGGGTCAGCCTCAACCACGAAAACAACATTAGCCCCCGCAACGGGGACCCCGTGGCCAGTTAAAAAAGCTGTAACAGCAGCTCGGTTTGGAGCTGCAATAGCAACTGGTTGTGCCATAGTAGACACTGAAACAAACAAGAAATACAATTGGTAGCGCAATAATGGGTCAATAGAAAAACCTTTTAAAATTCAAGCTTGAAAAACCTATAAACATTGACTATAGGAGGTGTAGCCCCCCCACCACGGACGTCTCCGTGAACGGCGAGAGGGATTGTAGACAAGCACAAGCACTGCTCAGGGGACTCGTGAATAAGTACCAGACCAAATGTTGGGCGCCATGTTGCAGGGATTCTGCCAATGAACAGAACTATGCGTAGGATTATAGGACTTTGGTAAGCAGGGACTGAGTCATCCTACCACCTGAGTACCCATAAGCCCGGTACCGACTAGCTATAGTGTCTCACTTGCTCTCCTACTCACTCACGGAGAACCAAGTGATTATACACCCCAGAACACAACGCTCCCAGATCTCTCAGGAATCGCGGTAACAAGACACACCCATTCACTCTCACACTTATACCTGTCCACAATAAGATTTGACAGAGACACGAAACTGTTTAAAATATTTATTTTAACTAACGTGTCCTAACATGCAGTATACGTGCCACAACAAGCAGGAAAATGCATAGTACAAATAAAGTCAGCATAGACACTAGTCCGTATATCATGAAGGGGGATGTCATACTAACAGGACACGTACACCTGCCACGTGTCTCATAAAGACCACACCACGCGCGCTATAGGTGTGACTTGGTTTGGATGACAAAATTTGCCATTTATATATATACTTACACGTTTGGTTTGTATGTCTTTTTTGTTTCTCTTTTTCCTACAGAATCACTTACATTGGTACCACACCAAAGGGGTAGCTTGACCCTCTTAGCCCCCGTCCCCAGGTTGGCAGCTCCTTCTTGCATTAGATGCAAAAAGGCAGCACCCACAGTTAGAAACCCTTTGGTCCTGACGAATGCGACGTACCCTACGGGGACACTAACGCAGAAACATGTTGACCACACTTAACACGGTGAAGGGAGAATTACGTCCCAGATCACTGTTCACCTTTTTTAATACCATACATTTGCTCCTTGAATAAGCACAGTTTAGTGACAGATGTAATGGTTTTTAGATCACCTTTCACTTACACACGGCCACCACTTAGTTTTAGAAGTGCATCCCTGTCTCCAGGTGTATGCCCGCCCTCTATCAAACGAAGTTTTTAGAGGGCGAGGACAGCCTATGATGAAGCATGACACCGGGCGGTGTGTGAGGCCAGTCCGAAACTTTTTATGAGATGCCCCCACTGATGCTGCATCTCAGTATAACTCTGTAGGAAACTGTAGGAATCCACGCTAGGGGCAGCTCATTTTGTGTTTACATATCAGATTGGAGGCTGGCTAGCCCCTTGGCCCCGTGCCTCTAGTTCCCATCCTCAGCCAAGTCTGAGGTGAGTGTGTGTGGCATACTAACAGGACAACAGGGAAAAGACTATAGAGCCTAACCTCCCTCCCCTTGGTAAGAAAATATTATTATATAATAGAAGATCTCTGGGCTTTGTCAGCAGACCCCATACCTTAGCCGATAGGTGGTAAGTCTACATCACAGGCGCTGTGTTGCTCTTCCCCCTGGAAAGATCCCTCTCCAAGTGTGTGTGTTAACATGCATGCATTTCCATAATATCAAAATACGGGTGCTCAACAACAGCTGCAATGGTATGTTTTGACTAGGTGCTAGGGCCTGACCAGAACAGAACAAAAGACATTGTTTATCGACCTTGCACAAAGTGTTCAGACTAAACTCCAGGAACATGGAGAGAACGAACACAGCAGACAGTTCTCATGTGGAAAGCACAACGAAGCTATTTGCAAAAATAAAGCCATGTAGTAACATGCGCAAAAGCGCATAATGGCTGCAGGGCTCATGCTAACTTAGCGATGTCGACAATGTCCCACCGACCACGTGGCACCACTTCGAGAGCAGCCACACGTCGTTGCATGGAGAGCAGCCCCAGCGGTCCCTCTGTGGAACCAGCAGGGCAAGGAATGGTGACGTCAAGCTCCAGATGGTGAGCGGCATGTTCGTGTAGAACGTATGGATTGACGTTCTGAAGCTGTGTTCCACTTCCTGTTCAGAGGAAACGACGTCTTCAAGCTTCACGCATCCGTACAAGGTCCATTTCCCTTGAAGATCGCGTTACGTGTTTTTCGGCCATTTCGGATGTATAAAGTGGCTTAAGATCTTGAAGCGGTTAGCAGTCGATACTTCAACCGCATCGTACTTATTCCTTGTGGTGCCGTCCTCATGAAGCTGTGGCATTGGTGCTCATGGGCTCTTCAGTGGAGTCTGTTTCTTGTCAAGATAATGCATCCTCGTCGGGAAGGTGACATTCATCCTTTTCTTTTGTTTTGTTGGATACAAAATCACATGGTGATAGGCACACCTTGTAGATGTGCCTCCCTGACTAATTTCACACGGTGCCTGGCACACCTGGAGTTAGTCATATTGTTAGGCTTAAAAAAGAATATTGACATTTCACCTGCTGTTACTTGGTGATTAACCACATGAATATTTAATGGAAACACTGATGTATGTTTGGGGTACATATGTGTAGGATAGCATTTCTGCATTTTCATATGTTAGGTTATGAATTTGACAGTCAGGTGTGCACTTGGGATACATATTAGAAGAATGGCGTTTCAGTATTTTCGCAAGTCGTCAGGGGTGCAATTTGTTTTTCTTTTAATTTTCTTCCTGGGTTGTGGGGAATTGTGAGTTACCAAATTTTTTGCTTCTATCTTTAAAAAAAAAATGTCCAACACATCTGAACCTCCTCATTTCCTGTCTGACAAGGGTGACCCAGTGCTACCTTGGAAACGTTGGAAGTTAATTTTTGATTCATACCTCATTGCAATGGGGGGTGAGAAATTTTCGGCACTTAGGAAACAAGCAATATTATTGCATAATTTAGGTATTGAGGGCAGAAGCATTTATGAAAGTCTTGAAGTGATGGAAATTGGGGATGTGGAGGGTGAGCCTAATAATGTTTATGACATGTCTGTTATGATGTTGAAAAAACATTTTGGCTCTCGAGTGAATGTGGTGTTGGAGAGTCAAAAAGTTTTCACTAGAGTGCAAGGTAGACTGGAAAAGATAGGGAGTTATGTGGCGGCTTTAAAAACTTTGTCTCGCACATGCAAGTTTGATCATTTGTCTGACTCTCTTGTGAGAGATCAAATCGTGAGGTGCTCCAACAATTCCAAAGCCCAGGAGAAACTACTTTCAAAGAATCCCTGTTTGGCTGATGCGATATCTATGGTGGAGGCAATGGAAAATACAAGTTGGTGGGTGTGTGAAATGAGGGAAGAAAAGGTAAGGGATGATTCTTCTGTTGTGGAGACGAGTGTAAATGAAGTGAAGAGTAATGTGAGTGTTAGAGCTAAGGAAAATGTAAAGGGTAAGGAGGTTGGAGCAAGAAAGAAACAAATCCTGGAAGATTCCAGAGGTGTAGAGGTGAATTGTTTTCGGTGTGGTAGTGAAGGGCATTTATCCAATTGCCCAGGCTGCTATGCACGTTTCGCGACTTGCTATAAGTGTGGGAAAAAAGGCCATTATGCACGTGTATGCAGAGGTGCAAATTCCAAGCAGAACATGAACCAAGTGGATGAAGTAGAGAGAAAATTTGTGCTAAGTCTCAGGAGTGATGGTTCAGTTGATGCAGATCCTATTGAAATGCCGGAGTGTCAAATAGCTGTTAATGGTAAGTGTGTGTCTGTGTTAGCTGACTCAGGATCTCCATATACCATAATTGGAGATAAGAATTGGGATGTGTTGTTTGGAGAAGAGAAGATAAGTTTGCAGGAACCTGACATAAATCTGGTTGGATATGGTGGAAAAAAAATAGATGTTTTGAGATACCATGTGATGAGGATACAGTTTGAGGAACGTGAAACAGTGTGGACGGTGTATGTGGCAAAAAGGGGTGATAATCTTTTGGGATGGAGACACCAGAGAGACATGGGGATAACTTTAAACCCTAATGCTAATAATAAGGTGTTGGTAATCAGTGAGGAAGGACGCCCAGAGGGGATTTACACTGAATTTCCCAAGGTCTTCAGCAATGAGTTTGGGTTACTTAGGAATTTTGAGCACAAAATTGTGCTGAAGAATAATGTCACACGTTTTGTTTCCAAAGTAAGGAGGGTTCCCCACATGATGTTGGCAAGACTTGAACAGGAACTCAATAAACAAAAAAAATGGTGTGATTGAAGAGATATAATTCTCTGAGTGGTTGGCCCCGGTGGTTTTGGCACCTAAGAATGGTGGGAGTGAGATCCACATGTGTGTGAATTTGAGAGGGCTAAATAAGTTTATTTGGGTTGACAGACAACCCCTGCCAAACATTTCAGAGACACTTGCATTGATTAAAGATGCTAGAGTTTTTAGTGTTATGGATTTGTCGTCAGCGTACCATCAGATCATGCTGCATCCTGATTCTAGGCATCTCACTTCCTTTGTGACTCCTCTGGGAGCATTCTGCTTCATTCGCATTCCGTTTGGCCTTGCTTCTGCAGCGACATGTTTCCAGAGGGTTATGAAGAGGGTTCTTGAGGAGCTGGATAAGGTACTGTTCTTTCAAGATGACATATTGGTTTATGGTAGTGTTATGCAAGAACATGATGCGATTCTGCGAAGGTGTTGAGTCGTCTCCAGGAGGCAGGACTGGTGCTTAAAAAAGAGAAGTGTAAATTCAGGGTGTCTACTGTACCGTATTTAGTACACACCATCTGTGGAAAAGGAATAAGTCCCAAATTGGATTTGACAAGCAACATTGTGCAGGCTCCTGAGCCTGAGATTAAAGACCAAGTACGTTCATTCCTGGGGCTGGCAGAGTTTTGCTCCAAATTCATCCAGAACTTTGCCAGCATTGCTCAACCTTTAAGGGACTTACTTGAAAAAGGAAGTCAATTCAAGTGGTCTGAGGATTGCAATCAAGCTTTTAAGGTCATCAAGGAGTGTATTGCTAAGTTGCTTACCTTGGGTCATTTTGATTCCTATAAAAAGACGATTTTGTCCACTGATGCCAGCATTAAGGGTTTAGGTGCTGTTTTGGCCCAGATGGACAGAGGTGAACTAAAGATTGTGGCTTTTGCCTCTCGTTCTTTGAAGGGAGCAGAGGAACCCTATTCGGTAATTGAGCGTGAGGCATTGCCTGTGTATTGGGCTATCCTGCATTTCAAATTTTTTTTGTGGGAGTTGCCTTTTACGGTGAGGTCGGACCACAAACCTCTCAACAGAATTTTCATCTGCAAAGACTTGGAAAGTTTCTCTCCCAGAATCAAAAGGTGGACCGAAGGATTGTCCAGCTACAACTTTGTGGTGGAATATATACCGGGCTCTAAGAACTGTGTAGCTGCCTGTTAGTCTAGAATGCTGACCAATGAGGGACAGGACGAGTCTGAGAGTGGGCTGGTGAATTGGGTGTGTGAGCCAGCATTAAAGGACAGTGAGTGGGAAGAAGCTATAAGTGATTCGGATTTGGAGCAACTTAAAAAATTTGTTGTAGAAGGATGGCCTGATAAGAAGGATGTGCCTACGTCTTTATGTGGTTTCCTTGCAGTCAAGGATGAACTGTGCATTGTAGGGGATAAGGTACTTAGGGGGGGAGAGTTATACCTCCGAATGCATTTAGAGTGAAAATCATGAATTTAGCACATGAAGGTCATTTGGGCAGGAGCAAAACTAAGGCAAGATTGTGTGCATGGTACTGGTGGCAAGGATGGACCATGATGTGGAGGCGATGGTCAAGGACTGTTGGCAATGTACCAACAATGATAAATCCAAGAAAACTCATGCTGGTCCTTTGTCACCAGTTGAGATCCCAGATGAGACATGGACTAAGTTGGCATTGGACATTGCTGGCCCCTTTGAGTTATTCAAGTAGAATGAGCGGTTTGTAATGCTCTTAGTGGACTATACTTCCAAATGGGTTGTTACAAAGTGTGTCTCTGTGGTGAATACCAAGGCTGTCATTGACTTTCTCAAAGAAGAGTTCTCAAGGGAAGGTATACCGAGTAGCTTGGTCACAGATTATGGGGTGCAGTTTGTATCCCAAGAAAGGTCTGATTTCTTGAGTCAACTTTCTATTACACATCTCTCTATGCTCCTCAAGCTAATGGTTTAGCAGAAAGCATGAACAGACTGGTGAAAAGTTGTGCTCAACGTGCTCTTTTGGAGAAATGCTCGTTACAGGATGCTTTGAGGGAAACTTGGTGGGCTCATTGAGTTATGCCTAATGTGGAGACATCCGTCTCACCATTTGCAGTGTTGAGGGGCAGGAAACCTCACTGCAAGCCTAACCCAGCCTGGCTGAAATTGAGTGTAAAGGTGGAGAAAAGATGGTCTGATGATGAAATTAAGCAGCGTAGGCAGGAATATCAGATGAGGTACAAGAAACGTTTTGATGACAAGAATTGTGTAAGTGTGAGTGCTTGGAAGAAGGGTGATAAGCTATTAGTCAAGAAGTCTGAAATGGTAAGGAAAGGAAGGTCAAAATTCATGGGTCCTTTCCTGATTCGTGAGGTGAGGAGAAATGTTGTAGTCCTTAACTCTGGTGATGTGTGGAGCTTCTCAAGACTGGTAAGAATTGAGAACTCCTCTACTTTGAGCGAGAGGCATAATGGCTCTTCCATTGAAAATTCCATGGTTGTACTCAAAAGAGATCTCTATTCAAGCCCAAATGGCAAGAGGACTATGTGATGTGCAGCAAAACCACTGACTTATTGTCAGTGAAATTGCTCTCCCACCCTCGCAGCTCCACCATCAAGTGAGGCCTTCCTGAGCCCCTGCACTCTCGAGTGTTGGTGTTCGAGGCCCTCCTCCACCCACAGGCTATACCTGCGCCTCATCCCTGGTGGTCCAGTGGACCTCTCACTCCTTCTCGCGCTCTGTTTATTCTGATTGCTTTAGCCTTTCACCTCTTTCCTTTCACCTTCGTTTTTCACCCTTTTACTCTCTTTCTATCACTTTCCATCCTCCTTTTTCTACTATTATGCTGTTTTCACTCCTTTTTCTGTGCACCTCTCTCCTGTTTTCCCGCCGCTGCTGCCCCCGCGGCCCCCCCAGCGCGACCAGCCCAAGCCAGTTTCCCCTCCCCGCTCCCACCTCCCAGCTGTCCAGCCCTCCCTGATGCCTACATAATGGCGGTCGCTGTGCTGCCGCGCAGCGGGCGCGCCAAAGGCAAGCCCGTCTGCGCCCATCCACGTCCCGAACGCGACCAGCGCCAGAAACCCTGGACCTCCGAACTGCCAACGCTACAACCCAGCGGCACTCTACGCACTCAACCCAGGTCGCAACAACAACTGCAAGCTAGCATCACCAGCCGACACCCACGGACCCTTCAGTTGTCACCGCTGCCGCCACTCCTGCAGCACCGCCAAGACCACGGATCCAGCACAACCCACTGCAACAACGCGACTGCACCAAAGACCCTGCAATGCATCCTCTTCAACGTCCGATCCCTCCACAAACACGACACCGAAATCTGGGACCTCCTCGACAGCACCACCCCAGACGTCGCATTCTTCACTGAAACCTGGACCAACACCACCTCGGGACCTGACATCGCCATCGCCATTCCCCAAGGATACAAGATCTCCCGGAAGGAGGGGGGGAATCGCCATCATCCACAAATCCACCCTCCGACTGAGCATACTTCCCGATGAGCCCACAGACCTGATGGAACACCTACACTTCAAGATACAGGCCAGCCCTACCACCACCCTCCGGGGAACCCTCATCTACCGACCGCCCCGGACCCTGCGGACCATTCACCAACTCCATCACGGACAGCATCACCCCGCAGGCCATCGCGTCCATCAACTACAACTTGCTGGGAGACCTCAACTTCCACCTCGACAACCAACAAGACCCCACCACCACATCCCTCCTGGACAACCTCCACAACATAGGACTCCGCCAGATCGTGACTGAACCCACGCACTCAGCAGGACACACCCTCGACCCCATCTTCACAACAGGAAACTCCATCACTTTCAGCCACACCACCGAACTCCCGTGGACAGACCATCGCTGCATCCATTTCACCTTCAGAACACCCACCATCCACAGAACCCATCCCTTGCTCCCACGAAGAAATTGGACTAAAATCACCGACGACCAGCTCACCACCTCACTCGGCAACTCCACCCCAACCATCGCTGACAACCACGACCCCAACACCACAGCCCGAACCCTGCACAGATGGATCTCCGACTGCACCAACAACATAGTCCCCCTCAAGAAGAACAACAACACACACGCCAGGAAAGCCAGCTGGTTCACCACCGAACTCCGAGAGTCCAGACGCACATGCCGCCGCCTCGAAAAGGCCTGGAGAAACTCCAATTCTACAGAAGCCCACAACAACTTCAGAGCCGCCACCAACGCCCACCACCAACTCATCAGAAATACAAGAAAGAAAGCGATCAAAGACAGAATCTCCACGCACGCGCACAACAGCAAAGAACTCTTCAGCATCATCAAGGAGTTTGCCCAACCCATTAGCGAGTCTACAGACATCCCTCCCTCACAAGACCTCTGCGAAAAACTCGGCACCTTCTTCCACCACAAAATCAAGAACATTTACGACAATTTCGACGAAGACAGCCAACACACAGAATGCTCACCAACCACCCCCGACACCTTGAAGCCAACGATTGACCGCTGGACAGCCCTCACCACCTAAGATATACTGAAGACGATGAAGTCAATCCACTCCGGGGCCCCCACGGACCCCTGCCTCCACCACATCTTCAACAGAGCCGCCGACACCATCGCCCCCATGCTTCGTCACACCATCAACCGCTCCCTCGCGAACGCCTCCTTCCCCTACGACTGGAAGCACGCCAAGATCAACCCCCTCCTGAAGAAACCCTCGGCGGACCCCACCAACCTCAAGAACTACAGACCTATCTCCCTGCTCCCGTTCCCAGCAAAAGTCATCGAGAAAGCCATCAACAGCCAACCCGCCACCTTCATCGAAGAGCACAACATCCTCGACTCCTCCCAATCCAGCTTCAGAAAGAACCACAGCATGGAAACCGCCCTCCTCGCAGCAAAACAGATGACATCCGCTCCCTCCTGGACAGAGGAGAGACAGTAGCCCTCATCCTCCTCGACCTCTCAGCGGCCTTCGACACAGTCTCTCACCGCACCCTAACACGCAGACTTCACGACGCAGGGATCCAGGACAAGGCCCTCAACTGGATCCGCTCATTCCTCTCCGGCAGAACGCAGCGGGTCATACTCCCTCCCTTCCTCTCGGACCCTACACCAACCACCTGCGGAGTCCCCCAAGGATCCTCCCTCAGCCCCACGCTGTTCAACGTCTACATGGCTCCGCTCGCCCCCATCGTCAGAACCCACGGACTCAACATTGTTTCATACGCAGACGACACCCAACTCATCCTCTCCCTATCCAACTAACCCAACGCAGCCAAACACAACTTTCAAGAAGGCATGGAAGCAGTCGCCAAATGGATGAAGAGCAGCTGTCTACAACTCAACACGGACAAAACAGAAGAACTCATCATGGACCCACACCCCGACGCCTGGAACGACACCTGGTGACTCCCCGCCCTCGGAAGCCCGCCCACCCCCCACGGACCACGCACGCAACCTCAGAATCATCCTGGACTCCGAACTCAAAATGGACCGCCAGATCAACTCCGTCGCATCCTCCTGTTTCCACACCCTCCGCCTCCTATGCAAGACCTTCAAATGGATCCCCCTCGAACACAGAAAGACCGTCACTCACGCCCTCGTCACCAGCAGACTTGACTACGGCAACGCACTCTACGCCGGAATCAACAAAAACCTCACCCGCAAGCTTCAAAACATCCAGAACGCCGACGCCAGACTAATCCTCAACCTGCCACGACACTGCCACATCTCCCAGCACCTGCGCACACTCCACTGGCTCCCCATCGAGGCAAAAATCACCTTCAAGATTCTCACCCACGCACACAAAGCCCTCCACAACACCGGACCAGCATACCTGAACAGCCGACTCAAATTCCACGCACCCCAAAGAACCCTACGATCAGCCCAGCTCTCCCACGCCGTTGTCCCCCACACCAGGAAGACCAGATCGGGAGGCCGCTCCTTCTCCTTCCTCGCGGCCAGAGCCTAGAATGCCCTCCCGCTCAACCTCAGACAGACAACATCACTCCCCATCTTCACGAGGGACCTCAAAACATGGCTCTTCGATAGACCTCCTCCTTGATGGACAGGACCCTGCACCTCCCCCCTCCCCCCCCCCCCCCAGCGCCTTGAGACCCTTACGGGTGAGTAGTTGCGCTTAACAAACCCTTGATTGATTGATTGATTGATGTAATTGCATTGGTTATTTCTTACTTTTATTTCTTACCTTTTTATGTTTTGTGTGCAGGATATATGGTTCTTCCAGTTATTCTGGCACCTATTTTTATTGAAACTGAGACTAGTTTTTATTTTATGTTTTTGTTCTCTATGTATTGTTTTATAATATGGAAGGAGAAGATGTGCTATGTGCTAGTCTTTTTTATTGCAGCTCCATATTGGGAGGTTGACTATATCACAATGAGGGGGATCAGAAGGTTGAGGGTGTCATGGGAGAATGTGAGGGGAGTGTGAAAAGCGGTTGATGGGGAATGGACGTTGGGAGATTGCTGTGCACTGCTGCCCTAAGGTTTGATGTATATGACCTGCAAAGAATAAATGCGTTACCAACCTGAAAGTGTTGACTTGGATTTACTACTCTCTTTTTCTCCTTTTCTGCCTTTCTCTCTCTTGCTTTGGCTCAAAGTCTGATCACGAAAAATAAGTCCTGGTCCCAAAAATGAGTTCCTGTTCTCTGGTTTCTTTGTCCTACAGCAAATTAGCTACACCATTTTCACAACTGGGATTATTTTCTTCATAAAACCTTTTTGAGTGCTATTTTCATTTCTCCATTTTGCTTCTTGTCTCCAAAAGAATAGAAATTCATTGTGATTCCACTTGTAAAAGAAAGCATTAGATAACCTTTTCTAATTTTGCAATCTTGTACCTGTAGTTTCTTGTAGCACAAAAAGTCTGCGGCAATCCCTTTGAGTTTGTACGTATCAAATAATAAGTGTATTTTTCTAGCAATGCTCAATTTGCCAAATCTCAACAAACAATCCTTGCCAATGGTGTTGAGGTTAACATTTATAAAAAATGGGGAATATTTCCTGAATCTTTAACTATGCCCATAGACTGACGGACTCACCTTTTCAAACCATTTTTTCTGGTCCTGGAGCATGGGCAAAAGGGGATCTACCTCTTTCATACTGGACCTACGGCCAATATGTTTGCCACACAGCTGTGAAGCTTCTGGAGTGTGGAAGAAAGACGGGTGTCTTGGGTAGATTGAAGACTGTTCTGGCTGCCGATTTTTTTTAAGACCTGTTGGGAAGTGCTAGCCAATAAGGAATTAGTCCAGTCTATTTTTAATACGTTGCCGTGGGAACTGTATTGACAGTGGGGTATCTGCTTCACCACATTCAAAATGACCCCGAGATGATCGCCCCAGGAATTAAAATATATTGTAGGAGGTGATAATTTAATCATTTATTCTATATTTGTTCTGTTCATGTTTTCACTGCACTTGTTTATGTTTCTATTTTATAGGCACTCTTTTTAATTATGCTATTTAAGAGTAAACTATTATTGTTACAGAACATGAAAATTGTAAAGATTTGAGATTTGTTAATAAGATGTGGTTGTCACTTAATGATAAAAAAACTGCTTTTAGAGTAATTTGATCAGCACACACTCTCACACCTTCTTACACTGTCACACTCTGCCACTCTCATGGTTTGTTATTATCTTTTGCAGGATCTTCTCTGTTTCCTCATCGATGATGGTGGCTTCCTGGTGCTGTCCAACCAGCTTCGGCACTGGAATATGGTAATTTGCAGGAAGGCAGCGGGTGGGAGTTTGGTCGGCCAAATGTGGAAGAGTGGTGGCAAAGGGGAGTGTCCTCGTTACTTACTAGATTGCACTAGGAGGAGGGGATGAAGTCATGATGATGTTCCAAAAGGTGGAAACTCTACAAGGTGCACCATAGAAACCCAAAGGTACTTGGTTGCAGGATCTGCAGCACTGTAAGAGATGCATATGTAGGTTTATTGGTGCCACTTGAACACTCTTAGTCCAAGACTCGGCCACAACTCTTTCTTCTGTATTGTCTGCAATACAGTTGTTTAAGTCATTAGAAGAGGAGAGAAAGGCCCTCTTCATTTCATACCTTTATCAGAGTCCTTGTACCTAGGGCACTCACATTCTGGGAGTTAGGTTTGCTCTATTAATTTTAACATGCTCTACCCCAGACCAAGATAGATGTCAGGTAAAGTCCAGCTAGAGGGATTAGTGCACATTCAGCTGCAGGGACTATGTCTACTAGGCTCTCAGTCTGACATTCAGGGAACACCAATGGATTATTTCCATATCCGAAAACACAGATATAGATAATTGTAATTGTTTGAAACAGAAATACTGAGGTATTACGACTTTCACCCTGAAGGTATGCCTTAAAATAGGAAAGTACCATGGAAATTAGAGTGATGCATCTTTATCCAGTGGTAACTCCCTGTTTATGGATCCTTCCCCATCCGGATATTTCACCAGTTTTCAGATGGGGAAATGTGAAGGGGTAAATTCTGGGGAATGCAGTATTCCTGTGGGAGCTCTAATTCAGCCGATAACACGTTTATTGGCTGAATCAGGAATTCCTTCTAGTTGCAAATGGAGGTCTCCTTGGAGCCACCACGCTACAGGTATATCCAGGGCAAGCAGTGACTGTTAACAAGAAACATGAAGGTTGTATTGCTCCTATGTTTATCGAAGCCTGCATTGTAGGGTCCTCCCTCTTCTCTGAACTTTCCCACTCCCACAGCTCTACTCCTGAATTCCTCCTTATACATCATTTTTTTTATTTAAAATCATTTTATTGAAACTTAGACATGTTACATATATAACATCTCGACATACTTTGATCAATATAACAGCGAAAACAACTTGTGGCTTAGAAAAGGTACGGTAGTGTAGACATTTTCAGAGATCTATACATAAAGTGCAGTGCATTTAGCTACAGTAACTAACATAATACAGCAGAGCTATGTATCGGGGGTAGATGTTGCCTCATCAACATGCGCCCGGAGATATTGCAGTAGTGGATCCCAAATGTCCTTGGGTCTAGAGGTAGTAGGGAGTTCCTCAGCATACAAGGCCAGGGTGTCACAGCAGTAGACCATATCTCTCAACCACTGTTTAGAAGAAGGGCTCGCACGATTCTCCCAAGACATTGCCACCCTTCATTTTGCTAATAACAAAGCAATAGTTATAAGCCTTCTCCCAGCTCCCTTCAGGGTTGGCGTCAGGCCCAGCAAACATACATGTGGAGTACAGTCCAGCGCAAGCCCAGTCATTTCTTGTGTTATAGCAATGATAGATACCCTGAATGCCCTAACACCTCCACACTCCCATGCTAAGTGCCAGAAATCCGCGAAAGGGGCACTACATCTCTTGCATCTGTCGGTGTCTCTGAGACCGTATTTAAATAGCCTGTGTGGTAAACTTGGTGTAAATATTTGAAATGAATAAGGCGTAAGTTACCATTGGATGTGAGTGCGCTGGTTAGTTTACAACAGTGTTCCCAATCTTTCTGTGTTAGCTGCGGGTCCAACTTTGCGTTCCACCTCTCCATGCTCCTGTTATGGGGTAATGGGGTGTCCTCTCTAGCAGCCCGATAGAGTTTAGGTACCAGTTTATGTCTCGTGGGGCTGGCAAGTAGAGTTTGTAACGACAGCAGTGTAGGGGGCTCAGCCGGGAATGTTGGGTAGTGTGCTCGAAGTGCTTTCTTCAGTCTGTGTATATTGAAAATAAACAAAGGCGTCTGGTTTTGGACATAGCTGAGGTCGTCTTGTGTTAAAAAACTGCCATTGGGGAAGAGGTCTTGCATTTTATCATTGCCAGCTGACGCTAAAGTGCGCATGGCGCCCGATTCTTGTGTGACCGATATGTCTGCGTGATGCGCCAGCAGCATAAGTGGAGTGTATAACGGCAGTTTCTCTGCCCGACGACCCAGCACCCGCCAGGCTGCAAATGTAGTATCAATAGAGTTGATTTCGGAGCAGGGCCTGCCCCTAACCACATGGGTCAGTATGGAGCTGAGAGGGATGGGGTGTGCGTCACCGTCCTCCACAGCCACATGTGGTATGAAAGCATGAGTATTATACCAGTAGTAAGCAAATTGAGCTTGAGCGCAAAGGTAGTAAAGGTATATGTCGGGTACATTGAAGCCCCCCCTACTGTAATCAAGTGTGAGGGTCTCCAGACCCACACGTGCTTGTTTGCCCCCCCATATCAGTCTGATTATCAGCGATCGGATTGTTTTAAACAGTATCGCGGGGAGTTGTATCAGGATGGTGCTGAAGAAGTAGAGTAACTTAGGCAACACAACTATTTTTATAAGGGCCATGCGGTCTGCCAGTGAGAGTGGCAGACGTATCCACTTGTCTACTTGTTGTTCTATTTACAGGCCGTGCCATAATTTTTGCGAACTACAATGTCCGGGTCGCGGTGTACCCATACCCCGAGATATTTTACATGTTCCACAGACCATGTCAATGGAAACTCAAGCGCATGGGGGTGGTAGCCACAGTTAGCGGGACCACCACTGATTTGGACCAGTTTATAGTGAGGCCCGAGTGGCGCCCGAAACATATGTATTCCCTAAGCACAGGCGAGAGAAATGTGTGTGGTTCCCTTATAAATAGAAGCATATCGTCCGCATAAAGGGATATGCTCACTGGGCGGTGGACAAACTGCAAGGCCGCCTCTCTGTGCCGCTGTCGGATGATGCAAGCCAGTGGCTCTAGCATGAGCGCAAAGAGGAGCGGTGATAGGGGGCATCCCTGCCTAGTACCCCAACAAATTGAAAATGGATCTGACGTTATGCCCTCCACACGTACCTGTGCCGTCGGGGCAGTGTACAGCAGACGTATCCAGTTCGTAAAAATGGGGGGGGGGGAATCCCATACGTCGGAGAATGTTGAAAAGGTAACTCCATTCGATGGAGTCGAAAGCTTTGGCGGCATCAAGCATAACCGCCGCTGCTTGTAAGTCCGGGTCTAGGATATGGTACATGGCGAACAGCGTCTGCAAATTATGAGATGTGGAATGTTCCGGTATGAATCCGGATTGATCCGGCAGGACTAGATTAGGCATTAGAGGGGTTAGTCGGTGTTGGACTTGGCCCTTTTTGGCTAAAGTTCCTTAAACATTTTGCCTTCCTCCTAGACCTTTTTCTGACATAATGTTTCCGACTTAGATGCTTTGGGCACTTTGCCACTGCTGATCAGTGTCAAAGTGCAAGTGCTCCCTGTATAAAGTGTTATGGTAATTTTTTGTCCATAATTGGTATGTTTGCCTTACTAGTGAAGTCCCTAGTAAAGTGCACTATGTGTGCCAGGGCTGGTAATGCAAATGCTACTAGTGGGCCTGCAGCACTAATTGTGCCACCTACACAAGTAGCCCTAAAGAGAGATCTCAGCCCTGCCACTGCGCGCAGTTTGTTAACTGCCTTATTGTCCTGACAAGTGCACCCACTTGCCAGGCCTTACCTTCCCTTTTTATGCACATCAGACACCCATATAGTAGGCCCAAGGTACCCCCCTGGGCAGGGTGCAGTGTATGTGAAAGGTAGGACATGTACTGAGGTGTGTACCATGTCCTGACAGTGAAAGGCTGCCAAATTCGTTTTTCACTGTTGCAAGGCCATCTTGCCCATAGAACAGAATGGGGAATGCTGTGTCCCATGGTTTCAGCATATCTTTCCATAGGCATAAGATGGAGAGATGGAGTTTAGTGTGCCTGAACTCAGAATTCAATAACACATCTTTTTGTGAAGATGGTTTTTAAATTGTGTGCTTAGAAACCACGTTTTTAAAAGTGGCTGGTTTCTTGTCTTAAACCATCTTGTGTGCCTCTGCCTGGTTGTATATTGCCTGCCTGGGTTTAGATGTGACAGGGTCTGGGAAGTGTCCTGACCCCAGGGAGGAGAAGGTGAGATAGCAACAGCCTGGGCCTGCATTTGATGTGGGGGGAGAGGAGTAGCCCCCTGGATGTGAAGAGGGCTGTGTTGCTGCCACAAAAGGATGGCTCCACCTCCTGCTGAGCGTCTGGGCCCCAGCCCCCACTATCAAAGGAAGAAGGTGTGCCCTGGCAGGAAGGCACCCAGAACTGGTTTGGACTGGGCTCGGAGCCCCCTGAACACAAAGACGTCAAAGGCATTTAGGGGTATAAATGTAAGAGCTGAAACCCCTGAACTCAAGACTGCAATCCATACTGAAAAAGGATTGAACCTACTTGGTGAACAAGAGGAACCTCTGCCAAAGAAGAACAGCTGAAAAGACTGAAAAGAAGGACTGCCCTTGCTGTGTGTTCTGGGGCTGGCCTGCAGTTTGCTGGTTTGACTAAGGAGAGGACAAGGGACTTTGCTGTGTGCTGTGTCCCCCTGCTTGTGAGGACTTTGCTGTGTCCTGAAGTAGCGTGTCTCCAAGGGCCCGAGGAGAGCTGGTCCCCTGTTGTGGAAACTCAGGAACACAAAAGTTTCCAACCATGTCTCAGCGACGCTTTGTGCGTGGTGCTCTTGCACGCCAGAGACTGCCGTGTGGTCCGTGGTACTGTTTATGAGGTGCCCCGTGATCGCATTGCCCCCGCAGCGTGAAACATCGTCCACGCTGCTGCCTTGCAGTTGTGGCCCGAGCCGTCATCGTAACTGAGGCTGCGAGTGAAGATCGCTGCTGCCGGCCCGAGCCGCAACGTGCCAAAGGACTGTTTGAAACTAAGACCCGTGTCTCAGCGACGATGTGTGCGTGGTGCTCTTGCACGCCTGAGACTGCCGTGTGGTCCGTGGTACTGTTTACGAGGTACCCGTGATCGCATGGCCCCCGCAGCGTGAAACATCGTCCACGCTGCTGTATTGCTGTTTGTGGCCCGAGCCGTCATCGTAACTGAGGCTGCGAGTAAAGATCGCCGCCGCCGGCCTGAGCCGCAACGTGCTAACGGGGTACTTGGAACTGAGGACTGTGTCTCAGCGACGCTGTGTGCGTGGTGCTCTTGCACGCCTGAGACTGCCGTTTGGTCCGTGGTACTGTTTACAAGGTGCCCTGTGATCGCATTGCCCCCGCAGCGTGAAACATCGTCCACGCTGCTGTATTGCTGTTTGTGGCCCGAGCCGTCATCGTAACTGAGGCTGTGAGTAAGGATCACCGCTGCCGGCCCGAGCCGCAACGTGCTAAAGGATTTTTTGAAGCTAAGGAAGCTACAAGGTGAAAGGGATCGTGATCGTTGTTCGTCGAAAGGAATCTGCCCAAGATCATCAGCGACGAAGAAGGCAGCGCCGTAACCTGTCCGGCTACAGCGCCGCCCAGCAACAGAGCCGCAACGTGATCGGGATCGCCCAGCAGGACGTCCGACGAGCCGGGAGAGAGAGAGAGCGAGGCAGTGCACCCCCCCAGGTAAGGCTTGGACTCCGGTCGGGAGCCGCAAGCGTGTGTGGCCTGGGGAGGAGTACAGGAGTGCTCCGAGCTCTCTCCCGCTGCACCGCGTTAGACGCGCTGAGTCCCCGAGCAGCCTGTACGTGCCCAGCAGGACCGGGGCCGCCCCTGTAAGTCTATGACCGTTGTCTCTGCTGTTGGGGCCTAGTGGGGGCCCGAGTTGACCGCGCAGATTGCAGCACAAACCGCATTTTTATTGAATTACGAACTGCCTGATTCTTGCATTACGAATCGCATTACTATTGCATTACGAACTGCCTGATTCTTGCATTAAAGACTGTCCTATTATTACATTACGAACTGCATAGCATTGCATTAGGACTGCATTAGAGATCGTAACTTGCTCATTAATACCGCAAGAACCTACAAGTGATTGCTGGCCTAGTAACCGGCCAAGTGAATTATTACGAATACGCATATGTTGGTTTTCTATCGTTTGGTCTCATCGTATTCCTTTTTATAAAGATACTGTTATTTTTATGAAACCAGTGTGGTGTCCATTTGTGGTGTTATCACTGTGTTACTGGGAGTGTGGTTGCAAATACTTTACACATTGCCTTGGAGATAAGCCTGGCTGCTCGTGCCAAGCTACCAGGGGGTGAGCAGGGGTTATCTGAAGGTGTGTCCCTCCTTACCCTGACTAGAAGCAAGGGTCCCTATTTGGATTAAGGTACCTACCTCAGCCAACTAGAGACCCCCAGTTCTAACAGTCGGGTTGCCAATATCTTCGCCAATATCTTTGCGTCTATGTTTATGAGCGACAACGGGCGGTATGAATCACAGCGGTTCGGTGGTTTGTCTTTTTTGAGCAATGTAATGATTAGGGCCTCACGTAGTGTAGGGGGTAGTATGCCCACCTCATAGGCCTCAGCATACATTTCAATTAGGTGGGGTGTCAACTCTTCTGCAAACTCTTTGTAGAACTCGCAGGTCAGGCCATCAGGGCCCGGAGCTTTTTTGTTCGGAAGGGTTTTGATGACTGCCCTAATGTCTTCTTCTGTGATCGGTTGGGAGAGATAGTCTCTCTGGCCATCTGATAGCCACGCCAGTGCGATATCAGATAGGTAGTCATCCAATTCTGCTGGGGATGTGCCAGTCTGTGACGTGTACATGTCTGAATATGCCGTACGAAATTGTGCGGCAATGTCTGTCGTGGTGTAGTGGTCCTCCCCAGTGGCGTTATTTTAGTGATAGTGTGCTTGTGTTCCCTGTCTTTTATTTTAGTCGCTAATGTACGCCGCGGTCTGCCCCCCTCGCCATATGCGCGGGCCTCATGTCGTCTGGACTTGTATCGTATTTCTTCATCAGCTAACTGAGTGAATTCCAGCAGTGATTCTTTTATTTGGGCAAGGAGTGGCTCACTAGGGGCAGTCTTGTATTCCCGCTCCAGAAGCTGCAGGGTGTTCTCGAGCTTGGTCAGTTGACCACGAAGATCTTTGAGTATCCCTGCGGTGGTGCTGATGCACTTTCCGCAAATTTGGCCTTAAAGGCTTCCCAGAGGACTGCTGCGCTGTCCACCAACCCCTTATTCTGTGTGAAATACTGTGATGGCTTCTTTGATTGTGTGTGTGTATACTGGGTCAAGCAGCGCCTCAGAACGGAACCGCCAGGTGAACTGTCTGCAGATAAGCTGTGGGATATGCAATTGAAGCCGCACTGGGTTGTGGTCTTACAGGGTTCGCGGGAGCCCGGCTACGTCGGACACCCAGGTCGCACTGCCCTCGCTCATTAACCAGTAGTCTTGACCAACTACCGTGTGCAGTGGATACATGCGTGCCTTCCAGCCTGTCAGGATTGTGCAGGCGCCATATGTCTGTGAGAGCAAGCTCTGACATCCCATCGTTTATAACTCTAGCAGCTCTGGGTGAATGCCCCCCTGTCCCACTAGACTTGTCCCTGGCCGGGTCCAGGTGAGTGTTCAGGTCGCCGCCCCATATTATCGTGGCCGACGGCCATTCTCGCAGTATAGCAATGATGCGCTCATAGAATTCAGGGTCCTCTACATTAGGGCCGTACACATTCACTAGGGTAACCAGTTCTCCCGCCAGTTTGTCGTGTATTATGACATACCGTCATGCAGTGTTGAATGACCGTGAAGGGCAGATTTTTCTTAATGAGCGTGATTACCCCGTGCATATGATGAGTATGATGAAGCCTTTCTATATCCCGCCCATTTTGTACCTATTTGAGCTTCAGTGTGTCTTGTTAAGTGTGTCTCTTGTATGAGGGCGATATTGATCCCGTGCCTATCTAGGTAAGCCATCACTTGTTGTTGTTTTTTTTTGGGCGAGTTGAGCCCCCTTACATTCCAGGTTAGACAGACTATTTTTTCATAATCATGTGCGGTGTCAGCATATAACATCTTGCCTGCACAATAATGTGTCAAGTTTATATCTCTACTTTGTCCGTTAGCAGATGTTTCAGTTATCTTTAGCCACATTAACAAACCCCTCTTACCCCCACCCACTTCTGCAACCCCAACATGCCAAAGCCATCCCGAACCAACCCAAACAATTTCCATTGTGAAACAAAGACTGCCAGAACAGCTGTGGGTAATACCCGTAGGGGAGCGCTGGAGCTCAAGAACCCTCCCAGATCGAAGAGGGAGGTGGCCAGGGACTACATAGCAGATCCCACCCATTAGTATAACACAAAGTAATGCAAATCTTCAATAACAGGCACAGTGGTGATTTTACAAATAAAAAGAAAAGTCTTATCTGCGTATTCGGTATTCAGGACTGCAGACCAGCAGGCGCCCGCATGTAGTGTAAAGACAGCAGCGCCTGTATACTATCTTCCCCGCGACAAAACAGGCAACACTGCAAAAGGTCCAGTCTCATATGCCAGCACACAACTTGTCACTCAACAGTCCCTTGTGAAGAACCATCATTGTCATCGCCTTCATGGTTGGAGGAGTCACGGTTACTCCGCTTGAGTGACTTTGCATAATCTAGAGCAGATTTAGGCGTAGTAAAAATCTTCGATCTTCCATTCAGGTCAATGCACAGTCTCACTGGGTACAGCATCGCATAAGGCACTTTTTCGGCCATTAGGAGTTTTTTTGCTGGTTGATATTCCTTCCTCGCCGCTTGCACAGAGGCCGTAAAGTCCGGATAAAACGCAAGGGAGCTACCTTCGTGTACAATGGTCCCCTTTTCCCTGGCCAAACGAAGGACAGTGTCACGGTCCCTGTAATTTAGAAGACGCGCAATTATGGGGCGCGGAGGAGCGCCCGGCGGAGTCCTGGTGGCTAATGATCGGTGTGCTCTTTCGTCAATCATAACAGGTGATAAGTTTTCGGCCCCAAATATCGCCTGTAGTAGAGTCTCAATGTATGTTTCTAGGCAACCTGTATTGGTGGATTCAGGTAAACCTGTAATGCGCAGGTTATTCCGGTGTGATCTTGCCTCTAAATCTTCATTTTTGGCCTGTATTATGGCAAGTACCTTTTCCATGTCCGATGTTTTTGATGTTACGTGTTGTAGGCCGTCCTCGGCGTCTGATATGCGCGTCTCAGCCTCTCCGAGGCGCAAAGCGTGCTTGTCCAGCTTGTTAGATGTGATCCATGCGAAGGTTTAGATTGTCAATTTTCCCATCTATGGACTGCAAACTGGACTGGACAGCTGCCAACGTTTTCTCAATTGCGGATAGGCTGTCCGTAGGGGCGTCCATCTCAGAGTCCAACGTGGCACTTTGCTGCGATTTGCTCAATTTGCGAGGTTCGAATATGAGGTGAGGCTGGCTGCGTTCGGTTTTACCCATTGTGTGGATCTGTACACTGTCTTCACGCCGGGCTAATGTGTATAGGCACAGAAGTTGGAACTGCGAGGAAGCAGCGCGCACCGGGACCACCCCGCAACGCCCACTGCTCCAGCGTCAACCGCTATGCACGAGGTGAGCAGCAGGAACTATTCCGTATCAGCGACCAGGCCATGTAGTTGTGTCACCTCTGTTAACGCAGTCGGCAGGAGAAAAAGGGGCGCCTGTCACGCTCTGATTTCAGACAGATAGGGTCCAGTGGGGCAACGCAGGCCGCAGTTATGTGCAGTATAAAGCGATATCACCCAGGTGCTCCTCCGCTATGTACCAGAGTGGTGAAAGTCTCATGCCCCACTTCGTACCCCCAATAAGCGGAACTGCGTGTGTCCAAGGCAATGATATGAGTAGATTCTAGTGGGGGTTTTGCTGTGCAAGAGCTGGGTGGGAGAGGTGAGGACGATTCGAATACAGGGCTATCAAGTAGCAGTTGTTCCGCACCCACTGTTTAGCACACAGGCGATTTTTTCAGGACAGAGGCGCCTCCTCAATAAAAGGGCTATACGTGCCTGTACGCTGTAGGTCGCTAAGTCTTCGCCGCTATGCAGCCAACATCTAGTGTGTCGTCGAGTGCTTTGAAACTGGGGTCAGTGAATTGATGCATCCAGCCTGACGGGCCCCTGCAATGCTCAGTGATGTCCTCCCAGTGTGAGAACTAATGCGCCCAAGGAGACGCCGAATGCGCCTATGACTGAGGCGGGCTGGAGGTCCGTGAGAGGCCCAGGTGGGAAGGTTACGCTCTGAAATAGTCAATCTGGAGGCGCCAGTGTTTACCTAGGCCGCTGGTAACTACGGACTGTCTGGAATGGATGCGACTCACCCTCGCCTCCACAGGTGCCGACTGAGAGATTTGAAAAGGCCGTCAACGGCTGTTGGGTGCTCGCAGTTCGCTGGTAAGAAGGCCAATGTGGGCCCCAGGCGGTTCGGCAATCCCCTAGTACACTGCGGTCTGTTGAGTGTAGGAAAAGATAGGGCTGTCGAGAGTGGAAGGCCACAGCGCCGCGGGGGCGCCCCAGATGCGCTGGGCTCCCAGCGACTCTGTTCACTCGGGGTGCGGGCTTCAGAGATGGGTGTAGGCCTCGTCGTGCGCCCGGCTGGAGATCTTCACTCCCAACGGCCGGCGCGCTCTCCGGCCTTCGGGCCTCGGTCTCAAGGTCAGTCGAAATTACCCCTCGCCGTGGCGGTCCGGCTCTTCGCCGCCGGGACGCGCTGACGGAGCCGCACGCCCTCCGACAACTGGGGCCTGCTGTGGGCCGACTCTACGCAACCGTCAGGCGAGGCAGCAAGGCAGACCGCACCCACCCGCCCGGTGCGCACGCACCAGCTCCACTCGGTCCCAGCAGGTCACCGGGCAGCCTCACAGTCCTCAGCCCCGGCCGCCAGCGGCTTCCTCCTCACTGCCGCTGCAGAGGCGTCCACTGCCGGTGAAAGACCCAGGCCGCCATTTTGAGAAAAATGGCCCGCACCATAAATCGCGGCATGTAGTGGCGCCTCGGTCGCTGGCCTTATAATGTTTTCATCCAGTGAAGGCGCAAGGGGTGCGCACCAATATCCCGTGTGCTAGAATGACAAATTCGGGCAGGAATTGCAGGATTTTTCCAGGATAGTCGCTCCGGCCGGCAGAGCTGTGCTACGGCGCAGCCATCTTGCTTTGCGCTCTCTAGCGCCCCCCCTCCTTATACATCATTGATACTCGGCATAACGACTAAGAACGAGACAAATAGAACACATACACATCTTCAATAAGATTTCTCATGACAAAATTAAACATATTTGAAGACTACTAATGTGTCGCTTCATTGGGATTTGATCCCTGTATTGTTAATTAAAATTCTCACAGGATCCAGCAAATGTTGTTAGGACTTTGTCTTGCCATGGGGTTTTCAGAAAACTGGATGACACACAAAACCAGTAAGATCCTTTAACCTAGATAAAATATTTGTAGATTTTATTTATAACATAGGTTAAGATACTCTTAAACTATGCATGCCAAACCTTGCATGCCGTGCCGAATATAGCAAAGTAAAGCAAACAACATTGTGCCTAAAAAAAAAGGACAGGGAAGACAGTGTGGGAACATTTCCTTCAGACTCACTGGCTGGTGTGCACTTTGGTGTCTTATGTCAACAAAGACCTCCTGGATTCATTCAAGGAAGAATGCCATTCATTCATTCATTCATTCAATGAATAATGTTCTGATGTGTGGACCTTCTTCAACCCTCATACCATCATATGTGTTCCTTCTGAACCTACTGCACGAGAAGAAAGGGTTAACAGTTACAGCCCTGGAAGAGATTGTTGCTTTCTTCATCAACCCTAGTGATGGCTTAGTGTGCTAAATGATCCCTCTGATATCTGCTGTGATCTGAATGGCAGAAGATAAGAGTTTGAGCAATGTTATCTTAGTGTCCATACTTTCGAATTTAGTGAAAGGAATGCCATTAAATTAAGTTATAGTAATACCTGTTATTTACAGTGCTTAGAAAAGACGTGTGGTGTGAAGTGCTGCATAAAACATGTCAAAATTAATATTATCTTGCCCTCAAAGAAGATTGTGCCTAGACTTCCTAGGCTTTAGTATTGCCTTCTTACTTTTCAACGTTTTCTTGTATTTAGCTGAAAAACAGGTCAGGTCTGACTGGAATATGGTATTGCCCCAGGACAGTCATATTCAAGAAGCCATTATATAAGATTGTGCTTTATTTGATCACAAAATAAGATGCTGGGTTCAAGTGGTGCAAATGTCAGTACACTCCTAGGCACTTGCTCGCATAGGGGACCCAAGCAAGCTGTGTAAAAAGTGTGAAACCGCAGATTATAATTTTCTCCTCGTGTAAATGCCAGTGCCAAAGATGACACCTTTGACCTCAGGATGCTCACAGAGGTACTTATGATAAGTGCTGGAAAGGTGGGGTATCCGCCGGGTTCTGGATCCAGCAGCTATAACTAAGTGGGATCCCAGTGCATTTTGCCAACATTGGGACACATTTAAGAATTCCCGCACTTTGTGTGCTTTGTGTTCAGAGCAGCAACCTACAGAGGTGACGTGAAGTAGGTCTGTTATTTTCAGCTACAGCTATCCCCAAAACAAATGGCTTGCTTAAAAGTCATTTTTTTCAAGCTTTAACCTGCCTGGGAGATAGCTGAAGCCTAAAACCTTGATTCAATACCACAAAAACAAAAGCAGTGACCAACTGAGTGAGCTATGTAAATAAAATACAAATCTGTTACCAGCATGGTACACTCTATACTTTGCAGTAGGCACATTAAACTTCTGTGTCAAATCTTTTATTAGACTAGACACAGATCTCTCCAGCCTTAAACATCAGATGCACCTTACTGCTATTATACCCTGGAACCTAATAGGTACATAAGGATCTCTTCAGTAGGTGCCTTAACCCCTTAGTATATTTCAAAATGCAGTCTCAGACCAGTTAAACTAGCCCTGTGTCCGTTATGCAGTTTCATTTCTCCTTTGGCAATTTCTTTAGGGGCCCAGTTTTGAAAAATAAATTTATAAGTTGATTGTCAGACTGCGCCCTTAGTGACTCCACCCCCTTTCTGCCAGGGCTTGGCTCGCAATTTATAGCATCCTGGAGTATTTCTTCCATTTTTAGCACTTCTTGTGATCCTAGATATAGGTCAATGGGTAAAAATGACCAGAACCCTAGTGCTATTGAAACTGAAGTACCCCCAGATTGTTTATACTGAGCTACCTATGGTGGAGCAGCTGATGCTGCTCAGAATTCAGAAGCAAATGGACTGTTTCCTGGGTTTTCCTGATTTTGAAGGCCTTTGAGTATCAAACACCCACTCTAAAGTCTTTCTTTTTCCCCCACGTGCACAAGTTCAAGCTTTGGTGCAATTTGCACGAAGCCTGAGAGGGAACATTGTCTCTCTGTAGCCCTAGTGCCACCTTACAAGACATCCAGAAAACTCTGGTTTGTAACCTCTTGGCAGCAGCATCGCCAAATACAGACTGACCAAACATGGAGGAAGACCATCAGAGTGTAATTATATTTCCTATGGAATGCACAGGAGGCTATCCCAATCACTGTATTCCTCACAGCCCCCAAACTTTCTAGCAAAGAGCGGTGGCTTCAGTACTCAGGCAAGCTAGGACATGGCTATCAATGGTGCTGCATGTGCAGTTGTACCAGTGCCCTGAGGAATGAGGGGCCTACTGAACCCCCATTACTGCTATGTTTTATTCTCCATACAGCAGTTAGGGAGCCATTTTACGTGCTTGCACTAGGGCCTCTGACACCTTTGCTATGTTTACTGCAGGCAAGTGTTGGATAAAATCATATACAGTGCCACCAATCAAACAGTTACCAAATCCTCTCTTGGTCCCAGGCACCCTACAACATCTGGACTTACCCATAACTCATGCAGTGAGCCCAGTAAATCATTGGGCCAAATCTGAAGACTATTTCACTGATGTAATGGGCAGACACCAGCATTGATGCAAGAAACTTTGGGCCCCTTTCACAAAATAATAAGCATTGGCAAAGCTAATAGGTTTGGCTGCATCTGCCAGCCTTTTGGAAATTATTTTGCAAAAAGTTATTGTTTGGAAAGCTGCCGGGCAATTGTCAATCTAATAAAACAAATTGACTAAAAAAAGCACACATTACCATAGTACGCCCTGGCACTGAAGGGAATACTTTGTGTGTGGATGTGCTCCTTGTGAAAAGGCAGCATGCCGTAACTCATAGTGAAGTCAGCCAATGGCTCAAGCGGGTTGACAGGTTGTCCCTTTATGCATGCTTGAGTGAGTTGGAAAAAAAATGGGAATGACACAACCACAAACACATGAATGAAGTGTGGCTGAAAACCCCTATAAGTAATTCAGTCATACACATAATTTTAGTAAAATCAAACGTTCTTGGCTAACACAGACCTAAAAAAGTCAGTTGTTGTGCCATTGGCTGCCAGCCTCTTGCCTTTGAGAAAGAAGTTAAGAAAGAAGTAAAGAAAGAATGTAAGAAATAAAGAAGGAAAGAAAGAAAAGAAAAAAGGAAGGTAAGAAAGAAGAAAGGAAGGCAAGAAAGATGGCAAGAAAGAAAGAAAGAAGGAAAGATAGAATGAAGGAAGGCAAGAAAGAAGTAAGACTAGAAAGTAGGAAAGAAAGACAAGAAATAAAGAACAAATGATAGAAAGACAGGCAGAAAAGAGGAAGGAAAGAAAGGATAGAAAGACAAAGCAAGAAAGAAGGAATAAAAGCAAGATTGAAAAAAGTGGAATGAAAGCAGGAAAGAAATAAAAAAGAGATAAAAAGAAAGAAAAGAGAAAAAGAAAGTAAGAAAGAAGCAACCAAAGAAGGTAAGAGAGAAGGAAGGAGAGAGGGAATAAAAGCAAGACAGAAGAATGAAAGCAAGAAAGAAGGAAAGAAAAAATAAAAGCAAGAAACAAGTAAAAAGGAATTAAATCAGGAAAAAAGGAAAGAAAGAATGCGAGAGAAAGAAAGCAAGAAAGTAGGAATAAAAGAAAGCAAGAAAGAAGAAATGGAATTAAAGAAAAAAGAAATACAAATGGAAAGAAGAAATAAAATAATGAAGAAAGAAAGAAGGAATGAAAAATGAATGAAAAAGGAAAGCAAGAAAGAAGAAAAAGAAGGAAGGAAAGAAAGAAAGAAAGAAAGAAAGAAAAGAAAATGAAAAGAAGGAATGAATGAATGAATCAATGAAAGAAAAAAGGACAGAAGGAAGGAAGGAAAAAATAAAGAATGAATAAAAGGAAAAAGGGAAAGGAATGAAAGAAAAAAGGCTAAATAAATTAAAGAAAGAAAGAAAGAAAGAGAAGGAAAGAAAGAAGGAAGGCAAGGAAAAAGGAAAGAAAGAAGTGAAGAAAGGCAAAAAAGAGGGCAAGAAAAAAGGAAAGAAAAAACAAAGGCAAGAAAGGAAGACTAGAAAAAAGATAAGATAAGAAAGAACGAAAGATAGACATACAGAAAAGAAAGGAATAAAGAAAGGATAGGAAGACAGTAAACGAGAGAAAGAAGGAATGAAAGCAAACAAGAAAGAAGGAAAGAAATAATGCAAGCAGGAAACAAGAAAGAAGGAATGAAAGCAGGAAAGAAAGAAGAGAGAGAGAGAAATAATGAATAAGAAAGAAAAACAAATAGAAAGTAAGAAAGAAGGAAGGAAAGAAAGAAATAAGGAAAGGAGGTAAGAGAAAAAGGAAGAAGGAATGAAAGCAAGAAAGAAGGAAAAAAGGAATGAAAGCAAGAAAGAGCAGAGGGTAACAAAAGCAAGGAAGAAGAAATGAAAGAAAAAGAAAGCAAGAAAGAAGGAATTGATTAAAGAAAAAATGAAAGCAAGAAAGAAGGAAAGGGATGAAAGAAAAAGGAAATCACAATAAAGAAAGAAGAAATAAAAGAATGAAAAAAGGAAAGAAAGGAGGAATGACAGAATGGTTGAAAAAAGGAAAGCACGGAATGAAAGAAAAAAGAAGAAATGAAGAAAGAAAGAAAGAAAGAAAGAGAAAAGGAGTGAAATTAAAGACAGAAAAAATGAAAGAAAAAAGAAAAGAACTTATGAAAGAAAAATGACAGATTGAAAGAAGAAATAGAAAGAAAGAAAGAAAAGAAGGAAAACGTGTTACAAGTGCTGTAAGTTAAACATGAAAAAGAATGGTTTTCTTCCTGGGCAAAGTTTAATAAAGAACCATTGGTGAAATTGAGCCCAGAATAAACATGTTCTGAAGAATTGTCTGCTTTTGAATTCCCATGTATAATGTTGAAACTTTCAACAATTTAATACAGAACAATTTCAAATGGGCACAATTTGTTATGCTATGAAATAGCAGCAGTCAGATAAGTTCAATCCAAAAAGAATTTACAACAGCATTGGCCTGAGATAGGCACTCATAAAGTGTGGGATATGACCCGTGCCATCATCCGGCTCACTGGTATAAAGTGTTTTGCTGTCACATAAACACAAAAGGAACATCAAAGTAATAAATTAGAAATAAAAATCAGAAAGGTATTGCTTGTGTGTGGATCTGCTCCTCGTAAAAGAGCAAATTGCAGTTACTCAAAGTGAAGTTACCCATGGCTGAAGTGGGCTTACCCTCTTCCCCATGCTGTAGGCTGTAGTGGGGGGAAGCTAACACCAGACCTAAAAATAAATCTTGCTTTTAGATTCACGTCGAGATTTGAAGATGATGTACCAGTTTTTGGACATCCACACAGAATTTCAGGAGTATTCTTGAGAAGCTGTAGAGGTTTATGCTTTCCAGGAGTTCCGACAAATTTAATTAGTTGGACATGTTTAAGTGTACATGGTGCACAATTATCTACATGTAATGCCTAGCAAAAGTTCATTTTGACCTAATTACCTTTTTCCATGGGAAAATATTTTTTTCTCATGGGGAAACACCCCCCTACACATCTAAGTTGGACAGAGATTTATTCCTACCTTTTAGAGGGTACATTTTCGACATAACATGTGTTAGAAAGTCATCCTTTTGCCCTGTTCACCCTCATTTTTTTGCTGAATGATACTGGTGGTAACTGACTCTGACTGTTACCTGGACTCTGTTGGCAGGCCCAAGCCAGTGCTATGTTTAAAACACAACACATGTATAGTGTACACTATGTATTAGGGCACCATTACAATTGGCCTGACAGACCCTATAAGTCCCTAGTAGGTAATAGGACAAGGGGTAGTAATCTACCTATAAGCCCCTAGTAGATAATAGGGCATGGAGGTTTAGAAGCCCAGCAGATTTTATGCACTTTGCATGTGTGCACTGCTGAGTGGCTGTCTGTCATAACTGCAGCCTTGCCTTGCAGACTGCCTTTAAAGTAATTTCTTACAATTGGCATGACCGGGAGAACATGGCGGCCGGCTGAACGCCTAGGTCGCGAGTTCCGCAGTCGAATGGCCGCGAATGCTATTTTATGTTTAAAGAGTCTCACGGCAAAGCGCATTTTTTACTAACCGGGCAGCGGTAGTGGTGAGGGCTGTGAGGACCCCTCCCCGGGCGGATTCGGCGTGGTGGTGGCGCTGTCTTCGGTGTCTTTGGCGAGGTCGGCGAACTCCGATGAGTGAGTTCTGATGAGCCGCTGAGCTGTGTTACGGCCCCGCCCGACTTCGTGCAGCGTCGGAAGCCGAGTGACGAGTAAGTGGAGGCTGCTGGGATCAGCTGGGATTTGGCGAGAGAGAGAAGTCAGCGGTGTGCGGAGCGTGCAGAGGAGTTGGATGGGACCGGGAGCTGGAGAGACATCAAGAGGTCTGCTATGCCCCGCTTCCCGAAGTGGCGGTGGCAACACTGTTGAAGTAAGGAGTAAATCTGGGGATTTTTGGACAGAGGCGGCTCATATATTCCAATACCTACGTGGGGTCACAGCCAGGCAAAACTTTAGAGGGGCTCCCTATAACCTATTATACCAACCTGAATTCTTGGGGTTATCAGGCGTCCCTATACTCCATGTGGAGCCCCCTTGTGGCCACGCCGAAGCTAGACTGAATAGAGCAAATAGTTTAAATAAGCCGAATAACAAGCATCAGACGGGTTTGCACAGTCAACTCTCTTATGATAAGGAGGTAAAATTTGCTGTTTGCATGAATTTCAACAGGAGAAAAGGTCGAGGCAAGAAGAGGGCCCTTTCTACTTTACAACTATCCCTGTCACCCGCAGCGGGCGAAATCGGCAATCATAATCCTATAGTTACCAATATCATTCTAAACACCCTAGGAAATGATTCGCAAAAGTCGGACCTGGTGCACCCAGAGGGGGAAGCCACTACGCTGCTAGGTAAATTTGTTGAACCACTTCGGGAGCAAATAAAGGATTGGAGTGCACCACAGGACACTGGCTCGGCTAAGTACACTAGTAGGAATCAAAGGGCTCTGAAATCAGTTACGACAGCAGTGGTTTCCACCAGAGCCGCAAAAACAGCAAAAAAGAACAGTTAAAGAGGGATACAAATCTAAAAGTTACTCCCTCACTGCGCTCTTTTTTTAAAATTCAAGAGAAGCCAACGCAGAGAGACGGTTCCACTAACGCAAAGTCTGCGTCAATGCTGAAGATAATGGAGTCACAAAATAAAAATCAAGCTCCCATGCTAAGAGACCTGGGGGAGGACGAAGAACACACTACTGATGGTACTGATGGTACTTTAGAAGAGGCTCCACAAATAGTGGACCACCTACAACTAAGCAAGCCTGCTGAGGGTCAAGGCAACGAGCAAGTTACGGATACCCCTTTAAGGGGTGATATGGGGGTTCTTGCGGCCTCACTGTTAAAGGAGATGAAAAATGGGTTTGCTAAATCTGAGAAAAACCAGGAAAAAATTCAGGCCACTTGCGATGCTTTGGAGACTAAAGTTAATGCACTGGTGGAAAGAGTGGTGGTGGTCGAATCGGCCCTGGAACAAATTAGGGATGAAATGAGGCTCTGCCAGAGCGACATTGAGAAAATTTCTTCATCAGAGAGAGAACTCAGGGATAAAATTGAGACCTTAGAAAATAACTCCAGGAGGAATAATTTACGTTTATTAAATATTCCTGAAGGTCAAGAAGGGCAAAATATAAGGTCCTTCGTAGTAAGTCTTCTAAAAGGGTTTATACCTGACATGGATGAAAAAAATCTGGATGAAGACATACCAAGAGTCCATAGGGACCCATTTAGGCTCAATAGAGACAGGAAAAATCCACGCAGAGTTCTAGTTAATTTTAAAACCTATTCAATAAAAGAACACATATTGAATAAAGCCCTAAATTCTGGCACCTTGTCAAGAGACGGATATAATTATAAAATCCGCTCAGACATATCCAAGGCAACAGCCGATAGGCAATGGGCCCTAGGAAATTACATGCAGGACCTTAGGGCTGAAGGAGCCACTGTTCAAATGAAATTCCCAGCCCTCTTATGCATAATGTGGTGTAACAAAACCTATAACATCAGAGACCCAAAAGAAGTGGAACAATTACTAGAACGTATGAAGATAAACAGGGACAAGTAGCTTTATGAGTCTAAATTGCTTTAAAAAATGTAGCTGTTCGACGGCGGTCCTCAAACTGGGCAACTAGGATTGCTCAATGGTAATGGGGAGGGTTCTCCAGGGTGGGGGCAAAAGCAACTTCTTTTTTCTTTCTTTCTGCACGTTGGTAATTTCTTTGGGTGGGGAGCATTGGGGGAAAAATAAAAAATAAAAAAATATTTGTCCGATATGTACATTTTATAGCAAACAGGGTGGGGGCCATAAGCAGCAGGAAGTCATTTAAACTCAATGGGCGATTTGAAGATAGTGACTTGGAATGTGAACGGGTTAAGAACAAGGGGAGGCGTCAACATTTTTTTGAGTACCTTAAACTACAAAATTGCGATATCATTATATTACAAGAAACACATCTCCTTAGAGATGAATGGCTTGAAGCCATAAAATATGAGAATTGGATTGGGGAGACTGTCTGTACAAACCAAACATGTAACATTAAGGGTGTTTCTATTATTATTAGGAAATCACAGATTTTTACGTTAGTAGGACAAACAGCAGATTCAAGAGGACGATGGGCCATAGCAAACATAAAAGGTAGAGATATTGCTTTATCTGTGGTGGGATATTATGGCCCTAATACAGATGATCCAGCGCCTCTTCAATCATTATACACCCAGTTGCTATTACAGTCTACACCAATCATATTAGGAGGTGATTATAACATCTTATTAGATCCTAAAAAAGACAGACACCCCCCCCAGGCAGAGTTTTAAACCTACCTAGGATGCGAGAGTGTTTGAACAGGCTTAAAGATGATTTGGGTTTAATTGATATCTGGAATCTCAAAGGCGACCAAGCAAATAAATTTACTTTTAGAAACTATAAATATGGACACGCTTCAAGAATAGATTTTTTCTTAGTTGATAAGCTCTTAAATGATAAAGTTAAGAAAGTCCACCACTTGCCCGCACATTTGTCTGATCATTCGCCGGTACAATTAAATATTAAGTTTGAGCCAGGGCAGGGCGTGAAAAGGTGGACTTTGGACCGAACACTCTTGTTAGACCAACAAGTTATTGATGAATTAAGATCTACAACGGAAAATTACTTTAAGGAAAATGGTGAAGGGGAGGTGTCTAAAATGATAGTTTGGGATGCTTATAAAGCTGTTCTTAGAGGTACTTTAGCTGGCATAGCGATAGGAAAAAACAAATCGAAGAAAATCAAATTATCACGAATAGAGGCTGATTTATCAGAGAGACAAGCCAGCTTAGAAATAATGACCTCTGAGGAGGACCGAAATAGCTTAAAAAATGAAATAATGAAATTGAAACAGGAGCTTACCTTAGACCTAGAGGAAAAGATAAGGAGGAGATGGCAAGCTAGCACCCTGTCAAATTATGAATTTGGAGAGAATAGTGGTAAATTGTTAGCTTGGAAGCTCAAGACCGAGTCCAATAGAAACAAGATAATAGCTATCTATAAGGGAAATAGTGGACAAAAAATAGAAGACAAGGCAGGCATTGAAGAGGCCTTTGAGCATTTTTTCCACTCATTATATGAGGAAGACCTAGCACCTTCACCTATAGTAGTAGACACATATTTAAATAAATCATGTGTTTTGAAGTTAGACGAAGATTCCTGTAAAACCTTAACTGCAGATATCACCTTAAAGGAGGTGCTGGATGTAATTAATAACCTTAAAAGAAGTAAGGCAGCAGGGCCTGATGCCATACCCAATGAATTTTATGTAGCCCTGAAAGACTCTCTGGCTCCTAGATTAACTGATCTCTTTAATGCTATCTTCTTGGAGGGCCTTTCAATTCCTGAATCTTGGAATGAGGCGACAATTAGCTTGATACTAAAACCTGGCAAAGACCCTTTTTATTGTGAGTCGTACAGGCCAATCTCGCTTCTTAACGCAGATTATAAAACAATTCCCAGGTTTTAGCTAAAAGACTTAGTTTTTTATCTGAAAAGCTTATTCATGAGGATCAGAAGGGATTTATTAAAGGGAGACAGCTGCATGAGCTTACGCACCAATTGATTGGAGCCATTGATATCGCAACTCAAGAGAAAGTACCCCTAGCAGTACTTACATTTGACGCGGCCAAAGCATTTGACCGTGTTAATTGGTTATACTTACAAAAAGTTATCCTACATAACAACTTAGGTCAAAAATTTTCACGGGTAATAACTAATATCTACTCGGCTCCAAAGGGGAAAATACTCATTAATGGAAGTATTTCAAATAGTTTTCAAATCAAAAGAGGCACTAGACAGGGGTGCCCACTTTCCCCTCACCTTTTCAATCTATATATAGAGCCACTAGCCAACTTGATTAGGATATCTAAAGAAATTACCCCCTTTAGCTTTAATAACTGGGAGTTAAAGGTGGCATTATATGCTGATGACTTGATGATTTATTCGAGTAATTTAAATGAGTCATTTAATAGTATAATCAGTATATTAACAGGTTTTGGGGAAATCTCTGGATATCAAATAAATCATCATAAAACCGAGGTAATGCATTGGAACATACTTACTCCACAAATTGAGTCCAAAAGAAAAATCAAATATCTTGGGATCCAAGTCTTAAAGAGTATTGATGACATCGCCCTGGTAAACCTGGATTTAAAAGCTAAAGAGATGAGGAAACTATTGAAGTCTTGGACCTGTTTATCCCTTACCTTCATGGGGAGGGCTAACGTAATAAAAATGGCTATCCTACCAAAATTTACTTTTGTCTTTAACACGATCCCTTTGGAGTTTGACTCACGGAGCTTAAAAAAAATACAGGGCGAAATAAATTCTTTTATTTGGGCGTCTAAAAGTGTTAGGATAGCATGGAAGAAACTGATCCAGAAGAAGAACAAGGGCGGGATAGCTAGCCCGGATCTTATGTCATATTACAAAGCTTTCCACTTTAAGAACATAAGACATCTTTTGCGAGACTATGAGTCATACTCTCCCTACTGGAAAGCAGTGACAAAACATGACCATTGCCTCTATAAGTTCGGCCATCAAAAGTTCTTCAAAAAAATCAGACTAAAGGTGCCAAGATCAGCATTTAAAGTATGGTCAGATATAAGGAAATTGTGGCAATATCCATATTATAGTCCCCAAGCACCGATATGGAATTCTCCAGGAACCCCCGAATGTCTGAAAGACTCATTAGCACTTCCACTGAAAAGGGCTGGAATCATTAAGTGGGGAGAGCTGCTGGAACATGGTAATCTAAAATCTTGGGATGAGTTAGTGGAAAGGACAAAGGACGAAATATCCAGGTTCAAATTTTACCAGCTGGTTAGCTGGTCTAAAGATCAAGCAACTTGGCCAGACTATGTTGGGAATCTAGAGAGCGAACTTCATAAAGTTCCTGGGAAGAAAGAAGTATCGAAGTGGTACTGGCACTTGGTGGAGAAGAAGGAAGGTGACAATGATACTCCTGATCTTAAGTGGAAGAAAACCTTTCCGGCTCAAGATTTGCAGCAAGTTTGGCAAGTATCCTGCACTTTGTTATGGCATATTATAATTTCAACACCTCTTAGGAAAAATCATTTGTTTACTTTGCATAGATCATACTGGACCCCTGAAAAGTTGTCAAAAATGAACGTTCAGGTGACTAAGAGATGTCCAAAATGTGGCGAGAGGGAAGCAAATGATATCCACATGTTTCATTCATGTCATCACCTTGACACATTTTGGAGAGAAATTGGTAAGATTATTGATGAAAGCTTAAACACGACTATTAAGGTAAGAACTTTTAATGTTATTTTTGGCATATTGGATATTGATGATTCCAATCTTATTCTAACAAAGAATCAGAAATATCTTTTGTTTACACTTATGCTAATTGCTAGACGTGAGATTTGTATTAATTGGATTCTTCCCTTCCCCCCGAAGGTTGAGGACTGGGTTCGATCTGTAGACAAATTTAGGAACTTGGACAGAGTCAGAGGGGAATGCAAGCGCACAAAGCATTGGGATCTATGGGACATATATAGGCGGTAGGTTAGGAAGGGATGTCCAATGATTTAAACCAACGCGATCATGGTTCTCATGAGTTTTAATGGGGCTGGAACAGCGATACATTAACTCATGTAAAATGGCAATGGTTGGTATCAAGGCATGGTTTCCATCTCTTTATCGAGGGCGTCTAGTGAGAGGTGACCCTGTTGCTTTTACAACAAGATCGCATAAATGAGGACAAAAAAAACCCCAAAAAAACCAATTGGCATGACCTACCCATAAGTCGCTAGTAGATAATGGGGCAGGAGTTTGAAACTACCTATAAGACCCTAGTATATATTAGGGCATAGAAGTTTAGAGTCCAGCAGCCTTTGTTGCACTTTCATGCCTGCACTGCTGAGGTCAGTTTAAAAGCAGTCCCACTCTGCAGCATTACTTTTAAATGTAAATGGTGCCCAAACTCGACTTTGCTGGTATGGGCACTTAAATAGTGATAAACTACAATATTGTGACATATTGGGTACCCCCAGGGTCTCCCCTAGGTGTCCCAGGGATGGGGGGCCATGTAACTTTAAGCAGGGTCCTTATAAAAGATGCCTTATAAACCCTGGTGAGGGAAATCTGCCTATTTTACTTTTTCCCTTTGTAGATAATTGGCCCATAGGCTAACATTGCAATATTTTATGCACTCATAGTTATTGCTAGGAAGGGAATAAAATATCATTCAAAGACTTAAAAGAATGGTATTTGTAAATCCAACAGAATGCCATTGTTGAATTTATCATAATTTGTACAGAAAAGAAATGTAAGACTTTCTTTTCTGTAAGCCAGTATCCAGCCTTACTGCAGTCTCCCCTGATTGGTCAGTGCTAACAGGTTTAGCCAGGTTGCCTTGATTAGGTGATAAGTGGCTGTCCAGAGGAGAGACTATCTGCTGGAGAGAGCTCTGCAGCTGCACAGGAATGCCAGGGCAAGAGGGAGGGGTCATAAAGCATGATGCTTCAAAGGAGGATAGGACAGGCAGGGAATGCCAGGTCTACCTACCCCCATCCCCTGTTCCCTAGCCAGATGGCAGGCTTAAGGAAGGAATTTGAAGCTGTGAGGAGGGGGGGCTTATGGAAATGAGCCACACTGGGAATTGGTTTAGTTAGTTCTTACTGCTCTGCTGAAATTTCAGCCATCATGGATTTTGGAAGAATGGTGCTTTCTGGGGCAAGAATATGCCACACTTTGGAGGAAGTGGTCATGCGCCTAGATGGCACCCTGCATCCCAATGGTCAGGGGTGCCCCCCTCTTGATGCCCAGAAGCTGAGATTAAATATGTGAGAGGTGCTTAGCCTCAGTTCTGCTGCCTGAAACTACAAGGAAAAGAAGAACTGTCCTGCTGGAATCTGAATTTGCCTCCAAAGGCCCTGCACTCTGAATGACTGTGCCTGCTGCACAATTTGGTACTCCAGCCCTGGGGACTGTGCCAAGCTTCAATAAGGATTAAGGAGTGGACTCCCTGCAGCTACAGGCTAACAAAGCCCACCTGCCTCATCTCCACCAAGAGTCCCAAGCCTGGATGGCATCCAGTGGACTTTAAGGATTTGGCCAGGTGCATTGTGGGAATTGTGGTCCCAACTTTCCACGGACCCTCCAGGAGATTCCAAACCCTTGGATTTGTGTTTTGGACACTTTGAACCCACAAGGAGACCTTCGGCAAGCACCTCTGAAGTTTGGAGACGTTTGGTTAACTTTTGGGAAAAAGCTCCATAAGGTGACAGACTCCTTCAATCATGACCCAACCTGGACTGCAGGTTTGTCCTGCTTCCTGACTTCCAGGATTTGACCGGGAGCTCCCTAAAAGCAAGCCAGCGAACCCTCTCCAAATCCGGCCTGGTGAAGAGCAGCGTGGGCCATTGGAAGAAAAAGCCCCAGAAAGTTTTCTAAGTTCGAAGGTAAAATTTTGACCAGGGCCTTCTGCTTAGTGTATCCGGCCAGTGCTCCATAGTGGTCAGCCTGAGACTTTTACTTTGTCCCAGTCAAGCACGACCAGATGTCCCAGAGTGGCGCTTTAGGTTTTTAAGCACTATATAGTGGTTAATCTTCAGAAATTCATATCTTCGGTTCCCTACATTGGATTTTTGTCAGTGTGGTATCTATTTGTTCATAAAAATATTTCCTATTTTTATAGATTTCTGTGGCATTTTTGTGTGTTGTGTCTTACTTATTTGATGTATTGGTGTTTTCACTGAGTGTTCACTGTATTTTCACAGCATTCTCAATTTGGAAAGCACAGTCCCTATGTTCGGAAGCAGATTTACTTCCATGTAATATCACAACATTCTGCAGTACATCAGTTTTCTCACATGCAACATTACAAGTGCAAAATCATATTTTTTGAATTTGCAAAAGCAAATTTGCATTATTAGGCCATGCCGTTCAGGCATGTAATTTGAACTCAAGTGCAAAAACTGGTTTTGATAATCAGGCCTTTTGTGAAGACCTGAATTACAATCCTGGGTATGTTTTTCAGCATTCAGTGTAGGCTGCATACTGCTGCTTTACGAACAAGCAATGGCAAAGCCAATCTGTCTGGACTTTTGCAAAGCTGCAGCACCTCAAGTCATTACTATGTGTCACTTTGGAGTCAGAAGCAACAGCTTGAAGTCTTTCACAAGGCTGCAGTACCTCTAGTAGTTACTAAATATCCCTAAAGAGTCAGATCCAACTGCTTGAAGTCTTCACATAGCAGCAGTAAGTTGTTACTCTATATCCCTTTTGAGTCCGATGCAACTAGTTCAATAGCCGTTCACAAAGATGAGTGCATGTACTTTCAACATATACATTTGCATACGCATGTTTGCTATTTTAATAATTTTTGCTTGTTTTCTGTAGGACAAGTAAATATGCCAAAGCTGGTTTATGATAATGAGTAAATATTGCAGATTTCAATAAATGTATTCATTTTCATTGAAGTAAGTGATGACACCCTACTATACATTGGTACTAGCAGTCACTGGTAAATACAAGTACCTTCAAATGTTTAACATTGGGGGACCATTTGTTTGATTAATGTATATATATGTACATAAGTAAAATGCTGTAAGTTAGTGTGTGAGATTTTCTAGTCACCCTTTACTGATACATTATGTTCAAGGAGCATCTGCTTTTCAGTAACTCCAGCTGCTATAACGGCTTTATGAACAATGACCTTGCTACCTATAAGCACTTATTCTCACATTGCCCTCCTACATCTACCATTCATAAAGTGCATACCTAGCTGTACAGCAATGGAGTGCTTTACAATAATTTGGAAACAAAAATAAGCAGTTTTGACAAAGCCAGTAGGTTTTGCTTTTGTAAATAGGTTTAGTGTGTTCAGTGTAATATGTTTTATGCAAAGTTGTGTAAGACTGTTGTGGGAAATGGAATTGAGCACCTCTATTGAGTGGGATTGGTTTTGTAGTAAAAAGCTTACTGTACCACCTCAACAGGATCAGTGTTGAACTAGCCTGCCCCCTGCTGAAGGAGTTGTACTTGGCACAGTATGTAGAGCCTTAATAGAATGGACCTCAGGACACCAGTTGCAAACAACTTCAAGCACCATGGTTGGTGCCCAGTAGCCCCGGTGTGGCCTGTAATCCCTGTACGGAATCCGACAACATTAAAGTGGGCAAGATTGACTACAGTAACTCCTATACTGTCATTTCTCTCCTGAGAACTTCTTGCAGAGCAGAAGACGCAAACTCCTTTTCTGGTTTTAATGTTACCTAAGATGAATTTAAATGGTTTATATGTTGCCTTTAGTTTACTCAACATAGCTCAGCCCTTGAAGGATTAAAGGCATGTGCAACTTAAATCTATGAAGGCCAGATTCATGTTAGATTTTCAGGATGCTGCATAGATTGTAAATACAATGAAACTAGTTGGATCAAATTTACATTGTCAGTGGTTATCCTGAAAATTTGGTATTGATCCATCCTTCCTAGACCTATTTTGGAGACCAATGTTTTAAATCACTCTTCTATCATCTGTCCACTCTTCCCTTGTTCCCTGTTTCTCCTGTTGCCTTTCTGACACCTCTTCACTGATTCTGTTCCAGGTGGGATGGTTCTTCAGCGAGGTCGATGCTAACCTCATGCATGCTCTCTACAATTACTCATTCTTCAATCGCAAGGAATCATATGACTATCAGTCGGTGTGCGCCCCAAGAACAGAGATCAACACCGGTGCTGCTGGCCGAGGTGTTTTTGTGGTAAGTGAAAGCGATTGAGATTGTATAGGTAAAGAGAAGATTAGCATGCACTTTAAAGCCAGAGGTGGATAAAATTCATGTGACATATGGAGAGGTCTTTGCAGTTTGTTTTTTCACTTTATTCCATATAGAATAGTCTGTGTGGGGAAGATTAATGTCCTGGGTGTCCACTCTACAATTCCAAGTATAAATAAGTAGCCTTTGAAGAGGACTTTGTTGTTGGCGAGCAGATTTATAAAATAAAAAAGCTGGTTTGGAGGAGACAGGGACCCCATATCTCTAAACCAAGAGAACCTATATCCACTGGTATGGCAATCTTTGTGAGGAAGGATGTGACTGGAAATTTCTGAAGAATGACTAGCTTATATTATCCCACACATAATGCTAGAGTTGCCCCCTGAAGGATCTTTGTGAAATATGCATGATTATGGTGAATCTTGACAAAGGGATCAAATGTCTGTGCCACTATGTACTGAAAATACTGACTTATCACACTGTTTCGCATCAGAGTGTTATCTTTCTCCTGTCTTGTGTTTGTCTAATACAGCTCAGCCAGTGGCTACGTATCTAAACTCAGAAGTTTTTTTCCCTTCCTTTTCTATTGCCTGTCTCCACTGTGGCTTAATGGCAGGTATCAATATGTTATGGACTCTTTCATTACCTGTACGCATGGTCTATCCCTGCTTTCAAATATCCCCCTACACATGGTATCTCATTTTAAGACAACTGTGCTATTTACTCTAGACGAAACAGCAAAACAGCTTCCATCACCTTGCCAAAGCCTATCTTTACCAATATGTAACCTTGGCGTATATGACGTTTTTTCCTATGTGCCTCATCCTGTTCCCAGCTCTGCTCCTCACTTTCTGATCCCAGAAAGAACTTCTTACTTTCCCTGTGTCAATTTTACTATTGTCTATACTTCATGCCTGTTTGTAGTTTAAGATCTTGGGGCCCTAAATTTCCTAAATGTTTGCTCTGATGCTAGCACTCCGCTCTGATGCTAGCACTCCGCAATGCACTGAGCTAACTCTCAGCCATGCAAACAGCAGTGAGGTGCAACTTTCATGTGCAAAATCTGTGTTGCACTGAAAGGTGACACTCGTGCAGTGCAAACACAGCTGTGCACCACCCACATTTTAATGTATGGAATGGGTGTGTTTGGGCCAGTGTAGCTCAAAAACAGTTGCATTTTCTGAATTCAACCTGTTTTGTAGAAGAAATACCCTTGCAAGTTATAGATTGTGAGACTGCCGCTACATACAGCATAGTGGAGCTGGGGGCCACCTTAGCTTCTGCTTGCCAATGGTAACTTATTTAGCAGGCACTGAAGCAACAGCGGTAAGTCATAAGAGATAATGGGGAGATCCTTTGTCTGGTCATATTACTTAGAAAACTCGGAGAACAACGTACCACCGAATGGCAGACTTGTAAGACCATCTTCTGAGTTTTCAGTATTTGAGATGAGGGGACACTGGTTAAATTCCTGAGGTACACATCCACATATTGCACCGTTTCTGTAATGTGCATGCCTCACCCCTCAATACTTGGTTTTCCATGGAATGGAGAGTACAAAATCACATAACTATGTAAGTTGAACTCCAACTGTTATCAAAAGGACTTCACGGAGGGAAGCTTATCTTCACAACGCACACTATTTTTCGGATCATGGCTGTTTCTTTAGGCTCTTTCTCCTCCACACATGCATCTCAGAGTCCGGACTTCAAAGAGAACTACCTCTGTGGGTGTCAATTCAGTGGTTGATCCCCACAAGGCCTACATCAACAGCCCTAAGCTTTGACAGCCGATCAACCTCTGATGGTTTTGATTCTAAATTTTTGGCCTCGCCCTCTGAGGTATTGTCTCCGCAGATCTGCAACACTACCAGAGATGTACCACAGAAGAGCATGGAGTTCATATTCAAATAAATGGCAGATCACATATAAGTAATACCAAGTTACATGTATGGTAACTAGATCAAAAATTCTTAAAGGCATTTTTTCAGAAAGGAACAGGAGAGCAGAGCTGTCAGAAACAGCTAACGGGGCATCTCATGATGCCCTTATTATCAGTGTGTGTGACTCCAATAGTGTCATTTAGGAGTAATAAATCCTTAATATATCTGACTACCTGTTTCAGAAACATTGCCAGAGGTAGACGTTACTTCCATTTCTGACATTCCTCATCCATTGTTATAGTCACAGAACCTTGCCCATTGTCGGCAGACAGGACTCCTTCCATGACTGGGTGGTTTGAGTCCAACTTTGAAATCGACCGTCCATGCCCCAGTCAATATCTTCTGGTTTGTGGGCTTTTTAGTTCTTCTGCATTTTCAATGCAGGTTACAAATCTGAAAGTGCTATAGGTACATCTTCTTCTGGTATTCTAAATTCAGCCTGGTACATCTTTGTCTCTGCTTCCCTGCCCAGTACTTCCTTTTCTTTTACAAATCCTGTAGGTAGACAGTCCAAGGAATTTTTTTAGGATTTCTTCATGAGAGTTTTTCAAATGGCTTGTAAAGCTGTTCCTTACAGGATGTGTTTTTGTGACCGAGAAAATGTTTAATGAGGTTTGTATAATGTGCCAGGCCATAATTCCTTTCATCTATTTCTCCCTACTGGCAGACATCATAATCTATATGGGATCGGGATATTGGTTTGGACATTTTGCTAAAACCTACGTTTTAACACATTATTTGCTTTTCGTTTACAATTTTGTCTCTGAAGACGATCTTCTTGTAGACAACTGCGTTTATCTGTAGAGGTAGCAAAGTTCATAATCTTACTTTTTTGCTCTGTAAACCATATATCCTGCTGCACAGAAATAAAATGTCTTTGTAAACTAGCTATTTTACTCCCACAGTCATTTTACGTTTCTATGTCAACCCGTAGATCTATATTGGATGAGAAATCTGTTCAAAATTTGGGAGACTCATTACTGCAAGTATATTGGACCACATCCACACTGGATAAATGGAGCTCTTCTAGGCATTTTATGATTTATGATGGGAGGGATTCAGAAACGTCCATTTCTCATTAGGTGACAATGTGCACCTTGCATTGTTAGTCTTATGCAGGAGATTGCCTTCTTGAAGATGCGCAAGTATTAAAGCAGCATACGTATTATTTCAAAAGCATGTTGGCATTTTTGAGATCCGAGAGGAATCCATATATGCCATTCTGCATTCCTACTGAAGGCTTAACTCGTTCAACAGATAAGTCAATCAAGGATAATTTAGAGTGTCATACTCACCATAATGTTTGGCATCAAGGTACAGAAACACACATTGATCAAATATTTGATTATGTCAGTGATTTAAACTATTATCACATAAAAACTGAAATCAAGAAATAGCAATAACGTAGATATGGAGTTTGCAACACATTTTAAACAAATCCAAACTCAAGATGTGCCTGGAAAGCCCTGGCCTCATAATCTTTGAGTCCTGCCTGGGCTACTGCAATACAACAATGCACCAATGCAAAATAGTTTGGAATTTAGCATCACCTGTTCTTGAAATATAGTGAAGGACATGTAATATGTTCTTCAGTATACATATCAATTTGCTCTGTATGATAGATCAAGCTAAGTAAGGGAAATGCCCCAACTATTTTGAGAGAACCTGTCAATTATAACACCAATCACACAACTTACTCTCAACCGCGGGGCATCTCCTCTCATAACAGAAAACCTCCTTGAAATGTAGATATTGATGGTCCCTTATCTTTGCAGTATCTGCCATCTGGAATAGTTTTTCTAACAATTTGTCAGCAATCAAGTTAGATAGTCTCACACAAGTTCTATTACTTTCTCTGAAGCAACACTTTGCTGATTGCATTCTGCATATAGGTATGCCCTCTTTCAGATACTACTTTCAGCCCTGTGTTCTTCTGGGCATGTAAATACACTGAATATTGTAGTACCTGTCTCGAAGTATGTGCAGAATGTAGAAGATACAAAATGTATGCTTTCTGCAAGGTATACATATCATAGTACACGAGGCCATGTGCTACATGTGCTGAGTTTGCACACCAGTTCAATTTGTGGCGATCTCTTTAGCATGTTCCTGGAAAAAAAACATGTAAAAAATGCATGAATGTAAATTCAATGTCCTGTACTGGGCATTCGTCTGAGCACCTAGAAATTTTAATTACAGCTTAGTTGTTGAAACCATACCTTGGACAAAATGCAAAGCTGTTGACTAAGGTAACCTCAGGCTCACTCTAGTCCAGCCTTAGACAGCACTCAGACCAAAACCTCTTATTTGTATTCTTACAAGATTACCTTGCTGCCAGTGTTGTTCCTTCCGTGTAGGCACATATGCCATGCTGACAAAAAGGGATTTGAAATCAACACTGGAGGTGCCTAAAAAGAAGCCATAAATGGCCATGTGATAAGGACATGAGGAGGTATTACTGTCTCCTAATCTCCTCACATGTAAATTATACTTCAAGAGGATATACAAATAGCACCTACAGGATTGTACTCGTGAGCTGGGAATGTAGGAAAAGCAGAAATCCACCTAACATAGGGTTATTTTATTCTCTAGTTACACAGTATCCTATCCATTATCAATTCCTACATCCATTCCGTTCAGCTGTATAGCGTCTGTTATTTTATTAATTCGAGCGAGGTGCACCAGAGTTACTAATAAGTAACATTTTTTATTCCTAATTTTAAACACGATGTATATAAACCCATGGCAATCATTCAGATGTAGTTATTATATTAAAAGGCAAGCTCTGCCCTAGGCATGCTAGAAGTCTTTACACATGAGGCGCATATAGCACATGGGGGAGAATTAGATAAAAATAAGGGTAGGGGAATAAACCTCGTTAAATGGTATAGAGTTCACACCAGTAAATATGATAACTTTCCAAAAAGGTTTTAAGTGAATCATGCTCTCACCAGCCTGTTAAACAGGAAGTCTACTAGAGGGAGGCGTTGCTCACACATTCGCAGATTTACCATTCCATATAACCTGAGGTACCATTAGGCACTTACTAAGGTTTCTATGAATAAACTACTAAATTGGTTTGACTGAATAAATCTTAAGATCCCAATGAAGACCTGTTAACAAACGGCTATATATCTCTACTATAAAGAAAACAAATGAATTTACCCTCCCTTTTTAGGTCTCGCCTACGCAGCGCGCATGCGCTGCATAGGAAAAAGACCTTTTGGAATCGCTTCGGCTTTTCAGCCAAAAACGTGCGCGCGTTCCATTGCCTTCAATGGCAATGCGTGCACGTTTGGCGATTCACTTGCGGGAGCGAGCGGCGCCATATGGTAGCAATTATCGCTCCTGCCGCCGCTCGCTCCCGCAAGGGAATCGCGCAGGCTCTCCCCCTGTTGCCGTGCGCGCTTGTTTTAATATGAAACGGTACTGCTCTCTCAGTGAAATTGCACTTGAATGGTTTGGATCACGGTTGGCTCTCTTAATATTAGTTTTAACCAGATCTACTAGAAATACTTTTATGTCTTGTAATCATATTGTGAAGATTTTAACTAATCATACAATAAACTAAACCTTTATTAGACCGCTCTCCCACCGTAATGTAGATCTAATTGTGCCCTTGGGCTGAGCAGTAAGAAAGAAAGCTTGTGTGCTCCAGTCATTGTCTATACTTTTACTGATTTGCAATTTTGCTTATACTTTGGCATATGATTTGCAGTTTTTCTTGCTACTGTGGTTGCTATTAAAAATGCAGGAAAGAATCATAGTAGGATCTCCTGATCTTGGCATAAAAATACATTACATTTTGCCTTTAAATGCCCCTTTGGTAGCGCCAAATGTTGGCAAACATTCAAAATAGACAGATCGATGTCCTTTTCTTTCATATATAAGTATAAACAAAGAAGTGTACTAATAAAAACTCACACTTTGGAAATAAACGTTAAGTCACCTCGCTAAAGCATTGCTGTATTGTATGGTTCACCTCATAAGCCAAAACCTCGTCCGTGCCTCCTCCATGGTGGCCGCCATGTCTACTCTCAATAACCCGTCACCTTATTGAGAATGTGCTTCCGGTGCTTCTCTGTCCACGTGTCTCTATTGTCAATCCCGTGATGCAGCGCAGAGCGGAAGCTGACGGAGCAGCGGCTTGGGCTCATGGAGGAGAATAAGGAGAACGAGCGGCCGGCCGGCCGGGCCCCAAGGGTCCGGGAAAGGAGCTCCCAGGGACGGACTGGGGCTGGAGAGTATCCTGAAGGGTAGACTTCGTATTTTTAAGTTGAAGCCGCGAGTTAAAACCCTGCAGAGGCGTGCTCTATGGATGTGCTGGTATTGGAAAGAGCAGGAGAGCAAAATCTGGGAGCAAAGAAACCAAGGTAGAAGGATAAACTGCCGCCCTGGGGGTCACAAATGAAGCATATGGGGGTGAGGAGGCTACCACGGGAAGCACATAACAAGAGATGGTGGCGCAGTAAGGTTGTCACCGGGGAACCTTACAGAAGCCACCCTGTTAGGGACAGGGCAAGACGACGCGAATACCGGTGCTTTCTGGCAAGCTGTTGTCCTGCTATTTAGGAGACATCTGATAACCGTGGGAAAGGTTTGTCACAAGACAATTTGTGAGGTGCTGTCAGATGGTATGGGATCCATTTGGATGCAACGCTGGTCACTTGTGAAAGTTTGTATTATGTCGCTGGCCGAGGGATTCACCCACGGTGGAGTGGGAGATTCGGCTGTCAGAGCTTTTCACTGACAACAGGCTCCCACTAACCGGTTGATCTTTTGAAAAGTGGGTGTCACACTTAAAACGATGTACTAATGAGATACTATAATTGCCAAAGGTACCCAGTATTTTAGAGCTGCCAACTGGTGAATAATCGTACTGGGGCGGTTGTCACCAGTGAAGGCATCCACTGGTAAGAAGTTGTCATATTGGAATGGAGTATTTCAAGCGGGCGCACTGTGATTGGAACCTTTTAGGTGTGGGCTGACATTGATGAGTGATTTCTTTAGGTTGCAGCGCCTTAAGGCCCTCACGGGCGAGTAGCACGCTTCACAATTCCCTGATTGATTGATCGCTAACGAGGCGCTGTGGCTTGTTAACGCATCTGCTCAGAAGGAGCATTCTTTTATCACCGTACCCGCTGGGTACGAGCTAGTACTGCCTAATCAGCGAATCCACTGCGCCGCTTGGTTAAAGCTGTCATGCTGGTAGTCCCCCTTGAGTAAAACATAGAGTAAGGGTATTTCCTGCTGCATTGATGCCTGAACCTGTCATGCAGTCTGCCATTCTGCATAATGGCTTACCCCTTCGCATTTGTCTTTTTAAGCGACTAAATATTATGGAATGAAACGAGCACACTGGTAAGACAGTGCTGACACACCAGAGTGAAACTTTACTTAGTGCCCTACATCTACACTCCATCAGACTCATGTAACAGGCACTTGTAACATCAGCTGATGTCGTTCAACCGTGCTTTTCTTTTGGGATCTTAGGGGTAACTATTTCATTTGCCTGGTCACATAATAGAACGACTTTTCAGTGGGGTATTGTTTTTTATTTTTGGGAAAGGATTATCTTTGTAACCTCCAGCATTCTTTTGTACTGGTCTTGACGCACGACATTTAACTGTTTTGGAAGAGGTGCATGTAACGTTTTGGGCTGCCTTATGTCGGCTGCAATCATTTATAACGGATATCTGCTCCAATACATCTTATTCCAAACTGAATGCCAAATACTTGATTGTGTACTGCTTTTCTGTTTTTCTGTCTGCAAATACAATCTGATGCTGTGTTCCTTAGGCAGATGCCCCTCACATCTTTGACGTTTGCATACTTCGGCAGGCTCCAGGTTTAACGTTTGTTATGAGGAAATTCGCAACCCTTGGAAACTAGTACCTTCCAATGTTATGTATATTTGTAATACACACTATCACCTATGAGGGTATCCTGGCACTGAGCAGGTGTGTGTGTCTAGCACTCTCTATGGTTTGCTGGTAAATTTAAAAAACAGGTCTTCAGCTTCTTGCGGAATTCAAGAAGAGGGGAGGAGCCTCTGTTGTTGATTGGGAGGCTGTTCCATGCTTTATAAGTGATGTAAGAGAACACCTGCTTGATCTGGTTCTCTGTGTGCATGGGATATGTGTGAGTAGGAGTCTTGCAGGGGGGATGTGTCTGGGTGGCTGTTGTAAGGAGATAGACTGTTTTGGGAGGTGGGGTCTAAGTTGTGTAGTGCCTTGAATGTGTGTGAGGAGTTTGAAATGAGCATGTTTGCGTATCAGGAGCCAGTGGCGCTCCTTTAGGTGTAGTGTGATGTGAGTTCTTTATGGGAGGTTGAGGATGAGTCGGGCTGCAGAGTTCTGTATGGTGTGTAGTCTTCTTGTGAGTTCAGTATCACTCAACACCACTAGTGCAGCACCACCTCTGCACAAACACACCACCTCAGTATCACTCAACACCACTAGTGCAGCACCACCTCTGCACAAACACACCACCTCAGTATCACTCAACACCACTAGTGCAGCACCACCTCCGCATCAGCGCAGTACCACCTCAGCATCACCTCAGCACAGCACGAACTCAGCACCAGCACAGTGCCAACTCGGCACCACCAAAGCATCACTCGGCACCACCTCCGCACCAGTGCGGCACCTCCTCCGCACCAGCACAGTACCAACTCAGCACCAGCGCACCACCAAAGCCTCACTTAGCACCACCAAAGCATCACTCAGCACCACCAAAGCATCACTCAGCACCACCAAAGCATCACTCAGCACCACCTCTGTACTAGTACAACACCACCACCTCAGCATCATTCAGCACCACCTCAGCATCACTCAGCATCCCTCAGCATCACTCGGCACCAGCACACCACCACCTCAGCATCACTCAGCACCACCTCAGCCTGCCCCCGGAATCTGGCATCTGTTGATTCTCCCTTAGTGTCCACTCGCTGCTTGTGTTGTAATTCAGGTACTATTTACCAACCTCCAATCTCCCTTTGTTTATGCAACCCCCCCTCCCATAACAAATAAAAGCTAAAGCAAACAAGCATTAGAACGGGCAGGAAGAAGTTGTCAGCATTGCAAGGACAAAAAAACTAGAAGACATTTTTATGTTGATGCTTTTTTTAATTGGGCCATTCAGTTGTACATAATGTCTTCTTAGTTGTATATAAGGTAACAAAAATGCTTATAACACTTTTTTATTATAACTTTTCAACATGCTGCACAGCAGTCACAATGCTCTACAACATACCTTAAAGACAGTGGCAAAGACAATAGCTCTGGCTAAACACTTATAAGGTCCCAAAGGCGAGACCTATTGGCTATGCCAATGCTTGTTTCTATAGCAGCAGGCACCATAATTCATGGTCAAAGTCCAGTAATCCATCACTGAGTTCAGCTGCTGCTTCTAAGCAGTACTTTTACTCCTGAAATATAGAAGCAGCTCATTTACTAAATGAAGAGGGGGTTTAAATATGATCCAGACTTATAAACTTGTTTCATTCAAAGCTACATAGTCCAACTTCTGGCAGTTATGTTTTTAGGTGATGTCCTTGTTTTAGACCTAATGATTTTGTGCATTGTTCTACTTGCCCACAGCCTACAATAGCCGATTTCCTTAACTTGGCTTGGTGGACATCGGCAGCCGCATGGTAAGACATATTTTCTTATTCCAACATTCACTTGTTAGCATCATGAAAGTAAATCCTTTTTAGCTTAGGCAGAAGGGTGGCTTAAAGTCAGGGCTACATAGTTCAATAATGCGTGTCCTAGATTTCCAGATTAAGGTAATCCATTTGCTACTATGGGATAAATACTTCATAGCTCATTCACAGAGTTCCTATTCCCTTCTCAGATAAAAGCATGTGAGCTTCTAAGATAATATGTCTATTGTTAAAAGAGATGTCAGACTAAAGTCTTAATAGCTGAGGAGTAAAGGACTCCACAAGTTTCCTCGACCAGTGGTTCTTAACCTGTGTTTGGGGGACTGCTGGGGGTCCGCAAAGCCTACTCAGGGATCCACGACTGCTTAGAAAAATAAAGAATATTAGCAGATTAATACAATATATGTATAAAGATGTGAAGGAATTTAAAATTGGAGGCTAAAAATTAAGTTAGTATCCTCAGATTGATTCATGAGAGCAGTACAAGTGAATAAAACAGAATATAGTATGGACGATGAGTGGCCTCAAAAGTATTTAGAAAAGCTCAAAACTTCCCTTTGAAATTAATTTTTAGAGTTTTTATATTTGTTTATGAATAAAATAACATTTCATAATTTGTATATTTGTTTGATGAATACTTATTTCAGTTTATCTATTGTTTTGTGGCTCAAATTATCGAAACAGCTTAGGCCAGGGTCCCAGTCTTCAAGTATTTACTGAATGGGGGTAATCCATTTGCTACTATGGGATAAATACTTCATAGCTCATTCACAGAGTTCCTATTCCCTTCTCAGATAAAAGCATGTGAGCTTCTAAGATAATATGTCTATTGTTAAAAGAGATGTCAGACTAAAGTCTTAATAGCTGAGGAGTAAAGGACTCCACAAGTTTCCTCGACCAGTGGTTCTTAACCTGTGTTTGGGGGACCGCTGGGGGTCCGCAAAGCCTACTCAGGGATCCACGACTGCTTAGAAAAATAAAGAATATTAGCAGATTAATACAATATATGTATAAAGATGTGAAGGAATTTAAAATTGGAGGCTAAAAATTAAGTTAGTATCCTCAGATTGATTCATGAGAGCAGTACAAGTGCATAAAACAGAATATAGTATGGACGATGAGTGGCCTCAAAAGTATTTAGAAAAGCTCAAAACTTCCCTTTGAAATTAATTTTTTGAGTTTTTATATTTGTTTATGAATAAAATAACATTTCATAATTTGTATATTTGTTTGATGAATACTTATTTCAGTTTATCTATTGTTTTGTGGCTCAAATTATCGAAACAGCTTAGGCCAGGGTCCCAGTCTTCAAGTATTTACTGAATGGGGGGTGCATGGATTCCAATAATGACTAGTGGGGGTCCCTAGATTTTAGTAATGATTATGTGGGTGTCCACAGAAGTCAAAAGGTTAAGAGTCATAGTCTTAGACCATTAAGTATACACGTGGGGTCCTCTTTACGAAAGTTTTTTTGGGTGTTCAAGCTGCAAAATGTGATGATAAACACACCATATATTACCTAATCTTTTGAAAAGCCCACAGGTATATTTTTCAGTTGTGTTACGCTGTGTAAGCATTCGCTCAACCTTCAGTTAAACAAGGTCTTAAGGGGTTATTTAGAGTATGATAGACAAGGTACTTCTCCAAAAACGTGGTGGAGTACTCTGTCCAACAAACTCACGGCCTGCCCCCTCTACTTAGAGTCAGACGAATTATCATGTTTTCAGCGGTGGAGCCCTTGCAGTCTCGATTGACGGAAACCTTAGACCCAGACCAGAAGGACATCGGGGTGTCAGGCTAAGTACCTCAGACCATCCACCCTCTTAAGGACAGATGATATGATGTTCTTAATTTCCTATACACAATCGCCTGGATAAGCCCTGTGGTCCCAAACTGAAAAAAAATTAAAAATGACCTTCACTACCTGTGAGAAAATTCCATGGGTGTCAGGATCATTAGTTATTTGTTTTTCAAATACAAATTTCTGCTTTCAGAGCTTGTTTTTGGAAAATAAAGAAGTTGAACGACTGGCTGCATGAAACATTGGGGCCATTTAACAAACCTACAATGCCTTCAGAGGAGCTGCTGCAGCGTCACATCTGCCAGGCAGGTGGAGATATATATATGTTGCAGGTGTAATCCATCAGGGTGGTAGAGCCGATGACCTTCACCACCCTGGGGGATGGCAGGATGCCTACCATAACACTAAATAACCCCGTTAGTGTTGTTGTCAAAGAGGTTTCGAAGTTTGTCTTCTTTCAGTTACTGAAGTCTAAGATTAACTAGGGTTGTAGATTCTGGAGCAGAAACACAATACCCAGTTACTCAAGCGCATATAATTCCTGTGCTGCAAACCTTGCTGTAGGATCCTCCTCATTGTGATTCTCCCAGGAACATCTGCCTGAATATCGGCTTTCTACTCCATCCTGAGCTGCATGTTTTCTTATTTCCATTAACCATGGTGGCTTGTTTCTCACATTTGATTTGGGTGTTCGTCACCGCAAGCACAAAGCTATTCCAGTAGTTATTACATCAGCTTTACTTTACTAGTCTTGTTTGGTATACTGTACCTATAGACAGTGGTGTAACAATAGCCCCCGCAGCCCCTGTGGTGTGGGGAGGGCCCCTCTGGCACTGTGCAAGGGTGGGCCTGAGAGCTCTTGACTGGGTGGGGGCCCCCCTCCATGGACTTTGCAGGGGGGGGCCTCAAGTTTCGTTACACAACTGCCTATAGAAACCTTCAATGCACTTTGCTTGAAATCCATGATCTTTTAAAGTATGGATGCAGATCACCCCACTAGATCTTAAAATGACCACTTAGAGTGGACTAGTATCTGGGTAAATAGTCTCTCATCACTGGACACTGAGGGATTGATTCACAAAGATAACTTACACTTTTGAGTAAGTTCATTCTTTTGAGTAAGTTTACTACTTTTCGATATACACATACTCTGAGTGTAGAAATTTATTACAAAAAAATAAAAGAAGTCCAGCACTACACATTGCCAATCATTGGTACAGCAACTCCCTCCTATAGAAAATAATGGAGGTATAGAGTTACAATAAAACGCCCACAGGAAATAATGTAAAATAAAATGTAATTATTTATAACAGTTAAAGGAATAAATAAATATAAATTAATGTTACAAAATATATAAAACTTTTACATATTTATTATTTAATTATAACATGTTTTAATAGCCTATTTTGAATTTTTTTTAAATAATATTTTTCTGGTGGGAATTAATTTTTTTACTTAAACTTAAGAAAAATAATTTATATTTTTTTATATATTTCCATTAATCAAAGTTTTAATTCAAAATTAATTTAATAGTGCTGTAGCATTTTTAAATTTAGTCCTTCATTTCAAGTAAATATATAACATGTATTTACATAAATATTCAGTATAAAAATGTGTGATATTTACTTTTGAATTAAAAAAACTGTTTTGTTTTTCCCTATACTTTACCATGCAAAGATCGACTGTAAACTTCACCCTATAGTGAAGTATAGGGAAAATGTAAAAATGTATTTAACATAAAAATAAATATTAAAAATATTTTTATGTTAAATATCAATGTAAAATATATATATATTTACTTTAAATGTAGAACAAAATAGAAAATGCTACAGCACTATTAAATGAAATTTCAATTACATTTTATCCTTTGGGTCTCTGCTTGAATACCATGTTTGATGTCACGATCCTGGTGATGGCCAATATCCTCATGGTTCGTGCATGTGCAGTTAAGAGAGTAAATCTACACTTACCTATTTATACTTACCTACTCGATATAGTGATCATCGATATTCTGCAGACAATATTGTTGCATGTCAGTATTTTGTTACTGGATATTGTGGTAGAACACTGCCATGGGAGCGGGTATGCAGTGGGTGTAGAACCAGTGGCTGCACCTCCTAGTGGGTGCAGGCTTAACAATCAGTGCGTAAACTTTTGACAGCCTATACTTTGAGAATGTTCATCATCTGCACAAGGCAGGCATTAACTGTTTGATGCTTTGTGACCCCCAACAATGGTCATCAAAGTTTTCAGCATAACAATTCAAATCAGAGCGGTTGTTCATGATGGCCCCCACCCTTCCAGCTGCTCTCAATCAGCACTGTGTGCACTGTGATCCCTAACAATCAATAAATCTCATGCAAGACTTTTGTGAATTACGAATATTGACTTTTCATTTGCAATATCAGTTGCACCTATATTGGGATTGCAGTCTTTTGTGGCTGAGGCTCCTTATCTTCTTTCCTGTCATTCTTAATGCACTGTCTCATGCAACCCTTTTCCTCTATCTTGCTGGACCCAGGGTCTTCATCAGATTCATCTCCAATGTGTCTAATAACCATACATATATTTCTATCTTCAGGTCTTTGTTCCAGCAGTTTCTTTATGGATTTGCATACAGCAGCTGGTTTCAGGCAGGTGGGTATCTTCCGTATTGCTTCATGTGGTACAGTGATGTATGAGCTTAATCTGTCTTCATTATCTTCCCATCAAAGTATTCCCTTCCAAGTCCTACATTTAAGAGGTTCTGGAAAATATAAATGTCAAGCAAAAGATTGTATAGTTCCAGAGCCATTAATATCATTACACCATTCGCTGAGCGCCCTTCTGCACCCCTTCACAGTGATACAGCGAAGTCAAAAAGGATTCTTAAAGTTTCACTTACGCTTTTGAGGTTTTCATCTATGCATATGTATATTTCAGTTCGTTCTCTCAGTTGTGAGAATTAGATTTGATGTCAGTGTTCTTGCATTGCCATCTGTAAAATGGCAGCCACATTTGGACATGGGTGGTCTGTGACTACTTTATGGCCACAAATTTTACTGTTGTAATTTTGGAGGTCAATGCATCTGTGCCTCGTCTTGATTCCTGAAATCTCTGTCCATGAATGTTACATGAATTTCAAGATATGTTAACACAACCCCATGGATTCAAAGTTCTCCTTAGGCAGCTAGAACAAGACTTTGAAAAAATCCAAAGACCGAACAACCTTTCTTTGCACAATGAAGATGCCCCAGGATGACACAGCTTGAATAAGAAGTTTGTTTCCTAATATGCATTGATTCTGTGACCTGCAACCTAGTAGTACTGCCTTAATAAGCATTTAGACTAATACAACCTGCCTCCAATGGAATCCAGTGGCGGCTGGCATGTTCGGATGGTGGTGAGGCGGGTGTGACAAAAATAAAAGTAACAAAATAAGTAAAAAAATAATAATTACAGTTACCTTCCTGGCGAGACGTCCTCCACGCTCGGGTCTTCTCCAGGCAGGCAGGCTCCAATGCGGGACCCAGGAAACTGCAGTAACCAATCCTGGCTCTGCTATCATGCAGCATGAAAGAAGCACCAGGATTGGAGGGAGGTACCTCCTTCAGCACTCCCGAGGACACTGGAGTCCTATGCTGCCTCTAACCCAGCTGCCATAGACAGTTGGGTTAGAGAGGTTTAAAATGTGCATGTCTGGATGGCCATCGCAAGACGGCCGTCCAAAAAGACATGTGCACTTTAAACCTAAAGTGCCCTGCCCATCACTGCTTTCTGCTCCTGCCTGACGGGTAACAGCAGAAATCAGAAAACCCCCCTTCCTGATGCTCGGCTTGGGATGGGGTTTTGAAAAATAAAATGGGAATAAATCAACTTTATTGCCATTTTATTTTTCCATCTCTGGGAGTAATTTAGTTAGTGGGGCAACGCTCCTCTGCCTTAATGGAGGAGCCGCCCCTGCATCTAGATACATGCTCCACTGAGAGTCTCAGAGTTATTCTAAAATTTCTTTTCCGTTTGATCGTGTTAAAGCAGATTCCCTCAGAAGTTTTCAGTGGATGATCTAGGATGTAATTCCCAAGAAAATGTTTCTGTCTGTCTTTTTATTACACAGGATTCAACCACACATATGTGTTTATCCACTTGTTGCCCGATGTGATTGTAAAATGAATGCAAAGTCCCTGGTTGACTCCTCAGCAAATTTTAATACCTAACCACACATAGGATAGTACATCCTAGTAAAAATTTCACAGCAACCATAGCCAAACAGTCAGTTAATTCAACCCAACAGTAAATTTCTCAAATATACAAACAGTAGCTCAGACCCCAAAATCTTTTTTCCATTCACGCTTCTTCATAAAAAGTCAGACTGAATGTTCCAAGGTACACCCAGATGCTATGCTCACAATGTGGCATTTTCAACTGTGGTCTCACGTCCTCTCTCTCTCTCTCTCTCTCTCTCTCCCTCTCTCTCTCTCTCTCACACACACACAGACACACACACACATCCAGCTGAAAAGATTTAGTTTAGAATATGTACGTCAGTAATGCAATAAACCAATCACTCACTCAAGGCCATGCCCATATTTCTTGGAATGGGGGCATTATCTCTGCACAGTCTGCGGAATACATGATGAGGTGACCTGATTTTCGTGTGAATGAACTCTAGCTGTGCAGGCATAGACAACCATAACCTATAACCCAATCACCATAATCTTCTCAGTGGATATAAAGACCAGCGATAGAAGGTGAATGTCGGAGCACTAATGTATACTTTCTTCCACGGCGGTCAGTCCAAACCAAGGACGAATGAGTAAAAAGAGTTTCACACTATGGTTCTGCCTTTCCTTTCTTCCATCTCCCAGCAACATCCAGAGCCACAAATTCACAAAGACACAAGTATCACCAGAGACTTGTGGTTTATAATAATATCTACAAACAGGCAGACTCTAGAAAAGTAACCACGTCTGCTGAGGGGGGCACTGCATCGACTCCTCAGAATCCGAGTTCTTCTAATGCTACTCATAATGGCCCAAATTTAGCCCTGAGCTAAATAAGATTTGGACATACACCAGAGTTAGAAGTCCATTGAATAAGTGGATGGATAATTAGATAATTTACCTGCATTTATTGTGCATTTATTTAAATACAAAGTCATCTTATAGGTGTAATTTTAATCTGCATGCAGTCTTAGAGAAAACTGGCTTTTCATCACTTAGTTTCCCTCAAGTTTACTGTAGATTTATTTTCTGATTGACACTATCTGAAATGTGCACTTGTGCTACCAACGGTGAAGGTGACGACATATTGTTAGTGAGCATGGCGATGATCAGCCCATGTCCACAGTAGTTTGTTACTTTTGACCTGAAGCTTTATGATAATCCTGCAGTTGTGTCATTGATGACCCAGAGGTTTGATAGAATGTTTTCTTTAACATTTCAAACTGGGCCAACTTGTCCATAGTAACTCTCAAAGCTGTGGTATTTTCAGATTTTCACTCTGATTCATAATTGTAACTAATATGAACCTGAAAATGATTCAGCATTGGCCAACTGCCTTTAATTATCTCTCTGCTCTGAAACAGATGACGTCACAGCAGAAAGCATGGAAGCTCGAGAGACGAGTTGTGTGATGAAGCAAACTCAGTACTACTTCGGTAGCGTGAACTCCACCTACAACTCCATGATTGACTGCGGGAACTGTTCCAGGTAAGATGTTTAGCATCCTGGGACAAGTAAGGAGCAAGAAACCCAAATATCTAAGTAGGAGGATTGCTGGTCAGCCACACAGAGGAACTTACATCTGTAAATGATGAATGTGTGATCAGTCGGGAATACCAACAAGTAGGTTGACATGAGGGAACAGGTGTTACCCAGGAGTAGCCAACCATTAATCTAAAAGCGAAGAAATCCTAATAACAGAAGCCTCAAGTCACCAAACGAATGGTGCTCAAATCTGAATACGGACGACCTCCAGAATTATAGACATATAGATCCCTCCAGCTCTCAGTGTGCTATAGAGCATGTGGTGACTAAGGAAGGTTTCTCAACAATTAGCGAAAGGCTGGATCTCAAATGTGAAACCACTTTATTGCAGTAGACCTCATGCTGATGGAAGGGAGCTTGAAGGCATGCGCAGCTGACTGTGAACAACTACATAGTCCACTGGCTGCCTTTACTTAAGTGAGAGAGGAACCCTAACAACTGTGAGGATTCAAGGAAGAGAGAATTGAGCTTCAATGTATGTTTTTACTTGTGTGTTTGTCTTGACTTATTTTGCTTTACATTGATGAAAACATAACACGTCATACTTCATGTATGTATACATTATGCTTATTTACAATAGCCTCGATGCATTTCAGGTAGCCAGTACCCTTCATCAGAAGGTTTTAATTAGAAGGAGGAATCAATGACTAATGACCTGTTAATCAACAAATGACAACCTGAAATGAACGACAAAAAACTGAATCACAAAACAGTGATGATTGAGGGAACTAACCATGTGCATTAATTGAGGATCAGTACTGAGATGGCAACTCGCCAACCAGTGCCCCATGGGCGCATTGCTGAACACAGATTGTAGTAGGAATTTGTTTTCCAGACTTTAAACAATGGGTCTGTCCCAGTGGCATGCACAATATAGATAGCACACCATTTGATCCTACACCAAAGAAAGTAACAACAAACATAGGATGTGCATTTATGGACTGAGGTTTCCATTATTATAGCCAAAGGAGGGTCTTTCCCTGTCCAAGAATTTACTGCTTCATTTCAACTCCTCCCCTTGTTTCAATTCCATGGAGCTGCATTACTTGAAATGTATTAACAATGAACACTGAGCATTTTGAACAGGACACCATCCGATCCCGAACTTTTCATGTTTTAATTATTATATTTATGATTACCTGCTTTCAGTTATTATTTGTTGTCAATTCAAGGCGTTTTCAGTGCCATCCTTTGTTTATTAAAGGGGTATTAAGGTGTTAAACTAAGTGGTTATCTGCGTTTGCGAATGTTTGGTGCTGAAAATGAGGATGGTGTTTTTTCAGTGCTTAATACAGCCTTATAGCCCGGTGCTGAGGGCTATACCAGATGTTAAATGCCCTGAACCCGACTTATAGGCCCGAGCCACAGGCGAGGGACTATAATGAAGAAGAGGGCCTTTAACAACCGATATAGCCTGAGACAGAAGTGCTATTAGGCTAGTGGAACATTCCACCCACTGAGGGCAAAATGTTCTAAGTTAAAAAGAGAGCAACAGAAAGGCAAACGTTGGAATGTTGGAGCAGTAGGCTTATACCAGTCAATATTAGCCCTGAGCCACTTCTTTGCCTTCAATGGAGCGCTCAATATTCCAATGTTCTAATAAAGACCTTTTCTGTTTATTTTATTCCTTCCCTCATTTATTCCTATTGTTAGTTCTTCTGTCATTCTCTCCTGCTCCTCAATCTTTCCTTCAACCTTTCCCCGGATTTGCTCTTTCATGTAATTTCTTATTATTTCTCAACTCCCTGCCTGTCTTGTGTCCCAGCTATTGGTCTCTTCTGCCCAGCATTCCAGTCCCTCCTCACATGAAGGATGTGCATGGCTGAAGAAATATTTGCACCTCATTAAGACTTGATTGCAGCAGATAAAAGGTTAATGGTACACACATTGAACACACCATCTGGCTGCTCTTTTTCCTTCAGTAAAATGGCATTGATAGGCTCCATTATGTTAATGTATGCGGATGAGGTGAAACTTTTTGTGACATAACTCCAGTAGGTTTTGAGCGTGACCTGGATGAAACCGATCATTAAAAAACTCCAAATTTTTTTTGAAGATTAATGTTTTTAAAAGTTGTGGCGTTGAAAGGTCCCATATAAGTGGGTGCTTGACCATGAAACAATGATTAATTTCAAAATCTATGTCTGCCTATGAAGAGTGTTTTCCCATCATCTAAATAAAATATATCATCATAACCAATTGAGTCAAAAAGCCTTGGCCCATGGTAAATATTTCCCTCATAAACCGATAGGCAGAAAGCATTTTAAGCATTTCATTCATGCAGATAAGGTAAATTCCTGCACCATTATTACATACAGTAGAACATCTACCTTATCAGTCATGGTCTGTTTTTTTACAACAAATAGAAGGGAACATATTAGCTAAGTTTTGCTCTTTGGGCCATTTTGTTCCAGCCTATCCACTGAGACTGGAATTTGAATGGTCTAGTTTCCATGTTCTAGCTTCAGCTGCTGTGATCCCTTGGGCTACAATTCTGCAAAGGGATCATTGGGGCAGTAACTGAAGGAACATCTAATCTCTGGCTATAACAAACACAGTTTGTTTCTTACATGTTTAATCATCCTTTACAACTCTTTGAAATGACTGAAGAATGTTTCCAGTGCTTTTCTTTTAGTCCTGAAAAGGACAAAAACATAAGTGAGTTATCAAGTAGACCCGGTACATTGTTCAACATTGAGAACATCTAACTCACTATTGGAGACTGTTTGAGCTAATAAAATTAAACTATAATTAGAATTATCATTTGACCATAAATTAAGGAGCACTGTAATAGGAGCTTGGGTGGATCTATCCCATTATCAATGACACATATTCTCTCTATAAGAATGACTTACATGTTTCAACTCATATGGGGCTTGATCGCCATGCATTAAAGCTGCCTCGTAGCAGGTTCTTACACAGACAGAATGGTTGCTCTCTCTAGATTATCTGTCCCATCCATTGACAAGCCAATACCTGGTGACATGATCAAGCAACCTATTTGAAAATGATTTTATGGCAAATTGTTTGTCTCCCCAAATCTTTTCAGCAACTCTGATTGAATGATTTCAAACAAAAATATTTTCTGACTGCCTAACAATAACCAAAACACGAGTATGCAAACTGCAGGAAATGACTTGTACCTTTTCACCAATTCTGACAGGCAAATACCAAAAGCCATTTTGTGCCGTGGTTCTGCAGAATTTGTGGCCACATTTGCCTTTTGTTTCACTTACAAGTCAGCCCCATTTCACCAACCCATAATCCCTTACCATTTAGATGCTCATGTTTTCAATTAACCATGAGCTTTGATCTAGGTTCTGAACTACACCACATTCCTCATTGGGTATATAATAAGTCCCTAATAGAACCTGGCTAATAGTATTTGTCAGTGTGCAAAGCTGGAAGGCCGTTCACCAAGACATCTGTTAATGGTAAATGGGAGGGGTTTCATTTTTAGTCTAAGGAAAGTCATTGATTCCCTTAAATGTCAAAGATGTTCTCTACTATCTCCTTTACATGCCTTTGTTATATCTCAGTATCCTTTTTCTTAATATTTGCCTACTCTGCAACAGGTTTCTTCAAGATTGTGTTGATGTGAAGTATAACCAAGAAGGGTTAAGGTTTGAGAAGCAGGCTGGAAAGATCAAAAATCAGCTATGTGCTGCAGCTCCGTTGTGATGATAAGAAAACAAACTCCACGTCCACCTTTGAACGTGGAGCTCATTGCTTTCAAGTCTGTTTTAGTTCTGTTTTATACACCACACGTGTCAGGGGGGTCCAGGATAGGGTGATTCTGTGTACAAACACCAATTTTTGCAAAAGAGCATTTCCGAAGAATTTTCTGTTTGTCTACTTGGAAGGAACTGAAATAGGGAGCTGTTACAAATCATAAATATTTATAGTCAACTTAATTTCATCTTAGGGATTTACGATTTACTTTAATATAGCTAAAGTTCACACAGTACTTGCCATTTCCTCTGCAAATATGCTTGGGCATCTCTTTATGTGGATTATTGTGTGGATTATACTAGGGCTAATGGTTTGGTCTGCTAGGCCAACAGAAAAGTGTAGCTTTCTACTCAGCTTCTTCTAGGTCATAATAGATGCATTATACAAAGCAACCAAATGCTGAGACTCTATATCGAGAATAGGAAGAAGTTGAGGAGCATGGATTGAAGAATGGACCGTTGAGTACCTTTTATCTTTTTATATGTCCTTTTCACCAAAAGATGCTTTAGCTGTCTGGTGAAAGGTATTGTCAACACAAAAACATACACAACACACCAAAACATACACATGCATACAAACCCTTAGCCACTGTACACACTGGCGGAATATTGAAAACTACATGTGGTGTCAATCCATGCATACCTTCAAGCTTAAGTGTTTCTCTAGCCTGATTGAAGTTCATCATGTGTCTATGTATGCCTATGGTATTTCTATAGTGTGAAACTAGCCACAAGGCAGGGGAGTGATGTACATTGTCAAAGACGAGCATAAAGTCAGTGAGTAATAGGAGAGGAATCTGGGTTGTGGACGGTTAATGTATTGTGATGTAGTGTTCTTTAAAGAGGTTAGTCTTCAACTCTTTCCTCAATTAGAGCTGCGTTTGTCAGTTCTGATGGATATAGGTATGTTGTTCCAGATCCTGGGTGCACAGACGGAAAAAGGCTGTTGTCTTGTTTTATATTTTTTTGCACTTCTTAGTCTGCAGTCTGATGGTATCCTTGCTGTGGGGGTGCAAAGAACCATCGGAGATGGTGAGCTTGTCTGCCAGATAAGCTGGGGTGTTGTTTGTGATGGCTTTGTAAGTGATGCTGCTGATTTTGAATATGGTGCATGTCAGCAAGGGGAGCCAATTGAGTTCCATCAGAATGGGGGTGATGTGATCATATTTCTTCAGGCCTTTGATGAGACAGGATGCCCCTAGAATGTCCCAAGGGGGTTCCATTGTGTACTCTGGGAGGATATGCAGTGTGGGATCACCACCATCCAGAAGTGAGAGTACAAGGGTTTGAACAGCAGTTAAGAAGTCATTTTCTAGAGGAAACATTTTGACTCTTTTTTTTAGAAGAGAGAGGTAGTTCCAGTCTGTCTTTGTGCTTTTGTTTCCCGATGTGCTCCTTGTGAGTGAGGTTAGTGTCCATGGGTAATCCAAGGTACTTGGCATTGGGTGAAAGTTGGTGTTCGAAGATGTCAAGATTTATGTGATTGAGATAGGTTTGTATTGTATATTGTTTGTTGTTCTTGGCAAATAATATGAATTCTCTTTTGGTTTGGGTGAGCTTCAGGTAAGTGTTAGACATCAAGGTTTGGATGATGTGCAAGCAGTGGTTGAGGCATTGAATGTCTGAAGCAGAGGAAACTTTCAAGCACAGTTGTGTATTATCATCATTGTGTACCATGTCCTATGTTTACTTAATATTCTGAATTTCCTTCTTCAGGTACCACATATTTTTAAGCTCAGAAGGGATTAAGGGGTTATTCCACAATTGTGTTAACTTGTGTAGTAATGGGACAGGGAAAAAAAGAAAAATCATTACCTTCTAAGCATGAGCAAATAACTCAATGTGTAATATTCTGATGATAATCCAGGATTCAAAACAATTTCCAACCCACTATCTCATTTTGTCTTTCTGTGATGTCTACACATCCTGCTCTCTAGACTGTTTCATGCTCAAAGGCTCGCTAGTACCAACCTTCTCTTCGTAGTTGCGGAAAAGTCAATGTGCAGTCAGTGTGAATCATCCAAGTTGCCTCAGGAAGAGACGAGATGTATCCTTTACTGTGGCTAACCATACTCAACATATTTTGTCTCCACTACAGTATGACATTTTCTGTATACAAGAGAGTACAGGTTCATTATGAAACCATGTACAAATCTTGGAAATAAAATGGGAAAGAAAGCTACAGATGATTCTTGAGACTGAATGTTAGAATTGTACAAAAGAGCAAACTGCACTTGTAAAGCATGTTTTGTATTGTACTCTGTGGTTTCAGACAAAAAGCAACAAACTTAATGAGCAACACCTTGATTAATGAATAGTGTTGTATTATTTATTGTTTGACTAATCATTACAATCTTTTAAAACATCATAAATCACTGTACGATTCCGATACAATATTTACCTAGTGTTACATATCCAGTTAATATAAAGTCCAATTTGTAAACTTCTGGATTACTAAACATTCATTTTCCATCTTTTATATTCCAATCGATCACTATTTGACAATAAGCATGTGCTTCGCATTATCAAAAGCCTGTGCAAAAGTTGCTAAAGTGCTTTATATTAGATCTCCATCTTTAGCTTCTAATAAAACATTATTTATCAATAAGCATGTACAGGCCATTATCAAAACTTCTGCAAAATTTGCTAACATGCTTAAGATTAATTCCGCATCTTTTGACTTCTAACGCGTTTACCACTAATCATATTTCTTAACACCTTTCACCTATCCAATAGGGAATGTGCAAAGCAAGCAAGCTAAAGTGATTAAAATTAATTCTGCATCTTTTAACTTCTAAAAGAAACTACTAACGTGTTTACCATTGATCTTATTGCTTATCACGTTTCACCCATCCAATAGGGCATGTGCAGAACATTCACAGATCATATTCAAACATACCATAGTGCATGTTCATATTGCTCTTATACATACTCTAGTCAGGATGATGATTATATTTTCTTAAGAATAAAAGAAAAAAATTAAGAGATGGTCAAGAATGTTTTTTCCATCTCAGACAGGAATTTAACAAACAGACAGGTAAGTTTAATTGGCATGCCAGATAGGCATAGAATAAGTGCTTGTCGGCATGTTCTTACTCCTGCTTTTAAGAAAAACAGTTTTAATAAAATTCAGCAAGCACATAAAAGTCTTGGGCAGACACATACCTCATGTAATATTGTTTCCTGTGATAGCTGGTGAGCCTGCAACTACTAGTTGGCCAATCATAAAGTCATTTCGAAATCCTGTCTTTAGTTGGGTAGAGACAAAGACTTAACTTCATAAATGAGACCTGTATATGTAAAGGAAAGTACGCAGTAAAATAAGTCTAAATGCCCAATTTCACATGGGAGTTGATAACTGTCCAAGCATGCTTTTCGGCTGTTAGTGCACTTTTATCAGAGGTAAAGGAGAGTTGTTTTGTTAATTGATTCAAAAGGTGTATCAAGCAGGCTGTGTTCATCTGTGGTGGCCTATAAGTCTGACCACCAAAAGTTTGGAAAGACTTTGGTAGATAAGCCCTCCATGCGCCAGTGTACGGAGAGTTATTAATTTCCAGTCAGCACATATTAGCAAGAGAACTTGAGTCTGATATGTGCAGAGAATGTAAACATTTCAAAAATGCGGCTTGTCGCACTATAACCTGCCCTTGAAGGCCAAGCTCTCATCGTATTTCAGACTGACTAATATTCTTCGGAATCCTAAAAATGGATTTAAAAGCCTTGATTTACAGCAAATCCAATTATTTGGCATCTTTTCCTCGGACGATAACTGATACATATGCTAAAGCTGGAATTAATTTAGCATATACAATTTTAACAAGATGATCATGAGCAGGACACTTCAGTTTATCTCGAATCAATTTAAAAGCAAAGATGCAAGTAGTTGTTTTGGCTCTTAATTGATTAAAATGCCCTCTAAACGACATGTTATAATCAAACAAAATGACAAGGTAATTATAGCTCTTAATCGACTCAATTGGTTTACATTTTGAGTGCCAAGTCCTTGTTCTTGGTGTGGATACACCGATTGACATGATTTTAGTTTTTTTAATATTAAGCTCAAGGAAGTTAAATAATATGTATTCATCAAAAGAATTAATTAGGAGCTGCAAACCTATGGCTATCTGACTGAGTAGAATGGTATCATCAGCGTATTGTAAGTATTTTAAAGGAGTATTCGCAAACTTGGGAGGATGTGAGTTTATTGGTTCCAGATGTTAATTCAAATCCCCTTGATGAATGAGAACTGAGTAAAGTCAGTTTAGAAGCAATCATGTTTGAAAATACACAAACTGGTGTGAAAAATACCACAATCGCCTCAAATCTGGTACCTAATCCTGGAAACTTGGTACCTAATCATGGATCAGAATGGAAATAAAGAAGTGGGTGTTGGTGTCGAAGAAAATAAATGAATAAAAACTGGGATTCATGCAGAGGAAAAAGAAAACAGATATGTTAAGGTCACAATGATCTGTTGCATAATTTTAAAGCAACGCTTTATATACTATGCAAAACTGAAGGAGGCGAGATACATGAGATATAGAAGTCGAGAAACAGTAGAAATGGTAAGGAGGTAAGGAAGGAAGGCTGCATGTTTCTGAAAAGAAAGAAGAGGGAGAGGTTGTCACACCAAGGCCACTCATCTGAATTTCCAAGACTTCTGTGGAAGCAAAGAACTTCCACAACCTCCCCCTGAGGTTACTCCTTAGTATCAGAAGAGACAACTGACACCAATGACTGATCCTAGGTGCAAAGGGGCTTGGAGAGAGAGAGATGGTTCTGGTGTACCTGGAGCTCCAGTGGAAACAAAGACGAATGTGCTTTGATCGTTTTGAGCTGGACCCTTCAAGTTCGAGTGATAAGGCTTACTCCATCAGCCAGTAGAGGTACTCTGTGACAATAGAACACAATCACTTTAGGCAACCATGAATGAAACCTGAGCTTGAGCATGCTTTTCTTGCGCCCATTCAGTTATTTGTGGCTTACCTCCACAATCCCTAAACCCACTTGCAGAGACCACCATCGAGTTTACCCTTCTACTCTCCATAAGGTAAATTGAGACTCTGGCGAATAATTGCTCCATTTCAAAAAAGGTTCATTTAGAGAGTTTTTTGGGTGCAAGTCCTAGAGAAAATATTAAACAACTATTAGAGAAAGAAATCTGTATCCAGTTAGGAGTCCTTTTTCTTGTTTTTCTGCTAACACAGCCATTGTACAACCAAAAACAAAATATCAAACACTCTGGCAGAAAACGGAGTTCTTAACTGATTGCTCAGCAATGCAAGTTGTTTTAACAAAAATACAAGGCACTTGCACTTTATTAAACAGACTTGTTTAGAGTGCATACAAACTAAAATGCATAATATGCTTTTCAAATTAAACACTCAGCAGAGCATGTAAAATAAAGTTCATAATAGTACATGGCACCTGCCTAATTGGAAAATAGTAATGACAATGGGGAACATACAGCACAGGTAGACCGGGATATGACAGAGTTGATACAGCAATTTAAAACATATAAAATGACAACACACAGGATGATGGGTAAAAGAGCAAAAGAATGCAGGGGTAGTCTAAAATATCGCGAAGGGTCCAGCAAAGCAAACTTGACTCTTCTCAGTTCTAGGCAGTATTTTCTAACTTCACACCCAATCCATTTCATGTGCAACTGTATCCCACCCAGTAATGGCTTTAAAATATTTGTTTAAATGCTGCTAGGTTCCAACAAAAGAGCATTGGATGCTTCTTGAAATTGAGACCCCCATCCCACCATAAAAGAAAAGTACATATGAGAGGGAGAGAATAAGGAAAAGGTGAACAGAAATAAATGCAGCTGTGGAGAATGGATTGAATTCTTAGAGAGGGAAAAGAATCATATGAGAAACACAATCACAGAGAGATATAAAAAAGGAGAGAGCTTGTGGGAATTTCTCCAGAGATTTAAAAAAACGTTTGCAGGATGGTTTTAGGCAAAGCCAGGTTAACTACCATTGAAAAGTTCAGAATTTTGATTCCTCAAGAAAGGATCACCACACCGGTTTTCTTTAAGACTGTTTTTTATCACAATCCCATAGATCTGGGTTTCTTGCTTACACTAAAAAAAATTACATGTATGAGTTTTTTGGTTACTCGGGCAGAAATCATGTTCCATAGCAACTTCTTTACAATGCCCAGCTTTTTATAAAAAGATAAAAGAAAACAACAGATTCTACATTTTCACTTTTACTAGGATTATTGTGCTCATATCCTGAAGTGCTAGCGTGGCACTTCAGTTCTGATTTATTGATAACCAATAGTTCAGCCTGTTACAAGGCACCATCTTCAATTCTATGGGCCATATGTATCAAGCCTTTTTCCCGTTTGCAAACGGGCAGATTCTCAGAATCTGCCCGTTTGCGAATGGGAAAAAGCCTTTTGGGATGTATCATCCCAAAAGGCCATTGCAAAATAACGTGCGTTAATGGATAAAATAAATTTCCGACACATCATAGAATTCTTTGTTTGACCTCCATTGGCCCCTGTTTTACCTTTAGGTTCCTAGATTCTTCATGGAATTCTGAAATATGGAGGGTGTACCCTCTTGGTAGTGGAGTCGTGTTGACCCTGAGAGTTGAGATAATACTCTAGGTATTATGTTTTTGTTTTTGTTTGTGATTGGGTGTGTGATCACTCATGTTTGGGGAGCACTTGGTGATTAGGGTGTATTTTGAAGAATAGCTTAATTATGTGTCCACTCCCGTCGCACTCTTTATTTTATTTTATTTTGGTGTAGATGGTTGTGTGTTGGGTTTGTCCTTCACCATCACGGAGTACTGTGTGGGCAAAAATATGGGATAGTTTAATATATGTATATAAAATGTGTTTACGCTAATTGGAAGCATCCATTATTATTGTAGATATTGTGTACCCTTGTCCTGAGGAGGCCGAAAGAAATTGACGGCTGAAACGCGACCGCGTCGACAGCTACATTTGAGGAGTCCTATTAGTTTGAGCATGGCGAAAATGTTACATGCACATATAATTAAATGAGAAAGAGGTGTGATACCTCATGTGCAAAGAGGACTATCTCTAGATGTATCACTCAGATTCATGAGTGTACTCGAGTATATTTAATTGTTTGGGTACTGTAGATAATTGTGTATATGTACATTTTTATGATGTTTTGTAATTATATATGTAATTGTTTTGTTAGTTTGTGATTTATTATTCGTATGATGTTTTGGTAATCATATATGTATTTATTTTGCTAGTGTGTGATTGAAGTATGTTATGATGTGCCGGAGACCTGCCCTATGGCATATGTACCTAAATGAATTATGAGTATGTGTAGCAATATTAACTATTGAGATCGTCAGGGTAATTGATGGTGCCTTTGACGGAAATAAATGGTGAATTTATTCCTCCGTACTTTTTCTGTTTTTCATCCTTGAGATGTTCTTTGCCCATGTATAGGAGGGTGATTTGGGCATTCCCCTTTTCTTGTTGGTTATCGCAAAATTGAGAATCGCAAAATTTGCGATTCTCTATTTTGCAAATGCAATTAAGGAATTGCAAATTGCGATTCCTTAAATGCAATTCTGGAAGCACCAGAAATGTGCTATTTGGCCTCAAGGAATTGCAAATTACCACCAACTTCAAGTTGGTGGTAATTTGTGATTTTCTTTAAAAAAGCACTTTTTTAAAAGTGTCATATGTTGCACATGCATGCCCTTAGGGCATGTCTGTGCGCAAAATGTGCACACATGCATATTTCAGGGGTGCAACAGGGTGTCCTTTTGGCACCCTTGCAACCTTGAAATTGCATTCTCAATTTGCGATTCTCTAATTGGTAATCGCAAATTGAGAATGTCTTCCCATTCATTCCTATGGGCCTCCTAGCCCATAGGAATGAATGGGAAGGTATTCCTTATTTGCGAATCTCAATTTGCGATTCGCAAATAAGGAATATGTAGGATTCGCAAATTTTTTAGCAAATCCTACATACATTGCATTTTGCGATTCTCTAATTGCGATTCGCTAAAAATCGCAATTTGAGAATAGCAAAACTCTTTTTTGATACATATGGCCCTATGAAACTTATTTTAGCAAACTTAATGGCCTCCTACTGAGTTTTCATATAACTTAAATGACACGTATTCTAAAGTAGTCAAAGCCTTGCAGAATGTCCCCATAATAGGAAGCTTAAGGTTTCACCCCTGCTGTACGCAGATGATTCAATATTCCTTCCTCATACATAGAAAGCATACTGTAATAACAAAAACCTGGAAATCAATGTGTAAAAAAAATCTAAGATGGTGGTGCTTTGGAGGTTTCACCAAACAAAGAAACTCTTCCAATCAGTTGCTTCCCAGGGTGATAGTGCATAGGTCACAACACCGTTGTATGATTATTGGAAAGCTATGAAGGGAAGCACATGGTGATAATGCCATAAAAATGCAGGTAATGTCAGAAATTCACAAATTATGAAATGTATGTGCCAATATAGCAATAACATCGCAGTACAAGAGAATACCATATCCCAAGGCAAGATAAGAGGGGCAATGTTGGTTCAAATGAGACATCTAGACAGAGTAAAAGACTTCTTTTGCTAGTCAATCAGTTCCCCACAGTAGCATGGGAATGCAAAATTGGCTATGAATTCCTAGCCAACAAGACACCCAGGGTCACCCAATGCTCTGTCTTAAAGAGTGAAATGTCATCAACTAAGCATTTGGCGAACATCACTTGGAAAGAACATAAGGTGACGTCTTGTAAAATAAACATATTATGGAATGCATGAAATGTGTGGATTCTTTAAGCTTTTCTGGTTCCAAGGAGATGGTTAATCATTCTGTTCTGCTATCATAGAACATACCCATCCTAAAAGGAAAGCATTAAGAATAGATGTGGTTAGAGATAGCTGAGGAGCTGGGAAACATAATGAAATGGGTAACATTGCATGGAAAGGCACTTATTACACCTATCTCATTCACAGCCATACCTGAATAGACTTTCAGAGCCACATGAAAGAAGAATGATTGAACCCAGGTTGGATACTGTCAGGCCTCACTAAGTCAAACTGGTCAAATAAAAACGAGCACAACAAAACTGCTCTTAAGCTGGGGATGTGGCCCTGAATTTCCAAAGGAATTCTTTAATTTCGTGCCTGACCTGTAAAGTCATAAAAAACGAAGACTGACTAAGATCTTAATATCCGTCAGTATTTCTGACACAATGAATTATCTTTATCTTCAAATGTTCTGGGCTGTTTAATCAGTATTGGTAATATTGAATTGATTTAATATGTCATGTTGGTTATTGTGAAGCCACATAGAGCTCCTTCAAAAGCTGTAGGAAACAGAAGAGCTAAGGAGGGAACTGCTTAGGTAGGAGGAAAGCTGAAAAAATGAAACGTTTGTCTTGTTGATGCTTGAATTATGATTAGCGCAACCCTTCAAAAGAGCTGCTGGAAAAGAAAGGAGTAGGCATGAAGGAAGATTGCTTGTGAATGCTTCACCAGCTAGAGTTGTATATTATATAGATGTACTTACATAACATTGAATATTAACAAAGAAGTATTGTAGTGTAGCTCCTATTTCCCTAATAGGCTCTGCGCACTGGAATAATATATCCTATAGGTTTGACATAGGACTAAGGTCGGTATGTCCCTATCGAGTATATTAAACTTAATTACTTGTGCCAGCTAGCTCAGTGGCCACTAGAAACTCCTTGACAACAAGAAGGGAGTAGTTTCTGGCAGCCGCAAAACATGACCAATATGTTTCCCTTTTAGAATCAGAACGTGTCCCAGAGTCGTGGAAACACTAGATAACTATTTCACTCAGCTCAGTCGTGCATGCTTAGTTTTCCTCAGAGTTACACAGAAATAATAGACGGGTGTTTTCAATAAAAGATTTATTGAACAGTCTTGTTTCTGGTGTAAGTATAATGTGTTGTTACGATCACAAGACAGTATGCGAGATAAATAATGTACAGGGTGAGCAGTAGAAATAAATAATACTGCAATAGCATTATCTTTTAGTACATATGCTGTTACATAAATAACACAGACTAAAAATGCGAGTACTCATACAATGCGGTGCTAAGCTAGTTCTACCCCAATGTACCTAACCTAGGTGTAGGACAAGGTATGAAGTAGGTGAAGTATTCCTTACTATGGTATACTAAGAGTATGTTAAGTCTAGTATGCCTAGTATGCCAAGAGTCCCTCTAGGTTCTTATCAGCTCCATACCTGAAGAATGAGAGAGGTTGGAATCTCTTTGCCAGACTCGAACTCCAACACCCCGCAAGGGAAGTCAGATCACTGGAAGCTGGAAGCTGGGCTCTCTGCGTGCAGGGCATGGCAGCGTCTTCTCAGTGCGTCAGGCCGGGATACGGGCTCCTCTGAAGTCGAGGTCTCCTCTAGTTTACAGGGGCTAGGGAAGGTATATTTATACCTGAGAGCACCTTAGGAATGTTAGCATTGACGTGAATTGGACAACGAAAGACGTCATGAATGAACCCCTAAGGAATAATGGTTCATGCATAATAGATGAGGCCTTGAAGAAATCAATAGTCCTGGGCTAGGGAAACTCCCGCAGCCTAAGGGTCTGTTCTTCATGAACTCGTTGTGACGTTAGGGTGGACGGATGTCAGAGACCATGCCTGTATTTGGAGTGCACGGTTTAATGCCTAAATAAGGCCTGGGATTCTATGCCTATATAAGGGCAGGGCGAATTGTGCCTATATAAGGACATGATATTGGAAAGCCCGTTATGGACACCCTAAGAGGAATACAACACCCACTCCACTTTCGTGTATACGATAATACATAAATGCTAAACATAAAAAATGTTAAACATAAAAATGGAGTACCGCATATTTCTAAAATATTTCATAAAACCATTTAAAAAGGCATTTAAAAAAAAAACATATTAGAATGCAAAAAGGTACTGTACATTCGAAGCATTGCTTATCATTTCAGGCATAAAGTTCGAAAATAAATGCAATTGGAATGGACTAAGCAGTAATATTTACATGTGACAGAAAATGATCGATAAGTTGTTCATAAATCAAAGTCATTTCATGTCAGGAAAATTAAATGAACTGTTTTTAGACACATAAGATGACTAAATGTCTTTGGAAGGACCGCCAAGTCTGTACTATAAGGCTAGTTCTACTTTAAGCAGATTGATATACCATTTTCCTTCGAAAAAATGGGAAAAAGTTCAATTTTTGGTAGAGTTCCAAGTTTTTGAAAAATGAAGGCCAAATTGTTGCTGTATTTCTGGAACACTGTATGCTGAATCAGAGTCAGTTTACGGATCTGGTGTAAACATTAGATCATCTATTTCTATAGACAAAACATCATCCACTGTAGTTGGTGTGAGTTGGAACACCTCGTGAAGCAGGTTAATTGCACAGAGATGTGAAGCATTGCTTTCAGTTGTCGCAATGTTCGCGTCCGTTGTTACCTGTGTGCCTGTAGTTCTTTCTCGTACCTCAGCAGCTGCCGGAAGCGTCTGTGAGATCTCAATGAATGCTGTCATCAGGATAGGAAGCCGCTGGGGACAACACATAGCATGGGCCGTTATCTGGTCCAGCAGAGTATCGACGTCCGTTGGCGCATCCGATGGAAATGTTAGACAGGTGTCCAACACGCATTCTACACCGCATAGCAGGCATCGTAGAACAGGTAAGATGCAATCTTGCCAGATTGGTCTAAATGACAGGAACCATGTGGTATTAAGGTCCCGTAGACGATTTATGCCCAAAAGCTGTACTATTTGCTCACGGCACTTTCGTTCAAGGAGAGCTTTCTCCATGTCGCTCGGAGTGATGTCGGCGAATTGGCTGGCCATAGCGAAATAGCAGGAAGAGAAATAGAATTCCGGCAACAAGTGCTAGAATTAATGGTATGCCACCAAACACCGAATGTGCAAAGTTTGGGATGATTCCGAGTATTGCCTGGAAAGGTGCTAACAGACCCGAGCAGATGCCCTTAAATACATGTACAATTCCTGTTGTATCAGACATGTTGAAAATTCGTCCTATCATTTCCACGAAATGTATAGGGCAGTTTGTACGTATTAAAGTCTGTATCTCAGCCGAAGTCCTTGCAAATTGACGATCATAGGTTTCTTTGGCCGAGGTCAGAGGCACTGTTTGTTGTAAAAGCATGGCTTTCATTCTGCTTAAAGTATCAAATCTTATAAAAGAGACGTTCAGCGAAGGCCATAGAGGCGACTCCCTGACTGTGTCTATTGGGGCAAACAATACTTGCATACAGCAAGTGACCCTGGAGTTGACCGTTACTAGATATGGGATACCTGGCAGCATGCCACAGCAACTCTGATCATTCAACATGAGGTAACTCCCATTAGAAAGTTGTCCGAACGTTGGATTAATCACAGCAGCTGGTGTACCCTGCTGATGGCAAGACAAATTTGCCACAGAACCATTACAAGCTCCGTGCAAGGAAATGTCCTGACATATAAGTGAACCGCTTAGTGCACGTTTACAGTTTCTACTGCTTAAAAACGCTTCACGATCCCCGCTCCAACATCTATATGTATACGGTAAAGCCCAAGATGTCTTAATGTATTCCTTACCCAACCTTTCATATTTGCCTGCTTGCATTTGTCTGAGGCAATACTGAAACTGAAAAGTAGTCACAGGTAGTGTAATTTTGCCATGAATAAGCCATTCTGTAGCTGGTTTTTCTGCCACTGTGAATGGTAACTTTTCCAGTTTTTCAATGCTCAGCACTGTATACTTTGCACCTCTTTGTGCCATTTCGATCTGTTTATCAGTTAGATTGTATTCTGCAAACAGAGCCGTTGTGTTGATGAAACGCCAAGGCACATAGCCCGCTCGCAATGATTGCAGCGTCCAGCTTAATAACATAATAGAACGTATTTGAGATTGGCCTTGTTGTAACATCGCCAAATCTTGTTCTAGTATGTCGATAGCAGAGGATACAATGCCATCCAATGAATATATTCTGGAGGACAAAGTTGTTAACCCATTGTCGACCACAGAGAGTGTTTTCTCTAAATTAATACGATCAAGTTCACGTATTCGTTCTGCGGCCTCTATCTGTGATACCTTCCAAGCTTCATTATAAGCAGCATAAATGCCGGCATATATGAAACGTTTTTGACGCGGTTTTCTTGGTCCAAGCAAGAAATCCCTAAGATCTGCGTCTTTTGCAAGTAAGGATAAGTGTTGTTTCACATCCTGTAGTGTAGATGTATGCAGCCTATCGAGGCATAATTTACCTACACTGTATGTTGTTACTACCCCCGGATGTTGTCTTTGGACGTATCTTGGGTCTGGCCTATGAATAGTAAAGCCCTGAGTTTTATTCAGGAATCTTTCCTGACAGTTATTCGTGTCTGTGGGCCAGATCAACCATTTTTTCCAATCAGGATTAGATCTGTTGAGTTGTAGTATATTCTCAACTGTCACCACTGCCTGTGTTTCATTATTTTTTGCAGGAGTTAGTACAGAAGGTGTGTTCATCTCTTTGATCTTGGCTAATCCAAGACAAGATGTTTGTTGGATAGTTTCATTCAAAAACATTATTTGTTCAGGGATGATGCAGGCTCTAAATAAAGCTTCTATCACCTGTACTTGCCATTCTTTAGTACCCCACAACGTTTTTGTGTCTATTGTGTCTTTCCATAAGTTGAAACCCTGTCTAGACAGTTGGGCATTAAATATTACAGAATAAATCTGTTTTGTATTTGTTAACATAGTTTTCAGTCCTGTTTTGTTTACATTTTTATAGTAAAACATTTCTGGATCAGATGTATTGTAACCTGAAAAATATGGAAATTTACTGGCAAATGTTTTTGAACTACTTTTAGGTGGTGTAGGACAATGTTCCCATTGGTTAAACATAAACACATTTCTTGGATATGCAGATTTATGCAAAAAATGATGACCATAGTGGTTATAACAATACAGTTGTTCATAGTCTGATGAACCCTCTAAATATTCATTTTTAGAAAATGCAGCAGATTTTTCTAGGTCAAACATAATGTCAGTCACAGTCTCAAAGTCCCAATCATCAGAATAGGTACTGGACGTGATTAAATCACTTAATGAAATTTTAAACAAATGTGGAATGTTCAATTCTTCCGTTGGACCGAATATATCAAAATCTGTTTTGTCCCACACTATACCATCGTGTATAGGAACAGCTGTGATGTTCACTGATGACAAGTCTCTTGCTTCACGATGGGAGGATTTATGAGGTTTCAAAAGTACGTTTACGTCTTTTCCTTCAGTGTTCACATGGATGTATCTGCCACTTATAAGCACGCTTACAGTTGTTACCAAAGCTAGCCAGAGCAGGAAAACAAAAAGTCCAGATGTAATCCAGAGTTCAATCCATGGAGAAACCAAATAAGTCTTTTTCACAAAATGAAGAAAGTCTTGTACTTGCTGCTTGAATTTCAATGACACTGGCGTCGTTTCAGGTTCACTCGGATCTTCTGAGAACGTATCAAAGTTAATGAAATAGCCAGAAGCAGTTCTGTCAATTGTTGGAATTGCATCAGGATTCGTAGAAATCACTGGAACCAGTTCATCACTTGTTACATTGGTGTAGACAGGTGTATTTGGACGAACTGTTACTTGTTCTTCAAGAGGGATGAGTTCCATAGCGTTGTTGCATAGTCCTTCATTTGTTTCAGCTGAATTCTCGATTGTTATCAGTCTTTCAGTATGAACCTCTTGGATAGTAGCGAGAGGAGTGCGTTTGCTACTAGGTCGGAGTCCACGAGGCCTACTATTTAGTATTGGTCACATACTGTGGTTTGATGAGGTCGATGGACACAAATCTTTTCTCCTTTCTTCCAGCAAGGGGCGGCAGTAGTACTGTTCTTGTTCCTTGAACTGCTAGGACAGGTACTGGTTGTCTGTAAGAAGGTCCAAATTCCTTCTTGTCCGCAATTTTTTCTCTGACTAGATCCCCAACTTTTGGAATCCAGACAGGCCTTGCTGGGACAGCCGGTTGATCCCCAGTGGTGGTTGACTGTAGGAATACGTTGCTTTGTTTCGTTCTTAATTTGTTTAAGTCCTGTAAAACAGCCAAACGATCTTTGATATCAAAGGGTTTATTATCCACCACTGTGCCTACGTTTTCTAAGTCTGGTACCCACATTCTTGTCCCAAATAGGACCTCATATGGAGTGACCCCCCCTAGAGAACTTCTTGGCAGGTTGTTAAGTGCACGTTGAACTCCACTAAGGTGTTTGACCCACCCGTCACCCGAACCTAATACTCTAGCTGTTATAGACTGCTTTATGTCCCGGTTTTTCCTTTCCACAACCGAATTTCCCTCAGGATGGAATGGAGAGGAGTACCGCAATGCAACGCCCAGACTGGCCATGGCCTCTTTGTAAGCCCTAGAGCTGAATGCAGGACCCTGGTCAGTATGTAGTGTGCCTATTGCGTATATGCCGATAAAGACTCGCAAATCTTTTATAACAGTTCGAGCGTCAGCTGAGCGCTGAGGCCATAACCATAGGAACCTAGAGCATGAATCCACTGCTACCATGATATATTTATAATTACCGTCCCTGTGTAAGGGACCGCAGTGGTCAAGGTAAACACAAGCTAATGGTTTATCTGAAATTAACAGGGGTGTCTGCGCAGGACGTTTCACAGTGGAGACTTTCATCTGTTGGCATATATCACATTCTAAAACATAGTTCTTTGTTTGTTTTCTAATGCCAGGCCACCAATATCTTTGCTTGAGTAAAGATATTGTTGCAGAAACACCTGCATGGGCAGAAGCTATCCCTTCGTGTGCTGCTAGGATTAGTCCTAATCTGCGTTCCTTGTTTGGTATTACCCTATCCCCCACTCCAGGGATTCGAGCAAAAGGAACGTTGTTCGCATCAATTACATAAGAGTACTTGAGTGGAATCTTTTTTGGTAACGCTGCACTGCTGCCTTTGCTTGATGCATTTACAGCCAACATTATCTCTCCGTCTATTTTTGTTTTTGAACGAGTGATCGCAGCTACGGAAACCGTTTGCACAGCCCCCTTTGCGGCTTCGTCAGCCAATGAATTCCCTGCAACGTGAACGTCATCACGTTGATGACTCAGTGTGTGTATCACGTGAGCCTTTGGTAGTTCGTTTTTCAACTGAACTACTTGTTCCCAAAGCAATTTGTGCTTTATTGTGCCACCTTCCGCATCTTTGAAACCATTTTCAAGCCAGTTTTGTATATATTCATTATACGACTGAACATAGTAAAAGGAATCGCACACGATTAGTGTGGGGAATTCTCGATCTGTACTTTCAAGTGCCAGCTTGAATGCTTGTAGTTCAGCTCGCTGAGCTGTACAATCTCCTAGAGACTGCGTTTTTGTGACCATAGGTCTGAAGATGCCATTTCGCATGCGACCTTTAACGATAGCACACGCTGCACTGTAAGCTTGCTTACCCCCTATTGCGGGTTGTGTGGATCCGTCAGTGTAAATTATGAATTCGTACTGATCGAGAGGCAGAATTTCAGTAGGCAGGGGACATTCATGTTCATACTGCAGGAAGGCTTGTGTTTTCAAATCTGGATCAAAAACATATTCAACATCTGTTGCAGCAAGAGAATTAACCCATTGTATCCATCTTGGATGCAATGCCTTAGCATTTGGAATGCTTGCTTTTGTAACCGCTTCTAAAGCAGGTACTGGGGTTACGATAATAATGCGTTTCCCTTGGGCTAAGGCTCTTTCTTTTGCTACAGCGGTTTGAACTGCTGTTAAAAAATTTTCAGTAGACCTGAAGCGCATTTCCGCTTGTGTGTACAAGTGTGATTTATACGCTATTGGTATTTTTTCACCCTCATTGAAAGTTAAGTAGGTGAATCCGCATTAACCCGAAATTATTCGGATCACCAAATTTCGTTCACTTACGCGTGTTTGTAAGTGATGTGTTGCTAACATGTTAGCCTGGAGTGAACACAACATTTCTGTGTGTTCCTGTGTCCAGTTTTTGATTGAAAAATCAGGTTTGATTAATACGTAGAGAGGTTTAACTCTTTCTGCGTAGTTTAGAATGTATGTTCTTCCAAAATTTAAGAAACCCAGGATTGATTGTAAGTTTTTTAGCGTTTTTGGAGGTTGGAGCAGCGCACACTTTGCTAAAAAGTTAGCTGCCAAGCTCTTGCCTTCACTTGAAAGCTCATATCCTAGAAATAGGACATTGAGATGGGCAATTCTGGACTTTTTAAAGTTGAATTTGTAACCCTCAGAGGCGAATCCCAGTATAATGGTGCTCACCCTGTTCAAGTGTTTTTCCAGGTCATCGTCTGTCAGATATATGTCATCGACATAGGACAATGCCTCATTGTAATAAATTTGTAGTAACTCCATTACCCTCGCTGAGAATAAACCTGGGCTATTCTTGAACCCTTGTGGGAGTCGACAAAAGTGACGCTGGGTCCCCATATGGAGAATGCTGTTAAGTACCTGCTTTCAGGTGCTATGTTTTGACAAAAGAAACCATTTGATATGTCTAATGTTGTTTTATATGTTTTACACACAATGTTATTCATTAATGCTGTGCTATGTGCATTTTGCACTGCAAAAGTTTTAGAACAAGTGTTTAGATGTCTGTAATCCAAAACTAGACGATATGTTTTGTCTGGTTTGGAGACAGGAAACAAAGGATTGTTCATTGAGGAGGTGCATGTTTCAATCACCCCTTGGTATTCAAGTTGATCTAAGATCTCCCTGACCTGTTTTTTAGCTTCTTGCTTAATAGGATACTGCCGTTGTGCAGTTGGTTCATGTTTCAGATGTATTTTATGGTGAGGTGAATCTTCAACCCATCCTACATGATTTTTATATAATGCTGAGGCCTGAGCCACTGCCCATTTCCTGGCATATGTATATCTTAGATGCATTGGTATATGGTTGGAGAAGGCAGGCATAATAATGTCCTCGCCATGTGGGCACTCCCTGACAAATTGTGGTGGCCAGTCCTTTTCTGCTCGAAGTATGTAATACCCCTTTGATAGTCTTTCCCAAAAAAGTGCTTACACCTGTCTAGGTTTGTCTCCCTCCATCCGGAGTGTTATTTCAAATAACCTTTGTGGAGTACTAACCCTGGTGTCTACAGTCTCAACTGTGATGTACTCATTCAAGTCCACTATCTCCAGAAGTTCCCTCAGGTTCTGGCGAACTATTGTGACTTCTGCTGCACTGTTGGTCTGAGCCCATTCTCCGTTCTTGAGTTGTGTTCTCAGTATTCTCGGCATGTCTAATTTTTAGACCTGCTACTTTCTTTTTGGAGAATTGAGGTTTTGCTTTAGTTTTTGGAGCGTGTTTGTCGTCTTTCGATGTCACGCGTTCTTCTCTGTGTTCCGTCCGTCCTCTTCTTTCCGAAGTCTGTGGTGAGATCTGAAAGGGACGAGAGGAACGTGTATCAGTATCGTGATACCTATCAGGTTTTCTCAAATTATCCCTATTCCTGAGGTTATACCTCCTTTCAGAGTGCTCTTTTTGAGGAGACCTACCTCGGGATTGAGAACGTTTCTCGTTTGATTTTTGTTTAGTAGACTCCCACTTCTTTTTAGAAGATGTGGGAGTTTGTTTTATTGAGTCCTTCTCAGGACTTTCAGATAGTTTCGGCTTCAGTGGTCTTCCACCCAAACTATCTCTGCCTAATTCTGCATAAGATTGTTCAATTATTCTGGGTAGCTCAGTTTGATGTTCTGTAACATCGTATTCCCTCAATTTTTGGCGGATCGCCAATGCTGCTGCCTCCCCTTTAATATTAGACAATATTATTGTTGAGACCTGGTCGAAATTTTTCAGTAATTTCATACCTAAATTTAGAGGAGGCTCTGCCCCATATTCATTTTGAATTTGTTTTAGGACATCATGTATTACCGCAATTGATGGAATACCATGTGTTTTAGTATAGATGGCAGCAAAGACTGAGCCCCAAGTGGTGCAGTCTTCCAGTTGTGGTGTGATCCCCATCGGTAAACTGATTGTTAGGATTCTGTGTTTCTCATGCGGGCTAGTATTTGGAAATACTGCTTCGATTTGAGTAATTTTTTGAGCTATCCAAAACGGAATTTGCTCACGTTTTGTGGGCATTTTACCCATGACTGAATTGAGAGTCTGTGGTGTAATTTTTAGTGTATTCCCCTGTTGGGGAGTTGGATTTGGATATGTCAATGGTGGTCGGATTGTAAAAGTCTGCATGACATATTGGACCAATTGTCTGTAAATTTTTATTAACTCTTTTATTTGAGTATGTAATTCCTCATCTGTCATTATATCCAGTTCAGGATGAGGTGTGTAGCCAGCTAAAATCGGCCATGTTGCTCCTGGTCTACCTAGTGGACCGAGCCTGGTAATGTTTTTGTGATGTTTTAGGGCGCCTTTAAACCAGAGCTGATGCTCTTGGTATGTTAATGGAATTTCAATATCCTCGAAAGGAATGTATTCCTCTGGTAGATCATCTTCTTTGTAGAAGTGAAATGTTTGTAATGTTGGATTGCATTCCGGAAGTAGTACCCATGAATAGAATACCTCTGTCTGAAATGATTCATGTGCCTCTATCACGAAAACTGCTCTACCTCCTCTTGGCGATAGGCCATTGTTTTATAAGTTTTAGAGTTATGGCTCTTCTTAAGTTTTGAGGGATGTGAACCACACCCTCCTCAGTTTCATTTAAACCTGTAAGGTTAAAACCTACTGCTTGGGCTGGATCAGCCGCAGCTCCATCGTTTCCGGTGTCATTGTCTCCGTCAGGCATTTTGTTTTTTGAAAAATGTAGAACAAGTTTCAAGGAAACAAAGATAAGGTGCACCATATTTTGGAACACTGTATCCTTCAACGTTGAGCAAACCAAACAGCTAATATATAGGGTGCTTCCCTATGTAGCCTTGGTGGATACCTAACCCTGCCCACTCCAGACGTCTTTTGGAGTATATGGGTAGGGGTCTTGAGAGAAAATAGCACGGCTGAGTTACTCAGAATCTAACGTTGAATTACTGCCTAACCAAACCGTTGGGCGCCATGTAGTGTAGCTCCTATTTCCCTAATAGGCTCTGCGCATTGGAATAATATATCCTATAGGTTTGACATAGGACTAAGGTCGGTATGTCCCTATCGAGCATATTAAACTTAATTACTTGTGCCAGCTAGCTCAGAGGCCACTAGAAACTCCTTGACAACAAGAAGGGAGTAGTTTCTGGCAGCCGCAAAACATGACCAATATGTTTCCCTTTTAGAATCAGAACGTGTCCCAGAGTCGTGGAAACACTAGATAACTATTTCACTCATCTCAGTCGTGCATGCTTAGTTTTCCTCAGAGTTACACAGAAATAATAGACGGGTGTTTTCAATAAAAGATTTATTGAACAGTCTTGTTTCTGGTGTAAGTATAATGTGCTGTTACGATCACAAGACAGTATGCGAGATAAATAATGTACAGGGTGAGCAGTAGAAATAAATATCTGAAAGAGACACGTTAGTGACAGATTCCTTACCTTAGAATATCCCCAGGCGTCAGGCTGGATCCGGAAAGTTTTTGCGTAGCAGTACCCTTGCGCGTCGGTAGGCGGCGTCGTGCGGCTCCGCGTCCGTCGTCGGCGTCGTGATCGCCGGGATGACGTCGCGGGCAGTACTTAGACGCCGCCCCTGCGCGCTGACGTCAGTTCTTCTTTTTCCGCGCCAGCAAGCGCAGTTCCGGGAAGAGCAGTGCCCTAGTCATTTTTTGACTAACTTTTTTGGTGAATTTTTTCACTGTTTCTTCAAATCGACTCCAAGGTGTCGTAGGGATGCCCGGCTTTAAACGTTGCGGCGCCTGTGCTCGGATGATGTCCATCACAGACCCGCATCGGGAGTGTCTCTTCTGCCTCGGCCGAGGCCACGACACGGAGTCGTGTTCCGACTGCCGGGCCCTCAACCCGAAAGCTTTGCGAGAGCGGTCTCGAAAGCTCCTCGAGGCCCGGCAGTCGGCTCCGCGCCACACCAAGCCCCGGTCGCGTGAGAGGTCGAGGGGTCGGTCGCGGAGTCCTCACCGGTCGTCGGGATCCAAGTCTTCGTCGTCCGGTAAGTCTAAGCACAAAAAGTCCAAAAAGCATCGTCGCTCTAGGACTTCGCCTCGCCGGTCTCGCGACTCCCGGCACCGTCCCCGCCCCCGTGGCCCCGGACATGCCTGTGGAGTCGGCCCCGCAATACCCGTCCTTCCCGGGTTCGAGGGCGGATCCGGCCCAAATACAGGAATTCCTGTCGGCCATGGCCCGCCTCTTCGGGCCTCAAGGTCCCTCCGGTGCGCCTTCGGGCCCCGCGGGCCCTGATGGGGTTGCCCCGGCGTCGCCGACGGCTCCGGCCCCGGCGTCGCCCGTGCCTCCAGCCTCGATCCCGGCTCCGGCCCCGGCCTCGATCCCGGCTCCGCAACCCCCATCGACGCCGGTCGACCTGACCACGCCTCCGCCGATGTCTCCGGTGCCGTTCTCGACGCCGCCTGGGGCTCCGGGCGGCGTCGTCCCCCAGTTCCTTCCGGCTCCGGACATGGAACCGGACCGACGTCGCTCGACGCCGGTTCCGGCGCCGATGAGACATTGGGTCCCAAATGTCCCTCCTCCTCCTTATTTTGAACCGGAGGACTGGGAGGGGTCTGAGGACCCTCTGGCACAACAGTGTCAGTATGATGAGGACTGGGCAGAGGAACTAGGGGATGCCAGTGGTCTAGATTCTTCCCCTGACACTGGCATGCTGTCTCCTCCCGTGGCTACGGAGGAGGGAGCCAATTTTGCAACGGTGTTGCATAGGGCGGCTGGAGCCTTACATCTCCAACTCCCTACTGTGGCGGTCAAGACTAATCTCTTGACAGAGGTGCTTCAGCCGGCAGCCTCCTCTACGGAGACTGTGCTGCCGTTTAACGATGCCCTCATTGGGCGCCTGGTCCAAGCCCAACACAGGGGCTCCTGTGGATAGGAACGTGTCCCGACGCCATCGCCCAGCTCCGGGCGACCCCCTATTTCTCTCTGTCCACCCCACTCCTGAGAGCTTGGTTGTCCAAGCCTCCGCTTCCCAAACCGCCTTCCCTACCACCCCTCCGGATAGGGAATCCAAACGCCTGGATCAATTTGGGAAGAAGGGTTTTTCTTCCTCCAGTGCTGGCTTGCGGTCCATCAACACCGCTTGTCTTTTGGGCCGATATACCCACTCCTTGCGGGATTCGGTGGCGACTGTTTTGCCCCAGTGTTCTGAGGAGGTCCAGACACTGCTTTCCCGCGCCATTGCGGAAGGAAGGGATGCGGCCAAATACACAATACGATGTGGCCTTGATACCGCCGACTCGCTGGGCAGGTCTATTGCAACGACGGTGGCGCTGCGTCGCCACGCCTGGCTGAGAACCACTGGTTTTTCAGGGGATGTCCAGAATACTCTCATGGACATGCCCTTTCATGGAGTCGGTCTTTTTGGGTCCAAAGCAGACCATGCGTTGGAGCGCTTTAAGGACTCACGGGCTACTGCCAAGTCCCTGGGCCTTTCTGCTACACGTCCTCCGCTAACTTCTGCTTTTCGCCCTATCGTGGCCACGGAAGGGGCGCCCAGTCACGTCAGCAGCCCAGCCACCGGCCCGCGCAGCAGGCGTCTTCGCGTGGCCGAGGACGTGGATACCGCTGTGGCGGTTCGGGCAACCAGCGTGCGGGTCAGGCCACCATCTCCAACCCGTCCGCGGCCTCCAAGCCCTCCTAGTCCCTCCTTTCAGGTGCACAGCACGCCAGTAGGGGGCAGGGTCCGCCATCACCTTCACCACTGGCGTCCCATCACCTCGGACAGGTGGGTCTTGGACATTGTCCGAAGGGGCTACTCCCTCCCCTTCGAGACCACCCCCCAGCCATGCCACCTCAATTCCACCGCATGTCAGGGGATCACTTGGTACTTCTGCAGAAGGAAGTCACGGCCCTCTTGGCCAAGAGCGCCATCGAGCATGTTCCGACCCCAGAAGTAGGACGTGGTTGCTACTCCCACTACTTCCTGGTGCCCAAAAAGGACAAGGAGGACATGCGTCCTATCTTGGACCTCCGGAACGTCAATCGCTTCCTCCGGAAGGAGAAGTTCAAGATGCTCACCCTAGCTCAGGTCTTGACTGCCCTCGACCCTGGAGACTGGTTGGTAGCGTTGGACTTGCAGGACGCCTATTTCCACATCCTCGTCCTGCCGGCCCACCGGCGTTACCTACGGTTCACGGTAGGCCTCGAGCATTTTCAGTTCACCGTGCTCCCCTTTGGCCTTACCAGTGCCCCTCGGGTGTTCACGAAAGTGATGGCGGTGGTCGCAGCTCATCTGCGCCGGGCAGGGGTTTCAGTCTTCCCCTACCTCGACGACTGGCTGCTGAAGGCGGGCTCGTCCCAGGCAGTCGTCTCCCACCTCCAGACTACGGCCGAACTCCTGCACTCGCTGGGGTTCTCCATCAATGTGCCGAAGTCGCATCTGATTCCTTCTCCACAGCTCCTTTTCATCGGAGCAGTTCTGGACACGACGCAGTTTCGGGCCTATCCTCCCGAACGGCGAGTCCGGGATATTCAGGCTATGATTCCGATCTTTCAGCCTTTATCCTGGGTTTCGGTACGGATGACCCTGAGGCTGCTGGGCCTCATGGCCTCCTGCATCCTGCTGGTCAATCATGCCAGATGGCATATGCGGGCTCTGCAGTGGGACCTGAAGTTCCAGTGGGCGCAGCACCAGGGCAACCTGTCCGATCACGTCCAGATCTCGGAGGGGACTGCAAAACAGTTGCAGTGGTGGCTCTCGAACCGGCATTGGGTCATGGGCAGATCCCTCTCCCTTCCCCAGCCAGAGCACACAGTTGTGACGGACGCGTCCCTTCTGGGATGGGGCGGTCACATGGGAGAGGCGGAGATCAGAGGCCTCTGGTCTCCGGGCGGAGTCCCGGCTCCATATCAACCTTCTGGAGCTCCGGGCGATCCGACTTGCACTCAAGGCATTCCTTCCCTCTGTCAAAGGGAAGGTAGTGCAGGTGTTCACAGACAACACCACCGCCATGTGGTACTGCAACAAACAAGGTGGGGTGGGGTCGTGGACCCTCTGTCAGGAGGCTCTGCGCCTCTGGACATGGCTGGAACATCAGGGCATGTTCCTGATGGTTCAACACCTGGCAGGTTCCCTGAACGCCAGGGCAGACGAACTCAGCCGCAGGTGCATGATGGATCACGAATGGCGTCTTCACTCGGAAGTGGCGCAAGGACTCTTTCTACAATGGGGAGAGCCTTGGTTAGATCTATTCGCCACCGAAGAGAACGCGCAATGTCATCAGTTCTGCGCGTTGGAATTTCCAAGGCGGCACTCGCTCGGCGACGCTTTTCGTCGCGAGTGGAGTTGCGGTCTGTTGTACGCCTTTCCGCCTATACCACTTCTACCCAGAGTGTTGAAGAAGATTCGGCACCACCGGGCCCAAGTCATTCTTGTGGCTCCGGACTGGGCTCGAAGAGTTTGGTATCCCGAGCTACTCAGTATAAGCGTAGATCCCCCGATCCGTCTGCCTCTTCGGGAGGATCTTCTGTCGCAGCAGCAGGGGACGGTCCTCCACCCGAACCTGTCCAGTCTACACCTGCTTGCGTGGAGATTGAGCAGCGGCAGTTGATTCCTTTCGACTTGCCTCCCGAAGTTTGTGATGTGATTCTGGCAGCCAGGCGTCCCTCCACTAAGGTGGTATACGCCTGCAGGTGGAACAAATTTGTGGCATGGTGCACAGCAAAGGCTGTGGATCCCCTTTCTGCCCCTCTCTCTGAGGTCCTTCTGTTCCTTCTTTCTCTGGCCCAACAGGGTTCTGCCCTGGGTACCATCAAGGGTTATCTTTGTGCTATCTCGGCCTTCCTCAGGCTCCCTGATCAGCCCTCCCTTTTCAAGTCCCCTGTTGTTAACAGGTTCTTAAAAGGCATTACACACCTCTTCCCTCCTGTTCCGTTTGTGATGCCTCAGTGGGACTTGAACTTGGTTCTTACCTTTTTAATGTGCGCTCCCTTTGAGCCTCTACATAATTGTCCTCTTCGTCTTCTCTCTCTGAAGACAGCCTTTCTGGTGGCCATCACCTCCGCTCGGCGGGTGAGTAAGCTCCAGGCTCTATCTTGCAAACCTCCCTTTCTGTCTGTTCATCCAGACAAGGTTGTTCTTCGGACGCGTCCGTCCTTCTTGCCAAAGGTGGTTACTGCCTTCCACATTAGGCAGACCATCACTTTGCCTACCTTCTTTCCGCCTCCGCATCCTTCCAGAGAGGAAGAGAGGCTCCACCGTCTGGACCCAAAACGTGCGCTCTCCTTCTATATCGACCGCACAAAACACTTCCGGGTGGATGACCAGCTCTTTGTTGGCTACGTGGGCGCCAAAAAAGGTCGGGCGGTGCACAAACGAACCATCTCCCGCTGGGTTACCTTGTGCATCAAGACCTGCTATTCTTTGGCTAAGAAGGAGCCTCCTGTTGGGCTGCGTGCCCATTCCACCAGGGCAACGGCTGCTACCACGGCCTTGGGCCGCGGTGTTCCGCTGCCGGTTATCTGTCAAGCAGCTACTTGGGCCTCGCTGCACACGTTTACAAAACATTACTGCCTTGACAGTCAGGTCCGGAGGGACGGCTTCTTTGGCCGTTCTGTCCTCCAGGACTTCCTTGTCTGATCTTTGTTCGCAGACCCACCACCGGGGTTGGTATTGCTGGGGTATCTATTCTAAGGTAAGGAATCTGTCACTAACGTGTCTCTTTCAGATGCACAAGTTACTAACTTGTGTAACGATATATCTGTAAGAGACAGTAGTTAGTGACAGATTCCTACCGCCCACCCATCCTCCCCGTTCTGCGAACTGATTTCTAGGGTTAAGGACATCCCTTTCAGGGCCCTAGTATTTTTCAGACACCTATGTCAGCTTCTTGCATGGCTCTGCGTTCCTGGCGCGGAAAGTCGTGTACAGAACTGACGTCAGCGCGCAGGGGCGGCGTCTAAGTACTGCCCGCGACGTCATCCCGGCGATCACGACGCCGACGACAAACGCGGAGCCGCACGACGCCGCCTACCGACGCGCAAGGGTACTGCTACGCAAAAACTTTCCGGATCCAGCCTGACGCCTGGGGATATTCTAAGGTAAGGAATCTGTCACTAACTACTGTCTCTTACAGATATATCGTTACACAAGTTAGTAACTTGTGCAATACTGCGATAGCATTATCTTTTATGCTGTTACATAAATAACACAGACTAAAAATGCGAGTACTCATATGATGCGGTGCGGTGCTAAGCTAGTTCTACCCCAATGTACCTAACCTAACCTAAGTGTAGGACAAGGTATGAAGTAGGTGAAGTATTCCTTACTATGGTATACTAAGAGTATGTTAAGTCTAGTATGCCTAGTATGCCAAGAGTCCCTCTAGGTTCTTATCAGCTCCATACCTGAAGAATGAGAGAGGTTGGAATCTCTTTGCCAGACTCGAACTCCAACACCCCGCAAGGGAAGTCAGATCACTGGAAGCTGGAAGCTGGGCTCTCTGCGTGCAGGGAATGGCAGCGTCTTCTCAGTGCGTCAGGCCGGGATACGGGCTCCTCTGAAGTCGAGGTCTCCTCTAGTTTACAGGGGCTAGGGAAGGTATATTTATACCTGAGAGCACCTTAGGAATGTTAGCATTGACGTGAATTGGACAACGAAAGACGTCATGAATGAACCCCTAAGGAATAATGGTTCATGCATAATAGATGAGGCCTTGAAGAAATCAATAGTCCTGGGCTAGGGAAACTCCCGCAGCCTAAGGGTCTGTTCTTCATGAACTCGTTGTGACGTTAGGGTGGACGGATGTCAGAGACCATGCCTGTATTTGGAGTGCACAGTTTAATGCCTAAATAAGGCCTGGGATTCTATGCCTATATAAGGGCAGGGCGAATTGTGCCTATATAAGGACATGATATTGGAAAGCCCGTTATGGACACCCTAAGAGAAATACAACAGTATTGTCAGGCCTTCTTTAAAAATTCAGCTGGTCGGATACTTCTCTACATAGCTCAAGATGGGCATTGTCACAAGAAGCTTGAATTGCATTGTAATGTCAACACATGAGCTTCAAGCATTCTCTGGCAGACTCTAGGGGTTGTTCAGGAGAAGGATGCGCGGGCAATGCCTACGAAATGATAGGTGGGGTCAATGAGCCATGTTCACTTTCTAAATGCCCAGTTCCTTTTGCTTAATTGGTGAGTGGAGTCTGCATTCAGAGGACCACTGACTTAGGATGACTTATTAGGAAGCTCTGGACCTGCGCCCATTCCACCTCTTGCAGAAGCCCCATGGTCATGCTTGTGAGCAGTGTAGCTGGATGATGGTCTGGGAGAGATCATTACATTGGGCAGTCCTATCTATTCTGCCTTCCTGAGTGGCAATTGCCTTTTACCCACTGAAATCCTTCACTAAAAAAGGTTGGGCAGCAGGTGTTTTGAAACTGCGTACGGCGAGATCCGATCTTTAAATTGGGATGTTTTAAGCACATGGGTGCCTACTGAGTGAGTAAATAAGAACCATTTGTACAATGACTGTTAAGCATTCAGCTTAAGGGATGAACTGAAATCAGTGAAAATATTGTGCAGAACCTAATTTTCAACAGATGCACTTCACTTCAACCTGGCCTCCTAGGCCACCACTTCAAATCTCCACACAGATGTTGAGACCATATTGAAAGTTGGGGTGGGCGGAACTTGCCCAGTTTCACTCCACGAAATTCCACGGAGCAACATGAAAACTCAACGAGATTCCATGGAGCTCCATGAGTCGGTGGAATCAGCACATCCTACTGCTCGTGCTGATTTTTAGTGCCGGGAGCTTGTTTTGTGCTACAAAATAAGCGCGAATGGCACTACATGGTGTGCCAGAGGCCGTTGCTTGTTTGCTGCCGCTCAAGTAGTTTTTCTACTCGAGCGGCAGCTTTCTCACTGAGAACAGTTGTGACCTCCCTCGGTGACAAAATCTCGCCGGGTGGCATCCTAGCGGCCCAAAATTGCACTAGGTGATGCCAATTCTCGCTCGCTAACTTACCGTTTGTGAGCTGCGCCCCGAGAAAAAACTCCGCCACTTGGCGTTTGGCGGAGTTTTGCCAGAATTCCACGAACTCTGCCGGTGCAGCGGAATTTATTGCTCACCCCTAATTGAAAGACATCAGTAGATACTCCTGCACCAATTGAGTTATATTTCTTCAAAGCCAAACTGTCCTCTCCATTTTACAACAAACAGCACACTGAAGGCAAACAAACCATGTAAGAAAAAAGTCCAGGGGAATAACAATGCAGGAAGACTTGGTTACACTGAAACATCTTCGAGCCACCCACTGGCTGGTCATTACACATGCCAAATCACTACTTTAAGGAAAAAGATTACAGAACGCTGACAGTACATCGAAATACAAACACTCGAAACATCACCATGACAATGTCAGGCTGTATAACACCCAAGGAGACCACCTTCAGTACCTTCTCCTTTGATGAGTGTCAGGATATGATATGGCTTACAGGCATTGAAGGAATACCGCTGAATGTCATCTCATCATCCCTTGTGAAGGAAATCACTGGGAAAGCCATGTAACCTCTACTGAACAATGTTAATGCATCCCTCATCCAAGGTATCTTCCTGGAAAAGCAAGTCTGCTCAGACCCTGCCTTTCCGGACAAAATCCATCATCAATTCAGATGGCATCCCTAACCATCATAGCAAACAAGCTGATGGACGGAGTGCTGAAACGTTTCAACCACTCACCCCCAGTCACAGATCTGGGTTTAATCCATAGTTCTTTTGCTCACTAAGCCACCCCAGTTTGGACCCAGCCATATGCAAATCAATCTTGACCCTGTTCCTCATGGGAACAGTCCAGCCTGAACTGCCAGGCCAGGTCCTCCCTGCTAGCCATCATCCAGTCACTCAACTGCCATTTTTGAGTAAGATCCTGAGAAGTTAGTTGCCAATAGCCTTCTAAATGAAGATCAAAACAATGTTTTCCTGCAAGACTGTCAGTCTAAACTCAGTCACAGCACATTGCAGCCGGCTATCTTCCAATTGGTAGACAACTTTCTTCTAATCTCCCACTATGACAACCTGTCTTCTTGCTCTGCTCAACCGCTCTGTGATTGCAACATTTGATAATGCCAAAGTCTTGTTCGACGCCGCATAAGGCCAAATAGATTTACATTGATGAGAAATTTCATGTAAAGAACTGAGGTTAGCTCATCATCATATTCTTTTATTTCGGCTCATGTGAACCATAAAAGGTAATTACATACATTCATAACAGAAAATCACATACAATTGGGTATTTAAAAGGGTTAGCTATTCCATGCCTGAAAGCATTCCTTTCACCTGTGCTGCCCTCTAACACGTCATACTGTAACCAGTGATCTTGAACTTATAAAGGCAGCCACCGGGAGTCATTATTACCAGTAAAGACATCAGCATTCACCAATAGGTAGACACAGCCGAACTTCAAAATATCACCTGGCCACTGCATTGACTGCCTAAATCATTGCTACTCAGACACCCAACTTCATTTGAAAATAATATCAGGCATGGCATTAATCACTTAAATTGCCACCTTGTCACCACTCAGCTATGGGTGATCTATCTTCAAGCCGAACCCCAGCAGAAGGAATTTGTACTAGTATCCAATGACTTTAAAAACACTAGAGATAAATGAATGACTTGCCAAGGTCCAGAACTTGCCATCAAACAAAAAATCTCTTGGATTCCACGTTGACCCCAATCTTGCCTTCAAGACATATGTGCAGACAAAAAACAACCACCTGGCGCAGCTGAGTGCTACAGTAGGTGTAAACCTCTTACCAGAAGCTGATTTCGATACCATCTAATCACTGGTCCTTTTCCATCTCGATTGAGGCCCTCTTGACTCCACAGACAAGAGTTCAGCCGACCGTCTCATTACATGCCTTTATAAATATCTTAGAGTAGAACTAGATGTGAATACTATAGATATTCATGTATACATTTCACCATGTGTAATGCAATCATGCATAGTGTGGGAAGGTATACAAATACCCAAGACTAATTACTAATATAGATAAATATAAACTGCATACATCGCTGTTGCAAAGTCATCCTGTGCCCTGGGCACCCCCCTACTTTTTGCTGATTGATACTGGTGGTAACTGACTCTGACTGACCCTGGGCTCTGCCTAACCAGGCCCAGGGCCAGTGCAATACTGAAAGAGACACATTAGAATACAATTAAAACACCTACATACACTAGGGTACACAATGGTATGGTGGGGTACCCCTGTGATTGGCATGACCTACCCCATAAGCCCCTAATATATAATAGGGCAGGGGGATTGAAACTACCTAGAAGTCCCTAGTACCCTAGGGCATGGCAGTTTAGATGCCAGCAGCTCTTTTTGCACTTGCATGTGGGCACTGCTGAAGCCGGAGGTCAGTTTAAAAGCAGCCCTGGGTGCCAGGACTGCTTTTAAAAAGTAAATTGTGCCCAAACTCGACTTTGGGGTTTGGGGCACTTAAAAATGGATAACCTACAATGGTTTGGCATATTAGGGACCCCCAGGGTCTCCCCTAGGTATCCCAGGGGTGGGGGGTCAGGTATTTATAAGGTACACCCTTATAAAATGAGTTTTTATATGCCTGGGTAAAGTGAAATTTCACATTTCACTCCCCCCATTGTGGTAAAGTGCTGCTCAAATTCGACTTTGATGCTAGGAGCACTGTGGAGGGAGGATCTGCAATATTTCTACAGATTCAGAACCCCTAAAGTCTCCCCTAGTTGCACATGGGGTGTTGTTCCTGTAGATATAAGACAAGTACTTATAAAATATGTTTTTGTAAGTCATGGTGCTGGAAAAATGGCCCAAGTCATTTTTCCCATTGCAAATCCCCTGTTACATAGGTTAACATGGTAGGAAGTTATTGATTAATAACTCTTGATAGGAGAGGGCTAGAAGTGCCATTCAAAGACTTCCCCGAATGGTATTAATAAATTCCACAATATGATATTGTTGAATTTCTCCTAAAGTGTACATACAAGAAGTTATAAGACTTTCTTGTTTGTAAGTCCAAATTCAGCCTTCCAGTGGTCTGCCCTGATTGGTCAGAGTTAAGTGGATTAGCCAGGCTGCCTTGAAGAGGTGATAAAGAGCCCCTGGGGTCAACCAGCTCTGCTGGCAGGGCAGTGTACTGTTCCATAGGAATGCCAGGCCAGGGGGAGGAGTCGTAAACTATGTTCATCAAAGAGGAGAGCAGAGAACAGTGTCATTTACAACTCTGAACTTCCCACCTTAGGCAGATGGTAAGAATAAGGAAGGTATGAGCAGATGCAGGGGGAGAGTCTAAGTAAATTAGCCATCCTAGGGGTGTGTTTAGCCAGCTCTTACCTCCTTGCTGGAAAATCAGCCATTATGGATTTGGAAGATTTGATGCACTCTGGGACAAAATAATGCCACACTCCACAGGATGTGGTCATATATTGGAGGAGTTACCCTGCTCCCATTGGTCAGAAGTGACCTTCTGCCTGACCCAGAGAACTTGGAATACGTATCTGAGAGGGGCAAAGCCTCTCAGATCTGCTGCTTGAAACTTACTGAAGCAAGACAATGCCAAGCTGAGAAGTTTTGCTGTGCAAAGATTTCTAAGGCCTGACCTCTGAAGACTGCACCATCTGAAACTACAGCCCTGTGGATTATCTTGCTGAAAAGGAACTAAAGAGTGGACTCCCTGAAAGCCACAGGTTAAAAGAGCTCATCTGGAACATCACCAACTAAATCTGCACCTTGGAGAACTACCAGTGGATTTGTAAGGGTGACGTCCAAGTGGATTGTGGGAACTGAAGTCCTCAACTTTCAAGGACCATCTTGGAGCGTCCAGACCCTTGGAGTGAGTTTGAGACACTTTGGGACCCTTTGAGGAACTTCAGGAAGAAGTTCGAGAACTTTGGAGGAACTTTGAAAAAAAGCTCCATAGAGGGACCGACTCAACCTGGTCAGCCAAGCCGCCTGCCTTCAACCGTGAGCCGGCCAATACACCCAGGTTCGTCCCGCTAAAAGCTCCGTCGGTCCAACTTCCAGAGTTTGACTGGGACTATAAGAAATCTGAAGCCGGCGAACCCTCACCAGATCCGGCTACATGAAGAGCATCGAGAGACCCAGCGAGAAAAAGCTCCAGAAAAGTTTCTAAGTCCGCTTGTAGAAAAGGTGACCGGGAGCAACCGCAAGAGCCAAGCCGCCTGCCTTCCATTGCGTGTCGGCCTGGGCTCCTGGGTTGCCCCGCTGAAGCGCTAAAGAAAAAGTTTCTAAGTCCGCTCCAGGGAAGTTGACCAGGAGCTCGTCGAAAGGCAATCCGGCGAACCCTCACCGAATCCGGACTGGCTGGGAGCTTCGAGGGACCTCGGGGAGAAAAGCTCCAGAAAAGTTTCTAAGTGTGAAGGTAGAAACTGAGACCGGGACCTGCCGCGAGCTGTAGCCGCCCAGGGCTCCATCGTGGTCGGCCTGAAACTTTGACTTTGACCCGGTCTATTGCGAGCAGGTATCCCAATATGGTGCTATAATCTTCTAAGTGCTATATTTTGCTAAATCTTTGAAAATTCATATCTCCGGTTCCCTACATTGGATTTTTGTCGTTTTGGTGTTATTTTAAAGATAAAATGTTTTCCTATTTTTATAAATTAGTGTTGGATTTTTATTATGTGTTGTGTCTTAATTATTTACTGAATTGGTGTTTTTAAATGCTTTACATACCTGTCTTTGAAGTTAAGCCTGTCTGCTCGCAGCCACGTTACCAAGGGTTGAGCATGGGAATAATTTTCTAAGGCCTATGCTGAGTCCTATCATGTGTTAGTGGCCTTATTGCCAGTGGCAGACCTACATTTGCCCCTACCAATAATCCACTTTCCAACAATCGCCATTTACAAAATGTACCACCATATCTTGGTCCTCTGCCATTCTCAGTGTGTGACTACCACATGATCTCTTGCCTGCACTAAAAACTTTTTGCCATAGATGTTTAACCAAAGCGCAGCAAGTCTGGTTCCATGCATGCACACAAGCCTCAACTCTGCCCATTCAGGGGGTCTGGGACCACTTGCTTGTGCCCAGCGATTCCTTATCATGCACCTCGACCTTGATGTTTTAATATTTCTTCATGATTTTTAGGTCCAGCCTATTAGGCACTGTATGTACTGTCTGTTGCAAGGCATATGGTGGCATACCAAGAGCATAGAGGGGCTTGGAGCCTGCCCATTGCTAACATTGGTTGGCTATCCATGTCATTCTCATTTGCCTGCTTCTTATTCATAGCCCAACTTGTTCAATCTTGTGTTTGTCCCGCTCATGGAGCATTGCCTCTTTAAAATCACTTTATTTGGCTTCACTCCTTGCTTTTCAAGCACTACATTTTTTGTTTAGAGTGAAGCACTTCATTAGAGTCCATGTGTTTTCAAGCTATCTCTCTTGTGCATGTCTCTTTCCCTGTACTCTTTGTTGCTCTCTGTTGCCCGACTGCTTCTCTCCACCCTCCTCAGGGACATCTTAAGAATTTTTAGGGGCCCTGGGCCAAATGTAGTTTGGGGGCCCCTGTGTGGAGCAGCTTTGAATTTATGATCCAAATTCAGCTCTTTCATGCCCTTTTGGCCAGGTCACTGACAGTGCAAAGGCACAATCATCCAAATGCTAAATGTTTTTACATCTAATATTCAGGAATAATGACATGTGTTTTCAATATTGTAACACAGCAGCAGCTCACTAATATTACTGCAAATCACTGTGACACCCTCCCATTTCTTATATGTGAGGTCCTGTTTTGAGCTAAAAGAAACTTTTATATGGATGTTGCATGAAAACAGTATTTAAAACAATCTATTTATTAATTATTAAATGTCATCAGGGCAAGTTTCTCTGCAGAACATACCTGGCTCTATCAGTGGGCCCCATGGAAAGCTGGGGCCTGGGCCAGACCCCACTTTGCCCATGCCTTAAAACGTCTCTGACCCTCCTCCCTCTTGCGCTCGCCCGTGTGCTTCATCCCATTGTTTCCCCCAACTCACGGCCCCTATGTTGCTTTCCCCCAACCCCATGTTGCTTTCACTCTCACCATTTTTGTTTTAATATTGGGGAAATCAAAATTTTGTAATCCGGACCAGAAGACCATAAAACAAGCCCACAACCAACAAAAACAAGCATTGGCATAGCCAATAGGTCTCGCCTTTGGGACCTTATGTATTTAGCCAGAACTTTTGGCTATGTTGTAGAGTATTGTGGCTGCTGTGCATTATGTTGAAAAGTTATAATAAAAAGTGTTAAGCATTTTTGTTACCTATACAAACGAAGACAACATTATATACAACTGAAAAACCTGATTAAAAAAAGATTTTAACATAAAAAATGTCTTCTACTTTTTTTGTACTTGCACTGCTGGCAAATTCTTCCTGCCTGTTCTCATGCTTGTTTGTTATAATTTTTTTGTTATGGGGGAGCGCGACATAAATAACGGGGGAGTGGATGTTGGAAAACAGTAATTTAATTAGAACACGAGCAGCGGACGGACACTAGGGAAGAATCAACAGATGCCAGATTCCAAGGGCAGACTGACGTGATGCTTAGGTGGTGCGCTGATGCAAAATGGTGATGGTGAATGATGTTTGGTGCTCAGGTGGTGACACTATATGGTGTGGATTGGAGGTATGTTGTGGATTGTGGAGTTGTGGAGTTGAAATATGTTGTTTGGTGTGTAATTATGTGGTGTGTATTGGAAATGTGTGGAGTTGAATTGTGTGGCCTGGAACTGTGGTGTTGAGTGAAATTATGCTTAGTGAAATTGTGTCATTGTGTGGAGTGCATTTTGCATTAAGTGCAGTGTAATTATGTAGCATATAATTATGTGGCACTGAGTGGTATTGTGTGGAGTGTATGTTGCATTCAGTAGAGTGTAATTATGTGGTGTGTAATTATGTGGCACTGAGTGGTATTTGGAGTGTATGTTGCATTGAGTGCAGTGTAATTATGTAACATATAATTATGTGGCACTGAGTGGTATTGTGTGGAGTGTATGTTGCATTCAGTAGAGTGTAATTATGTGGCGTGTAATTATGTGGCACTGAGTGGTACTTGGAGTGTTTGTTGCATTGAGTGCAGTGTAATTATGTAGCATATAAGTATGTGGCACTGTGTGGTATTATGTGGAGTGTATTTATGTTGCATTGAGTAGAGTGTACGTATGAGGCGTGTAATTATATGGCACTGAGTGGTATTATGTGGAGTGTATTTATGTTGCATTGAGTGCAGTGTAATTATGTGGCGTGTAATTATGTGGCACTGAGTGGTATTATGGGGAGTGTATGTTGTATTCAGTAGAGTGGAATTAAGTGGCGTGTAATTATGTGGCACTGAGTGGTATTATTTGGAGTGTATGTTGCATTGAGTGCAGTGTAATTAGGTAGCAAATAATTATGTGGCACTAAGTGGTATTGTGTGGAGTGTATGTTGCATTCAGTAGAGTGTAATTATGTGGCTTGTAATTATGTGGCACTGAGTGGTATTTGGAGTGTATGTTGCATTGAGTGCAGTGTAATTATGTAGCATATAATTATGTGGCACTGTGTGGTATTATGTGGAGTGTATTTATGTTGCATTGAGTAGAGTGTAAGTATGTGGCGTGTAATTATATGGCACTGAGTGGTATTATGTGGAGTGTATTTATGTTGCATTGAGTAGAGTGTAATTATGTGGCGTGTAATTAAGTGGCACTGAGTGGTATTATGGGGAGTGTATGTTGTATTCAGTAGAGTGTAATTGTGTGGCGTGTAATTATGTGGCACTGAGTGGTATTATTTGGAGTGTATGTTGCATTTAGTGCAGTGTAATTATGTAGCATATAATTATGTGGCACTGTGTGGTATTATGTGGAGTGTATTTATGTTGCATTGAGTAGAGTGTAAGTATGTGGCGTGTAATTATATGGCACTGAGTGGTATTATATGGAGTGTATTTATGTTGCATTGAGTAGAGTGTAATTGTGTGACGTGTAATTATGTGGCACTGAGTGGTATTATGGGAAGTGTATGTTGTATTCAGTAGAGTGTAATTGTGTGGCGTGTAATTATGTGGCACTGAGTGGTATTATTTGGAGTGTATGTTGCATTGAGTGCAGTGTAATTATGTAGCATATAATTATGTGGCACTGAGTGGTATTGTGTGGAGTGTATGATAGAGAAAGCCAGAGACAGAGATCATGGGAGGCTGCGAGTGTCAGTCGCTGGTAGGATGAGGGGGGTAGATTGGGACAGGGATAGATACTGATGTGCAGGGATGAGCGGGGGAGAGAGACCATGGGAGGGCGAGGGTACCAGACACTGGTAGGGTGAAAGAGGTAGATTGGGACAGGGATAGATATTGATGGCCAGAGATAGGCGGGAGGGGGACTTCGGAGGCCGGGAGTACCTATGCTGGGTGCGAGAGGCGAACTGAATGAATATACAAGGATAGCGCTTAGATAGGAAGGAAGAGAGCGACATGCACGTGGGATGCCGCGAGTGTCGTGCACACCCCCTCACACTGTCCCACCTGCTCTCTGCAGCGTCCGCCGTCGGCGGCTCTTCGTCCCGGCTCACGCAGCCTGCACGCTGCCCTCCGACGCCACGGACACCCCGGCAGTGCGGAGATACAGCAGGTGTCATAGATAGGCGAGCCCTCTGCCCGCCTTCCCGCGGCAGGCCCTGCCCACCCCGGGGAGGCCTCGGCAGCTCCAGCCCGGCACCGACAGGCGTGTCTGCCACAACGGAGGGTTTCGATTCTCGCATGAAGCATGAAGTGCTTGGAGAGCGGCAAAGCAAGGGCGAGGCGCTGGCCTTGCTGCTGGAACAGCAAAGGATACAGGCCAGGGACTGGAGCTCACAGTGAGGGCTGTCTGCAGGCTCGAGGCGCTGCAGGGCAGCACTGAAGCACACAGTGAGGGCTGTCTGCAGGCTCGAGGCGCTGCAGGGCAGGACTGAAGCGCACAGTAAGGGCTGTCTGTAGGCACCAGGCGCTGCAGGGCAGGACTGAAGCTCACACAGAGAGCTGTCTGCAGGCACGAGGCACTGCAGACACGAGGCGCTGCAGGGTAGGACTCCGGTGCAGTGGCAGAGCGTTGTTTGCCGGGGGCATTGGATCGCTTTTGCGCGAGCACCAGTTACACTACATATGTCACGTTCATTTGTAGGCTGGGGGAAATTCAGTGATTTGCCCAGAATCACGGGATGTTGAGCCGACGCCGAGACTCGAACCTGATTCCCCAGTTCCGAAGTCGGCATCTCTGGCCCTGACGCCACATCCTCAGCCTGTTCGTTCCTCTCACGTCAGGAACATCAAGAGGACTGTACTTGGGGTGCACTGCAGCCATGTGTGCAGGCCCCCAGCACGGGGAGAGCTAGAGTGTTGCTGGCAGAGCAGTGTGGACCCCAGCACCAGAGTACCCGGATGTAACAGAGATACCCGCTCCTGGGAACGACTCCCCCTCGGATCTAATAAACTGAAGAGCTGCGGCAAACAGAGCAACGCAAGAAGGAAATGAAAATAAGTTATTTCATAATCATATTTGCTACTTACTGCTAAAAACAAGCAGTGGGAACAACAGACGCCCCAAGCCATGGGAGCCAGGTTCGGTAAAGCGTTTCCGAGATCACAAGAGTCCATGGAAGAGAGATGACGAGTGTGCCCGTAAGGAAGCCTCTATTCACAAGTACGATGGGCCATGGAAAAAACCCTGGGTTGAAATAACTCACCAGTCCAAGAACAATAAATAATGTATTTATTCATTCTGTGAGGCGCCTAACCACCAGCAGTAAACACCCCTGATTGCCACCCCTTGAACCCCGAAATCAGCGACCACGTCCTAATAAACAAGCCCGGGAGTGGTGCGCGCGCGCGCTTGTGCCCGCCGCTGCAGGCGAAAAACCAGCGCGACCAGCGCTGACCGCCATCGCGCCATCTGTTTCCAATTAACGTGAACGCGATAATTGGAAACAGATGGCATTAATGCTCGCTCCCGAGCACCCTAGGCCAGGGAACAAAGAAGGTGGGACAATCACCCGCCTTGGACCAATTGTGTGCTGTCTTTCTTAGAAAGTCGCATGCAAAGGCCAATTGCGGGTGATAAAAAAAAAAGCACACGCACGAGCGTGTATTTAGAATTTAAAAGCCCTTACTAAAGCCTCCATGGGCAGCGCATGCGCGCTGGCTCAGGTGAGACCTAAAAACGTCCCACTCACTGACCTGTCAGGCCAGCCCTTCAGGCACCCCCCAATTGCCCTGTAGCCTATCGGCTAGTCTAACCCTTCGTGCTTGATATTTTTTGTTTGCCTTGCTCTTTCAGAAATGGATCTTGCTTCTACATCTCGCTGTGAGCTTTTCTTCAAAACACCCAAACTGCTTCTTTATCAACAGTGTTTCAGTGAAATTCAGCAAAAAGCACAATATAGAGCTTCAACATATATGGAAGCAAAATGCCGCCGCAATAGCTCTATATCCCTCACATACCTGGTGCATCCACACACGTCACGCCTGGTTTACAAAGCCATTATCAGACAGTCCCAAAACACCTGAGCCATTGTGAGAGCCGAACCAATTTGAAGCTACTTCCCTTTAGGGTCAAAAAGATAGTGGCTTGAGCGGCAGCACTTTAGACTGCTCTTGCACTGTATCCTAAGAGGGTTGCTAGACACTGTACCATATTATTTTTTCATGCGGCACCCATATTGTATTCAGGGCGGCTCCTCCGTAATGGCGGAGGAGCGTCACCCCACTGCTCAGAGACAGCAGATAAATAAAATGATCATAATTCAATGTTATTAGCATTTTATTTATCACTGTACTCTGAGCCGCAAAGCCGATGAGTCTAGGGCGGGGTGGGGCTCAGCCATGGCAGAGCGGAGGAGTGGTAGGAGGCGCTGTAAGTGCGCATGTAGGTTTGGCCGGCCGTCTTAGGCTGGCCAAACAGACATGAGCACTTAGGTTTCTTCGAACCAGCTGCATTCTACAGCCTGATGGAGAAACGGCACAGACTCCCTGTGCCCGAGAGAGCGTCAGACCAGCCCGCTCAGGCCAATCCCGGCATTTCTCTCATGCTAGGTATAGCATTAGAGCAGCGTTTGTATTGGGTGGGGAGCCTGTGCTTTGTGCCCCAGCACGAGAGGAGCAACGAGGTGGCCGGCAGCATCAGCAGGAGCGGGAGTGGCAGGTAAGTCACTTTATTTTATTTTTATTCCTCCCCTAACACCCTGCGCCACCCTACTACTTTAGACTGGCGGCAGCCACCACTGATTGTGTTACTGTCTTTCTATATGTGTAATTTCTCTCTTAAATTCAACTTGTTTCTGTATTTCTCTTACATTTAGATGTTTGCTATTAAATGTGTTACTTACTTTGGATACATACTGTTTTAGTTTTGTGTATCACTAGGGAGCCATGAAGATTCATTGATGGCAAGAGTTTCTGTAATAGTTACAAAAGACAGTGTTTGCCTGTAATTTACCAATATAGCTAAGTTAATTTATTTGAACTAAAACTTTTATATAAACCTGAAGATTTCATGTTATGAAAAGATTCTATCTTCAATTTAGGGTTCTGTGGCGCTCTGCAGTACTGCTTATCCTATGATTCGTACTCCTTCCTTAACTCATGCACTCTCAGCGGAGGGCCCAGAGCAGTGTGAACTGGTGCAAAGACCTCGCTATCGAAAGGGACCACATATCTGTTTTGACTATAACTTGATGGTAAGTGGTCATTGGGTATGGTTGGCGGAACATCGGTAAGGTCTATTGGTGTGCAGATAATCATCATTGTAAGGATTGACCAAGTCCTAGTGGAGAATGAGGGCGTCTATTTTTCAAAGAGTTTGGTATCATTGAACAGCATCAAGTCAGCCTGCTGAAGACGGCATGAGGCTACAATGATGCATGTGGAGAAGGGATATGTGTCTTGAGCAAATGATGATGCTGATGGGGGATTAAGTGCGACCTCATTGAAGTGTACATGATCAATTATGTGAAAATTGTATGACACTCTTGAGTTGCTTTGGCAGTTGAGCTAGCTATTCCGTACACTTAATTCAGAGGCATTGGGACATTAAGTCTAGAAAATTCTTGATCAATGTACATTTGAAATAAGATGTGGAAATCCATCGACATACTTCATGTGTTTGTCCCCATAACTTGGTTTATGTATGTTGCATTCACATATGTGGCATTGGTATCAGTGATTACAAAACAAAGGCCAAGATTCACCAGGGCATCTTGTAGGTGTTAGTGCAACGCACAGCAAATCAAAGCGGCAGCAGTGATTAAGTATCCAGCGCAAAGGGGTTTTGCACTGGAAAGGCACCCTTCTCCCAGTGCCAATTCCACTTTGCACCGCTTTCGGTCAATGGGTTGTTACTATGGACAGATCAGTGCAAACACCTGAATGTTTTGATGCAAAGCCTGATAAACTAAGATAGTCTTGCAGGACTTTGCATCAAAAACGAATGCCAGTGAAACCAGATGCATTGCATTGATGTCCCAAAGAAACAGATGCTGTGCTTTTGTGCTGGAGGGCACAACACGCATTCACTGTATGTGAACCCTCTACAGTTGTGTACATATTTATACTGGAAGGGTTTGCCTCCAGTACCAATTTTACGCAAGACAGTGTACACTGTGGAGGCTGTGCAACTTGCAAGGCAGTTTGTTTCTGCAAGCGCAGGCAATGACACCAATAGCAGACCGGTCTTTGTAGATATGACTAAGTGCTGTGTTTTCCCCTTGACGCAACAAAGCACAGCACATTTGGATACTGTGCTGCATTGTGTGAAATCTTAGCAAATTTGGGGCGAAGTGTGTCACTCTTGACATGTCCGAAAGCGGCATTAGGTAAAATTGGTATATAGGAAGTGTTTTATTTCAAAGACTATGGTTTCAGACATTAACTTCTGATGTTTAAGCCCTGATATTTAGGAATTAATGAGATTATGTTAGTGTGATAAGTGTTATGAAGAGCAGGGATAACTTATTGAATTGTAAATTGGCCCATATTGTGGAAACCAGTAAGAGTCAATTACAGTAGCAGAAAGAGGATCCTTTTTTATGGTTTTGGGTCAGTCAAGTGTAAAATGAGCCCAATAATTGATCGATGTATTGCAAAATGTGGGATACTGACTTCTATTGAATAATTCTTGTTTATACCTAAAGTAAGGTCTTGTAAGTCTTTCTCAGTTAGTGGTTATCTGCAGTCCATCTAAAAGGCCTCTGTTCTTTCTTTCTTCTCACCAGGAGGATACCTCAGACTGTGGGAGTGGAGCATCCTTCACAGCATCCTTGAGCCTTTTGTTGTCGCTTCAGTTTGTCGTCATCTCTGCAACCATCAGCTGGGATCCACTGCGTTTGTCCTCCTGCCTTTAAGTCCTTTTCCACTGTGGATTCCTTATTTTGTTTGTTTATGAATTGATTTGGTTTCTCCCCCGTTTGGATTGTGAAGGTTATGGAGGGTCAGCTTCCTATTTCCTACACATCCTTCTTGTCAAGGCAAACATGAGAACTTCTTGTGTCTTGCACACTGATGCTGGTTGCCAGGGAAATATGTGAGGACTGCCTGTTTCCTACACATTGGGATCCGTTACAGTGGAGATCACATGAACTTCCTGCGCCCTGGTGATAGTAGTTACCATGACAAGTGAGAGCACTCCCTGTTTTCCCTGCAGGCACTTTGGGATTTTTCTTCTAGTTTAACTTTGTTTCCACCTTCTTGCTACTTAATCCTGTCTCTCCCCTCCTGGGATCGAAGCAAATCAAAAGCTTGTGGACCGCCCTCTAGTTCAAATAAGGGAACAAAAAGGCTGTCCTGCAGTGCTGTTAGGCCATGGTATCAACTTTTAGATTCTCAAGGAAAGGGAGCAGCGGTCCCACATATCGGAAAGACCTTGTGGTACCAGGAGAGAATTCATCAAAAATCGCATCCAGGAAAATATTTCCATTGTTGAAGTCTGGAAGTATTTAATCAAAAAAACAACGAAAACACAAATGAAAAGAAAATGGTATGCTATTGTGTTTGAGATAATTTGCCCGCAGCCTTGCCCTCGCATCCAAAAAAGAAAAAAAAAAGAATGTGATGGTTTGCCAAAAGAAGACTTTGATCACAATCACCTTTCTACCAATGTGACTTCTTGAACTTTAAGAAAACAGAAGTCACCGGTTGATGATTGGATGACCTCTTAGATGGTCATCGATTCATTAAAACTTCTTCAGTGGTCACTGTGACAGTATTACTACTTCAGAAAGTCACTGTATCGTGGCTTTGTCGTGTTACAACCACGCAGTCATACAATCGTGGGTTTTGCACCAGTGGTAACAGCATCAGATTTGCTTCAGTGATATAAGAAACTATGATAGAATCAAAAAAGGTGAATATGAAAAGATGACTTGATAGTCACATGATCTAACAAAAAGTTGCATTGTTGGTCTTGTGCTCCTATCATGGTTGTGTAGTAGGTCACACAACCATGAATTATTTGTCTCCATTTCTAACTGGGCAGCTCTAGTGACATTAGCACACACAACACAAAAAAGGGGAAGACTGGGCTCTGCGACTTGGGAATACTACATATATATATATATATTGGGTTGCTGAGTACTACAGTATTTAATTTTTGTGAAGGTTGAACAGATAAGTGTAAGAACTGCGTGCCTGGTGAACAGTTCCAAAGATGGAGGCTTGGAGAAGGTGCCCTTCTTGGCACCAGTATGGAAAAAACAGGGCCAGTAGCATACAAGTGACTGGTTGACTCATTTTCCGGATGACCTGGAAATGTTGCCAAATGATAGATTATATGACCCGTGTAAGATTGTGGGTGAAGAAGTACTGCCATGCATCACAGTAACATTATAACGATAACTAGACCCATGCTAGCAAGCTTTATCAATGTATTAGAGTGTACCACATGGATAGGTTGTGCAATCTGTTGATTCTTATGGTCCTAGAATCACTTTAGTTCCTAGCAAATCTTTTTCAATGAAATTCCACTGTAAAAATGGACCATCCGCACTGTAGAGATAATTAGAACTTCTCTTTTTGGGTCAAAACTCAAAGTATCATACCCACTTTGAGGTCATCCACTGTTTAGAAACCAATTAGAACATTCAATTACTCCTCCCCGCATTAGATCATATCTCCTTTAAAATATATATATTTTTGAAGATGGATTTACTCATATTCTTAAAGTCATTTGTCTCCCAATCTCAACAATTGGTAACTTCAGCAACTTTGTATGGCAGACCAGAAAAATGCACTTTAACAATGTGTAGGGTGCAATCATGTTCAGCCTTCCACTGTAACCAATAGTTCTGTGCCAAAATTTAGCAAACATTGGGGTATATTTCATAAGGTTTGCGCCGACACTCGTTGGATCGGTGAAATTCACACTTTGCTCACAGGCTTTTAGAACATAGAGCAAATGGCCAATACCTTTTGCATTGGTTGCACTACCCAAGTTCATACACAAACCTTTACAAAATATATCTTAATGAAATACTGAAAAATTTACCTCCTGCCCCCCCTCGCCCCCATGGCTAAATATATGGATGAAAGGACTGGAAATGGAGGCGTACTTGTTTATTAAACTTATATTTTATCCTCACATCTCTGTGAAGTATGCTTAGGCCAATACAGGTAAAGATCTAGCTGTGCTTGGTCTGTCAGACAGCTTTCTGTGGCTGACCTACATCACCTGCCTTAGGAAGCACTTTGGTCATCTCCTTTCTGTGCTTCATAGGAATTGGACTATGATCCCTTCTTAGCCACCTTTTGAAGATTATTCATTAACGGTAGGGGGAGTCATGCCCACAGGCAAGCTTTAATAGTTTCTTCTTGGCTTAAGAGTAGTCCCTACAGACATTACTTTCCTGACAACCTGTTTTCTCTACATCCAGCCTCACCAAATTACCTCGACTATGATTCAAAGAACAGTTCAGCATGATTAATAAAGACATTCTGAAATGTGTTACTCACTGGTTTACACATTTGTTTAAGAATAACACAAATGTACAAATCTACACCCAAAAGTTTCCAGGAGTACATTTTAAATGGGAATTCTAAAAAGATTTCAGAATAATTTTGGCATGCATAATTGTACAGAGTACATTTATGCTTGTGAAAATGTCTTGCATTCCCACCCGGAAACAGGTTTCTGAAGTAGGCTCCTCCTTACCTGATGACCAGAATGTTAATCCTAGTTCCCTCTAAGGTTCTGGAATCATAATACTTGTACATAGGTTAATAGATTGATCAACACCTTGCCAAAGGTGTCAAAAAAGGGCTGTCTCCACTACGACCCGCATGCCAAAGATTGTGTTAATGAATAGATCATCGCTGTTCTGGTACTGGGTTCTGCAGATTCCATATGACAGATCCTACCGCTACTTTAAATCTGCAGTTTGTTTTCCTTTCGCTTCTATTTTTGTCACCATTGTCAAAATGCAGAATTCAAAGATCGCAGTCAGAGTTCTTGGATGCAGACGTAGATTTGTGTAATTATAGCCAGTCGTCCTCTGCGGTGGGCTATTCTTCACCTACACCAATATGGCTAACTCAAATGCTTGTTCCCAGCCCACTTCCCAATTCTGAGCACCCTTCGTTGAAATAGCCTATTGTCACCTTCATTATCCCTTGTAGTCCTTGGCAATGGCTGCAAAGAGCATGTTTCATTTCCTCCACAAGTTGTCTTTTATTCACCAGAAAAATCCTACTCACATCATCTGAGAGGACATTTTGGGGGGTTTCTTTTGCCTTTCACTCAATAATCAGTTACCGTCCTTTGAACAAAATTGAAACCTAAAGGATTACTGGCCGATTCTCATACTGAAATGACAAAATCTTTGAAAAATTGTTGCATTCTCAACGAGTGTTGACAAAAACAGAGTAATATAATATAGGCTTAGAGCAATGAGTCTGTCAGTTGGTTAAATAGAATCCTCTTGAGGACAGAGCATTGTTGGTGACGCATCCATAGTGACTCACAAGATTCATGCCCAGCCTCAACAAAAAAACAGGACTTGGAACCTCACACCCAGAGGATAAAAATGGGATAAGCCTTCTATTAAAGACTTATTTTTCATTTTCTAAAAGGCGTAAAAGTCTCTAAACCCAACTTCTCCCCTGATCCACCTGAAAACAAAAGTGTTAATATCAGAGAAGTAGCTAGAGTCTCATCATGCTAAAAATGGATTGACATGTAGTCAGATGTTTTGCAAAATGCCATTAATCATTGAAGGAAGCCAGGTTCTGAACTCATTGCTTAACGTCTCTGGATACAGAATACAGCGCAACAAATGATGAGACTGTATCTGTTAATGTTATCAGCCATGCAAATTGAACGTTGAATATGTTACTTCGTGAAAGGTGCTTGTTCTTTGTTGCTACCCATGGAGACAAATATTTTGGAAAGCCGGGTCAGTAAGACAGGTCAGAGGGAAGGCCTAGCCATCCACTTTGGCCATTTCACTGCTATTATGGGTATTTAGACTGTAAGTAAGAGGAATGAGATGGACAGGTAGACAGCTCTTCTCCCTGATAATGCTCAATAGAGACCCATGTTTAGTGAAGACCAGAAAGTTGCAAAGCATCAAATCTTTGCTTCAGTGCTCTGAAGCCCTCTGGCGGTGTTTATAGCATCCTGGATTTTTATGTTGTGCCTTCCATGCTGTTGCATTTTTTGTCTGACCCAAAATGTCAGAGACTGGGTAATTGACCTAACATGTTATTTTAAAAACATTTATGTTAATTCTCAATATCTGTAATCATTAAAAGCCACAACTAGTCACAGTTAAGGGCCTTATGAGACTCACAGTTCTAGTTGCACACCATTTATGTTATTTTCAACAGCTGCAGTTATGCCAAGTCTGTAAATCTCATCAGTTCTTAAAACAGGAAATTGAGATTGCTTGTGATTTGGCTAGAGACAGGAAGGCCTTAGCCTTTACTAAGTGTGCAGTGGTGGTAAGAAAAAGAATGACTCAATTCTGACAGAACTTGTGTGTGGCAATCATCTTCATAAAAGTAAGAAATAATGTCTGTAAAGGAAATCAACCTAGTCCTCTGCACAATTCAGTTCTCAGAGGCACTCATGAAATCCTCTAGTTGATATACAAACACTTCTTCTGGACTCCATAAGCTTGTTATTGTAGCATTGGCAAGGACATGGTGTCTATATGTATTACTTCACAGTAAAAAATGAGACAGGAAATTTAACTCTCGTTTTAGGTGCTTATATGCCAACCATTAGCTAGCCATGGACAGGATGTAGATCATAAGAATGCACATATATTGGAAGTTGTGCAACACATTTGGACTTTGCTCAGTTGATCCACTACATGCATACTTTCATATTCTATTTCTGAAAGTCACAGTTATCTTGAACTAAAAGTCTTGATTTTGCACCACAAGTCTATGACCCTTGCATTCAGCCTGAATGCAGTCCACGGTTGTTTGCCACAGACCAGATTTGTCTTGTCATCAAAATGCCAGGCTTTACCTATATCTATCTATCTATCTATCTATCTATCTATCTATCTATCATACCATCATTCATCTTACTACCATGGCATTTCCTGTAAGGAGAAATCTTCAGTCTTTTAGGATGTAAGCTGACTACCCAGCAATGAAGCACTTACTTCTTCACAGCCTTCCAAGAAAATATAGCCTGGTAGAAATACACCCATGTCATATTCTGTTAGAAGGAACAAGACTTGCATTCATTGTCACCAGGACAATTCCTTCAAAGCAATCTATCTTGTGGAAATAAAATATGTGGAGGTAAGGAGACACAGCAAACTACAGCATGCATAGACATATATACCCTCAACTTCTTTTGGTTCAACTTCCAATCCCCATATTTATTAGCAGGACTAACTTAAGGTGCAATCTGATGACATTTTGGGTTGGCGGAGGCGGTGCTCTCTAGAAGGTTCTTTTGGAGCAATTCATCTCCTTTAAGCAACAGACATTTCTCCGCATTGACTCTATTCTGGCTCTGGAGGCACCCATGGACCGGCGCACATCCCTTGCTCTAGAGCAAACTCTTCTGTCTGAGAGAGAGGTCACTATTTGCACCTGCATTATTATTTCTGGTTGTAAGGATAGTTCTGATAATACTAAACCTTTTGATATCTCCATCTGCGATAGTTGAATTTCCAGTTCCAGTTCCTTATTTCTCCATATTTGTAAAGCTGGATTAGGGTTTGATACAGGGCAATGCAGAATCATCATGGTAATATTAAACTTTTACCACCTGCCCAGATGACAGTTACACACAGACTGAATCTGTACTGTATTAAGCAACCACCATGGCATACAATACTTCATTATTTGTTTTTTTCTTTTTCAAATAATTAATTAAAATCCATGTCGATATTTTAAAGTGCATTTTACTTAATGTTAGGAAACTGCCCTTAAAATATATTGGGTCATTGAAACAGTCATACTTAAGCAACCTGCTTTTAAATTGGAATCTAGTGATCTTATAGATTATTATGTAATTGATGAGGCTTGCTGATTTTCCCAGGATCCCTATTTATGTAATTTACATTGCTTTCAACTGGGATTATTTTTTTCATGCCGTTTTCATCACAATGGCACTCTTAGCTTTCCTTGTGAAGCCTGAGATTACCCAGCCTGTCTTGTTTCAGAGTTCTTGCTTCTCTAAATCAAAAAAGCTGTCAACAATCTGGATGTGACATAATCTCTTATGTTTTTCCTCAAAAGAAACATTGATGTAAGATTTCCCTTATTGGGTTTATTCCTTATATACACAAAAGAAACCAATTTACCAGAAGCTCTACAGGTAATATTTTGCAGAAGGGTATTGCAGGCCATATGATGGCATTATTATGATGCTATTAAAGGGATAACTGTAATGAAATATCGTCAGAGGGTGATGGGTGGAGAAACAACAGTCAAAGGCAAGAAATGCAAGAAAAAATTGAAGATTAGAAATTACATTTTTGATCTGTTTCCAAGATTTTTCTTCAGTGTGTTACATGCCAATCCCAGCGAGTACAGGTTGAACATGTAGATTTCCAGAAGTATGTCTCACTAAGGAATATCCTATCAGCTTTGGGAACTATATCACATTCCTTTGTTCCAAGTATCCCTTTTCCAGCGTTGTTGCTGAGTTTTGTTAAGCTGCTCTTAGTAACCAGTTCAATTTACAAACAGAGCCTATTTTTATGCCTTCTCTCGGCCACTGTCACTTTCCTCGGTTGTCTATTCGAGGTGGTCCGGAATAGTACAAAGGCAGATGTAAAACAAAGGAAAAGTTGATTTGTAATTTAATATTTCCCTGTTGAGTAAGATATGGCGTTAGTGTGATGATGAAAAGGAACCTCATTACCGATTTCTATGACAATCTGCTTCTTGCAGTGCAAAACACCATGAATTCCTTCAAAACTTTACCCTATTCTGGTTTATCAGCAAATGTGATTTTGGACATTGCTCTGGCCTCTTTAATGAGTCAATTCATATGATCTATAATTCACTAGCATCAAAGAAGTAATTTTATTGTTTTAGTAATGCTTTCATGGATATTCTTGGTTTACCACCATTCAACATTGATTCTTGGTTCACCTTTGACTGTTGACCTATAGCAAAACCAGCACTAAAGAGTTGAAGAGGTTTGGGCTAGCCAGCTGAGAAGGAACATGCATACACACTTCAGTGCCTATAACATCATAGTGGTAGAACCTGTCCTGTGCAAAAATAAACTTATCACTTTTCATTTATCAAAACATGCTCCAGGTGGTTTCACAGAGAGACGTCATTCTTGTGTTCATTGCGCAAATAAGTAAACCAAAAATTGCCTTAGTTTCATAACATGTTAATATTAAAAACATTATTTGGGATTCTTTTCACTCTGTTTATAGACACAACTTAGTGATTGCTTTAGAGTAGACTTTCTGTAATACATTAATCTTGCAAAGGAGGATCAGTTAGATATGTGTTTATAGGTTTAGGCAAATGCCTCTTTTTTCAAGAGGTTTTGGAATCAACAATCCATTTTCTAAAAGTCAAATCAAACTTTTACCTACCTCTTGGATTAAAAGAGTTGTAGTTTTTGTCTTAAAGAAGGGTTCTTTAAACAATTCTAGATTAATTTACAAAATCAAACAATTGATTGGGGCTTTCTACCATAGGTGGTTCATCTCCCACCAACCACACACCGACCGGATATAGCATGATTTTAAAGTATTGCACAAAGCAAAAGGTAGTGCATAGTTGAAATAAGTGCATATGACTATGAAACTTAAACACCTATGTTGCAGGTGTCCTAATCATAACCTTTTAATTGAAACAAGAGTGTTTAAATCTAATATTTATAACACATGTTAGTTTCTCTTAAAAACATGCAAACTGTTCTGACATTCAAAAAATTTACAAGGACGAAAAGAAAAATTGGAAATTAACATGAAGATACTCTATTTTGTCATTTTAAGTTAGTTAGAAAGCTATGAGAAAGCAGTTTTGTTTGTCCTTTAAACAGACGTTAGGTCCATAGATGAGTGGAGTACATTACTGCAGCACTTATGACATTTTTTAGACTTTTATAAATGGATATATTTGTGCCATTTCCAGTCTAAGAACCAAATCACTGTGAGCAGAAGTGTTGCCCATAGGGTAGACAAAATTGTGGCCCCAACACTTAACATATTAAGGCAACTGTTGGCATGCAGTGGTCAGTGGATGTGAAAATGTATACTACTACTATATGTATTTGTCATATAGGATTAAAATAGATCCAAAAGTTATCCTCAGAAGTCGTCCACCACTGACATCTGCAGGGCTATAAAATAAGATTCAAGTCATGTTTCAAATGGTATCACTTATTCCATATTGTCAAACTGATAACTTCCTAGGTTTACGCTTTGGTCTCTTCTTCTGAGTGCCACTTCTGCTCAAAGAAACTTCGAGATTGGAATTTGATTGCAGAGTGTACATAAGAGAAGAAGTTGCTTACCGACATCTTTGGTCATCTTGAAAACTGGATGCTCAATAGGTTCCCATCCACTCTTCCAACTTCCTTAATTCTAAAGTTTCCTATCTTATGTCATGGAATGGTGTGGCCTTTGCATGTAAGCTGATAAAAGAGTGGAGGTGTGCATTACACACCAGAGATGATGTTGGGATCTCACAAATGGTGATGACAGTTTGGGCTTGAAATTGAGACATTTCTTTGAATTAAATATCTTTGGGCTCCTCAAGGTGTGAGGGAAGAGTTATGAGAATTGAATCATTTTGTCTATGCACTCTAGGAAATTAATATCTCCCACATATTGTAAAAAATGGAATGCTAGAGTGTCTCAGCAGTGCTATATTATCTAACAGACTATATTGTGGCACCTTTTCAACCAACAAACATTAAAACAGTGAGGTCATTTTTTTAAATTTCTGATCCACTGCTTAACTTACTGTGAGTTAGGTACATCTTTGCAGATTAGTGGCTACCTACCTCAGGGTGACATTGATAGATGGGTTCTTGGTTCCATGAATATGGTTTTAGGCCGAGGGAGGACAATTCATGTTTATCAGCCTCTCCATGGTGGGTTGGGTGCAGATGTACCTAATTTAAAGAGGGGTTTTGGGAGGCAAGTAATATGTCCATAAAATCATGGTCCATGTTGGAAGAGGAGCACTTTAGTGCAACTTAACTTTCTGTTATTGCAAGAGAAAGCACAGCCTGCAAATATAAAAATAAGAGCGCTGTCCACATACTTCTTGACAATGGCCCTATCAAGTCTAGGTCAATCCCAGGAATAGCGACAAAACACCCTGGCAACCTCACCTTTTCCACTAAAGTTCATACATACATGTTAGCTATATATAAATGTATGGCCAGAGAGTTTAACACATTGTTTGCATGTATCTTTTTTATTGTAAATCAATATATCAGTAGAAAATCCAACATAATATCATTCCTTTTATTCAAACAGGCAAAATGTCCTGAACTTCAATATTGCGGGTCACACAATCGCAATGCAACATTAGGCTAAAACATCATTCTCTTTAAAAAACAGACCAGATCTCACATTCATTTATCACCCTTTCACACATACGTTAAAATTATAAAACAATTTTATAGAGCAAGATCCATCTCCAACTTGGTCTTGTGTAATTTACTCATTCCATGATTTCTTTTCATATGATAACAATCAATTGTGATTGTTTGACCCACAATATTCAAGTTCAGTACATATTGCCTGTTTGAATAAAAGGAATGATATTCTGATGGATTTTCTACTGATATATTGATTTACAATTAGATTATATATGCAAACAATTGGCCTGATTCACAAAGGTAGACTGAGATGAAAGTCTAACTTTATGACTTTCGGTATTCACAAAGGGCATTTACGAGTTGTAAAGTTAAACTTTTGTTTCAGTTTTGGTCTCAGTTAAACTTAAGACCAAAACTTAAGTTTAACTGAGACAAAAGTCTAACTTTACTACTCGTAAATGCACTCTGTGAATACAGATAATTGTAAAGTTAGACTTTCTTCTCAGTTTACCTTGTGAATCGGGTCCAATGTGTTAAACTCTCTGGGCCATACATTTATATATAGATACCATGTATTTATGAATTTTAGTGGCAAATTTGTGGTTGCCAGGGTGTTTTGTTGCTATTCATAGTTTTTTCCCTACCCCAGAAACAATGATTATAGCAGTGGTTCCTGTTTTTGCATAAGATACAATCCCAGAAATCTGTAATAAGAATTTTAAGGATGGCTTGAGGTTGTTGTTAGGTCTAAGTGAATGTCACTTTCACTACAATCTGATCTTGCGCTATCTTGTTTTAGTATGAGGAAAGGATCTGGACAAGACTTAGCTACTGGGCAAATATAAACTCTGGACAACATGTTGTCAGGTTTAGGTGGTCAATCTTGAATTCTGGGATTTCCCATCTCTCTTGCCATCTCCTTGAATTGCCTCACTCAGGGTTCTTTCCTTAATACCTCCAAATATCACCAGCAAAGTGAGCCCATGTCTGCTACACCAGCAACTCCAAAGATTGCTAACCTAGGTCAGTTGGTTTGTATTTACTATAGATATCAATCGCCTAGCTGATTAGCACAGACTGAGGGGAGTCTCTTTCAGTGTCTGACTGTAGCATAGTTCAGGGTCTTCACATTCCTTCTTCAATCCTACTAAAAAAAGAGGGTGCTTCATACCTTCCCTCGTTCTAGCTCAGATTGGGGTATGCTTGCTGCTCTTTGACAATATTTGAGATTGAGGGTTCTTTTTTCATCACTAAACTTAGTCTATGTTAAAGACAGAGAAGGATTCAGAATCCTAGAGTCAGTGCTGAGTGTGTGATCTTCACTTTAGTGGGTCTATGAGAGATTGAGGAATCTCTAACCCTTTGTTGCTCCAGCAGAGACCTGGTTTTCTCTTTCCTTCTCCGACACTATTGCACACTTATAGTGTTTCTCCCTCTCTGACATTATCCCAATCAAAGGTAGGTGTTGCTTTACCAGACAGTGGCACAGGCCATGACAGCCATTTTCAGGCCTGCCATGGGTAAAGATTGAAGGGACCTCTCCTTCCTTTGCTTACGCTAGAATTCATTAGGGAGGAGTCCATCTTCTGGATTACACAGTCATAGTTTGGCAGTTCCCCTCTGCGTTTCTAATACGAGCACAGACTCATTGGGCCGTCAGGCATTGTTTTGTACTTACACAGGTGTGGGAGGAGCCATTCTTCTTGTCTGACACTAATGCAGACTTTGTGAGCCCATTTTTGTCTTACACTAGAGCAGATCTAGGGGGACATTTACCTTGTCTGCCAGCAGCAGAGACACAGATAATGTTCTTTCCTAATTGGCACACAGGGGTTCCCTTATCTACCTGACTCTAACCCAGACTAAGGGAATTCTCACTCTACCTGATAAACAAAAGAAGTGACATTTGTCCCAAACTTGGTATCGTCTTTCCGTTTCTTTGAAGAGCACAAGCTTTTGAACTCTCTGTCCATGGCCGTCAGACATACAGACTGAAAGAGTGAGTCTCTGTTAAACTAGCAGAACTTAACCAGGGATCTTTTCAGTCTATACTTTGTCACCTTTGACCGAGGACAAGTATGGACTGAAGCAAGCTCTCTACCCACCTGCAGCTAGCACAGACAAAAAGAACTCCTGCCCCTACTTCATACTTGACTGACGCTAACATTCTGAGAGGTGGGCATGGTTGTGGACTTTGGGAGCTGTTGTGTAATGCTAGTAAAAATTGTGGGCTCTCCTCTCCCTGTGTGTCATGAACACCTGAGGTGCTCCATATTCACAAGAGCACAGAGTTTCCCTCATTTGTTAGCATTAGCAAGGAACAAGCCAGTGTCCTGCCCATCTTTGTCAATAAAAGACTCCATTTTCCCCTCTCTTTCTGGCGGCGCAGTGCCAGGTCTATTGTTACCAGCATATAATGAAGATGGCATTTACCTTTCAGCAGAAGCTCACCATCTTGCTGGTGTGACAGATCCTCGTCGGTTTGACCAGGATTATTTTGATGAATGCGTTCCCGACTACCCGACAAGAGCAGTTTTGTCAAAAATGTAATGCTGAGCAGGTTGCTGTGGTACAGCCACCCCTCAATACTAACTTGGTTTACAGAAACATCAATAAATTTGCATCATAAATAAGAGGCATTGCAATTTATTTCTGTAAATTTCCTCCCCTTACCTTTTTTCTGTTTTCTACGCCTTTTAGACGATAGCCAAAATGGGGATCCAGATATTGTCTATCTCCTAGCATTTCATCATCTATTGTTGACAGCGGCTTTTCCACACTTCGAATGTACTTAGCCCAGTAATTAAAATGACCATTTTGCCAAGTCGATGTTGTGAAAGAGATAAGATGTGCATGGGGGCATATTTGTTCTCATTGTGCTCAGGTCACAGACTGTGAGAAGGAGAACACAGCTCTTGGTCCTCCTCATCCACCGACCTACCTAGAGATACCTCCCAAGACCTCCACAGCGGGGCAGGGTGTGGGGGATCATGGAGCCCCGATCATGCCAAGATCCATTCATCACAAGTCAGTATCCTTGTCGCTTCTCAGTGCGTATGTGTGTGTGCGTGTGCGTGTTCGGTCCGTCTCTTGGGAATGTGTTTTTTTTATTTCGACAGATTGCTGACTCTGTGTTAAACCTGGAGTGTCTGTGTTATTCCGTAAGTCTAGTCAGGTGTTCATCTGAGAGAACTAAAGTACAAAAAATATATACATAACTATAAATATATATATATTTAAAGTAGAAAATACACACCAATGAAAATCAATAGTCAACATTGCTGGAAACTCTGCCCCATTCTCCATCCAAGAAGGAAAATAGCAGCCTTCCTCTCACCGCTGGAAAAGTTTCAGTGTGGTTTCCTTCTGGTTTGTACAGGAGCGTGAGCTAAAAAAAAATCCAACTGAAAAACTGACAAAAAACTTTGTAAGATATTGTGCGTGTGATTCCTTGTAAAATATTTTCAAATGGTTTATTACAGAGGATCAGTTATTAAAAAATGTGCATATTTTCACTTCACAAGTCGTCTGTCTTTTCTAGCGCCAATGGGGTTCAAAACACACTCAGAATATCTCTTGGAAATGTGCCCAAGGGCTTTGGTTAACATCAGGATTTGAGGACTTCGAATTCCAGAATGCACTTTGTTCATCCAAGACCGAACCAAGAATAAACTCAATGATTTTCCCAAAACTGCATTTAAACAGTTGTTTAAAGCAAACTGATATATTGTGGGATTTTGACTGCAAATAGAAATTTTGGTGGAAAATATGTGGTAATATTTTGTCAGCTGAAAACATTGTTTGAGATCGTCTTGATCACTGACCTGTTGTCGTTTTCTTTCTTCCCACGGAAGCACAGCTTCCTGCTGGTAGTACTATGCCTCATTGGAACTTTTCAAAGATCAATGCCAATTTACTAAAAATTTTGCGGGCACTTATGCAATCTTATTGAACCTAGCAGGGGTCAGGCCTTTAAAATGGTCAGCATATTGACGCTATTACTTGCATTGCGCGAGCACCCACTCAAAGCTTTAGTAAATGAGGGCCACAAGAGTGCTTGCCTGTTTAATGTTTGTGATGTTTTACTCTTGGTTTCTCTCCGCAGTGTCTTTTGGCTCTTGTTCACATCATCAAATACCTTTAATATGCTGAATTTTAGAGCTATGACATGGTGCCTCAATTTGGTGATCCCTGAGATTTCCGGGACAAAGTAAATTTTTATGGAAGGTATTTATATTTGAAATGGCCACTTGCTAAAATCTCCATCTACGTCCTGAGTTTTCTTGTCGCCGCAATCCCGCTTCCTCCTGCTAGGTTTAGCTAAACGTCTCGTGTCCTGTTTCTGTTTTCCTTTTAAAGTGTTCTTTGTTTGGTTAATAGACAGGGTGATGGGACACATGGGGGTGAAGGTGAGGGGCAAGAGCAATGCAGCTGTTGGGGTATGGACCCCATTGGCCCCAGTTGGCCACGCCCTGGTGAAGCTGCTGCACGCTGCTCTTAGAATGCTCCTCGATTCTGACCAGCAGCCACCTAGGTAGTTAGTTATAAAGTGACTCACTCCATCTCTGCCAATTCAACGCAGCTTGGATCAGGTTAGATCGTGGATTGATTGCGGATTAATACAATATGTATTGTTTTGGTAGAGGTTCCTAGGTAGCAGCATTAATCTTTTAGAGAAAAGAAGTGAACCAGTGGACTGAAAGAGTTAGAATATCACACGGTCAGTTAACAACCAGGACTTCAGGAAAAAAGATGTAACACTTAGGCTGGGTAAGTAAGTGGAATGCCACATCATTGCTTAGTTTTGCCAGTTGGTAAGGAGAAGATCACCCCAAACACAGGTCTGATAAATCAAAGGAACTTTTTGCAGCATGTCAGTAGAGGGCCGAAGAAGCTGAAATGTCTTATAGTGGGTAGAACGGGACTACAATAACATAGATCCCTTACCCTGGTAGGGTGACTGATGAATATGCCTCCTTATTACGCATGCAATTACAACGCGGTCGTTACAATGACCGCGTTGTAACAACGCATACCATTACCCCGCAAGTCGTAACAGCGACTTGCGGAGGGGGGCGCTGGATGTTGGAATAGTATCATTTACTATTCCATCTCCAGTCTGTGCGGACAGTACGGAAGGAGTAGGATTTTAAATCCAACACCTTCTCCCCCCTCCGCAAGTCGTTGTTACGACTTGCGTGGTAATGATATGCGTTGTTACAACGCGGTCGTTGTAACAACTGCGTTGTAATTGCATGTGGGGTGACGGATTCGTTATAAGGGCTGTTTACCGTGACGGATACAGAGGCGTTTTGCTTCCGGCAACTAATGCAGAAAGGTGCATACAGACAAATTGAGGCATGGTAAGACAGGGTCAATGCAAGGCTTTCAGCCACGTTCCTAATGGTCTGTAACAGGACCAGGAGGTATATCGGCAGTCTCAAATTCAATGAATACCCATAGTCCCCATAGTCGGGGCAGGAGGAGAGAAATGCCTCAAACAAACGGAGGGTGTGGAGTTGCGGGTAAAAAGGGAAGGCTATTTTCTGAGGCATTTCCAAAATAAGAAGCCAATGGAGATTAGCCTTACTACCCATGGATGTTTTCAGGCATGAACAAAATGGAAAACTACCCAGGGACCCACTGTTTTAGTTCCCACACACCTCACTGCTCTGGCCTCTTCCGTACCGCCCAGGCACATGCCTGTCTGAGACTCCCATTTTAAGGTTTTTTCACAAGCCTGCTTGAGTCTGTCATATTCCCTCAGGGGCCACCTGGTTAGAGGCTTATCAGATGCTTGCATGGCCTTCAAATGTTGAGTAAACACAAATATTTTAAATGCTATTTTTTTTTTTTAAGTAGAATAGAAAGGTGTGGTGGACGGAAGCCACTTCATGTTTTCGCAGAAAAAGCTTATTCTTATGCTTTGTTGACCCAGTTCAATGTTGGCAAAAATATATTCAATGGTCACCAATATAACATATGTTCTCATAGAATGCCTTGAAATAATTTAATAGTAAGAACTGCTATTTTCAGAACTTAGAAAATGTGTCTTGAAGCACTAAATTGAAAACAAGATATCATTGATAGTTTATGTGGAAGGTATTTCTCCACATTTTCAGAGCAATAACACGAGGAAGTAACAGCTTTTTCACTAAATACAATAACCACGTTAATGCATGTTAATTTTTAGTTGTGAAGTATAGAACACAAACCTTTGAGAGGTGCATATTGATATGCAGTATTTGTTTACAGTTGCTCGAAGGCTTTTTGTTTTTAGTGCTCTTGAACAAGAATGACTGTGCCGGGTGCACTGCTATTTCTTTACATGCTCCTGTATTAAATAATTTTCTTACTGCAAGGAGACTCCAACTCTAGTGCAATCCTTTGAGCAGTCTAAATGCAAACGAAGAGCACATCCATGCTGTTCTGCTCTCTCAAACACTAGTTTTTGAAGAGACGCTTTCACGGCTGCTGCAGTACTTACTTTGTGTTTGCTCTGTTTCGTACTGCACTTTATTCATTTGGAGTGTGGTAGGCGCTATTCATAGCTGCCAAGGTTTCAGATTGCTATGTGTGACATTTGCATAATTTCAGTGTAATTATGAGTGACATTTCAGGAACTTTGAGTGACACTTTCTCGCAAGCAACACAAAGATGAGGGAAGCACATAAATATCAGAAAATACACTAATTTCGGCAACGAGAAACTCTATGAAGATTTTAAACGTCCTGCACAGTACCAGAAATTGAAGGGCACTAATCTAGTACTCTTACAGATACTCGGGTGGGAGTGGCAAGTGGTAACTACTTTACTTAACTCTGTTCTTGGTGATCCGATCTTCATCCAGGCAGTCGTAGCGCTGTGTGTCTGGCCTCGGCCATTGACTCTGCAGCAGGCTAAGGGCTGTCTCGTGCCACCCCCAAGGCAATAATTTTCGATTTGCCGCCGGTTCCCGTGAATTCAGGCAGCCTGTCCGAGTCCTCTCCTGGCAGCCGCAGCAAACGAACCAGACGCGTGACGGTCGGTCATAGGTCATGACTCCGACCATGCCTTACACTGCACTCTCCCGATCGGCCTCAGCAATACTGAATTGTCTGCGTGGAGTCCGGCCTGTGCTAGCTGTAGCACTACACTCAGCACTGCTGGAAACAGCACTAGACCGATGCGAGCAGAGCCGGTATACCAATGGTTGTGGCTGGTAGCATCACCCGCAAACCACTGACTGAGCTGCTGCTGGCCTTCATACTCCTGGACCCCACGGCGCACAGTCTAGCAGGAGACAGGACGTGACGTCCCCTCGCAGCGCCACGTGCAGTCCTGCCAAGTATCACGCATCAGACGTGACACTAACGCATTTCAGTGTGGTGCTCCGCATCACCGCACTGAAGTGCATTGTCACGCATATTTGCATGATATAATTGCTGGCACTGAAACCTGCAAACTTGTGTGTAGCAGCAGGTAGCGCGCCGCCTGTGCGCGATGCTCTCGCAGGCCTGGGACACTCTGTGATACTTCGTAGGACTGCCAGCAGCTGAGAGATAAGGCCGCGCTGTCAGTACTACAATGTATTACTTATTCAATTAGCTTTCACGGGTGCCGTGCTGCCTACGCAGCTCCGACAGAGACTGACATCACGTGGCGCTGTGAGGGGACGTCACGTCCTGTCTCCTGCTAGACTGTGCGCCCTTGGGGTCCAGGAGTATGAAGGCCAGCAGCAGCTCAGTCAGTGGTTTGCGGGTGACGCTACCAGCCACAACCATTGGTATACCGGCTCTGCTCGCATCGGTCTAGTGCTGTTTCCAGCAGTGCTGAGTGTAGTGCTACAGCTAGCACAGGCCGGACTGCCCGCAGACAATTCAGTATTGCTGAGGCCGATCGGGAGAGTGCAGTGTAAGGCGTGGTCGGAGTCATGACCTATGACCGACCGTCACGCGTCTGGTTCGTTTGCTGCGGCTGCCAGGAGAGGACTCGGACAGGCTGCCTGAATTCACGGGCACCGGCGGCAAATCGAAAATTATTGCCGTGGGGGTGGCACGAGACAGCCCTTAGCCTGCTGCAGAGTCAATGGCCGAGGCCAGACACACAGCGCTACGACTGCCTGGATGAAGATCGGATCACCAAGAACAGAGTTAAGTAAAGTAGTTACCACTTGCCACTCCCACCCGAGTATCTGTAAGAGTACTAGATTAGTGCCCTTCAATTTCTGGTACTGTGCAGGACGTTTAAAATCTTCATAGAGTTCCTCGTTGCCGAAATTAGTGTATTTTCTGATATTTATGTGCTTCCCTCATCTTTGTGTTGCTTGCGAGAAAGTGTCACTCAAAGTCCCTGAAATGTCACTCATAATTACACTGAAATTATGCAAATGTCACACATAGCAATCTGAAACCTTGGCAGCTATGCACGTGATGTCAGTCTGTCTCGGAGCTGCGTAGGCAGCACGGCACCCGTGAAAGCTAATTGAATAAGTAATACATTGTAGTACTGACAGCGCGGCCTTATCTCTCAGCTGCTGGCAGTCTTACGAAGTATCACAGAGTGTCCCAGGCCTGCGAGAGCAACGCGCACAGGCGGCGCGCTACCTGCTGCTACACACAAGTTTGCAGGTTTCAGTGCCAGCAATTATATCATGCAAATATGCGTGACAATGCATTTCAGTGCGGTGATGCGGAGCACCACACTGAAATGCGTTAGTGTCACGTCTGATGCGTGATACTTGGCAGGACTGGCTATTACTTACTTTCATAGCAGTTTCTGTGCTATGCAGTAACCAGCCCAAAAAAAAAACAATTTGGAAGGTATCCTAAAAGGCACTGATCGAGCGAGTGAACGGAGGGAGCTAGCCGAGCTCTCCAGAAAATAAGATTTGTGGGGTTATCCGCACCTTGTGGAAATTTTTTGAAAACCAATGAATGAATATTAGTCTTCTAAAGTGCAAACTTAGCCCAGAGGCGTCAAGGCGCTGCGGGAGGGACTGTCAGACAGAAATAGAGGTGAGGCTCAGACTAATGAACCTGTAAAGAGCCAGGTCTTCAGAACCTTGCGGAAGAGAGAGTGAGACACTTGTCCAGAAATATCAGCAGGGAGGGAATTCCAGAGCCTAGCAGCGGCGATGGAGAAGGCTCTGCCTCCCCATCTAGCTCTCTTAAACCTGGGGACTGCCAGCAGAACCAACGAGGCCAAATGGTGCATTTTACAGTTCAGTTCAGTTCGGTGAGATATGGCATAAAGATCCAATTCTGGAAAGTTGCGTGTGAAGTAATTTAACCAATCACGAGCTGTATGCCGAAGCTGACCTTCCGCTGAAAGGTTGGCGTAGTCACTTCTTACCAAAAGAGATTTGAAAAAAAAATGTGGCAGCATTGAACATTTTACAGCAATAGTTTAAAATAAATTGGCAAAAAGTGGCATTAGTTTTAGAGACAGTTTTGAAATAATACACCTTCAATTGTCTGATACTTTTATGGATTTTCTGACAATTTACTCCCTCCCCATTGATTACTAGCCAGCCCCTTTCCCAATTCCCTACATGTATCAATGCACCTCTGTCGCCATCTCTCTCTCTCTCTCTCACTTGAACACATCAATTTCTCAGTTTCACTCCTCTCCATTTTCCAAGCCTGTTTCTTACTTGAATTTCTTCAAATCTTTGCGTGTATCGTTCGCAAACTACTATTCCTCTCCCACCTCTCACCCTTTCCTGTGCTAAGCCCACCCTCCTCTTTTCTTCTTTCTTCATTTCTTGCGCCCTTAGTCTTCTCTTGCCTCAATTCTTTGTATCATATTTTCCCTTTTCCACGGTCTTCCATTTTTCTGTTCTCTATATTTTTCCATCTGTTTTACCACCATCTGCTTTCCCTATTTGTTCATTCTATCTGCATTTTAATAACCAATTTGCATGTTATATTTTCTTTTTATCCGTTCATAATACTCTCTTTCTTTCTGCTTTGGTCCTTTCTTTTTTCTTGCTTTTTCTTTTATTCCTCCTTATTTGTCTGTCTTCTATTTCGGTTATTCCCAACTCAAAATTTCTTTCCCTGATGCTCATTTTAACTTGCTTTCACCTTCCTCTTTCTTTCCTCCCATAGTCCCATATTTATTTCTACTTCCTTTTCCTTTTTTCTCGCTTTCATTTTCTACTCAGCCCCTTTCATCTTTTTGTATCGTCCGTCCCTTTCTATTGCTGTAAGGATTTGGGTTACTGGTTGACTGGGGTGTGAGCCCTGGTCCAGCAGCAACCACAATCCTTGTCAGGGTAAGGCGCAGGCAAACCCCAAATTAACCTGTGCTCAACCCCCTGGTAGCTTGCAACTGAGCTGTCAGACTTAACTTAGAAGCAATGTGTAAAGTATTTGTGCAAACCTTTAAACAGTAACACTGAGAAAACACACCACAAAAAGATCTCAAACCACTTTAGTAAAGTAGAGCAGAACTTAATAAATAAAACAAGAGTAAAACCTCAAAAATCCAATCAGTAGAACCGGAGTTATGAATTTTTAAAGATTTTAGTGAAAATAGTACCAAAAGCACAAAATGATAATTTGGGATACCTGGTCATGCTGGACCATGTCTATCACACTTCAGGCCAACCGCGATGGAGCGTAGATTAGATATAGTCACCAGGTTAGTCCAGCTGAGGTTCCAAGTCTGTGCCAAGAATCCTGTTCGCGTAGAAGAGGGCCACGAGGAGCAGAGTTTCGTGGGAGGTTGTCAGTGTAGTGCAAAGAGGTGAGCAGGCGTTGCTGGAGCGGCACTTTTGCGGTCCTCACAAGCAGTTGATGCTGGAGCACGAAGAGTCGTGCTGAAGGGGCTTCATGCTGGATCACGGTGGGAATGGTGAGGGCTCGTGTGAACGGGCCCGTTTGCAGTCGTGAAGAGCCGAAAGCTTGATTCAGCTCACTGAGCCACACCAAGGGTCAAGAACCTGAAGGGCACCACTTAGGGGTCAGAACTCACTGTAGGTGAATCTAAGGCTGGCGCAGGATGTTGGGGCGCCTTTTAAGTCCCTTAGGCACAGATCAAGAGGACAACAGACTAGCCCTTGGAGTCACTCTGGGAGCTCTGGTTTCATGATGAAGTTGCAGGTGCAGTTCTTCCTCCCCATGCAAGAGGGCAGCAGGTCAGCACAACAGGGCAGCAGTTCCTTCAGAGCAGCAGTTCAGCAGAGTGGCAGCCCTTTCAGCAGCACAGCAGTCCTTCTTCCTGACAGAGTATCGGCAGGTCCAGAAGTGTACTGAAGAGTTGATGTCTGAGGTCCAGTATTTATCCCCAATTAGGGGCTTTGAAGTGGGGGAGAAGCTTCTAGAGGTTTCCCTTTCAGGTCCCCAGGCATCCTGCCTCCCATGTCCTGGCTCCAGTCTAATTACAGGGGGTATGCAGCCCTTTGAGTAAAGGCAGGACCCAGCCTATTCAAGTGTAATTGGGGCTGTGCCCAGCTCCTCACTCCCATCCTGCCAGTGATGACCCAACCAGGCATACCTAAGTCCCTATTGTGTGTGGCTGTCTAGGAGGAATACAAAAAGATCAACTGTCAGCTACACCTAGTCATGTGACCAGTGGCGGCTGGTGACATTTGAAAGTGTTGAGGCTTAAAAGTTGGGGGACGAGTGTCATGAAGTGAGCAAGCTTGACCGTTAAAAGGGAATTTCGGGGAATTCTCCCCCTTGGGAAAAGTTTGAAAACAGAGTGAGCAAATGGTGCATTTTAAAGCAACCTTAAGAATGCACAAAGGTTTATAAAGCAATTGTGAAAGTGTAGACTTGAAATATTTAAACATGAACAAAATGTTCTGTATCTTACTGAATTAAAATTGTTCAACAGTTACTGCAGTTTGGCAATTGTACCGTGAGCAAGGTTTTTAGTTATGTTGCTTGCACACAAGGTTGTCTCTGCACTGCATCTGGCTGGTAAAGCTGAAAATCTTCATGCCATATTGTTTATCTTATAACAATCATAGGTATTGTAAAAAGAAAATGTAAATTATGTTTCGATCAAAAATGGTAACATGCTGCACTTAAGGTATGAAGTTCCTCAGAAGCAAGCGACAAAGAGAGGAGATACTGTGAGGTGTGAGTGGTGAAAGGTAGCTACATGCCTAGTCAAGGATAAAGGCAAGAAAAAGGGGGGGGGGGAACCGCTTTACGGAACTAGGGCTCTCACACACCCAGCAAGCTAGGTGTCATGCTTCATCATATGAGCCTGCCCCTCGTCCAGTCGGCGCTGCAATACCGGACGGGCTCCCGAACCGGGGCTCTTTAGCGGGGATCTTCTGTTCCTGCCGGTGGGTGCAGTGGGGGTGAGTGGCCTAGTGTGTGTAGATGTAAAAGGAAAGTGAATTAAAACAGGTCAGTTAGTCCTAACCATTATTTAATTCATAAGGTAAACCGCCTGATTAAAAATATATAGAGAGGGCAGTGCACTAGATGTAATGTGTCTAGTCATATATCCCTACTCTCAAATGATCGACATGTTTCGTGCCTCTAATGTCAGGGGATCTGGGCACTTCCTCAGGATCAGAGTGAAATACTATCTACACTACATGGTCAAGTGACATCTACGTACCACGTGTTCAGGTCAGTGACCTATCCTGCTGTCTAGAGTTGCTAGCAACAGTACCGGTTCCGGCGGCAGGGTAGGTCGCAGGCTTGGCGTGGTCACACGCGGGACCCACAACGGTGTCCATTTTATGACTGCCGGTACTGTTGCTAGCAACTCTAGACAGCAGGATAGGTCACTGACCTGAACACGTGGTACGTAGATGTCACTTGACCACGTAGTGTAGATAGTATTTCACTCTGATCCTGAGGAAGTGCCCAGATCCCCCTGACATTAGAGGCACGAAACATGTCGATCATTTGAGAGTAGGGCTATATGACTAGACACATTACATCTAGTGCACTGCCCTCTCTATATATTTTTAATCAGGCGGTTTACCTTATGAATTAAATAATGGTTAGGACTAACTGACCTGTTTTAATTCACTTTCCTTTACATCTACACACACTAGGCCACTCACCCCCACTGCACCCACCGGCAGGAACAGAAGATCCCCGCTAAAGAGCCCCGGTTCGGGAGCCCGTCCGGTATTGCAGCGCCGACTGGACGAGGGGCAGGCTCATATGATGAAGCATGACACCTAGCTTGCTGGGTGTGTGAGAGCCCTAGTTCCGTAAAGGGGTTCCCCCCCGCCCCTTTTTCTTGCCTTTATCCTTGACTAGGCATGTAGCTACCTTTCACCACTCACACCTCACAGTATCTCCTCTCTTTGTCGCTTGCTTCTGAGGAACTTCATACCTTTTTTTCATACAGTCTTCCTGGGCTTGTACGTTGGACCTCGTTAAACTAGCCCGCCCTCGTCCCCCCTTATGTTAATCAACATGCTGCACTTAACATTTCCATGATGCCAAGCTACAATCTATCATCGAGCAGCTATGCAGTTCTTGCCATGCACTGTCTGATGTGAGTCGCACTCGCAGAACCTTATGTGCGGCCTTCAAAGCTTGAGCAGACATTTATTTCATTGTATATATAATGGTTTGTCCATCAAGATAATCGGTTTGAATCACGGCGGATTTTTTTAAACTCGGGCACTACCGTGCTTACGGGTGCCTAGCAAAAATAAAACAGCCACTTTTCAAATTTACTGCCAGGGTGTGAGGTTCTCTGTTAATTTAGGCTGCCATGCGACGTTGAAAACTGAGCCAAACTTACACACAGGGCTTCACATTTCAAACGGGCACTTCTTAAAAAGAGGAAGAAATCGTGAAGAGCAGTGTGCCTGTGCCAGTGCCTTAGACACTTGGTTCTTGCTGCTGCCACGCACAGTGTGAAGCATGTGAGTCAGTCGCAGATGACGCAGAGCTCTGATATTTATGCACCTCGCATGTGGCCTTCAAAGCGCAGAGCAGACGTTCATTTTCATTGAAATAATAGTTACTCCCATTGACTCGATATAATCCGTTTGAGTTACGACAGATTTTTTTAAAAATTTGGGCAGCAACGCGCTCACAGGTACCAAGCAAAGATAACACAGTCACATTCCATACCAGAGTGTGAGGTGAATACAATATGAACTTTAAAATATGAATGAAGGCACTCCAAAATGGGTTATTACTGAAGAGCCATAACTTGACCGGTCATTTACCTTCACTCATGGTTGTAAAGGCATGGACTAAATGCATTCTTTTTAAAAAGTCACAAGCTATACGAATGTATTTCCTTCATCAAGAAAAAAGTTATACATGTCTTTTTTGATCGGATTCTTCAAATACTTGTTGATCAATAAACTGGCTTGAAATGTATGTTTACTCTACCACAGCACAGTTAAACACTAAGGGGCTTATTAGGATGTCAGGCGGAATCACTTCTGCCCGACACCGACACGGTCGTGGGACTGACCGACACCCGGTCGGCGGTCCCGACCGACTGATTTCAATGCGACCGAACACAGTTCGGTCGCATGGTCCCTTGCCTCAATGTGAGCTTGTGTTACGGCCGTAATCCGGCCGTAACACAAGCTCCCATTGAGGAAAGGGAGCCTCAAGGTGCCAGCCACAAGGTGCAGGGATCAACAGGGGGGCTCCATAGGTGCCCCCCCGGCCTCCAACCGGAGGCTGTGCACCAAAGGGGTCTCTGCTGGGTGCCCCCAAACAAGCTTTCCGACACGATTTCCATGTTGGACAGACCGGCATGGAAACCATGTCAGAAACCGTGATCGTAATCTCAAGGGCGGAAAGACCCACCCTTGAGATTACTTGCTGGCTTCAGACTGGTGGATGGACTGAGCCCATTGGAAGCCAGCCGGAATGACTGGCCAGCTTGCTTTCCGACCGCCCCCAACATAATGAGGCGATCGGAAAGTAAACTGACCGGCCGATTACAATACGGCTCTAAAGGCTCCGACCACAGATCAGAGCCCTTACGGGCTGTATCGTAATCAGCCCCTGAGCCTTACCCACATAGTTCAACACGAGTTGCTTGAACCCATTCTCTGTTAATTTAGACTGCCAAGCAAGGAACAGTGAAAACGGAGGCTAACTCACAGGGCTTCACATTTCAAATTACAATTCTCACTTTTTAAAATGAGATATCGGACGGGTCAGGAAGGTCAATGTGTCAGTGCTTTAGCCACATAGAAGTTCAACACACACAGCCAGTGCACCATAGGTAAGGTAAACACTAAATTGCACCATAATAAACACTCATTTGACATCTGATTGGGTTTTCGTTTTCCACTGCGGCGTGGATGGCCACTTCTCTGGCTCCGAGAGAGTGGGCTGCCTTTAGTTTTGGCCAGGCCCAGGTCCCAGGACACACAAGTGCGTGGTCACTACAGATCAGGAGCTGCTGACCTGGGTGCGTCTGCTCTCCATTCTTCATCATGCACAATGCCATTAATGGCACCGCACCTGAGGGAGGAGGAGAGTAAGGAATAGAAATGGCCAATCCCTGCATGGCTCCATATACAAAGCGGTATAGTGCTTTAGATATATGGTGCTAGATTAGGTCTAGTTTTAGTGAATAATTGATTGACGGCAATATAATTTCCAGCTGAGTTCAATAATGTGACTTCCTCGGTTCAAATTAAGGCAGTGTCTGAGGGCTTTGATGATGGCCTAGATTATGCAGGATAGTGATTGACTTGTTATAAGCAGCTTTGACTGTGGAGACAATATTTTTGTGTGTGGAGAGATTTTAGTCAGATTCGGGTTTCAGGCTGTTTCTTGTCTTGCTTACTTGCTGAGATCTCATTTGCTCTCAGTGAGTTCTTGGGCAGAGCATGAGACTCATAGCTTTGGTTTTATCGAGCACACCTCCAGGGTTGCATAAATGTTGATAATGGCATTCTGTTGACTAAATACAGGAAAGCATTGACATCTGCTTTTTAGCCAATTCTGACTGTTAGGATAATATATTTTTGCTTGAATTTTTTAATGTGCAAGTCCATGAAGATCAGTATAGTGGTATAGGGGTTTTTGTGGGACAGTGATAGGTGTCATGGTAGGCAATGTTCAGGATGGCGGCATGGTCTGACCAATTCATTATCATTTGAAAGAATTCTTGGGTCTCAAGATCAGACTGACAATGTTGAATTTGGTCTGATTTGGTACAATGGATTGTTTATTATCCATGGTATTGAGAAGGTCAATAGTGCTGCTTTCAAAGTTTTGCTGGAGGAACTGTCTGAGAGCTTGAAGTCCATTGGTGACCACCTCACTCTAGGTCATCACGTATACTGTCTCCAATCCTGAGACTTTAATCTGAAAATCATTGATTTCAGGTGTGGTGGTCTAAAAAGTTAAATGGGAGCAAAACAAGACTACAACACACAAATGCATTAGGCTATCACACAAAAGTTTAGTCCTGGACACTATGGGGCAGATTTACTAACATTTGACGAAGAGCAATGCAGCAAGACAACTTGCTGCACTATGTTGAGTCAATAGGAGATGGCAGGAATGTGCCATATCTACTAAGATATGGCACATTCCTGCTCTCTCTCCGTCCTGGCGCAGTAGTGGCTGCCAAGAGCCAATGCAGGCACCCTTGCTCCATGGTGCAAGGGTGCCTGTGTTGCTGGCAGGGTTGTTTTTGCACAGGAAGGGACACCTTCCCACACAAAAACAATCCGCTGAGGCTTTTTCCTCTTTCTATGTGTGGTGCAGAACGCAGCACGTGTAGAAAGAGGAAAAAACCGAGAAGAAATAAACATATTCCTCCTCATTACACCTCCCCGGGAAGGCGTAGCATTCTGACACATTCCCAGGTATACTATTGTTAGAAAATCTGGGAATACACCAAAAACCATGGGTGGATAAGTGGGAACAAGCATGCTCTACCCATGGATTGCCTTCCCAGAGCAGAGTAATGCAAGGCAACAACTTGTGCTGCCTTGCCTTACACCAGATTTACTATGCAACGCAGAACCACTTAAGGTGGCTCTGCAATGCATAGTAAATCTCACTTAATGGCTTGCGTTGCCCTTGTGTCACCTTGCGTGCAGCAAGGGCAACGCAAGCCCTTAGTAAATCTGGGCCTATGTCTAAAATGTCCTGGGGGTGGTGGTCATCTTAAGTGCAAGAGAAAGATATTGTCGGATAGATGTTGGATGGCATGCTGATGAGGTCTGTGATTTCTATGATGAATATTTTGCTGGGATCAGGCCCTGCAGGCTGGGTAAAATGTTGTGATCTGAAATGTAGAAAGGGGAAAATGGCTGGTGAGGAGTTATATAGAGCTAAGAGTAGTGGATTCCTATAAAATACATCGGTAGAAAAAAGGTTGTGCGTCCTCAAGGTCATGGAGAATTGTCATTTGTAAAATTAATGCCACCTACGTGTTCCAAAATGGCTACCCAAAATATGGAGATTGCCATGACCCCCAGAATCTTTAAAATTATTCTTTCCCTATCTGAGGTTTATGAGAGGTTTGTCAATAAAATATTTGTAAAGATGACAAGCCATTGTCATGTATGCTAGTGGTGAGGTGGCGAGATTGGCCCCCAGAGATTTCACCTAAGGGTGGTGCTGCCACGCAGAACTTGGGCTTTAGTCTTTTTGATGTTTTACTTGGCAAAGTTAAAGCTCATCCCATTCTTCCAGCTCTGTACTCCCCATTCCAGCGCCAGAACTCAGGGAAATGTATCTAGTTCTGGATCTCAATCTGGGTTTGGGTCTGGATCTGGTTCTGAATCTCAAAATCACCTTCAATGTCTTTTAATACAGTAAAGGTGCACCAGTAATCAAATGCTTACTTCTCAGTTCATGTAAAGGTCATAAAAGGGACAAAAAATCCGTAGGGGAGAATTATAGAGAAAGAGTCCGTTAGAAGAAGCAGAGGTACAAGGGAAATCTAGCAGATTCAGTAGGCTCCAATGAGAGTAACTGTACAGAAACAGTAAATCACCTGATAGCAACCTTGACATCTAACCATGCCCAAACGGCCCTTAACTGATTCATACATACCACACTTGACGCTAACCTGCTCTGCGGATCATCCCACATCTCTGTCCGTCAAGGCCTTTTATGTTTTGCCAAGGAATGCCTGAACATCCTCCATTTGTTACATGATATCTATACTTTCATGTTTTTTCAGCGAACTAGATACCACACCCCCAATGCAGCCAGATCATTTTTCTTTCTTCCTTCTGTCCTCATTCACCAATACAACGCCTGGTCCAACTTGCTGGGCTGTACCGATAAAGCACAAAGCACTGACCCCTGTCAGAGAATGTCCTGTACCAGTGCCCTGGAGCCAAACTCCCTTAAAAAAAGCCATAATTCTTAAACCAATCAGTCAGGATGAAATCATAGGACACAATTCTTATGCCAGTCCTCAAAACTTTTCCTATGTGCCCCACCTAATTGTGAGTCACATTTCGTATCTACTTCAGAGTATTAAACCACTCTGTTTAACCATTTCCTCGAGGATAGTGCCGATGATTCAGTCCAATATTACAAATCACAGACCTTGCTAAAAGTATCATGTGAAGCAAGCCAATGCCTCTAGGTCTTAACGTGTCTTCTGATGCTCTTTCCATCTGTACTGCTTTCTGGACAAAAATGTGTGTGTAGGAGGATCAGTTTGCCTTCAAACTGTACATTTAATATAACAGTACCTCCCCGTTTGCATCTGAAGTGCCCATGTGTCTAGAGGAGCGTGTGTACGACTTGGAAAATTAGATGTTGCTCCCAAAAAATACTTCTCATGTCGGCAACACCTCATGAGCCAGAGAGGGGTATCCCAAAACACTTAAACATGCACCGTGCCACACATTTTCAAGAGCCTTGATCCTGCTCATGCCAGTATTGCCTCCCAACAAACCACCATTGAAATCGGACCTGACCTTCTTTTCAATCTCCATTCAATCCTTCAGGCTCTCCAACCTCAGAATATTCAAGCCTACTTCCATCACAACAGAATCCATACCTGACACTTCATTTTCCACTGTCCATTGCCTTGCATGCACAGCCAACATTGAGTTTTCAATCTTCTTGAGTTTATCCATTGCCACCATCATGATCCACTACCCTTCAGCAAGAACTCCACCTGTCACCTCTGTGCCCCCTTCTCCAGTCCCTCGTTTCTTTGTTCATATTTGTGGTTGGATGAAATCCTTCCTGTCTCTCCCAGAGTTCTTTTTAGCCATGATGCAGCCCCTTTGTATTATTCTGCCATCAAAATGTCCTATCAGGTTTCATTCATCCAGTGGGGCCATGACACCTCCGTCTCCAAAATCACAGCTATGTTATAAAGTGGGACCAACCCAGGTAAACCCTGGCCATTGGCTATCGGAAACTCCTCAAGCACCGCTTAGACCCACCAATGAGGCCACAAGCAGGGCTGCTTCCAGCCAAATCCCTTCTCAAGTGGAGCTGAGACCTTCAAGGCGCTCTATAACTCAGACGGTCAAAATAGGCACTTATCTCTGCTCAATTTACCTTCTCACTGGTGCCATCCAGTGCAATGACCATTCCAGCCAACTCTTCAATGATGCTCAGTGTCTTTGTAATCAGCTTTTTGGATAAAAATCTAGTACTTGACCACAGAGCAAGATTCTGGAGGGTTGAATGAAGTACATAAAAGGTAGGTATTGCAGCCCTCATCAGGCATCTCCCCTTGTTTTTTTTGTAAGTATTCATATCACCCTTGATGCAAAATTCAGTGGCATTCTTAGCATCTGGTCGATTTTACCCAATCAGGCAGAGGGTCGTACTTTCTGCCCTAGCCCTCGTATAGGTATATCTCATGGCATTTCATCTTGGTATAATCATCGGACCTTCAGCGGGGTGGGTGTCCGTCCACTTTATAAATTGGGCCCAGATTTGAAACGTCTTCTGGTTAGAACAAAGCAAGTCCAAGACAAACATGCTTTACAAACTCTAGCCATGCCTTGTATTGTGAGGGTATTGTCTGAATCCAGTTTTACATATTTCCCTCCTAGCTAGCAGTCTCATGTAAAATAGAAGTTTACGCAAGTTAGATGACAGTGGCATTTACCCTCCTTCCTTCCTCGAGAATCTGAAATAAAATAAAAGTAGGGCTTACCTTTATAGTTTCTTGAATTATCTCAGACCATGGGGCTGATTACGATGTCGGTCGGAAAGGCTCCGATCGACATTCTGATTTTTCTAACCCGTGTCGGAACCTATGTTTCCGACCGACTCGGAAACATTTCCGATGACCAATTACGATGGAAAGATAACCGTTCGGTCATTCCGAATCGGTTCCGACCGGTATTTGGAGACTTCAAGTTGGTCGGAGCCGAATCATACAGCTCAACGGACCACGTTTCTGACCAACCTATTACGATGTCGGATTCGGACGGCCTTTCCGAATCGGTCTGTCCGACACGGAACGGCTGTCGGAAACTGACTTTGGGGGCCCGTAGCAGGTCCCCCTTCACCCTGAGGCCTCCGGTTTGGGGTCGAGGGGGTACCCAAGGAACACCCCTTTCAAACCATGCACAGTGTGGCAGGCACCATGGGGTACCTGCCACAGGATGCAAGGGTTTCCGCAACCACACCTTTTTTCAATGGGAGCCTGTGTTGTTGGTCGGAACACAGGCTCCCATTGAAGTTAATGGGAGACTTCCCGAACGGTGTTCAGAACCATTGTAATCGGTCGATCGGACTCGCCGAACGTGAATCGGTTGGAACCGATTCCGACAAGGAGTCGGTCGTTTTGTTTTCCGACCGACATCATAATCAGCCCAATGTGCGGTCGCATCATAATTAGGTGGTCTGGACCGCTGACCGGAGGTTGGTCGGTCCCGTTTCCGCCAAAGTGTCGGTCGGAGGAAACTCCGACCGACATCGTGATAGGCCTCATAGTGTTGCCCACCTTAAACCAGATTGGTTGCAGTAACTTACATACATATGCCAACATATGTTTGTCACCCGCCATGTTTTCTCCACACTTTGGGCCACAATCCTTCAAGCTTTTCTCACACTTTTCCAATTATGCAGAACTCAAAAAAAACCTTTGGAGAGTGAACAAGTGGTTTCTCCTTAAGGGAGCAGCTTTAACTGCTGCATATAATGTAGCAAAGGATACTTGCCATAAGCCTTCTTGCTCCCTCATTGGCAGGCATCCATCCTGTATCTCTATTGGTGTTTTTTGGGAAACCTCCACACTTTCAATTGATCTGCAATACCATCTCGCCACTTCCGCTTTCAGCAGGGCCACATGTTACCATTCTAGCTCACTCAGGCTTGATTCCATTAGAACTCTTGATGCACCTTAGTTTATCCCATTGATTGGTGATATTTAAAGCTTGACAGTCACCCATAACAGTACCCCTTCCCTATTCATCAGGTGTCCCCAATTCTGGATCCCAGTCTCTTTTAGTGAGTGCACTAACTGATCTTTCATACATTCAGGTGCAGTCGGGGAATTCCAGATTGGGGAGAGTTGACTATAGAATAGAATCCTCAACTCAGACCTTATTTCGTGCCAAGGTTTCGCCACAGATAGAAGTGTTTTTAGACACACTTTCTTAAAGTATCTTGGGTCGCCAAACTTATACAAAAAAGCCCTCTCTCCCACACCCCCTGACATCATCGCCCACTAGATGTTACCCCTTATTGAAAAATCTGGAACCTCCAATAGCATCCTTCAGTGTTTTTATTGAAATGCCCAGCAGTAGTAAGTACTGTAAGTCTGGCATTGTTCAGCTCCCCTGTATCTCGCTTAATCCTCAGTTTCTTCCAGGGGATCCTGATTCCTTCTGAGGCCCATATTTTACCATGTAGTTTAGCTATCTTCTTCTTATCAAAGGTCAGCGGTATGTTCTCACATAAAAAAGCTAACTTAGGTAGGACCATCATCTTAATCAGGTTGCCCCTTCCATAGATGGCTAGCGATAGATTTTTCCACCTTCTCAAAAGTATAACTATTTATACCTTCATCCTTTGCAAGCTTCACCTCTGATATCTTATCTAAATCTTTCTGGACAATTATACCTAAATATCTCATACTCTTTTTCACTGGTCCTACATAGTTGGGCATATTCCATGAAATTATTTACGTTTATGCTCTATTCACTGTAAATTGCGATACTCAACCAAAATACTTTGTTACACGCTCAACGTGTGGGGTTGATCTATCAAGGCTGGATGTATATACCATTATATCATCAGCATATAATGCTAATTTTCTCTCTAGCCCACTACAAATGAAAGGGACTATCTATTTATCTTCTCTTAGCTGCTGCACTAATGGTTCAATATATAAGTTAAAGAGAAGTGAGGAGAGAGGACATCCTTGCCTGATACCACAGCATATCTTCAGCGTAGGACGCACCCTCCCATTAACCAACACCCTAACTGAGGGTGTATTGTAAATTTGTTTAACCACGCCCATAAATCCCCCCTTCGAAACCAAAATGAGGCAGAGTCTCCGTCAGATATTTACAACTCCCTCGGGCCTTCATTGCGTCCAATAGTCATGATCGCCAAGGGTATACTGTGAGCTATCAATCCAATTAAAGTATGGGGCAGCTCATACATTTACCTCCCGGAATAAAGCCTCTTTGGTTCTGTTGTATTAAATCATTAACCACCCTACTTAATCTTGTAGAAAATCTTATCACAATTCAAGAGGTAAATAGGCATATATGGCCTATATGGCTCACATTTCTTAGGGGGATGTATTGGATTTTCAGATTATATATAATAGTTGCTTCATTCCACGAAGGTGGTATTGTGGTTCCCTCTAACAGAACGGAATTGAACAGTCTCTCCCACATTGGCATAATATTATTGTAGAATTTCATATATACTTCATTAGGTATACCGCCAGGATCTGAAGCTGTACTACCAAAAAGTAATCAAGCCATGAGGGATTCCTATATTTATTACAGTAGGAAAGTAGGATCTGCTTTTATGGTTACCCCCACTTTTTGCCTGGTGCTATACTGTTCTGACTAGTCTGTCTCGGATCCTGCTAATCAGGACCCCAGTGTCTGGGCATTCTCCCCTAAATTGGTTATGGTGAGTACTTAGGTACATCCCAGATTGGCCACTGGTGTACCATTATAAGTCCCTAGTATATGGTACTGAGGTACCCAGGGCATAGGTACACCAGGGGTCTACCATGGGCTGCAGCATGTATTATGCCACCCATGAGAGACCACTCAAATTGTGACTACAGGCCTGCCATTGCAGCCTGTGTAAGCTGGTGCTAGCACCACTTATGACAGATATAGGTTTCCCTATATCTGAGGTCACTGCACTTAAAACCTATAAGTCACCCCTAAGGCAGGCCTTTCAATCCTGAAGGCAGGGTGCTTGGTTCTAAGTGTGAGGGTGCCCCTGCATGAGCAGGACACCCCTACAACCTTCGGAGTCCATTCTCCTGGTTGTAAGTGCATCAGCCATTATGATACATAGAGTGGCCAGGCGTCATTACGCGATGACCATCTCTAAACAGGCTGTAATGTACCCTGTCATGTTTGGTATCAAACATGTTGGAATCATTTCCATGCACTGTAAAGCTCCTCCAGGAGGCCCTCAGTGCTCCCGGTACCAGTCTTCTAGACCCGGACAGCACAACATGGCTGCTGCCAACCAGAGACACGATTCTGCCATCCTGCTGCTGAGCCAAGCTCAAGCAGGGGAATGCACCTCCCAGACTGGATTTAGTGTATTGGGGCCGGGTGGGAGCGCTTGCCAGCACCACTCAGTCTGCTTGAGGGGCACATTTGTGCCCTCCTTGCATAGTCCAATTCAAACCAGCTCAGGGAGCCGTTGGCTCCCGCTCTGGCGCGAAACTGGACAAAGGACATGGGAGTATCCTCCTCACTGTCCAACCCCTCCCCTGGAAGGGAACCCAGAATTGTCCCAACCCTTTCCTTAAGGTACTTAAGGGGTTACCTGTAGGTGGGTCCCTAGATTTGTCGTGGGACAAGATTCATATCAAGACACCACTTCTTCTTCGACCATCTGGGCACTCTGGACTTCGCTCTGGGTATTGAGTCTGCAACTGGGAAGACTCCTGCTGCTCCTGGCCTCGTCACCCTGCTCGTCTGCTGCAATGTCCATGCCTGTGCTCCATACAGGAACCTTCCAAGACCTGTGGACATCCAAAACACCTGAAGGAATCTCCCTTGAAGGGAAGGAGTCACTTCCCTGCATTTGCAGGCACCGCAACAAAGCTGACCAGTCTGCTGATCCTGAGCTCCCACAGACTCTGAAAGGCACAGCAACACAGGTGGTGGTTCTTCACATCCCTCGAGGCCTGCCCTGTCCTCTCACCAAGTTTGAGGCCAGTATCCCTCGTCGGAGCCGCAGGAACCGAACCCCTGTGCACTGCGTCGACTTGCCGTTGCAAAAGCTTGTTGGCTTTCTTCCTCCAAGTTCTTTGGGCTCCAAGTAGCCTCACCCTCAAGCATCTCCTGTGACCAAGATCTTCATCCTCACCGCATCACGTGCACTGTGGGCCTGCATCTTTGGTGAGCTGCTCTAGGTCCTCTTGCGACTCCAGTGCCTCTGGCCTGTAGGTCCATCTCGAGGGTCTTCTTTGATTTCAGTAGGCTCTCTTGATTGCTCGAGTCCTCCTCTGACTCCCCTGCTTGTGGTGAGTCGCCTGGGCCCTGCTGGTCCCGACACTGCACCTTCTTCGCTTTCCATGTTGTTTGCGGTTGCCAAGGCTTGTTGGTGCTCCCGACGGACACCGACCCCTCAACTCTCGACATCCGACGTGGGACTGCTTGTGAATGGCTCCTGGTCTTCCACAGCATCGCCTGGTCCACACAGCTGCAGCTCCAAGGTCACTGTCAACTCTCCTGCAACACCTGACATCGGTGGGCATACGACGTCCGTGCCCCCTGGTCACTCCTGAGTGGCATAGACTCTGTTCCCTCTGCTTGCAGGTACTTCTCATCTTGAATCCACTTTTGGGTTCCACCGGACACTTTCACCTTCTCCAGCAGCGGCATCTTCCTGAAGTCCTCCATTGAGTTTAACGGCAGTTTCCAATGCCAATTCACACCTATGCACCTGGCTTCCCTGGTGTAGGTATCCTGGTTCCTAGGGTATCTCTCCAACCTTCTGTCTTCCATAGGGTTTCTTCAGGGTCCACTGGAAGGGTCCTTCTTCTTTTAAATTGCAACCGCGACTTACTCGTTGAGTTGTATTGAGCCCGCGGTTATGTTCCCACTCTGCACACGGCTACGTGGGGTTCCTGGTTACTTACCTCAGGTAGTTCCTTGGGTCCCCGGCACTTCTACGTCTTCTGGGTACAGTCTTGACTTAAGTTATGGTTCGCACACCACTATTTTAGTATATGGTTTGGTCTCCCCAGGCGACCACTGTGTATTCATGCTACTTACCTGTTTTCTTTGCAAAGTATTGTGTGCATTTCATATATCTCCGAGTAGGAGATACCTATATGTGTTAGTGAGTGTCTTGTAATAAATACATATTTTTATAAATACACTCTGTGGTTCTTTTTCACTTAATCTATACCAATAAGATTATACTCTGGTAAAACAAGCTGCTTTACACGCCTTCTGGACTAAGCCTGAAGGCTGCTCTCCACAGCTACCACTTAGAGAGCTTTCTAAGGTTGTCTAAGACCACTACAATCACCATAAGGGTTGTCTGGATTAGTGCAGGGTGCCCACTTACATAAGTGTGCACCATATACTAAGCCAGCTTCTCACAATTACTATAAAATGTGGAATCTCTATCAGGGCCTGCCCTTTTATGCCAAATATCACATAGGCTCAACTCTCTCATCAGGAACTTTAAGTAGTCGCATGTTTTGTTTTGGTTTACCGTGGACCTCTGTGAAGACCTATCGATTTTCGAGATCAATACTATATTGAAATCCCCCTGCCCCCTATTATGATGGAGGACTTATACTCAACCAGGGCAGAGCCTCACTCTTTTAAGTGTCTCTAGGTCATCTATGTTGGGGCCATAGTGCCCTGCACAAATAAGGGATCTTTTTATCTGTACTACTACCCATCTTCCTAGGCTCTACGTTTTGCACTTCCCTATATATCTATGCCTATGGTTGACCTTACTATAATTGCCACCCCTTTACTACAAGATGACTGGTCCATTCCTAAAACCTGCTGGACTCAGTTATAATTCTTACACAAGCCTTTAATTTCATATATGAGTAGGTGTGTTTCTTGTAAGATTATAACCTGTGCTCTACTATCTTGCAAATATTACGTTATTAACCTCTTTTGCCTTTTCATTTTCAATCATTCACATTCCATGTCAGGACGTCTAGACTTTTCCCTTACCAGCATTCCCTCCTAAAGCTTACTGATATATCAACATCTAAACCACAAGTTACCTGCTACCTCTATATATGTTGCTTAAAACTTTGACTGAGGACTCCTTTTTTACTCTTTTTTTCCCCACCCAGTGCCCCACTATTTGCCCCCCTCACCTTTCCCTTCACCCTTGGGAACCCTCCCCTTTCCATTTGTAGGCATGATTTCTATGGCCTTTTGAGCTTCAGGATAGCATGGAGCAGCACAGGAAGATTATCTCCATTTATCCATTTTATATATAGATTTTTTCCCCTCTTTCTTTTCCCATTCACCTACCACCGTACACCAAGATGCAATACCTAAACCATCCTAAAATATCCCTCACCAAATTTGGCCACCTTGTGTTGCTTTTTTCTTCATTTGCACGATAAGGGCCTCTACTTCACTGGGTTCACTCAAGTTCACAATTGCATTGTCCCACCTCACTCTCAACATGACCTGGAATTTCATTTGTACTTTTGCACCAAATTCCCAGAGCTCATCCATATGCTTTCCCAGGTCCCACTGTTTATCTAAAGTTGCAAATGCAATTCTGAGCAAATTTTAAAGAGGTGTTCACCCACCTTTAAATTTTTAGTTTTGAGGCAAAGACTCAGTATTTGCTCTTTTAGGGAGTAGGTAAAAAAATTAACAAAAGTTTTCTGAGGCTTGTATATATTTAGGTTTCTATTAAATGGGTCACGATGTATTCTCGGAATATCTTGTGATAGTTCTGGTTCTGACACGTCAAGTGGTAGAGTTTCCTTAAAAGAGTAGCTACAAAAGTCTTTAAATCACTTCCCTCAAGCCCTTCTGGAATTCCTAGTACCCTTATATTGTTACGCCTAGTTGTTTTCTAGTTTCTCCATTCGTCTTGCATTTCTCTATTCCATTGTTATATATCTTTGATCTCTTTCTTATGGGCAGCTAGAGTATCACTCAAATCTTGTACTGTCTCTTCCAACACTTGAGTGTGCACTGCCAGGCTAGTGATTTTTGTTCTCCCAAGATTGTGCAGGCCTCTTGTTTGCCTTTATGATTTTGATCTGAGGTGACAAATCTAGTTTTTATCTCTTGTGTCAGGTTTTCTAGGAGCCCTCAAACGTCCTTTGTAAGGGCCTTGCTTGGCCCAGTGTCCTGGCCATCCTTGATAGTCTCGGGCACATCTCGCTGATCTCCCTCTAGCCCGGAGAGGCAAACAAATCTATTTTGTGTTTGTAATGCTGGGATGGCCACTTAAAACCCCACATTTCATCTCTGTTACTCACAAACCTTTAGCGGGTTCTCCTTTTGAGTCGAATGCATATTCTGCCCACCCACTACACCCTATTTTTCAGAGTTTTCTATTTGAACCTTAAAAAAGGACCTGCGAGAAGGTGTTATCTTCTGTGGCCTTCCTATTTTCCCGATTTTGTACAACTTCCCACCTGTACCCAAATTTGTACCTTCCCTGCCCAGGTCTGTAACAGCGATGGTGCCAACATTACTTCTAATGGGTCTTAAGCAGTTCCCATAGCTTTGTCTAAGATTTTCCTTTTTTTAATTTCTTAGTTGGAGAAGTAGGTCTTCTCTGATTTTTTGACCCCCCCCCATCCCTACTAGGGTTATTTCAATGTTGCTGACTCGCTCCTCCTCTCACCCCTCTTGCTGACCGGAGAGTTTACCCTTCTGCCTCGATAACAGGTTGCCCTGTGGAGCCCAATAGTTGGGAGCACTCTATTAACTCACTTATTCCTTCACTTACTTCAGCAATTATTCCGGTCTTCCCAGTAGGCCCACACATATTGGTTTTCCCCTTGGATGGGTTGCTGTCTTGTGCTCTCGACATCCACCTCACGGCCTTACAGGTGTGCTCCACGTAAATACTCCTGCTGAGCTGACTCTGCTGCTCTGCCTGTTACTCCTATGCTGTGCAGTCTCCTCTAGCGCCGGTGCTGAAGTTCCAAAGCCTCCCGAGTCCGGTGCTCAACACCTTCCACCACTCACTTCAGTTCCCACTCCGACTGTGACGGGAGATGGAATCGAGTCCTTGTCATCCCCAAGGCAAAAATCTTGTTTTTGTTACTAAATCCACCCGTATCTACAATTTCTGCACCTTTTTAAAGCCACATCTCTATGATGTTGTGCCGCCATTTCATGCTGTCCCTTAGCTACTGACCAGCTGACTGCCATGTTCCCAGGAGGCAGTCAACAGTGCTAGGATCCTCCCTGTCTTGTTTTTTAATTAATGGAGGAATTGGTACATTGCACCCTCACTCACAGGACAATGTGTGCAGCTTTCAGGACTGCTTTTTAGTGGTACTGAGTCCATAAATCCAACTGACTTGCCCCAGAAAAATACTTCTGATCCTCACCATCTTATGCAATTATTCACAAAAGCAGGGGCGTAACACAGACCTCGCAGCCCCCGCAGTGCGGTGGGACCCCCAAGCTGCAGGGGGCCCCCTCCGCACTGTATTCAGGCCTGAGCGCTCCAGATTAAATCCGGAGCGGGGGCCCCTCTGTGTACCTTGCAGGGGCGCCCCTTCAACTTTCGTTACGCCACTGCACAAAAGAGTCCTTTTTCCATATTAAGAATGCTAGAAATTACCTCAAAGCCATAAAGCATAAAGGGTTAGTTAGAGTTTTACGAAGTTCCGTATTCCTTGTTTTTTAGAATTTGTAAAGTAAATTTAAAAATAAGATTTTAAAAAACCTATCCTAGATTTGTAGACTTTTAAGTTTTGAATAATGTACATGGACCTGTACTAACCATGATTAACTTTTTGGAAGGCAATACAAGTTTGTAATTTTATTCATTGACCAAGAACTCCTTTTTAAAACTCCGGAGTAACTCCCACACACTTTTATGAAAAAGTTGGAGTTGGTTGATAAAAAAAAAGTTATAAATAACTTTAATATCCATTTCTAACTTGTTATAACGATGAAAAGGTTTCTTTTAACATTAAGCAACTCTTCCCAACATCTTTAAATTGCCTGTCTTACTTGGTACAAAGTTGTACATTTTGATTCTAGAGCTATACTAATCAAACACAACATTCCTGTGGTCCCTTAATGGCCTAAGTATTCATTTTTGAGGCATGGAGACGGCGTTCTGCCACACCTGAACATAATATCTATAGTGTCTGTAGTCAATCAGAACCCCGAAGAGTAATGCATCAAAGTAGCTTCCTCCCCAAACAGACTGCTTAAAGACTGCTAAAAGAAAGATGACTAGAATTTAAGTCTACTCCATGACTCAGAAAAGGGCTTTACAGAGAGGCCAGTGCCAACCAAGGAGACCTTTTTCCTCTTTGTCATTTCATACTTCGTAACACACCAAAACACAGAGGAAGCATTTGCTGAAGAGAGCAGTCACTAAGCCTTGCTAGGATGTGTCTCAGCTAGGTATAATGCCTGCCAATGTCATAAAGAGTGCATAGGTCAGTGGCAGCCACCTGTCCTGTGAAGAAGGGGAAACAGTCTTTACAACACAATTTTTATATCACAGTGCCTTTACCACGCATTTAAGATAAGTATGGGGTCTTTATAGAGATATATATATATATATCCAACAAAAGTTTGCCCTGAGGCAAGGATGCGCCAGCAGCAGGGTGATTTAAAATCATTTATTTACGGAAACCGGCGTTCCCAGTCCGATCAAAATCCATTCCTGACGCGTTTCGGGGCTTCACAGCTCCTTCATCAGAGGAAGACTTGCACTCCACTGACTTGGCCAGGATTTCCGCAGAGGACGCGCCACCATGGGAACAACAGCATGGGGCCCAGGAGACTTGGGAAGACTCCGAAAAAGGCGCAGCCGGGAAGGAAATGAAGTAACCGGCAATCCTGGCTCTGAAGCCCACTGCGGCAGAATTTGACTATGAACATTGCATTTTGCACTGAACCCACTGGGGTGATACTTTGCTCAAGCTAAACACTACAGGTACCAGCATGCTTTTAACGCAACTCACCTGAGAGCCCACTTGGGAGGTATAAGTATTCAGCATGCTGCTAATGGCGACTGTGAGCAGTCAGTGGAGTGCAAGTCTTTCTTTGATGAAGGAGCTGTGAAGCCCCGAAATGTGTCAGGAATGGATTTTGATCGGACTGGAAACGCCGGTTTCCGTAAATAAATGATTTTAAATCACCCTGCTGCTGGCGCTTCCTTGCCTCAGGGCAAACTTTTGTTGGATATATATATATATATTTATTTTTTTATATATTTAAACTTACCTTACTAATACTTACCTTAGTTAGACTAATAATGCATGGTAATGGCATGCGAGGTAAAATAAAAGCATATGTGTGCTAAAAAATGCGGGGTAAAAATGCATTGCAAAGGCACGCAGGGGCTTATTTACAAGCCCCTTGTGCCACCCATACGTCACTTTTCCCATGTTAAAAATGACGCAAAAGTGGCGCAAGAGGCTTGTAAATAAGCCCTGCAATGTTTTTACCTGTGTTGTTCCGTCATACAACCATGAAATGGACATGAAAATAGCATCTCCTTAACCAACCCAGGGCGCCCTTTCACCTTGCCCAAGCACTCTGTAAAAACAAATCTACATAATTCGGGGTGAAGCATGTATTGGTTTTTGCAATTGTATTTAGTTTTAATAAAATTGGTAATGTTTGGTTACTTAATATTGTTGCATATTCAATATAGCCTTAGAGCCCACCGTAGCGTGCTCTACCGGCCATTAAATGCCCGCTTCAGCGATAAAGGCCTGAGCCGAAGGTGAGGGCCTTCAACGAGGGAGCGGGCCTTTAATGGCCGGTAGAGCCTGCTACGGAGGGCTCTAAGGCTATTAGAACATTCCGCCCCTAGAGGGCAGAATGTTCTAATTTGTAAAAAAAAAAAAAAAAGGCCTCGTGGAGGCCAAGGGATTGAAATCCCCTTGGACTCCGTGAGGACTTTTGTTCACAGCAATAGCTGTGAACAAACATTGGAATGTTGGAGTTCTGGGCTTCTACCGGCCATTAAAAGCCCGGAGCTCTTGATTGTTTTCAATGGAGCTCCCAATATTCCAATGTTCTAATATTCATTTTAAACTGAATGTAATTCTATTTTTTTTAAAACGCTTTTAGAGAAAGGATACTAATTTGTTTCATGTTCATAGCTTCTATAAGTGTAAGTCTGGTGTGTACCACTTTTTGGACATTCTCCTTTTACAAACGTAGGGGTATATTTACAAGTACTGGCGCTCTGTTGTTTTGCCGCAGCCAAAAATTTACAGCTGTGGCGCAATAGTTCCTAACGCCATGTTAGCGTCATATTTACAATACGGCGCTCAATGACGTTAGGAAGAGGCCGTCGTCAGGAAAACTGACACTGATGTGGGTGCCGAGTCGGTACAAAATGCACACTACTGTAGAAAAAGTGATGTTTGGTCAATTAGTGGCCAGAAAATATGCACTAGCCGTCCTAGCATCACTTTTGTGTGCCAAGCGGGAAAACAAAATTAAAAAACGCCACTACGTGAAAATGTTTTTTACACTTACCTGGAAGTAGCAATGGAGCAGTCAAGAGTGAGCACAGGCCAGGACAAAAATCCCAGCAACTCCACTACCGGCCAGGATGTCCAGCCAAAGTCCCAGGGGAAGAGGAAGTGCTAGTTCAGTGAGGAGGAGAATCAGATCTTGATCAGAGAGGTGACGGAGCACCAACACCAGTTCTTCGTCAGCTCCAAAGTGCCATTGGTGATGAAAAAGACCGTATGGCAGACCATAGTGGACAAGGTGAACAGCGTAGCCGAAGTCAAGAGGGCAGTGACTGACTGTAAGAAGCGCTGGCACGATTGTAAGCGCAAGACAAAGGAGAAACTGGCAACCAATCTCAAGGCAGAATTGCAGACTGTAGGTGGTAGTCCAGCGCCCCAGGAGGAGCTGGATCCCTTGGAGGAGCAGGTGTCCACTGTCATCTCGGAGGAGTCAGTAGTTGGAGTTGTGGGACAGGACAGAGCTGCCTATGACAAACTACAACAGCAACAGGGTAATGTGGGGAACTACATAATGCCATGCAGTGCAGGTAGCCATGTCCCAGCACTCTGCTGCACTTTCTGCAAGCCATAGGGTAGGATGCTGGCTCATCTATGGTTAAACATGACATCAAGGGAAGGCTTATGGGCATTTAGATAATATGTGTGTTTAGGGCAGGCCGCAAACCTTCTAGCTGTGCTATCCTACATCAAAAGGAAAGGGCAGGAATGTACCATATCTACAAGATACAGTGCATTCCTGTCCTTTCTGCCAGGGCCGGTGCAAAAACTGCAGACGTTCACCAAAGCAGGCACCCTTGCACCATGGTGCAAGGGTACCTGCGTTGGTGACAGCCAGCTGAATGTTCACCAGCATAAAGGAAAGCACAGGGATGCGTTGTATCTTCCTCACCACAGCGCAACCCTGCACTTTCCTAATCACACAGCTTGGCGCAGCAAGGTGGTTTGTGGTGCTGCGCCTCACCACGTCTATGAAATATGTCCCTATGTCTCACCTGGGCCAATGCACATTATTCTAGCCTGCAAATCCCTAGCATAGAATTGGTATCTAATATGAGAAACAACACATCTGAGGGATGGGAATATGTCGGCCATGAATAGTACCTACACCATGGGACATTTCAAGAGTCACATCCATAGTCACCTAGATTAAACTACAATGTACGCAGCTGAACTAGGCATGCAGGCTCAGAGCACACAGGTGTCAGCTGCCATGGTAGGGACCACATGAACTCCTCTCATCTACTAAATATGACTGGGTGTTGGGGTGAATGCAAGTGATGTACACCAGAGGACCATGTGCCATATTTACAGAGAAATGCCGCACCGCATCGATGCAAACAAATCAGCTGCGCTGAGCTGCGTCATTGCAAAAATACATGGATGGGCTGTATTTACAGGGATATGTGCCACCCCAGTGCACACCCCTGAGCTGGTGCAAAAAGGACCACCTTGTGCCACCGCAGGCACCCTTGCACCATGGTGCAATGGTGTCAGCGTTGGCGCTCAACTGTTTTTTACAGTGCCAGCACAAGGGAAACACATGGGGTAGGCCATATTCTTGTGAATACAGTGCATCCCTGTGTTTTTGAAATGATGCAGGGTGGCACAGCTAAATTTATTGCACCACTGTGTTGTGCCATTTGTATGTGAATATGCCCCTTGGTAGATACCATTCACAGCACTACTACCATCTGGGGTGCAGCCGGACACATATCACTCTATAACAGCCTGCCATGTCAGTCCATTGGATATGGTCATGCATAATGTAGGTGTTGTAGGTACCTAGGAGTCAATGTATGATCAGGGTGCCATCACTGTGTGGCAGTAAGTTGGCTGCCAGGACCAAAATCGCAAAAGCCAGAGGAGGCACGTACACATACAAGTGCATGGATCTGATTAAAATTATCTGTGATACCCTGCAGATGACCAACTCGGGTCCTGATGAAATGGGTTTAACGTCAGTGATCGTAATCTGACTAGCATGACAGGTCCAATCCACTCAGAGTAGGCACAGAGGGGTAGTGAGAACAAAGCTGAGATCCAGTCATCTGAAAGGGAAATACAGTATGATTTGCAATCCATACCCTTGTGTAACGGGTGTCCTACTCATCAGTGAGGAACTGAGGGGCATATTCACAAGGAGGTTGCGTCACCTGAACGTATTTTTCCGATGTTCAAGTGGCACAATGCCCTGCACATTATTTACAAAGTGGCGTTAAGCCACTTTGCATGGCTTAATGCTGTTTTGTAAATATGGTACCCTTTCATGCAGTTTTCTGCATCAAAGGGGTGTGCAATGGGTGTTGTTGTGGGTGTTCTACACAGCACCCATTGCTTTTTGACGCTGCCCCAAATTTACAAGGATCTGTAAATCAGAGGCAGCACCAAAAACTAAAGCCATGCAAAAGTAGGCGTTAGATTGGCGCAACAAGGAGAAATAATGTTATTTCTCCTCGTTTTTGATTTGCTTTTTCTATGTGTGCTCAATTCTGCAGTACACATAGATAGAGCAAAACACCATTACTGAGGTGTCCCTTCCTGCACAAAAACAATCATTAGATAATGGTAATATGCTACTTCTTTGTGTGGTGCGTAATGCACATAGAAGTAGCAAGTTGCCATTATTGATTGTTTATGTGCAGGAAGGGACACCTTTCTGCACATAAACAATCAACTCTGCAATGCAGGCACCCTTGCACTATGGCGCAAGGGTGTCTGTGTTGGCGCTAGGCAGCTAATTTTAGCACCAGCGCAAGGGACAACACAGTGGTGCACCGTATTCTTATAAATACACAGCATCCCTGATTTCTTTTAAATGACGCAGCGTGGTGCTGCATAATTTGCCGCAGCGCTGCGCCATTTCCTCATAAATATGCCCCTTAAAGTGAAATGTATTGCACCTTGATTGTCAACTGGATTACTCATGTCAACATCTAAGAGAGATCAGCAATAGCAATTCTCCATCTTCTGGCCAGCAGCCTGTCCTGGACTTCAGCGATGATGGGGATGATGACAACATGCAAACCATCGGCCAGGACACACTCCAAGAACTCCTGAACTCCATCCGGACACCATCTCCGGACACAGGGAGGGTCAACAGCATCGTGGGGTCTCCACATCCCCTGCTTAGCAACGAAAAAGCACCACCTGCCACCCCACCCAGACCCCTGGACTCCAAGGACCCACAGATTACCTTCCAACGTACTGCGGTAGGAGTCTTGCGGGAGTTGGTAGAGCATGTGCGGGTGGGGATGGGGACCTTGGTGGCCACCCTAGAGGGAGTCCATTGGTGCCACAATCCCAATAGAGCAAAAGACACACAGATGATGGACGTAATGCAGAGCAAATCAAACATTCACCCCCAGTCAATAGATCTGGGTTAAATCCATTGTTCTTTTGCTCACCATGCCACCCCAGTTTAGACCCAGCCACATGCAAATCAGTCTTGACCCTGTGCCTCATTGGAACAGTCCAGCCCAAACTGCCAAGCCAGGTACTCCCTGGACCGGAAACAAATATCCTGGGACCGGTTTCGGGGCATCACCCATCATCAGCCAAGCTAGCTTGAATCCAGTGACACAGTGAGCCCGGGACCCATGTCTGGGAATGCCCAGCACACTTAGGGCGAAAAAGCAAATGATACACAGATGATGGATGGAATGCAGAGCTAATCAAACTTTCACCCCCAATCAATAGATCCAGGTTAAATCCATTGTTCTTTTGCTCACCATGCCACCCCAGTTTAGACCCAGCCATATGCAAATCAGTCTTGAGGCACCTACCCTCCACTCCGTAGCCTCCAGCAGTCCCTAGCTGATATCACTGGTGTCATGAGGCAAAGGCATGAACAAATACCCTGCCAAAATTGTACCTGCAACATGGCCAACCAGTTGGGGGCAATAAGAACCATCTAAGAGTCCATGGAGCGGAAGCAGGACTCCCACGTTGTTGCCAGGGCTGCCTACCACTGCCATGTTGCTGCTGTGTTGCAAAACCAACAGATCCTCCTCGCTGCTGTGCTGCCTCATGTGTTGGTACAGATGAATGCAGGGACAGGATCCACATCTTCCACCTCTGATGTGTGTGTGCCTCCCTTGGCTGCCGCACCTACAACGCCATCCTCATGGGAGACACCACACACACCAGAGGAGGAAGATGTGAACGACACCTCTTTCCAACGAAAAAGTGTCCAGTAGTAGTCATCTGTGCCACATACCCAGTTTCTCCTTTGCCCTGACCTTATGAACATACCAGGGAACATCTGCTGCCATTGTCCTCATTTTGACTTCGCACTGTTCACCTTAACCATTTGTGGACTGTCAATGTGGCCTATCCTCCCTACTGACATTGTGGTCATCCTCCTGACTGAAGTACTCCTCTCCTCCACATGTGCCATGACATGTTCCCCACATGGACTCTGTCTGGACATCCACTGGCTCTAAACATCTTTTGGGGTTGTTGTCCAATGAACCTTACTTGTGAACCCCTTCAACATTTGCCGATGTAAATAAATGCACTTACAAACTACCTGTGTGTTGTCTCTCTGTAGGAGTTAGGACCAAGTTGACCATTGGCCATTCTGTGAGGCAAATACACCACACAAGGTCAACAGAAACTACACCTAAACATAAACTACCTACACACAGAATCCTAAACAATCATATATTTTTTTGAATTTTTTAAACATTTTATATATTTTTTTATACATATGAAACACATCAACGCCCCATCCCCCAAAAAACAAAAAGTACCCCTGCCCACGAAAAATCTAACCCACCCCTACAAAACCCCTAAAACTACTACCCCTATCCCTACACTATCACTACATTAACTAACCTAAAGTAATCTATAAAAACATTATGTACAACATTAAAACTATAGGGGGGAAGATGGCGGCTTGAACGGACATGCCGCTCTGCCTCTCCCGCCGGCGGCCCAGCAAAGCACCGGCGTTTTGCCGCCATCAGCTCTCGGACACCCACAGATCCACGCCGGAATGCGACAGCCGCTGTAGCGGAGGCCACATTAGCCAAAAATCGGCGTATTTCCCGCTCCCAACGCTCGATGCAGCCGCGCCGCAGGGAACAAACCTGTGGGGGCGCGGCCTAAACACGAGGAGGCCCAGCTCTGGAGCGGCGGCGGCGGCCGGGAGCGGAGACCAGTGACCGGCCTGACCCACAAGAGAGCACCCAGGAGGAGGGTCGAGAAAGCAGGTTGAGCCGCCACCCGCCCAAATCCGGAGAGCGCGAGGGGTGCAGCCCATCCCGCGCGGCAGAGATCGCGGGCAAGCTCCCCACGCGACAGGCCCCGTGATGGTGCAACGCTGATCCCATTATCTCGAGACTCGGCCCTGCAGCGAGTCAGAGCCTCCGGGGCCAGTCGAGGGTCCTACAGGGATCCACCTACCCCACCACGCAACAGGCAAGTGACCGCCCTGGTAGGGAAAGTCGCAGTGGGTACTTGCAACTGGGAGAAGGGGAAGCCGGGCAGAGGACGTCAACGAGAGGCCTGGGGCCCACTTAAATGAGCCTGGCACTTTGAAGTGTGAGCACCAAGATAAGGAGGCCTACCAAAGTGCAGCGCCCGGAGAGCGACGGACACTGCACATGCCCTGAGTCGCTAGAGAGGCTGGCGGGCCCCCGCGGCGGCTGATCCTGTCGCAGCACGGCGGAGCCTCCGCCATCTTGAATCGCGGCCCAGCAGTGTTTTGGCGACCCGGAGGCCGACTGGAGGTACAGGCAGGTGACCACTCTGTGGGGAAAGCTGCAGTAGGTGTTCGCCACTGGGGGAGCGACGAGCGGGGGAGAGGATTGACAGCGGGAGGCCCCGGGTTCCGCGGAAGAGACCTTGGCGCCCTCGGGATCTTGGGACAGGCCTGAGAGGGCAGTGCGGCCTGCTAACCCAGACACCCGACGCGAGGTCTAAAACCCCAGGGCACACTGGAGAGGAGGTAACGGGTGCATCACCTGCAGGGAACTCAGATGTGGGAGGACTGGAGCTGAGACGCCGTGCCCCTGGAGCCTCCCAAGCAGCATAGGCCTGACGCTGGCAAGGGGCCCAAGCACCTACCACACCAAAGATCACACGGCAAGACAACGAGGGAGTGGGGCCCACTGGCTTGACCAGGGAGGAAAGAAGGACCCCTAGCACCCCGCCTGGCAGAGCTCACCGATGGTCCACAGACAGGGAGTAATTGGATTACGGTGCATCTAGGAGGGAACCGGAGCCGCACCGGAACCCACCCTTGCTGCTTCTCATCCCGGGTGGGCTCGCACGAGACCCACCGGCGACCGCGCCGGCCGCCAGCTGAGACACAGAATGTCCTCCTCCAGAGGGCAGAAAGAGAAAACCCTTAAAGACTTATTTGCGAAAGCCCAGGGCAGCCACCAAATGGGCGAATCAACAGCAAGCTCCGAGGAGTCTGCACTTATGGGTGGCGAGCCGATCACAAAAGCCTTCCTGGAATCCCTGTTTATCACACTACGCAAGGACCTGCAAACACTTAAACGTGACCTTACGGCAGAAATCAAAGACGTCCGCAGACATGTGGACAGCATCGGAGAGAGGGTTGCGGAACTAGAGGAGAAAAGCGACGGGAGAGACACGGAACTGGCGACACTTCAGCAAGAAGTCATTAGGATCCACGATCAGCAAGTAGACCTACAATCCCATCTCGAAGACTTGGAAAATCGCTCTCGCCGCCATAACGTCAGGATCCGAGGGGTGAAGACTGATGAGGAAGCAGGCGACATCTTTAAATACACTAGAGAGCTCTTCAATCACATCCTGGGCATGCCGCTTGACGCCGACCTTCGACTGGACAGAGCGCACGGAGTGGGCCCACCGCGCCCTGCGACGGCCCTCCCATCTGACATTCTAGTCTGTGTTCAGGACTTTCGAACCAAAGAAGAAATTTTACAAAAGGCTCGACAGATGCACCCCCTAGCCTTTCGCGGTCAGACCCCTGTCCTGTACCAACACTTGGCAGCACTCACTCTACAAAAAAGGAGAACCTTCAAACCCATCACAGCGCATCTCCGCCAACGCAACATTTCCTACAGCTGAGGTCACCCGTTTCGCCTGGTTTTCCGCATGGATGGCAAGCTTTTCTAGCTGCGCTCCCTCTCGGAGGCCTGCCGCTTACTCAGAGTGGACCCCCCTGCGGAGGAGAGCGGAGACGACGGCCCTGCTCCTGGCGCAGAAGATACAAAACCACGATGGAGACAGCAGGGCCGGCGGCGCCGGACTAAACGACCAAACCCCGCAGAGCTCTCTCAGGGACAGAAAGCAGCCCTCGAGACTCTGTCCACGGAATTAGCAAAGACACAGCCTGGTTGATGCCCACAGGACCTATTGATTTTCCTGACGTGTCCCTCTTGATAGTGGGCTGCTGGCGGAGGGGTGGGGGGACACCCTTGGCCACAATGTATCCCCCATGGTACTTCTGACCCGATCATCTGAGGATGATGGACTTAGACACGATTTTTCTTATTTTCTTTCCTTATTTCTGCTCCTTGCAGAAGGACTTCAAATAGATATTTGTTCGGGGTTACTGTTTTTTAGGGGTTTTGGGGTTCCTTGTCCACCCTTTTTAAATTGCAGCACAGATTCACATAGAGAGAGCTTTTCGGTACCACAACCACCCAATTTTGGCACGGCAATGATTCCGGACTCTGCGCTTGGCCCACCCATCCACACCTGACTAAATGACTCCTACCACACTTAGAATACTCACCCTGAATGTGCGGGGACTTAACAATCCCATTACAAGTAAAGCAGTCTTGTCCTGTTTAGAAAGTACCAATGCGGACATATGCCTACTCCAAGAAACGCATTTATTATCGAAAGACTGCTACCGCCTCAAATCCCGTAGATTCCCGACCCAGCTGTTTTCCTCAGGTCCCACCAAAGCGGCTGGTGTGGCCATATTGGTCGCCCAGCGGTTCCAGGGAGATATCCTTCACAAGGAAGCCGAAGTTAAAGGACGGCTCCTAACCTATCGTTTTGCTCTAGGGGGTTTAACGTTTACCTTAGGCTCCATATACGCCCCTAACGAAGGACAGGAAAAGTTTCTACACACAGCGCTCACCGAAGCGACGGCCACAACAGAACGCAGGATCCTCTTGGGGGGCGACTTGAACGTAGTCTTTGATAACGATGCAGACAGATCATGCCAACGCACTAACCAGACAGGCGCATTATCTACAGCAGGTTTGACCCGACTGCACGACTTAGGCCTCAACGACCTGTGGCGCTGCTTCCACCCCCATAGCCGCGAATATTCTTATTATTCTAACGCGCACAAGACATATGCTAGACTAGATTACCTACTGGCGTCCACACCTCTGCACGCGATGGCAACAGACGTAGAGATAGGAGTAGCCTCTTTATCCGACCATGCACCGGTCATCGCAACCTTCACTCTTCCCCCCCATGCAGCGACCTTTCCGATTTTGGCGTCTCCGAGACACCCTCCTACATCGTGCTACAGTAGTAGACCAAATACAGCGCTCCATGAAAGACTACCTTTCCCATAACGCTAACGACGACACCTCCCTCTCCACACAGTGGGCAGCTTTTAAAGCGGTCATACGCGGGGAACTAGTGGCCATCTCAACGGCTGACAATGTAGAGCGCAGGCGTAAGAGAGATGATCTCACCCAGAAAACGAAAGAACTAGAACAAATGCACCAGCGGACAGGGGCACCCCGGGTCTGGCGCCAACTTAAAGCCATGCGACAACAACTCGCAACGCTGGACCAAGATAGGGCAGAATTCGCAGGCCTCCGACTGCGACACGCATACTACACGGGAGGAGATAGATGTGGTCGCCTCCTCAACCACAAACTACGGGAGACCCGTCAGAAGCAGGGGGTCCGGGAGATCCAACGGGGAGTTGGGCGGCGAGTTTCCGAGGACTCTGAGATCACTGAGGCGTTCCAGGACTTTTACGCCTGTCTCTATGCCAGCTCTCCACTGTCTATCGTGGACGGAGCTGCCTTTCTTGATTCTGATGGCCTGCCAACCCTGACGAAAGCCCCGGCAGACCACCTGGACAGTGACATCAGGATAGAGGAGGTCATTGCAGCTATTTCACGTCTCAAACCCGCCAAGGCCCCCGGGCCCGACGGCTTTTCCGACATATTTTATAAAACATTCTGTTCCCTACTGGCCCCGGTTTTAACTAAGCTTTTTAACTCATTTGCTGAACCCTGTGCGATCCCGGCAGAAATGCTCGAAGCTTCCATAGTCGTTATCCCGAAACCGGGAAAGGATAGGACCACATGCGGAGCCTATCGCCCTATATCCCTTCTCAATATTGACCTCAAGTTATACACGGGGATATTGGCCTCTCGTCTCTCGCCTTACATGCCCGGTCTGATTGACCCGGACCAGGCAGGCTTTATCCCCCAACGACAGACTAGCGACAATACAAAGCGGGCCCTTCACCTCATTGAGAAGGCCTCTCGGACGCAAGGGGAGTACATGTTGCTTACTATCGATGCTGAGAAGGCCTTCGACAGGGTCCATTGGCCATATTTAGAACAGCTCCTTGAACGTGCGGGCATGGGGGAGAAGTTTCGGACATACATTCTCAATTGTTATAAGTTCCCGACAGCTACTGTCCGCGTCAATGGCCACACGTCATCCCGATTCCCCATAGAGAGAGGCACGCGACAGGGGTGCCCCCTGTCACCCCTTCTTTTCGTGTTTTATATGGAGCCTCTGGCTCACCGCCTCCGTCATCATCCTGCGATCACAGGGATTAACTTCGGAGGCTATACCCACACGGTCAGCCTGTACGCTGATGACGTCCTGATCTCCTTATTGACCCCACTCCTCGCACTCCCAGCATGCCTCGCTGAACTAGAAGTCTTCGCGCTGGCATCCGGGTTCAAAGTGAACATGGATAAATCGGTCGCACTCGACCTCTCCCTAGCGTCCTCCACCCGCACACATCTCCAGGCCCTCCATCCCATTCAATGGGCAGCTGACACGATTCCCTACCTGGGGATCCAATTAGCTCCCTCCCTATCGGGCATGGTAGCCATCAACTACGCACGGTTGCGGCAGACAATCCGTAAGGAGTTGACCCAATGGAAGCACTACCCGCTCTCCTGGCTCGGTAAAATAGAGGCAGTTAAGATGACCATCCTCCCCAGATCTTATACTTGTTCCAAACCTTACCTCTTCGACCTCCACAGGGATGGATAAAACAGACTCAATAAGAACTTGCTCAATTTATATGGAACGGCCGCAAACCACGAATGAAGCAGGCACTGACGATGCTTCAGCCGGCAAAGGGGGGTCTCGGTATTTCCTATCTTCACCTTTACTTCCAAGCGACTCAACTGCGCCATTTGGTCGAGTGGAGCCGGCTAGAGTCGGAGAAGCACTGGTTATTCCAGGACCAGGCCGTGGCTGCCAGACCCCTACAGGGAATCCCCTTCCTTCGGAGAGTACACAGACCACCTAATCTATATGCGTCCCATATTACTCGGGTCACTCTCGAAACGTGGGACCATACCAATATCAAACATAATCTCACCTCCTTTCCCTCGCCACTTACCCCATTGCTTGAGAACCCTGACTTTCAACCTGGCTTAGACGCAGCAGCCTTCACTCGGTGGAGATCCTCAGAATGTCGCTCTTTAGGCCACCTCTTCGATGTAGACGGGATTATACCGTTCCATCAACTCAAATCGGATTACGGGCTCCCTGAAACCGAAAGGCTCCGGTACTGTCAGATTCGACACTGGGCTGTCCACACCCAGGTGAAGCCATTTGCCAGTAGACACCTCTCCACTTATGAGAAGTGGCTTGTCACCCGCACCTCCGACAAAAAACTAATCTCGGACTTATACAAAATGCTACTAGACGGAAACACGCACTTGTACAATGCTAGCCGCGCGAGATGGGAGAAGGAACTGGGTAGATCACTCAGCCACAAAGAATGGGAGGGGGTATATCATAGAGCCCGCCACTCGGCGTATCATATGGGGCTGACCGAAACCCTCACCAAATTAGTCACCTATTGGTACTATACTCCAGAACGGCTTCACTCAATGGATCCCACTCAGGTAGCGGACTGCTGGCGGGGTTGCGGGAAAGTGGGCACCTTAGTACACCTGTTGTGGGATTGTTCACATATCCAGACATACTGGACTCAGGTACTGGACGAGGTAGACAAACACTTAGACACACAAATACTGCACTTTCCAGCTTATGTCCTACTGGGCCTCCCAAACCCCTTGACTTATCCGCTCAAATCCCGCCGAGGCCGACTGATAGCGATAGCGCTGGGCTCTGCAGTACAAAACATACAAACACACTGGCGCACCTCTCAACTTCCTACTTTCATAGGGTGGCTACACCGTCTGTGGCACGTCCTGGGAATGGAGAAGCTGACTTTGACACTCGCAGGGAAGGGGTCCACGTTTAATGAGCTCTGGCAACCCTTTTTGTCCCTTCTTTCCTATGAGTTCCGGGAGATCACCTGTCCAAGGTATCTCCGCCTCCTTCGGCTCTCTGATCCACAAGTGGCCGGCAAGTAATATCCATGCTCCAGTTACAAGACTCCAACACTGAGTACATTTGTTTCTTCGGTGGACAAGGGACGGGGTGGGGGGTGGGGTTACAATAGGTTTCCTTTGTGTTTTATGTTATTTTCAATTCTAATTTTATTACGTTCCTCATATGCTACGATCACATAGCTGTGACCTGTGTTAAACGTGTACTATGGCTGCGATACAGCTTTTGCAATACCAAACGTACTGTATGTTGATAAATTCAATAAACAGATTTAAACCATAAAACTATAGGGGGAAGAGCAGAAAGGGCCACTGTGGCTATGGTCGCCTGGTTCATTTTGTTCTCCAAAACAGCTACACACAACTTCAAATCCGAAATGTCCTTTCTGATATTCAGGTCAAAAGAGCTAGGACCTCCTGTGGCCTAAGGTGTGGGTCCAGTTGGTTGTGATGGTCCGCTGGTGGAGGTACTGGGGGCTTGGAGGAACCTTTGCTGAATGTCCATTTCTGACAGAGCTCCCCTTGTCAAGTGTTGGTGGCCCGAGCGGAAAGCTTCGCCACTTGCCCTGAGCCTTCTCCTCCTCCTCGCTCCTTTTCTTCATTTCCCTGTGTACCTTTGCAACACATCTGAGGTGGTAGTAGTGCTCCTTTCTTTTGATGTGCTGCCTCAGTTGCTCTGGGCTCATGGTGTCTGTTGAAGCAATAAGGATAACTGTCAGTCAAAGGTGACTAGGAACAGGTACCAACATAATGAAACATCATTATTTACACAACATCTAAGGTAGCAGCCCGACAGCCTGAAATCATCTTGCAGCTTAGAGTGACCATACACATGCCTATTATCTATCATATCAGATGTACTAATCCCTAATTAAAAAGGCAGGGCAATTGTTGCACAATGCAATTGCAACACTGTGGCACATCTAGGTATGACCATGTCAGTACTTAGTAAGCTTGGGAAAATTCTCTTTGGTACCCATGGCTTGGTATGCATGTCGCCTTCACTGTTCATTAGCGTGCCTTCTGCATCCTGCAATGGCCTTTATGCCATAGGGATTTGCCACAGTAAGAGGTGCAATGTCTGCAAAGTACATGTATTGTCTCACAATGTAGTGTAACTGATATGGCAAGGACCCATATCAGGACACATTGCTAACTATACTGAACACTTGGCAGGTATGAAATGTAACAATGGATGCTGGATAAGTACCTCACACCACACAGAGGCATATGAAACCTCTCCTATCTGAACTGTTGTAAGTCCATTGTGGACCATGCCATTCCTCATTACATGCTCCCAGTATCATAGCATGAGCATCTGACATGCATTCGGAATTCTTCACAACCACATCCATGTTCAGATGTGTATCCACTACCACATATATTCGCATAGTCTGCCACTGTGATCATGGCTCCCCTGTCAAGCCTCTATCATATGGTCTATCCCAGATTAGCAAAGTGTTCTCCTTGACAGTAGTCAGAGGCTGATAGACATGCAACACTTAACGTCCGCTTTTCCTGACCTTTTTATCTTCATGCAAAGGTTTATTTGTGATAGGGATGCACATTGAATCTGGCAAGTCACACAGCATCTGCCATCACACTCAATCCTTGCACTACACAATCAGCATTGATGAAGGCGCTCACTGGTGAAGATGAGGTCCTTGAAGTTATCCACCTCACCACGTGTGTATGATGGGGGTTAATCTACAAGACATAACATGTAAATCACATCAGTAAACATAGAACACATATTTGATATGCAACAGAAGCACAGTACATACGCATAGCTATTGGCTATGTAACCCTTCCGGTTATAAGTAATAAAATGACACAGATGAAATGCCTGAATGATACACATTGTTTAGGCCGGCTGAAGTGTACATACATGTGAGCACCCAAAACATGCACCTGTTGGCCAATTTCCGCAACCAGGTCATGAACTTCATCACTACCAAATTTCACTATGGCTGCTGACTTTGATGATCCTCTGCACCTACATAAATCACATACCATACCTACATAAATCACATACCATACTCAGCAAGGTATTGCAATACCCAGGCCCTCTTAAATGCTGACACCAGGAAATGAGTATGCTATGTGCAACTCACATCATGCATACTTGTTCCCTAAGTTAGGTGAATTCTGTACCTGTCAGTGTTGCTGAGTGCATGATACTGTTCACACATGTTCCATGCAGCCCTATGTTTGAAATAATTGTACAATAACACCTATGGGATAGGTTGAGATGTGTCATATTCAGGCTAGCATACCCTTGGATACAGTACCATGTGAGTGGGCTCCCATCTGACATACTTTGGGCCTCTCATACTAGAGGCATGTACTATGTGAGTCTCATATGTAAGGACAGCTCTAGTGGCTCTGGCCTCAAAACACCTCCATTAGGTCATGCATAGGCAGCATGTGGGATTTGCTATGCATTCAGAGGTATGTAGTCAGGCAAGCCTGTGCAAAGCACAGTGTAGCTATAGTGGACATCAAGGAGCCATACCTTTTACATACAAAATGCTGTTCAAGACCAGTGATATGTGTTTTGCCACATTCAGAGGTTAGCTAAGCAGTGTAATCCGTGGCAGGCCTCAATAACGCTTGACAACCCAGGGGAGGTATGCCAAGGAGAATCATCGGCACATCACTAGCGACCTTATTTACAAGGCCCTTGCGCGGCTGGTGCATCACTTTTGACAATGTGATAAGTGACATCCCAGCAGTGCAAGAGGCTTGTAAATAAGCTCCTCTAGGTGTAACGTATGTTCTGTAATGGCCCATCACAAACGTACCTGACAAATGCCTGTTGTGAAATAAGCAGCTCTGGAGCAGATCTGCACTACCTGGTCTGTCATCATTTGAGTTGTCTGAATGGGCTATGGGCATGTCCATCAGCTCAATGCTTCCCTGGGACTCATTTGTATCACCTACAGGGACACGAATACTTGTATGGCCCACACAGTGTCACAGATAACACTGGTGTACAGATCGTGCCAGCACTATAGCCACGGCATTTCCCGCTTTTGCATGGGGGCATGGCTAATTTGAGACAAAAGTCATGTGGGCCATACTTAATCTTACCACAAATCACCAATGGGTACATGAGATCCATAGGATAGCAGAGATGTCATGTGTACTTACCAGTTGCTCTACCAACTTCTATGCCGACATAATCCAGGAGGTCAGACTCACTGCCGACCACATTGGCTCAGTGATGTTTTAGCTGGTGGGTGTTGCAGTCCACTCCGAACATTCTCAACTGAGGCGTATACACTCCCAGCGTTGTTTGTGGACCTTCGCAGGATGGCCCTGGATGACACGGCTCCCCACTGGCTACTATGGCGGGTAGGTAATGCGTGACCAGCCACTGTCGTGTAGTTCCTATAGTACCCATGCAGGGCCTGCGCGTTTGTATAACATAAGATGTGGGCTTGGTGGCAGACTGACTCTGTGCACCCTCACCGCGTATGTTAGATTGTTTTGCATTAGCTAGCTCACAGTGCCACTAGAATCTCCTCTTATCGGGGAGAGATTAGTTTCTGGCGACCTTAGATCATGACAACCCAAATTCCTCAGAATCGTGGAAACAATATACTACTTTTCGCTCAGTCACTCGTGCTTACTTATTCGGTTTGTCTCAGAGAGTTACACAGAATAAGCAGTTGGGCGTTTCAATAAGTATTTATTGAACAGTTGTTATTCTAGTGTAAAATATATGTGCTGCGGCAACCAGCAGACAATAGCAGAGATATATTATCAGCAGTACGATAAAAGCAAAGGGATAGAACAGTTCTACCATATTGCGATAATCATGAATACATACATGAACTTTGTACATACATATTATGCAGGTGGTGTATTTCTAGAAAGCCATGCACAATTGATGAGTACAGTGTGGGCCTGCGTGTGGGAAAAACCCTGCTGTATTCAAAACCACAGGATAGATAACGTTCAGCCCTCAGAGCACGTTGTGTACTAGTGAGGACCAATGTAGGTGAAAGATCATGCCTATATAAGGAATCATGACTATAATAGGACATGTACAGTTATGACCGTAATAGGGCATATGCGGCTTTGACCATAATAGGGCAAGTACGAATATGACCGTATTAGGGCAAATATGAATACGTCCATTTTAGGGCATATATGAACGGGTCTACATTAGGACCTCTATACGGGACATAACACCACAGGAAGCTCCCAAACTCCAGCTCAGTCATGCGGCGAGACCGACTCTTCCCTGGCATAATCCCACCCAAATTACAACACCCAAACAAAACTGAACCCCCCCAAAAAACACAATACTACCCCTATAAAAAATATACCCCTAAAGACGAACACCAAACAGCACACAGGACAAAACACAACAATATATAACAATTAAGCACAAAAAGGACTTGAGGGAAACAACAGGGACAGCAGACACGACTGACCAGCTCCAACCACACCAAAACCACTATAAAGCACAACCAAAACACCACCACTCCCAAGCTCAGACAGAAAAACTGTGACTTAAACTGAAAATGATGAAGGCCTGACAAGGCACAATGCGGTTTTTAGCACGCGTCGGCTGGAAAGCGTCATTGTTGACTGACGCTGGGCTGGAAAAATTACGCTTAATGGTGATGCGTCATTTTTTTTTTATCCAATAGGTCAAAAGTGTGGTTTTTGGTGTGTTGGATGTGCAATGCATGTAATAATGTACAGGGATTGCAGTGTTGGGTGTGAATAGTGGCGTTGACCTGTTTATAGTCTGTGCATGTGTTTGCTATGAGTGTTGACAGTGAACATATGTGTAGGTTCATCCTGTTTAGGGATCATACTTTGCATAGTCCCCAAACACTGTGGTAGCACAAGACGCACCTTACCAGAGGTGCTCTGTGTGCTAAATTAGTCTTAGCACCCATTAACATTGTATCAGTTTCCCCCAGGGATGTGACAGACTACCACTGCCATGGGGTCAGTGCACCCACATCTATGACAGCTCAGCCTACTACCAACCAGCACAGTGTCCCACAGTGGAGGCATCAGCCTGTGGGAAAATTTGGGAGTGTGCACCGATTGGCTGGACCCACCTGGAAGAGGATGTATGGATGGCACCATTTGATTGTTTGAGTATTTGCCATTCATATCCAAGGGCCATACCCCACACGAAAGTTACAGTGTCATCATTTGTGGCCAACATGATTCTCAATCATGCTGATTGTGCTATGGTAAATCATCATGCATACCTACAATCTGCATCAAGGTGGTATTGCTTGTGCATAGCAGTGGGTGTTCACATGCAACACTGTTGCGCTGGCAAAGTATAGTATGTAGCATTTGTATGTGCGATATATGATCACCTAATGGATTTGACATGTGGATACAGTCATTAATGTAATGTATATAGACTGTAGTTTTGGGACTGTGTTCCCATGCACATACTATGTGGAACACTTAAAAGTCATCATACTATGAGTGTCCTCTACTATCAGCCACAAGTATGAGGCCATACAAATGGCTAGCAGCAGGAGAGACACACACATAGTCATTGCACAGTATCTATGTTACCACACCATGTTAATTGTGGCTGGCAATAGAGTACTATCTGCCACAGGTAGTTGGCATGCACACTATTTCATTTGTACCAGATGATGTTCAATGCTGTTTGTTACACATAGCTACATACATTATCTGTGTGACAACTAGTTATAGGTCAAATGTGAATGTTTAGGTGTTTACTGTGACTCTGGAATCAAAATGCATACACAGTGGTAGTGCTCATACATTTATTTACAAATAGATTAACAATGTTACATCTGTCATCATTGTGTGACATCATGTACATCACTCATGCTTCTGTGAAGAAATTGTTTATGATGTTTTCCCTTCGCCGTGTTGCGGCAACTGATGGTACAGGTCGATGAAGCTCCTCATCTTCGTGCTCCTCATCGTCCGACAGTTCCTGCACCCCATTGCCATCAATCCATGGCACATTTGTCCTTACACATATGTTATGCAATATGCAGCACACCAATATTATTTTTCACACCATAGGTGGTGAGTATAGCAATCTGCCCCAGATATGTCAAGGCTCCAGAAGCTGTACTTTAAAACTCCAAATGTCAGCTCAATGATGGAGCTGGTGCTGCATAGGGCTTGATTGTAGGTCCGTTGGGCTTCTGTTTGTGGGTTTTTCAGAGGAGTCATGGCCCACGGCAGCAGAGCGTATCCTTGGTAGGCCTGGGCAGTGAACTTCGCTCCGTTTGTGGAGTTTTCTGCACTCTGCACTCCGCGGAGCTTGCGGAGTGCAGAAAACTCCGCTTCGCGATGTGCAGCGGAGTTTTTCCCCCGCTTGCGATCGCGAACGGTAGGTTCGCGATCGCGAACAGTAAGTTCATGAGCGGGAGCTGCCGCTCTGGTAGAATTTCTACCCGAGCGGCAGGAATACCAGCACAAACTGCAGTTCGCACTACACTCCACCACGCATGGAACTTCGCGGAGTTTTTTTGTAACTTCGTGGAGTTCCGCGTAGCAAAACTCCGCGCACTACGCCCAGGCCTAATCCTTGGTGATGTGGCATACTTCAGTCACATATATTTTGCATTGAGAGTTAGAGTCAATGTTGTTCAATGTGTACTGCCATGGCAAGGATAGTGAGTGGATATCAATGTGGGACATGATAGTGTACACATGGCAGTGCACAGTGTCCTCTATGGGGAGAGTACACAAGGGGTTAGAGATATGTGTTAGTTGTGCACTGTGCAACTGGTAGACTAACTACACTGCAGTGCCACACTACTTGTGGAGAGTGTAGGCTATATTTACCACATGATTCAGTGCCCAGGGTTTTGTGGCTGCGCTGGCAGAACCTGTGCATCATTGCTCCAAGTCAGGCATATTATTCCCATGATAACTGTGTTGTTGGCTATCATGGAAGATGTAGTTTGTGCATGAGGTTGCACCTTGCTGCGGAGGTGGTGCCTTGGATGAATGGTGTAGTGGTTTGTGCGCAACAAAAAGGTGGGCACATAGGATATGGTGTGTGTATATGATGAGTGATATAATGTAGCATGGTAGACATGATCTTTTGAGGTTCATATATGATAATATTTCTAAGGTTCACAGGTCCTGGATACATCTCATGCCTCATGACCATGGGATTTACATGTGGACACACAGACTACAGACAAGGATTACCTTGGTTCAACAGGGTGTTTGGACGCATCATATTACAAGGTGTTGCATTTGTGAGGGTGAGGGTCTTTGACACTATAGAATGAGCACACAGGGCCTCATTTAGCAGTTGTTGCCACTGGGCAGCAATGGATGTAATATGGCTGCGCGGACCTGCGTCCAAAGTGAAGGGGTAGAATGTGCCTTTTTCCTCACATACAGCACATCCACGGTTTGTCAGCATACGTACCATCACATGGTAGTGACTAATGCCAACCCCCCCATGCACCATGGTGCACGTGTGTCAGCTTAGTGTCTCATATGATGTCGTGCTTTAAAGGACACATTCCAACACCAAGAACACACAGTCTATGCAATTCCCTCCTTCTATGTGTCCTGCGGAATGCAGGACACATAGTAATTGGACATGACAAAGAGACATGTTATTATGTATCCTCATTTCACCTCCCCTTGGGAGGCCCACTATTTGCACACAGTCCCAGGGTTCCTGAACATAAGATGTGTGGAAATGTGTGAGATCTTCATTGGTGTTGCATGGGAAAGGCCACCGCAAGGCCCATGGTGCACATCGTTAATGTAGGGTGAATGACTGCTGAACTTTGCTGTGGCTTGCCTAACTGCATACCTATGAGGCCATGCAATGTCATGCAGACAAACTTTGCATTGTCATATTAATATGATTTGGGGAGCTGCTGCACCAGAGCATCGTGAACAGTGTTACTCCATCAGCACAGTTCACTTGTGCATGTGGCCCACAGTGACATAGGCTGTCTCTACATGTGTGACTTGTAGGATTGTGTTGTGCATATGCCATGAAGTATTGAGCAAGTGTGTAGCCCACACCAACTAATTATGCACTGTCTCATTCAACACAAGACTGATATGTCAACTTATTTGTTAGACCTGGCATCATTGGCGTGGGTTTCCCCTGTATTTCTGCTTTTGCCTCCTGTTATGTTGCTAGGTGTTGGACTTCATTTTTGCTGGTCTAGATGCTTTGAGCACTTTGCCACTGCTGTTCAGTGCCAAAGTGCAAGTGTGCCCTGTAAATTGTTGTTATGGATTGGTGATTCCATTATTGGCATATTTGATTTACTAGTCAGTCCCTAGTACAGTGCACTGTGGGTGCCCAGGGCCTGTAAATCAAATGTTTCTAGTGGGCCTGCAGTATTGAATGTGCCACCCACATAAGCAGCCTGAAAATGTAACTCAGATCTGCCACTGCAGTGTCTGTGCACAGTTTGGTACTGCCATGTCGACCTGGCAAGTGCACCCACTTGCCAGGCCCTAACCTTCCCTTTTCTTACATATTAGTCACCCCTAAGATAGGCCCAAGGTACCCTCTGTGGGCAAGGTGCAGTGTATGTGAAAGGTAGGACATGCCCTGATGTAAGTGGCATATCCTGATAGTGAAATACTGCCAACTTCGTATTTCACAATTGTAAGGCTATCTGTCCCATAGGATAGAATGGGGATTTTGCTTATAACATCTTATAAGCATAACTGCCCATGGGAACACGATAGGAAAATAAAGTTTGATAAGCCTGAACTCAGAATGTTAAGATGCCTCTTTTAGTGAGGGTGATTTTTACATTCTGGGTTTGAAAATACCACTTTTAGAAAGTAGGTATTTTCTTGCCTAATCGTTTAGTGTGCCTCTGCTAGGTTGTGTATTGACTGTCTGGCTTTGGAGTGACAGGGGCTGGGGATGTGCATTCTGTTCAGACAGCCACTTGTGGGGGGTCAGGGGTGTCCTGCCTTTCCAGGGTGAGTCAGGGCTGGGCTAAATGGACCTGGGCTGCATTCAGAGTAGGGGGAGGAGATTTCTTTCACACGTGTACGGGCCTGATCTGCCTTAGACAATGCTGTCTCCACCTCCTGCCAGGAAGCTGCACCAGAGAGTACGGAACTGGTTTTGGCTGGGCACAGAGCTTCTCTGCTACAGAGAACAAAGGATTTTGTATTATAAAAAGAGGGGCCCAGACCCCAGACTTTTAGATCACTTCTGGGAATCAAGAGGAACATTTGCAAAGAAGAAGAGCTGGAGAAACTGAGGAGGAGTACTTCCCCTTTGCTGTTTGCTGTCTGGGGTTGGCCTGCAGTGGCTGTTTCTGCCAAGGAAAGGACAAGGACTTTGCTGTGTGCTGTGTCCCCTGCTTGAGGAAGATCTCCAAGGGCTTGAAATAGAGCTTGCCTCCTGTTCTGAAGTCTCAGGTACACAAAGACTTCACCACCAGCTCCCCTGAACTTCCTTGCTGGAAGTTCTGACCTGCTAAGAGGTGCCTGCTGCTGTTTTGGACCTCTGGAGGCTGTTTGATGCTGGGAGCTGGAAAAGTATTGCAACTTCTAGAAGCGCGACGCATCCGCACCTGTTTCCTATGCATCGCCGAAGAAATTGGCGCAACGCCTGCCGTGGCTCTAGAAATCGCCGCATGCTGAATCCCGTGCACCGATCTCCGAAGTCCGAGATCACCGCACCGATTCCAACGCAGGCCCTGCTGTGCGGCTGCAAGAACCAAAGCATTGTGGTACCGCGGCTGGAGAGAACCACGCAGTGTCATCGCCGCCACATCGTGAACCGACACATCCCCGATCCTCACGCATCGTACCTGGGCACCACGCCGGCAAGAACACCGGGGTTGCAGTAAGAAACCGAGGCATCACCTCCCCGCACAGTAAGAAACCGATGCATCACCTCCCCTTCAGTAAGGAACCGATGCATCACCACCCCTGCGTGGCAGTAAAGCACTGACGCATCACGTCCCTTGAAATAAGGAACCAACGCATCACCTTCCCTGGGCGTAAGGAACCAATGCATCACCTTCCCTGCGCCAGTTTTTGTTTGTGTGCGCGAGGCATCCAAGGTACTTTGTGTGAAATGTGTCGCATCTGCAATTTGCATTAAACAGAACTATTTTTACCCTTTTAAAGGTCATATTTTGATTACTGTATTTTGGATTTTTGCCGTCTTGGTCTTGTTTGGTTTAGATAAAGATTACTTATTTTTCTAAACTGGTGTGGTGTCCATTTGTTGTGTTTTCACTGTATTGCTGTATGTGTTCGCAAATGCTTTACACACTGCCTCTGAGATAAGCCTGTCTGCTCGTGCCAAGCTACCAAGGGGGCGAGCAGGGGTTATTTTAGAAGTGTATCCCCCTTACCCTGACTAGGAAAAAGGGTCCCTACTTGGACAATGGTGCAAACCATTGCCAACTAGAGGCCCCCATTTCTAACAGTATTCCTAAATAATTGACTGCCATGTGGTCTGTCATGTGCTTGAGAAGTACTTACCAACCAGTAGGCCATTCCCATAGGTTCCATTCTGGAAGCGCTCATTGAAGGTGGAATGCCGGAAGATGAAGGAGTCATGAGCACTGCCAGGGTACTTTGCAAGGACATTTATGAAGAGGCCCAGATGGTCCACGATTGCCTGCACGTTCATCAAATAGGTGTGCTTCCTGTTGCTCAAAATGTGTGATGTTGCCACTGTGGTCACAAGATGCACATGTGTACAGTCCATTGCCCCCAACACATGTGGAAATCCTGCAATGGGATAAAAGCCTTGCTTGTTTTCCTGTTGTTGCTGCACTGTGTTGGGGTAGTAGACTTACTGGGGTTTGAAGCTTATGATGGCATCCAGGACGGAGGGGAGGAACATTAAGAAAGATTCCTGGGATTCTCCTGCCACTCTGACTGTGGTGGGCTGGTAAGTTTCAGACGCCAGCATTGCAGGACAGCCAGGAGCCTGGCCTGCGGAGGTATATTGGTGCAGTGCTGTGATATTGTCTGCAGCCTTGGTGAAATCTGGTGCAGGAGGGAGGCGGACAATGGACTCCCTCCTGAGCCTGTAATGGGCAATGACCTCCTCCTCCCTAAGGTCAATGAGGGTAATCCTCTGGCAGTATGTCCGCTCCCTTTTCCTGGTTTGCCTCTGTGGTAGTCTCCTTTGTGCTCCGAACTGCAATACTAGTAGATCCATGCCGTAGTTGAGCTTGCCAAAGTGATTTGAGTACGTTCTGCTTTTATACCAGTGCCCATGCGTCATTTTTACCCCTGCTTTTCCTGTAGCAGTAAAAAACTGCCGCTAATGGGACCCAGCACCTGTTTTTCAAAAGTAGCACCGTTTCTGAAAATCCTTGTACATATGGCAGCGTCAGTTTTGCGATGCTTTTTTTCCAGGGGAACGCCTAGCGTGCATATCATTACAGAAAACTGACGCTAGAGGATCTGGCGTTAAGAAAAATAGGAGCTAGAAGTGAAAAAGTAGCGCTAAAGTACTCTAGCGTCACTTTGTAAACATGGCGCCCCAAAAAAAAAGTCGCCGCAGCATCAAAAAAAGGAAGCCGTTAGCTCCTTGTAAGTATGCCCCTTAGGTGTTCTGATTCCACTTTAGGTCTTTCCTAAGCAAATAGACCTGCTATATCCAATATACCCTTTAGAGTGACTTTTGGTCTTCCCATTACTCATGATTCAACTTTTTTTTTTGTCTATCTCAATCACTTCTTCTGATTCAATGGCTTTCCTCCATATTCTTGTCTTTGTTACATCCAAGGAGCATTTCAGTCTTGTTGTTTTTTCATTGGAGACTGGGTATTCTTCTGCTTCTGACATCAGGAACTTGCATTGCAGTGCATGACTGTTTTCCTCTCTCTTTCTTCTTCCCTCTCCTTTCACTCCCACTAGTGTTACTTACAATTTAGCTCTCCCTCAAGCTCTTGCTAGCCCCAGCACAAACTGTTTACCACCACCCACCACTAGCAATTCCCAGATGGATGCCAATGCTCATGGCTAAGTATGCAGCCATTTTAGAATGCTTTTTCTTAAGCTTTATAAAATGTTTATATTGATATATTTCACGATGTCCACCATGTATGCATGTACACATGTGACAACCATCTTCAAAGACTTTTACATAAAGCTTTAGGGAGAAGTAATCCAAGATCGCCCGCCATGCATATGCATGCATGAGAACAGTGTCAATCTTGAAATGATTTTTCATTAAGCTTACGAAAAAGCATTCTATGATGGCTGCCATGTGCAAACATGGTAGCCACCTATAAAAGCACTAGCCATACCAATAGGTGTGTGCCCCAATATCACCAGCGAGACCATTTGGCTTTGTCAAAGCTTATTTTGGTTGTCCGGGTGATATTAATTTAGTAAGTCAGGAAGGAAAATCTTTTTAGAGGCTTTAAAATACATGTTAAATACCTTGCATATTTTGAAAGGAAGGTCTTGTATCCTCCAGAGGATCCCCCTGTCATATAGTCGTAAAAGAGCTTTTCACAAAATGTCATGCAAAATGGGAGGACTCTCCCCATGCCCTTAAAGGCCTCTCATTACCTCCGCCACACATGGAGCCTATCCATAAAGACCTCTCCCTGTTGCATTCATCCTCTAATAATGGTCATGTTATAGTCACATATATATGGGACACCCCTGTGTCCCAGACTGCCTGAATATTTTTGTTGTTTGATTAGAAGCATCAAATATGAGTAACATTAAATTGGGTAACAGTAATATAAGTGCTTTGAAATTTTAAACAGTACAATACACAATATAAAACATGCTGTGATTATCGTTTAAACATAACATTAGCTGTACTTGCACAACATAATATCAAGGTAAAAAATATTGTGATAGAAAACTATAACAATACACAAATATCAAGAACAAAAATATCGGGGCATATTATCAAGGGCTTATCGCCGCTTTAGCGGCACTTTTTTGCCGGTAAAGCGGCGATAATTTTATCGCCCTATTAGCAAGATGCAGCTAACGGGCCTTAGCGTTAGTTTTTGGGCGATAGCGGCCCATTTTTTTTATCTCAAAGCATGTCAGCGATATTTATCGCTAATGACATGCAAAGTAGGCGTTCCTCACTAAGACTACATGGAAACAGTCGCAAATACAACTTCCCTCTATTATCAATGCCAGCGAAGCGATAAGAAAAGTCGCGCTAACCGCGCTTATCGCTGGAATTTAACACCTGGAAAAAACTTGACTTAACCATCTTATCAATGGGAGGTGGATTGTTAGGTTAAGTACACACTTGCCTATTAGCAAGCTTTTCGTTTACGCAGTTAATTTATCGCGGGAATTCTCACGCTATTGCTGGTTTTACACGCTATCGCTGGATTTCCTATCGCCTTTGCGATACGCGTTGCTAATAGCGCTCTATCACGGCGAGGAAATCCATCGATAGCCGGCGATGAAAAAAATTATCGCAAATCTTTGATAATATGCCCCATCGACTTTACATTAATTTCATGTAAAATACAAAAATGTTGACTACAAAAATATAGTGGTCAGAAATATAAATAATACATGAGTAAGTATATACATCAACATTGATATACACATATATATATTAGATTATTTAATATTGTAATAACTAAAAAGATATATAATTTATAAGTATATATATATATTTTAGGAAACGTAAAAAGAACATAAGAAAATTAGCAATATGTGACTTTAAAATAAATGTAAGGAACAAAAATAAAAACACACTACAATTAATGTTTTAAAAAATAGAATAATTAAATAAATGAATTCTACTAAAATAATTTATAAACACTATAAATATATTACAATTGTAATAAAAATGAAAAGTATATAATAAAATGTTAAGTAAGTAACATTAAATATAAACAAATGCATTACTCACATTATTATTGTTACAACAACATAACACAAAACAAAGACAATTTAAAATTAAATATGAAAATAAAATAAATATATTCTCTGGAATTTTGAAATTAAATCACAAAATATATGTCAATATATCTAAAACACCTTAACAATACAAAGTAAATGAGGAAATACCAATAAACAAATAATGCTAGTGCTAGTAAAATACTAGTAAAAATAAAATCCTACAACCATTGATTGATATAGATACATCCTAAATGGAAGACAAATATTTATAATTCCATCCCCAAACTAATATAAATTAAAAAAATACATATACAAACAAATATACCATTAACATTCCAATAAAACAAAAATTATTTTTAAAAACCTGATAAATCGAAAACAAATAACATTTACTGTTCCCACCACAACCTAATCCAGTGGTGCTTAACCTGTGGTCTGATTACACCTGGGTGCCCGCGAAGCCAACTCAGGGGGTCCGCGACTGATAGAAAATTAAATAATATTAACAGAATAATAAATTGTATATAACTGAAGCAAAATGTAAAATTTAAAATTGTCAAACGTTCTGTAAATGTGAAGGAATTTAAAATTGGAGGGTAAAAATTAAGTTAGTATCCTATGATTGGTTTATGGGAGCAGTGCAAGTGCACCAAACAGAATATAGTGTGGACAATAATTGGTCTCAATTGAATTTAGAAAAGCTCCAAACACCCCATTACATTTTTTTTTTCTATATTTGTTTGTGAATTGAATAAAATATTTCTCAATTTCTGTATTTATTTGATGAATGCTCATTTATGTATGTGTAGTGTATTGTTATGTTTCTCAAATCATCGGAAATGCTTAGGCAAGGGGCCCCTGCTTCCAGTAATAACTCAGTGGGGGTTCCTGGACACCAATAATGTTTCAGTGAGGGTCTCTGAGTTCCAGTCAGTGGCGGCTCGCCGAGGGAGTGCTGTGGGGCGGTGAGGCGGGGCGGGGGAGGGGCAGGGTGGGGGGTAGTAAACTCCGGCATACGGCTGTATGGAGTTTAATAAATAAATCGATCAATTTACATTGCGCGCGCTGCAACGCCAACTCGGCGATGCAGCGCGCAATGTACATTGATTTATTTATTTATTTATTTAACTCCGTACAGCCGTATGCCGGAGTTTACTACCCCCCACCCTGCCCCTCTCCCGCCACACTGCCCAGCAGCACTCCCAAGGCGAGCCGCCACTGGTTCCAGTAATGAATAGGTCGGGGTCCACACAAGTCAAAATGTTTAGAACCACTGAACTAAACAACTTTAGAAAAGGTGTTAAACTTTGGAGGAATAAAAGTTACTATTCCAACTCCAAACTAAGCAACAGTAGGGAAGTGTTGGACTTTGGAGAGGTGAGATTTACTATTCCTACTCCAAACTAAGTAATATTAATCAAAGTGTTTGATTAATAGTTCTAAAAGTTCTCATTAACAATTCCCAATCAGAAATAAGAGAAAATAGAAATAACAGAAAAATTGCAAGTAATATAACTAAATGAATATAAAATAAATATATTGAAATAATTACCCGCCCAAATATTATAAAAAAATTCAATTAATTTAAATAGATATATATTAATATACTAAACATTTATATTTAAATTCACAACATAAAAGTAGTGTTTGAAACATTACAAAAAGCTTAAAAAATAAAAAAGAATTAATATGCAACACAAAATAATCATGAAATGTAACATTACCTGATCGTCCTCTACCTCGCTTCCCTTCATTACTATATGAGGCAACCCTGCCTCGTCAGGCCTCCATACCACGTGATTTCACAAATAAAAGTCTCCCCTCCCCCCCCTCCAATCATCCTGTTTATTTTGTCTTACCAGGAAAGCAGGTACGCGTGAGCCATGTGCGGTGCTGCAGCCGTTTCTTCACAAATTTGAAGGATGTATTGAATAAGTTGCTGTTCGGTGAACACAGTAATTGGTTATGGAATTGCGGTTTGGCTACTGTGGGCCGACCCGATTTGTTTTTCAGCCAAATGCATTGCAGCAGGGGGAGCAACTGTGCGGTCCTCGCTGGCGTGTTCAGAGTGTGCCAGAAAGAAAGTGTTTACCGGTTCATGGTGACTGGGACTGTACTTCCGGGTGATGGGTGGAATTGTGAAACTGGCAGCGTTCGGAGGAAGGTGAAGCTCCTCTGCTTGCCATTTCTGGCATTCACAGTAAGGACCTCGCCTGAGGTTGTTTTTCCATACTTATTAAAGTTACTGATGTGATGTAATTTTATTATTGGTGGATTTGGGTACAGCCAGTTTTATTGGTCATCTTGCGATGAGTTATTTTGAAAGTCTGTTTGGATTGGTTTCTAGTCGGATTTCTCTTCCTGTATAAAGAGGCAGTTTGTTTCTTGCCAGAATATGCAATAATGGTGGGGAAGAGAGCATCAAAGAGGAGGCATGTCTTGTCTTCTTCAGATGAGGATGAGCCAATTCCAGCTCAGAGAAGCAGGTCTGGAAATTCTGCTGACCTTTCAGCCTTGATCTTAACGGCAGAAGTCCAAGCTATGATTGAGGCAGCAGTGGCCAGGGCACTGGATGAAAGAGCTAAGACTAAGCCCAAGCGGAAGAATAATGCTGGGGGAATCGCTGTTTTGCCCTTGGTGGATTCTTTGGCTTCAGAGACTGACCTCCCACCTCTACGGGGAAATATGTGCGTAGAAGGAGGTACCAGATATTCTTTAGCACCTTCGGGAGAATTTAGGTTTTTCTCCTTTTTCTACTCAGGAAGCAGCAGAGGGCCTTTTTTCCTCAGTATGTCAAGCCTCCAGCTTTTACAATTCCTTTTCATGGAAGGATTAAAGACTTGTGTTAGAGGAAAATATATCTATTAAAGAAACACCAAGAATGACAAGTTAACAATACAATATGGGTTTATTACAATACTGTAGTGAGGATCAGTCACTACAGGAGAGATCAGTTCACCTCAAAGGAGATGCAACTCGATGTCTCTGCCCCAGCTTAGAATCAGCTGTATTTATTCCTCCAAACCACAAAACTAGAAGGTCAAGGGTTGACCGTTGACGTAAGCAATGTTCACACAGGACATACAAGATAGCATCACTAGATGTAACAATTTCTCGAAAACAGAAGCACATGTAGATATGGGCCACATGGCCCTCGCATCTCATATTAGCGGAAACCTCCTCGGTGGTTTTTCTATTCTCAGACTTAAAACGTTATTAACAACTTTTTACACACATCTGCTTTCCTGTGAAGCAAGTGATTATATTTTTGCCTAACGCTTTTTGGCTACGCTTATCTGACCTCTGGCCTGTGGTTTCATCCATCATGCCTACCATCGAGTAAGTGTGACATGTGGTTTTCAACTGAAGCGACATCCATGTCATTATGAGCAGTGACAAGGTTTGCACATGGGCCAGTCCATCCTGTGTGCGTGCTTAATCTATGTGTGCATGCATTAGTAACAGATTACAAAAGACATGATTGATACTTTTCAGCTCAGTCTCTCTAGCAGATGGACTTGTGGTTTGTGGTTTTTGTAGTCCAACGTTTAAAACACTACTGGTTTCCCGAGGCTGGAAGAAGATATGATCTACGCTTCATGCAGTAGCTTATCTTTGTGACTGCAGGCCATTTCCTGACCTTTCAACGAACTGTGTGACCTGATAAGTTCAGCTAAACTCAATGTCCTTTGTAACATGCTATTTTCTGACCTATTTCTCTTGCAGAGGCCTGGGCCTGTATTTCTATTGAGGCCTAAAGCTGCTTTTAACTTGAAACTTCTGCATAGAAGTTGCAGGCCTAAACTCTGTGTGTGTTTGTACAAAATGTATCCTATTGTTCCCTATATCATTCCCCCTCTAGTTGATTCTTCAACTACTTTTTCTCCTAATCTCCCATCCTCGAAGGGAATTTCCTCATATATTACACTCTGTTCTAAGACATCTGTGGTGCTTTTCCTGACCAAGAATGCTCCTCCCACGCTAGCTGTCATCTTTTTGCAACAGGCTAGTATCACCTGAAATACAAGACACATCAAAAGCAACACAACAATTAGAGGCAACAAGGCCTTGAACAACCCCGACATCCAGGACGGCACCCATTCGAACCAGCCCTCGAACCCTTCATCCGGCGCACCCCCCTCTTCAACCATCTTCTTATGTAGATCATGCAATGTCTGAATGGCCTCAGCCAATGTCCCATTGTCCTCTTGCACACACCCCCCTCATGGCTGTCAATATCAACTTTATTATGGTTCTGCTTAAAAATCAAGTGCGGGGGAGCTCACACGGGGCTTGCAAACCACATCTGGGCCTAGCCAGACCGTCTCCGCTTCCCCCTGAGTCAACCCTTCGGTGGCAACCCCTAATGACTGCCATCACGCTACTTATGACCACATGTGTCATTGAATAGTCTGTGTTACTGTGGGACTGTTTTCCCAAGCCGCAGTGCCATAGTATTCTGCAGCTTGCTTTTTATTCCACTGATGGTGAAACAAAGTCTCTTAGACAGCGCATGGGATGGTCATACAAATCGGAGAAGTCTACTGCTGGTATCACCAGGGAGGGTGTGTATCCAGACACAGAGGCCATTCCAATTCGGGGTCAGGTGCATGTGGAGCCGGGTCCCGTACTGACAAAAGTAGTCCATTAGGCTGGCGGTGCCCCCCTGCATGTCGGCGTCTTCCACAGTGGTGTTGCAGTTGAGGTTACTTCACCTTTACTGTCTTATTTCCTCTGAAACAAAGAGAAAACTGAGTTAATTTCCCTGCTATTCTAGAGTGTGTATTTTAGTTCCTGTCCATGTATATCTCTATATGTTTACTTTCCATATTAGCTGAAATTGTCCTATTATGTTACCAAATCTTAAAGGGCTACTTGTCCCTGCCATTCTACAATGATACAACTCTACAGCTGAATGTGACACCGGTATGCCATTTATCTTTGGCAAATACTGATCCTGTACTACATTCGGATGATGGTTGAGTTACCCCTAAAATACCCTGGTCTAATATCCCTTTTTTCCCCACTTTGGCCAATCTCTCTTATGACCTGTTTCCTTCATTCTTGATATCTGATCTCTTTTCTCTAGTCTATCTGTCAAGGTCAGTAGTACTTCAGAGTTGGCATCAAATCTTGTTGTTTTAACTTGCGCAGTAATGGGGCTAAGATGTGTTGGTTTCAGCTGTGCTTTTATTCTACATAAAAAAGGAGCAAAAGACAGTGAGTAAAAGCTTGGGAATACCTCTTTAGGGTGATGCAATGTATCTACTGCAGAAACATGGGGTATGAGTAGGCTTTCCTGTTTTCAGTTTCTATTTTTGGTAAATTCTGGTGGGGTTTTTTCAATACCTTAAAAAAACAGTGGTTATCAGTGGTTACACATTTTCGCGCCATTAAAAACAACAGAAATATTGTTTTTCCGGTGTTTATGGAATTTTAATTTAATTTTATTGCTTGCTTTCTGCACTGATAGTGCATGTGTATAGATAGCGTGTGCACAGGGTATATGAGGTCCAAATACATTTTTACTGCACCAGAATGGACTACAAAGTCAATAGCATTCTTCATTAACTCTGAATATTGTAAAGATGCTTCCAGCATACCATCTAGCAAGTTACAAGGATCTCTTACAGGAAAGCACTTCAGCTCGGTATCGATTTTGACAGACCATCATACAACTTTTTCAGATACGTAGCTGAATTACTGCAAATACAAACAATATCACTCCAATCTTTATTGAACTTGGTAGGAACTTTTTTCAGCAGCATTCCAAGTGACACTGCGTTCCATGTTTACCAAACGTCTGGTGTCATGTTTTCACCACTATCTCCGATGCTTGGTGACAACATTCTTTTCACGTATACCTGTCACTTCATCTTGCATTGCATGTTTAAAGCTTGGGGTGTTTGGCAATTCACTTACAATCAAAACTGACTCACTAGGAAAGGGGGCTGATGTATCAAAGGATTTCACCCATTCTCTGTCTGTGGGTAAATGTGATGGTACATATTAGGAAAGATTCTTATGAAACCAGCCATTTTACCTATCAGTGAAATCAAATGTAGCCAAAATATCAAATATGATTTTGATATTTCCCAATTCTCTACAGTTTATAAAATAACTAAATAAGAGACAATGTTTTAGAGACATCCCTAAACAACCAAACTCGAGCAGAATAATGTTAGCCCAGTCTTTCTTGATGCTACCTTGTATAACAAAGTTACATTGTATTGGCCCCTTCAGGAAGAAATAAAAATGTCTCTTACACTCATCTTTTCCTTTCTTTGAATGGCACTTAGTTTGTGGTTGCAAAGGTGTTTTTTCAGTGTTTATATGTTTACACAGGTGATGGCTATTTTCCTTTCGGTGGGGTTTTATCAGTTATTATAGGTATTAAACCTAAAACCAGATAGCCTAGGTATGAGGGAGCATTCATAAAAACTGGTATTAGCTGTGGATTTGCCTATACTATGCATGTGCTGGTACCTGGTACCACATATCTTTAAACAAAGCAGTGTAGAGAGGATCATGGCCAGTATCATTATCAGCTGTTTTGCGCATGCGTATAATAGAAACAGACAAGGGCTAAAAAGCATCAGTATTAGCGCACCAAGAAGGAAAAAATAAAATTAAAGCACATAACTTAAAATAAATGTCTCTTGTTGAGGCAGTGGAAGGAGGCTTTACTCCGGTTGCTTCTCCTGTTCTCCCCCCTCTTTTTCCTGCTCGGTGTCCAAAGGGATGGATGTCACAGCTAGGGCCAGGCAGATGTTGGAGTGAGAAAGAAATCCATTGCTTGTAGCTGCAAACTTTTCACTGCAGGCAACTGTGCTGTCAGAATCTCTCCACTGGTGAAACAGTTTCTAATGCAAATTAGAGTTTCCAATGGCAAGGATGTCTGTTAGTCATGCTTTGGAGGGGCGTCATCTGGAGGGGCTTTGACGCGCATGGCAGCTACAGTGTACCCCGTTTAGAGACGAACTTTGACACTTGTGTTAGGTGAGACAAATAAACATACATTTAAGTTTGTACTATTTGAGGTGCACTCTCAGTCTGCCACCTATGTCTAGTTAGTAGCACAATGATGTTCATCCTTCTCTCTGTCACTATCTGATGTGGGGTCAAATGGTAGTCTGACCTGAGGTGTTTCTCGAGGTGAGCAGTGCTAAAGGGAAACAGTACAACCATTTCTTTTCCAATGTTACACACAGTTTACTTATTGTGTGTTTTAAGAGGTCATTTAAGCACACCAAGATGTTGTTGCTTTGGGGGTGGTAAGCTAACAAGAGTGTATCATTCCTAACAAAGTGGTGAGGTGCGAGAAGATTGTATTGAAAGAAATGTGTGTGCCAAAATCAAATCTGATCTCCTCAGGAATGCCCCACTGGAGCATTACCTCACCGAACAAGAAAATTAGTAGCAAACTTGGCATCACAATGGACATGAGTTCCTACTTTATCACTGGTGGCGCCCAGTGTGAAAATGTTTGTTGGCGCTCCCCAATGACCACCTCTGCCACTGATTACCTCACAACCAACCCTTAACAGTGCCCCTTAAGTCTCCATAAACACTCTCTCAGATGCATTTAATTAATTCTGAAGCGCCACTCATACCACGGTAGGGTGTCAAAACACTCCACACCACACCTGCATTACATAGAGACAATCAGTCACACGTGTAAATCAATGTATAAGAAATATTTCATAAGACAGAGAACTACAAGGTGTAGGAGTTACATGTCATCCATACTGATAGGCAGTATAGTTTAAGAGCGCTTTATCTGGAGAAGTACGAACTCAGCGTTTGAACTGTGACACCATGGTTGGGAGTTCTCTTTATTAATAAAAATGTATTTCTACTTTTTTTGCAAGATTTAGAAAAATAAAAGACTGAACAAAAAGTATAACTCTCCATATCTTGTAGTATCTCTACAGCCCCTTGATGACAGTCAAGAGCTCACTGCTATATATTATGAGTTTTACTTATAAAACTGCAAGCAGCAAAGAGGATCCTGCTAACAAGAAACAGTAACCCACCAACCTATCCACATTGTATGTACTTTGTATATACTTTGTGATTTGCCTGAGGCAATGAATGTTAGCAAATGCTTTTTGTTATATCCTTTCTCTACCTTAGGTGTGTTACAGCCTTAAGCTGTAGTTCTTTGCCCTGTGTTCCTTCCTTGGTGACATCTAGTAGAATGTTCAGGGGTTGCCTAGCTGCTTGGTTGTTAGGTTCACTTGGATTTGAAAAGGGTTGGAGGAGCGGTTGGAGACTGATGTGGATCTGCCTCGATGTCCTTATGCTGTGTAGTTATTCTACAATAAAACTGGACTGAACTCTTCATCCTCTCACAGCGTCTTCTCTACAATTTGTGGCGACGATCCTACTACACAGCCACACTCAGGACCCTGCGTGCATCTGTTTGTATCCTCATACGACACAAGCTCTTCTTTACATGCGGTAAGACTGTTCATTTTTTTTGTTCAGCGACGCATCGCTACGCATCACCCAAGCATCGAGCGACAGATCACATCGCTACCTCCCTACAAGTTTCTGACACGGGCTTATATCCCGTCACAAACTTATCCAGAGACTTTGTTTTAATGGGTTGCTAAAAACCTCACCGGTTATCGGCTCCTCCTCGAGTGTCTTCAGAGAGGTGCTCCGCTTCATACTGCTTATATCCCCGCTGCACCCTGCCGGCTTTTGCAGTTCTCCAACGCTCAGGCCTGACGTTACGTTCCGTGAGCATGCGCAACAGTAGGCCTCATCTTGCCTGACCTGCCTGTCCTCCACACTTCATGCAACGCCGTATTCGTCGCTTAGCAACCTCTCAAGCTCCCATTTATCAAGGCATTTTTACCAAGGCATTTTTCCGATCAGGACGATCGGCACGTCTGGAGTCTGGATCGGCTCTTCAATTAGTTGTCAAATCATTTTTTTTTGTTCATGTTTCTTCAAGGTGTTTCTTGTGACTCTGTTTACAACTTGTGCCAACGGGATTTATCTTTAAATTTATCCATTTTTGTCGTTCTCAAAGTGCACATCACCTTGCTTCCTCAGCTCTTACTTGTCTTCACGGTGATTCGCACACCTGCTTTGTGCGGATGATTAAACGGTGATTCGCACACCAGTCTTATTTTTTTATGCATTTTGTGCGGATGAATTTACGGTGATTCGCACACCACTTCAAATACCATCTTCTCTTTAAACCTTTCCCACCTGGGTTTCAACACTCCTTCTTAATTTTTAACATTTTGTCCTCATTTCTTTTTCTCTAAGTTCATTATACGCAATTTTCTACCTTGTTACTTCCTCTCTTCTTTTCTTGTTATCTCTCAAGCCATGCAGTCTGTGACACCTCCTCCCTCTTTTCTTGAATCCCCAGGTGAACCTCCCGTTCGGTGGGAGATATGGTTTGATGCTTTTCAAACTTACCTCGGTGCCATTGGCGCTTCCAGATTTAGTAACGAACGTAAGAAATTCCTCCTACTTCATTCCTTGGGTTTTGAGGGAAGATCGATTTTTAAGCATCTTCCTGAAATTAATCATCCTCCAGAAGATGTTGTTGACGTCTACCAAGACACCATCATGAAACTCAAAACAAGGTTTGATAAACAACCTAGCTTGATGGTTCTACGCCACAAGTTTCTAAAGAGACAACAGTGTGAAAGTGAGGATGTTGATTCCTACATTTCTGCCTTACGTGTGCTAGCCTCCGTCTGTCAATTTGACATTTTCACGGACCAGTTGATCAGGGATCAATTTGTGTGCCACTGCAGAGACAAACAGATTCGTCAAAAATTGTTGTCTTTAGCTAATCCTTCTTTGGAAGATACTATTAAAATTGCTAAGAGCATCGAGACTTCTCAGCTTTCGCCGAAGGAGCTAGAAGTTAAGCCTGTTGATTCTGTCAATAGTGTTGCTGAAAATAATAAGAGCAGATATTCTGCATCTCAACAAGGTCCTTCAAAATACAGTACTTCAAAGAACCCTAATGTGGTTAAAGGTGGTTCAAGCTTCAAGTCAGAATTCCAGAATATCAAGCAAATGTGTTACCGATGTGGGAACCCACCTCATCAAAAAGGGGGAAAGTGTCCTGGGGCCAATGCCGTCTGCAATTATTGTAAAAAAACAGGACATTTCGAAAAAGTTTGCTTGAAAAAGAAAAATCGTAGAAGAACTGTAGCATGTGTATTAGAATCAGATCAAGAATCTGATTCCGATGTAGTCTCAGTGGCTGTTGATTCTCATGATGTTATCTCCAATGTACATGAATCCCCTGAGTGCGTTGATCCCATTGTCGAGATATGTGTAGGAGGTAAACCACTAAATCTTCTCGTTGATTCAGGGGCTAGGATTACCATGTTAACACAGAGATTGTTCTATGAGACTTGGCATTTGTCTCACCATTGGGTACCTTCCAGTACAAACGGATGCCTTTTGGGCTTGCCTCTGCGGCGTCCGTTTTTCAACGAGTCATGCAGAACATGTTAGGAGGTATTGATGGAGTCCTAGTTTTTCAGGATGACGTGTTAGTACACTCTAAAGATGTTCTTTCGCACGAAATTGTATTTTAGAGAGGTTCTTGAAATTTTCAAGAACCGTGGGGTAGTGGTTAAATCGGACAAGTGTAAATTCCTTTGTGATGAAATTGAATACTTAGGTCACCTTATTTCTGGGGAAGGAATCAGGCCTAGGCAGGGATTGTTAGATGCTATCACTCATGCTCCTGCCCCAGTTGATAAGACAGGAGTCAAGTCCTTGCTCGGGCTTCTGGAGTACTAGTCTAAGTTCATTCCCAACTATGCCACTCTCGTACGTCCTATCAGTTCTCTCCTCAGAAGGGGAGTAGGTTTTGTCTGGGGAAATGAATGCGCTTCTGCATTGAGCTCTGTTAAAGATTGTTTAAAAAATAGTTCTGATCTCAAACCTTACGACTCGAGTTTGCCATCTTGCATAACGGTTGATGCGAGTCAAGTGGGGTTGGGGGCAGTGCTAACCCAAGATGAGCACACTACTGAGTATACTGTTGCTTTTGCTTCTAGGGTCCTAAGAAACAGTGAACTTCAATACTCAGTTATTGAGAAGGAACTTTTATCCTGTTTGTGGGCCATTGAAAAGTTCCGTCCTTATGTCTGGGGAAGGAGTTTTGTGTTGAGAACCGATCACAAGCCCTTGGTCAATATTCTTGGTGCAGGAACTGGTAAATGCTGTTCTCCTAGAATCCTTCGTATGGTGTCACGCCTTATGCAGTACCAGTTCGATGTTGTCCATGTCTCTGGTGGCAGGAACGTCAGGGCTGACTTCTTGTCTCGTTTTCCCATTGATGATGGAAAAAGGGATCCTGACTTGGCTGACTGTGGGGAGGAAGATTCTGACGATTGTCTGATAGCCTCAATTGATTTACTAGAGCATGGTGTTGGCACAGAAGATGAGTGGTTGAAGGCCCTTGCTGATGATGACATTCTGCAACAAGTCTGTGAGTTTGTTAGAACTGGATGGCCCAGAGAGCGTGTTCTTCCTCAAAGTCTACAACCTTTTGGGAAAGTTGAGTCCGAAATTTCCCTTGAGGGTGGAATTTTGCTTCGTGCTGACAAACTCATTCCTCCACAGAATCTTAGGAGAGGTATTATCACTGGTGCCCACGATGGTCATTTAGGGTCCACACTCACTAGGAGACGAATCCGGGAATGTTTCTGGTGGCCCTCTATGGACAGTGAAATCAATGAAGTTGTTGATATGTGCCTTATTTGCCGGTCGGTTGATAAAGGATTGAAAGTAGTTACACCGCCGCTGATTCCCATTGAATGTCCTGCTGGACCGTGGTCCAAAGTGGGTTTGGACATCATGGGACCTCTTGATATATTACCTGGTGGGTGTCGTTTTGTTCTGGTTCTTATTGATTATGCCTCAAAGTGGCCAGAAGTAAAACTTGTCAAGGAGGCCTCCACTAATATCATCATTTCCTTTCTCAAGGACGTTTTCATGCGGGAGGGGTTTCCAGAGACCATAGTAACAGATAATGGTACTCAATTCACCAGTCTAAACTTTGGGAATTTCCTACAGTCATGCAGTATCAAACATGTAAGGAGTTCACTTTACCATCCCCAATCCAATGGGCTTGTTGAGCGTATGAATAGAGTGGTGGGGGACTGCATTAGGTGGGCCAAATCTGGAAATTGTAACATTCTCAATTCTCTGGAAAGCATGCTATGGTTCTACAGGACAACTCCCCACTCTACAACAAAAGTTTCTCCTTTTGAGCTCCTAAGGGGAAGAAAGGCGAATACTAACTTCAAACCTGCCTGGATGAACAGGTGGATTAAAGCTGTGCCTGATATTGATTCTCTTATGGAGTTGGTAAGGGAAAATGTTTCTTGTTCACAACACAAACAAAAGGCATGGTTTGACAAAAAGAGAAGTGTAAAGATGGTTCCCGTTGGGGTTGGAGACATGGTACGCATTAAGTCTCCTTTTCACGTCAAGAAGGGTGAGAGCAAGTTTGGTCCACCCGTTTCTGTCACTAAGGTGGGAAGGAATGCTATTCAAGTTGAAGGGGGAAAGTGGTGGAATGTGTGTAAAGTTGTAAAAATTAAAAATGTCGTTCCTTGTTCTTCATCTTTATCTCCTGGTACAGTGGTTAGTGGACCTTCTGAGGTTTCACTTAGGAGAAGTGCAAGAACAAGGGTTATTCCCAAAAGGTACCGGATGTGAAATGCTTATTACTATGCTTGCTCTCTTTATCCAGTTTTTGCACCTTTCATGACTGTTTTTATTAATGTTTTCTTAGTCCTTTATCCTTTATGTTATTTTGTTTTTGTTTTTTAAGTGAGGAAGGAGGATATGTTATATCCTTTCTCTACCTTAGGTGTGTTACAGCCTTAAGCTGTAGTTCTTTGCCCTGTGTTCCATCCTTGGTGACATCTAGTAGAATGTTCAGAGGTTGCCTAGCTGCTTGGTTGTTAGGTTCACTTGGATTTGAAAAGGGTTGGAGGAGCGGTTGGAGACTGATGTGGATCTGCCTCGATGTCCTTATGCTGTGTAGTTATTCTACAATAAAACTGGACTGAACTCTTCATCCTCTCACAGCGTCTTCTCTACACTTTTGAAACCACAATATACTTGGAACCGGCACCCCGCACCTGAAACCAGCATCCGGTGTGGTGGCACCGGTCGCACCGCCCTAGAGTTGGCCCTAATCCCAGTGGAGGGCTCTCAATGTCAAGTACTGTAGAAACTGTTACTTTAAAGGTGGGGTTTAATGAACCCTGCTGGCACACAGTACAGGTGTATTTCTACATTGTGGTCATCTCATGTAAGTTGCAAACAAGCCAATCCTGGCGTATTTAGAGAAACATATTGTTTCTAGCAGTGTGCCAAGGGAAATGTAGCTGATTTAGGACTTATAAATAGCAATGCTTGTGTATCTTTCTATATATTAAATCTGTTCCTGTCTGCATCCAATGGGCCTAAAGGTGGCAATGTTTTACTAGCTAACAAAACTATAGTATGTGTCTTATTAAGGGACCATTTTGCACTATTGCAGTGACATAGCCTAAATCAAAGTATATGGTTATTGCTTCCCCTTCCCCTTGTTTAAGTGCTGGCACTAAAACTACTAGTTCAGCAACCTGAGTTAAGTAATAAGGTGACAAAGTTATCTGGTCTGGTATCAGCAATATATCTGAAGAGTCATGCAACATTGCTTTGACCACTACTGCACCTGTGTGTCTCAATCCTGTGTCCTAATCTACTGTGGAAACCCATCTACAAAATATACAACACTGCCTGGAATGGGGTCTTCTTGTGTTTGGCTTCACTCATCTAGAGTATATGTGGCCCAGTCATAAATATCATCGCCTGTATCTGAAATGGGATATGCAAAGTAGACAGTTGTGTTGTCTTTATGACACTTAGCTATCTTGATGCGAGTCAACTGAGGAGGACATTTGTTTTCTCCCAATGTCCCTTCTTCTGCTTTATTATCATTAGGACCCTCTGGCCTTGGCCATTTTTGTGGTCTCCCTCTTGGCCTCTTCTGGGCTTGTGCATCTACTACTTGTTTCTGTGAATGGCTTTTCTTTATGCTGCCCTTGGGTCTGCCTCTGAGTCTCTTCTGAATGGGAGAACTGGCAGGCTCCTGCCTTTTCTTTGTACTGCCCTTAGGTCTGCCCCTGGGTCTCTTTTGAGTGGAAGGACTGCCAGGCTCTTGGGGCCATAGGTATGTGTGATATTTAGTAGCCTTGTGCCATTCTGTACAGTTGTTTCCTATTTGGTCTCTGTTTTCAGAGTATACCTCAACCAGGTGTTCTACAGGGGACCCCATGGCACTTTGGAGGACCTTGTCTTTATGTTTGAATATAGAGGTTACACTGGACAATGCATCAATATCTATTTCATTAATAAATCGTCCACCTCTCTTTCCCCAACCTCCAAAACCACCCTGCCTCTGACAGGTAGGTAGGCCTGTTGAGTTAATACCTGTATTTATTTAAACTTTTTATGTTCCTAAATTCCTAAATTCTTTCATATGATCATATCCTTCTATTTATTTCTCATTATCCTGGAGATGCACCCGTCTCCTACTCCTTGCATACTTTTCATTAACACAAACTTTCAGTTCACTTATTCTCATACATTCTTCTAAATAATCCAGTTTCTTTTGGCTGGTGAAACTATAAGCAGAGACTAGTCTAACGTCTTAGACTCTCTACACATTTAGATACAATATTTTATTTTATTTTCATATTTATATTAAAATGTAATTGCAATCTCTAAAAATGACATACTTTTATAATGCAGTTTTAATGTACTGAGTTCTGCGTTAAGAGAATATTCTCAAATAATAACTGTCTATATACCCTCAAGATATTCATCTATGTCCCTGTAGGATGTTTTAAACATTTTTCCAATTAATTCTTTGGAACAATTATCTACTTTTCTAAAGTATCTAATGTTATTACATCAATGTATGTTGTCCTTAGACCTAAAGGTGATGTGGTGTCAATTCCTAGGCGCTCAAGGATTTCTCCCATTAAGGGATTATTAGGTGGTACTGGTATTGGATGTCTACTGGGGTCAGTGCCATTAGAAAAACCTACAACCTTACTGTTATAAAGATGGACAATTAATTCAGGGACCTGTTGTGATTGACTACCTGAGTCCCCTTGAGACATTTGTCTAAATAAAATCCTTTTCTAGAATTCTACAATATTTGTCACAAAATATGAAATCCTAACTACATAACATAAACATAAAACTACAATATGACATTAATTTGTGGCCACACTACAATTCATATTTACATACACAGGTTAATATATTGTAAAACTACTCATTGATTCTAAAATTAGTTACTATTCTAAAACTACGTACTATTGCAAAAATAATTTACTAGGGCAAAAGCCACTACTGCTGGTCACTTCTCCCGGACTCACAAGGAGGACTTTCATTGCCTGTAACTACAAACTGTGACTTCCAGGTTTAAGACCTGGGGCGACTTGACGGTTCTGCCTTTTAGAACATATACTGGTTACCCAGTCTCAAGTCCTCTACCCTGACCACTTCTGACTACTTGAGTCAGGTCCCCTAGTACCTTCCGGACTTCCCACCGGAACTCTAGTCCTTCTTAAAGCATGCATCTCTCAACATAGAAATAATAAGAGAATAATAACATATAACATATTCTACTGTCAACATGTCACTTGTAAAGTAAAAGGAACGCAATTCGCACTGTTCTCACCTTTTAAAAATGCCAACTCCCAAGTCCTACCCGTCCCAGAGAAATGTGAAGACCTTACAACAGGCGTCTTCTTACCTTCTTTTAGTTGCGCAAATCATTTCAAGAGGGCAGGAGGAATTTCAGGACATGGCACCAGGTGAGAAGAAGTGGAACTCCTGGCTGGCTCGCCAAAATGATAGAGGAAAATATATCTATTAAAGAAACGCCAAGAATGACAAGTTAACAATACAAAATGGGTTTATTACAATACTGATCAGTTCACCTCAAAGGAGATACAACTCGATGTCTCTGCCCCAGCTTAGAATCAGCTGTATTTATTCCTCCAAACCACAAAACTAGAAGGTCAAGGGTTGACCGTTGACGTAAGCAATGTTCACACAGGACATACAAGATAGCATCAGTAGATGTAACAATTTCTCGAAAAGAGAAGCACATGTAGATATGGGCAACATGGCCCTCGCATCTCATATTAGCAGAAACCTCCTCAGTGGTTTTTCTATTCTCAGATTTAAAACGTTATTAACAACTTTTTACACACATCTGTTTTCCTGTGAAGCAAGTGATTATATTTTTGCCTAATGCTTTTTCGCTACGCTTATCTGACCTCTGGCCTGTGGTTTCATTCATCATGCATACCATCGTGTAAGTGTGACATGTGGTTTTCAACTGAAGCGACATCCATGTCATTATGAGCAGTGGCAAGGCTTGCACCTGGGCCAGTCCATCCTGTGTGCGTGCTTAATCTATGTGTGTATGCATTAGTAACAGATTACAAAAGACATGATTAACACTTTTCAGCACAGTCTCTCTAGCAGATGGACTTGTGGTTTGTGGTTTTTGTAGTTCCAACGTTTAAAACACTACTGGTTTCCCGAGTCTGGAAGAAGACATGATCTACGCTTCATGCAGTAGCTTAGCTTTGTGACTGCAGGCCATTTCCTGACCTTTCAACGAACTGTGTGACCTGATAAATTCAGCTAAACTCAATGTCCTTTGTAACATGCTATTTTCTGACCTATTTCTCGTGCAGAGGCCTGGGCCTGTATTTCTACTGAGGCCTAAAGCTGCTTTTAACTTGAAACTTCTGCATAGAAGTTGCAGGCCTAAACTCTGTGTGTGTTTGTACAAAATGTATCCTATTTATCCCTATATCATTTGTTTTCTGGAGAATGGCATGATCTGCAGCACTCCTCGGTTCCCAGATTTTTTCTGAAGTTTTATTTGCTAGAGGAAGGCGAGGACTCTCTTCCGCATAATGTTAAAGTGGATGCCATTCTGGCTACTCTGATTGGTAGAACAGCCATAAACCCTGAAGATTGTTCTCCTTCCGATGCTACCAAAAAGAAGGGGGGGGCGTGCACTTACGAAAGCCTTTTATGAAGAGAATCTGACTATTAAAGCTGGTATTCATTCTGCTTACACTGCCCAGTCTCTTGTCTCGAACATTGAAAAGTTAGCCGCAGCAATTCAGGAGGAGACTTATTGTTCAGAATTGCTCGTAACTAACGCACAAGAGGCAAAGTTTTGGCAGACGTTTCCTCAGATATCTTGAAAGCTTCTGCCATGGTGACAGGTTTGATGGTTTTGACAAGGTGAAGTGTGTGAAAGAGGGATTGGAAGGGAGACTACTCAGAGAAATCTATTCTACTTAAGTTTCCTTTTGAGGGCAAGTTGCTGTTCAGTGAACAATTGGACAATATATTTACCAAGGCATTTAAGGATTGAAAGCATGCTATGCCTTACAAAGGGAAGCCCTCTTCCTCTCAAAGTTTCTGGGATCAGCCTTCCTCTTGGTTTTGTTCAGCCAGGAAAGATTCAAAAGCATTTTCAGAGCGTTGGGGGAAGTTACAGCTCAAGAAGTCATCATTCTCAGCGGGAACAAAAGGGCAGCAAAAATTTTCAAAGTGGAAGTCCTGCCAATAATGGAACAAGAGCCTCTGTTCCAGTGGGAGGCAGACTTTTGTTTTTTCCGGAGGCTTGGGAAAAGGATGTAAAGGATCAATGGGCCTTCAATATTGTCAGGAATCCTGAAAGGAATCCCTCTCTCCCTTCCTCCTCCCAGAATTATCACAACAGATGCCAGCCTGTCGGGTTAGGGGTCGTGGATGGAGGTATGTCAGATTAGGGGTTCTTGGTCCCCGTTGGAGATCATTGAATTGGAGGGAACCAGAAGCAGTCCGATTGTTTCTTAGGGCATTTTCTCAGAATCTGCAGGGGCAATTGTTCTGATAAGGACAGGCAATGTTACGGCAAAGGCTTATGTGAACAGACGGTTGGGACAAGATCTCTTTCCCTAGCAAAGATTGCGTGCAAGCTGCTTCATTGACTGGTGTCAGTGTCTGTGATTCACATCCAGGGGGTTTCCATTCATCTAACAGACAATCTCAGCAGGGAAATTCCATCTTCAGTGGATTTTTGTCTCCAGCACAAGATGTTTGTTGAAATTACAGATCAGTGGGGAGTCCCGGTGATAGCTATTTTTGCAAGTTCTCTCAATGCCGAGGTGCCGGATATTTGTTGAAGGTCCAAGGAGATTCAGGTTTGGGCAGTGGACGCTCTCTCATGTAGGTGGCCTTGGGGTCTTCTTTATGCCTTCCCTCCCTTTCCATTAATTCTCAGGTTTCTTCTCAGGGTGTGTAAAGAGAGAGCATCTGTAATTCTGATTGCCTCAGCTCCTCTTGATATCCCCCTCAGTTGGAAATGAAGCAAGCGGAGGCGTGCATGTTACCTCTGAATCCCTCCCTGCTGCAATTCCCAGCATTGAAGCAGGATTTTCTGTCCAGGATAAGGTTAGCGGCCTGGAGGTTGAAATGCTTGGCTTGCTGCAGAAGGGGATGTTGTCTAGTTTGACTCAGACTCTGCAAGCTTCTAGGCGCCTGTCTACTAATAAATTTTACTTATGGCACTGGCGTTCCTTCAGTAAGTGATGTCAGGGTAAAAGTTTGGCCCCTACTTCTTCTGATTCATTTGATGTGATGGTGTTTCCGCAAGACAGTGCTTCATTGGGGTTGAAGGTAGCCACCCTTAAGCTTCAATGAGCAGCTATTAAGGCTTTTAGGAGTTCTTGGAACAATCTGTCAGATACGGAAGGTTTGGTGGGTCGTCTGTTCAAGGGTTTGAAGAATGTTCTTCCTTCTCCTAGGAAGCATTTCCCTTCTTGGGATTTATCTTTGGTTTTGGAGCTTTGATGTGTCCTCCATTTGAACCGCTGGAATCCATTGATATCAAGATGTTGTCTCTTAAAACGTTCTTTTTACTGGCGGTTTCTTCAGCTAGGCGTTTGAGTGAACTGGGTGCTTTATCTTTCAAGCATCTCTTTTGTCACATATTTATTACAGAGTGATTTTGAAACCTCTTTTCTCCTTTCGTCCTACGTGTTGATTCCCAGCTTCATAAAGACAAGGTGTTGATTTACCCTCCCTTTTTGATTCTCCTTATTCTGAGGAGGAAAAGCAACTGCATTGTCTGGAAGTCAGGAGGGCTCTTCTGTTATATGTGGATAGAATAGCTCTTATTCATTTTTCGGATTCACTGTGATTTTTGGCCAGTGCATAAGGGGTAGAAGCCTTCCAATTTCTCTTTGAGTCGGTGGGTTTGGCCTTTGATTTCTCTGACATATAAGGCATCAGGTCAGGTCTGTCCTTTGGGTGTTCAGGGTAGACCTATGCGACCAATGTCTACATCATGGGCTGAGATAGAGGAGGCTTCCATTGCTGGAATCTGCAGGGCAGCCACCTGTTCCTCTCTCCATTGACTTTTGCCTCTCATTATAGGAATGTTCAGGAGATAACTATCTGATGTGTTTGGTTCTAAAGTGTTGGCCACAATGACGTTTAAATAGTGGTCCATTACTTTGTCTTTTGTATTAATAAACATGAGTTTGTAGATTACTTTTTTGGTTGTCCTGTTTGGCTTTGTTCAGCTCTTATAGTAATGAAGGGAAGCGAGGGAGGGGACGTTGAGGTAATGCCTCAACTACTTACCGGTCATTGCATTACTCTGAGTTTTCTTCCCTCGCTTCTATTCATTACATCCCTTCGTCTCTCCCAGGTAGTCCAGGCCAACCAGAACTTGGGGGTTGTGTGGGTTACGTTGTACATACAGGAGGAGTGGAGAGTCTTTTATTTGTGAAATCATGTGGTATGGGAGTCTGGCAAGGCAGGGTTACCTCATATAGTAATGAATAGAAGTGAGGGAAGAGGACTCAGAGTAATTCAATTACCAGTAAGTAATTGAGGCAATGCTATCTATTTAACAGCAGGGGGGAGGTGTGTGTCTGTGTGAATTACAAATTATAACCATATAAAACAAACTAAATCAATGTAATATAAAAATTGTAAACACTTAGGGGCCCATTACGATGTCGGGCGGAAGCACAACCGCCGTGCTGGCGGATGCAAAAAGCACCAGTTACCGCCGGCACGCAGCAGTCCACATGCCCGCCCAATTACGATGCGAAAAGTAGGCCAAACACCGCCGGCAAGCCAGCAACACCGTCCGCCATCAAAGTGCGCCCGCACACGTAGCGGCGCAGCACAACTGACACACACCGTCCGACGAAACACGTCCCGCCCGGCGCATAAATTACGATGCCGCAAACAAACGGCTCCCACGGCAAAGAGACACCGCACGTGAAAGAGAGGCGGAAACACGGACGCAGAGCACGGACAACGAAGAAGCGGCACCCCGGGCATGAATCCAGCACTGCAGGCCCTTCCCATGCTTCTGCTGATGCACCACCAAGGACGCAACGTACCGCGGAGACGCAGGTAGGCACACACACAACAAGTGCACGCAAACAGCGCACACAGTGCAAGGGCGGAAAAGCGGACAACCCCCACCAGCGCGTGCACACTACACATCCACCATTGCATCCACATATGACACACAGGCCAAATCCTAACATCGCAGAACACATGTGTACACACCACCTGGGACTAGGAACCAACCACCCCGTCACGGCCCCAAAGCGCCGATGACGCCGCCACACATGCGCACAACGCAGAGGCCAACCGCAGCGCCATGCATGCATCGCACACAGACACAGGGACACAACCAAGCAGCACACACATCAGCCCCACCCCGAACGCACATGACACGTGACAGGCCGGCCACAGACATGTCCCCAACGCCCAATTCACGGACAACACCCAACGCAACACAACCGACGCACACATGTCAGTTAAGTCACGCAACAGCAGGACACACCCCAGTGTAACAAACATGGCGAAGCACACAGCGGCGGCAACACCAACTAGGAGAAGCAGGGCCCCTTCGGGAAGAGGAACGCCAGTACCACACTGAAAAACCCATACCACCCTGCACATATGAACAAGACACATGAAACGGAACACCAAAGAGCCCGGGGACCGACAACAGGTGGCCCAAGAATTACATCCACACACAAGGCCCAACGCAGAGCGGAAAGGCAGCCTGCCGCCCACACAAGGGAGAGCAGACAGCACTGAATGACCTTCCATTCCAACACCGAAACCACAGCCCTACGACAGAAGCCGGTGAATACAGCCATTGTCCAAGAATAGACCAACACAGGCATGCCGAGGAGACCGACCACACGGCAGATAGCGCATATCACAGAAGCACACAACGGACGGGGAAGAAAGAAGAAAACACTCCCCCATGTCGGCCACATGCAAGTTAATTGGAAGGAGTCACACAGCACCGACCTTGAACTGTCTGAGAAGCATGTGGGAAGAGGGCCCGTGTCCTCCAAACAAGCCAACAGAACACAAGTCCTGTCTCCCCACGACTACACAGAGCTCACAGCAACCCCGGAGCGTGCACATTGCAGACTGCACACACAGCCGGAGCACGCCACCTCTACGAACCGCTGCGAAATGGCAACCGCAACACACCTACCCAACTACGCCGAAGAGCTCAAGCTGTACCAAACCAGCACGATACATACATTGGGATGCGATCTCCTGTCCCTGCTGAACGTAAGTTACCGACTGACTTACCGCATCACATTGTTCAGCTGCGTCATGCCCGTCTTCTACTGTCGGAGGTGTCCCTACCAGCATCCCGTCGAGATATGCCTCTCCAACCCGGCATGTCTGAAGGCGGACCTGCTACCACTACTCCTCCCTCTGGACGCACACGACAGGGCCTGCTCTGCCTATGGGGGCATGGCGTATGTGGCCAACATCGCACGTGCACTGAAATGGAACCACTGTGCCTCCACACGACGGATCATCGAGAACAGCTACATCGAATGTCACCCAGCATGCCCCATCATGGTCCTCCAAGGGACAACCTACGAACAACACCTTGACAGCCACCATCCGCTTCATTGGCTGGCAAACATGTACACCACCAATGACATGGAAGCCCTGCTGGACGGCATCGCATACCTGTCAACCTGTAAATACGTCGGACCACAACGCAGGTTCCCCGAGTGACCTATGAAGTCCAACCCCGCACCCATGCTCAGCTTCCGCACGGACTGGCCAGTCACCACCACAACAGCCATACCAAACGACCGGCAACTGTAACCACACCATCAACGACATCGCCATGACATCGGATATGACCGGGACATGCACACTGTTCCCCATCACATCCAGGAACACCGCATGCATCGTGGGAGGCAGTGGCATGGGCTCTGTGCATCGCACCCACATGGACGGAACTGCACGAACAACCAGGACACGACATGGATCCAGCGCACATGGACACACACACCGCTCAGTGGACATGAATAGGTCGCCTGGAGTCTGTGGGTGCTGCACCCCTCCCACCCCCGCCCCGGGAATCCCATACCAGGACCTTTGCATGGACGACAAGTGCATACAACAACAACACGACCCCAGTGACTGTGACATGTCCAGTAACCACCACAGTGCAACAACAAGTGGCACGCCGCTGCATGCACGCAAGCACATGCCCTGATGTCATCTCACATGCACGCGTGCATGAGGAACAACCGCAGCAAACCTGTCACATGGAACTGAGATGGACTGTGCCCATGATGCCGAGCGGTCTGGTAGGCTACATGTATACCGTCTGTGTCAAAGTCCGCAGCTCCGCAGCCATACGTAAATGTACATTAGCACAGCCTTGGCCAAGCAGATGTAACCCCACACCCTATCCCATTTGTAATCATGCTCAGTATATCCTCAACATGTATCCCGCTGCCAGTAGTGTCCACTATACTGCATCACAGAGGACAGAAGACTCAATATAATGTTTGAAACCAGAACTGTCTCCGCTGACTCATTTCACAAGTACGAATGAGAGAGGATGAGAGTATGTGAAGTACACGGCAGTCGTGACATGACCATGTAGTCCACTGGTATTGGATGTCAACGCAAATGAGTAGCACTACTGTGGAAGACACACATGTGTCGTGTGAAGTCGTATGGACGCAGTGCTCAGGTGGGTGGGTGCGACGGGTAGATGCGCACATGCCAAGTTGGAGCACGCCGTGTTGGGAGGGGTCATGAACAGTACACCACCGCTTCCCTGGGCATTGTGAGAGGACACCTGTCGGGGGGAGTGAACACGTGTGTGCACAGCAGCCGGGCACACGTACAAAGCGGTACCAGGCGCACCGAATGCCCACCCTCTGTGGACAAGCTGGATCCTGTTGTGCGCCCGCCATGCCCCTTGACAAGGCACACACAGCCCCAGTCGACCAGGTGTAACCCCAACATAGTCAATCCACACAGGCGATACAGGGCACGGGATGGCAGTGGAGCATGGTGTGTGAGAGGTCTCCTCGCGCTCCTCCTGGTCATATCACGCAGGCAATAGAACCTCAACGTCCAGCATGGCAAAAAGTCAAATGGAAGTGTAGGGGGACGCACCACAGCACGAGCAGCACTGACGTCACGGGAGGTGGCTCGCACCATCCCATCCATTGCCCATCATACCAACCACGCCACATGCCATTGCGACTAAGTGCAAGCGCGTGCGCCACCACCCCTGAGCCCTCCCCAGAGAGGCCAAAGAGTGAATGTGTGGGCCATCAGCCACAGACGGACGCGGCCTGGCCGCAAGGGCAGCCACAGCCACTGGGTGTCGCAGGTGGCGGATCCGGAAGGCGAAGACTGTGATGCATAGTCCATGCAGGCCGGGTCTCCATTTGGGGCACCACGCAGGTGGACGGCGTCCCGCCACACATCATACCCTGAGACAGCCCACTCGTGCAACTGGACCCACACATGCACTCCTTGCCCTCTCTGGTGCGAGCTTGGGGCTGCCTGTGCAAGCGCTAGCCTCGCAGGTGAGCATGCATATTGGGGGGCGAGGGGAGGACATGAGGGCTGGGGCGAAGATGACTGTATCACTGTCAGTGAGTACAAGGGATGACCCAGATGTGGAAAGGAAGAGACGTGTCCCGTGTGTACTGCAACTAGTCGCCAATCCAACTACCCCCCATGTCCGGAATGTAAGCCCGCACCTAGGCCCGCCCATCCGCCACATCGAACATACCACCAGCACGACAACCTTCCCATTCGAAACACTGACTGGGGGTGGCGACCAGTGAACAATCATGTGTAGCCTACCCACGCGTACATGTGGGCCCTCCATGATCCATGTCACCTGCGGCAAAGTCATGACATGCGCAATGAGGGAAGTGAGGAGAGCTGTCCGCCCCACGCACAGAAGGTGCATCAGCTCCACAGACCCAGCAGCGAGTCCAGCAGGGGTCACATGTGCAGGGGCAGCTGTGCCTGGTGTGAAGGCACATGCATATGGACAGCACATCGACCAATGTGTAGTCTGCCCACATCCACAGTCCATCATCATGCGGACATAGGAATTGAACACAGGGCAACACATCTTAGCTGGTGCACCCACCGTGACCAACAATGCGCAATCATCGACGTACCCGCCCTGTGCATGGCCCCCCACCCAACGGAGGCACATCCAGTGCCACCATCCCACACACACAAGCCTTCCACGGAACATGCTGTGTCCAATGGTCAGTACAGAGTCAGCGCCCATCTGGTGGATCCTGAACAGGAGACACATGCACACACATGCCAGCTCCCACTATGTACGACTGCCACCTGGCACGTGCAATGTAACCTCTCACCTGTGACGTGTGACTGCAAGCACACAGCCGTCTTGGCATGGGGCTGTCAATGTGGACACCAGTCAATGTTTCGGGAGCTGTGATCCGTACAGTGCTGTACATAGGGTGCAGTGCTGACACCTACTACTGTCTCATATCCCCTCGTGCCACAGGTCCCACTTGTATTGGCCGCTCAGCCCGTGCCCACATCGTCGTCGTCGTGTGCCATACTCATCCAGCCTCGGAAGCAGTACCATGCTCAGCAGACACTCATGTTGCCGTGGCGTTGCCGCTTGACGAATATGCAGTCAGTCCCCATCAGCACGCCCCGCAAGTCATTGGGGCCTAGATCCCCATGTGCATGCACATGGCAGTGGTATGTCTCACTTGCCATTGCCATTGTTGGGAGACCTGTGTAAGTGTATTGTGGCCGTGCCGTCCCAGCTTGACAGCTGGGCTGTGGCCCATGTGCTTGCTCAGTCATGTCAGTGATGTGTATGCGAAATTGCTATGTGCCGTGTTGCTTTGACATGTGTCCTCTGCCATTTAACCCAGGCGGAGACCGAACATTGACCGCCCATACCAATTGCTGGCGGACATGGACGATACAGAGGTAATCAGGAAGTTCCGGCTGGACAGGCCAACTCTGCATCGACTGTGTGCCATGTTAGAGCCCCATCTCCGTCCCCGCAGGGTGTATCCGACTGCTGTCACCCCCACGGCTAAGGTGATGGCCGCCATGCATTTCTTCGCCACTGGGTCATTCCAGCACACAGTGGGCAGTGGAGGAGGGATGTCCCAGCCCATGTTCAGCAAGGTGCTGAGGGATGTACTGGCAGCCATGATGCTGTACCGGAACAGGTACATCAGATTCCCCAGGGCTCGTGAATTGGCGGCAGTGAAGGGTGCATTCTATGCCCTTGGCAGAATCCCACACGTCGTGGGAGCCATTGACTGCACTCATGTTGGCCTTGTTCCACCACAGGCCACTGAGCACCTGTACCGCAACAGGAAGCACACGCACACCCTGAATGTGCAAGTGGTGTGCCTTGCGGACATGGTGATCACCCACGTGTGTGCAAAGTTTCCAGGCTCGGCCCATGACGCACACATAATGCGCAACAGCATCTTGCCACGACTGATGGCCAATCTGCAACAGGATCGTGGCTGTATTGTCGGTGAGTATGTGGAGTGGTGTAGCGTGCTGGTTGTGCGATGCTGTCCCCTGTCCAGTTGGAATAGCAACGGTTCTCTGTGTCCCTCACACCCAGGTGACTCTGCGTATCCGAATGGGGCATGGCTGCTCAGTCCATTGAGGAATCCTCGCACCCCAGCAGACGATCGATACAATGAGGCACATGGGAGGACCAGACGTGTGGTCGAGCGTACCTTTGGCCTCCTCAAGTCCAGGTTCAGGTGCCTGGACCGCACCGGGGGTGCACTGGCGTACTCCCCACAGAAGGTGTGCCAGATAGTGGTGGCGTGCTGCATGCTGCACAATCTGGCCATTCGGAAGCAGATCCCCCTCATTGTGGATGACGGAGATCAACCAGGGCCCCAGCCCGCAGACCAGGACAGCTCGAGTGAGGTGGACAGCGGAGAGGAGGAAGCTGGGAATGTGCGCCAGCAGCTCATCGCCCGCTACTTCACTTGACGGTGAGTGTCCATGTACGACGGATGATGTGTCTGTATCTATGCAGGTGTGTGTGCTGTGTCAGGGTGGCCGTATGTTCACTGCGTGCAGTGTGTCAACGCTCCATGGCCAGGGTAGTATGCCACTGTTGGTGACTGTGGCATTGTGCCCTATTGCTCTGTGCGATGTGTGTACATTGCTTGTAGTTGTTGACATGTACTGTGTGATGGGTGTGTGACACACTCATTGAATGTGCTCCTGTTCTGTCTCCCACCCCTAGGTCCCTACAGGCCCTCCGGATTCCATTTCCATGCCACGCATCAGGTGCCTTTCCGCCCAAGGTGGCCGTTGTATTCCGTACAATAAAGACACAGGGCACAAACAGCAGTTAGTGAAAAAGGTGCATTTATTACAAACTGTGACATGTGAGTGTGTGTAAGGTGATGACAAAAGTGGTGCGTGCAGTGACAATGAGCTGTCGGTCATGGCTGCGTGATGATCAGGGTGTACCCACTGGTTCTATGTCCATAGTCCAACACACACATGCCATCCAGATGGCTGTGTGGAGTGGGATCGTAGAGCAAGTCAATGCAGTGGCTGGTCAAGGAAGGCTGGCGGAAGGCTGGCTGGCTGCCTCACTTGCGACTGGAGCGTGCGAAGTCCTCCCGGGAGATCTGTTTCCTCTTCGGACGGCCCCTTCCACGTTTGGGAGGGGGTGTGTGGTGGCGACCTGCTGGTGGTGGGTGAGGTGTGCTCACTGGCTGTGGACGCAGGGGAAGTGGACACTGCTGCCCGAGCCTGCGCCCTAGCAGGTGGTGGCGGAGGTGGTGTTGCTGGCCTTGCCTGTGACCCCACCGCCACCACCAGCTGGCCCATGAGGTCCACGAGTTGGTCCATACGGGACACGAATTGGCCCATATGGGCGTCCATGGACCTCAGCACCCCCAGCACCTCCCGCGTGTCAGTGGCAGACCTGGCCCATTGTCCTTGGGCCTCTTCATAGGCCCCAAGGACTCTGGCCATTTGAGGCAGGGCATGGCTCCCAGGGGAGGCTGGCGTTTCCCTGACCCTGCTCCTCCTACCAGTCCTGCTGCCACCGGCCTGCCCACTAGCCACATTGCTCACCACGGTCCTCGCTGTGGCTCCCAGGGTGGATCCAGTCGGCCGGGCCACCACCTGCGCTGGGGCTGGTGCCAGCGAAGACGTGGTGGTGGTGGAGGCGGTGGTGGTCGGTGCGGTGATGGTGGCGGTTGCGGCAGTGGTAGTGGCCGCAATGACCGTGGGTGTGGCCGCAACGACAGTGGCAGCAGGGGACTGGGACTGTTCAGCATCCCTGGATGATGGGTTGGTGGGTAGGAGGGGTCCTGGGGAGCGGCTGGGCCCTGCCACGCCAGATGGGCCAGCTTGGTGGTCCGTGTCCGAAGAGGTGGACAGATCCTCCAGATCCGTGAGTCCTCGTTGGGGGCTTGTAGGCTGGCTGTGCTGGCTGCTGTCTCCATCCCCAGCGTCCAGCAGTTCGTCACCTGTGGAGAGAATGAGATTTGTTATTGTGTTGCACCTGGCGAAGTATGTATTAGTCGTCTGACATTGGCAGTTCGTGCAATCTCGTACATGGGTTTCCCGGAGGCGAGTGTGTGGCTGTGGCATCTGTAGGTGTGTGTGCTAGGCAATGGGACTGTGTGCTGTGCACATGTGGCATGGGACGGATTGGCCATGCCGATGGGTGTGTTGCTTTGCCCCTACTCATTGTGACTCTGGTGTATGCGGGCTCCTGGCCCATCCTGGGTCTGGTTTGTACTTTGCTTTTGGGGTTCAAATGGAACGCTTAGGAACGCATATGGCAACATGGGGGCCATGCCCCAGATTCGCATTTGGGAGGGAATATGCTTTTGGGGTTCAAATGGAACGCTTAGGAACGCATATGGCAACATGGGGGCCATGCCCCAGATTCGCATTTGGGAGGGTATATGCTTTTGGGGTTCAAATGGAACGCTTAGGAACGCATATGGCAACATGGGGGCCATGCCCCAGATTCGCATTTGGGAGGGTATATGCTTTTGGGGTTCAAATGGAACGCTTAGGAACGCATATGGCAACATGGGGGCCATGCCCCAGATTCGCATTTGGGAGGGAATATGCTTTTGGGGTTCAAATGGAACGCTTAGGAACGCATATGGCAACATGGGGGCCATGCCCCAGATTCGCATTTGGGAGGGTATATGCTTTTGGGGTACATGCTGTGAGCCATGGGTGCCGAACGTGACATGTGTTGTGGCAGCATGACAGTGCATGGTCTGAGGTGTGTGCATGCCTGACATGCCCTGCATATATGCTGTCTGTTGTGGTTACTGGACATGGCATTGGACGCATCGTTATGAGTGAGTGATAGTTGTGTGCCAGCCAACGTATTGCAGTTGTCCCATCTCCTTGGTGTGCGTGCTGCCCTGTGCCATGTGCATCACTGCAGTGCTCGGGGGGGTGTGGCCCATGTTGTGTGTTGTTGCTCACAGTGTGTCGTGCGCTTAATTGACTTCTGGCACATGGTTGGTCATGGGCATGTGTCTTAGCGTGACTGCTGTATGTGTGGCAGCTGTGCGGATGACATGCCTTTCATGAGACTGGGGCTGACGGATGGGATGGATGGTATGTTGTATGTGCATGGTGTGTCTGTGTGTTTGATGGGTTCAGTGGTGTTCGTGTGCATTTCTGTTGTTCCGCTCTGTTGCGTCTAGTGTTGTTTGTCTTACATAGGCGTAGTTGTGGGGTGTGTGGTTGACAGGCAGTAGGGGCTACATGGACAGGACTTCAATGGTGTTTCGGTTGTGTGTGATGAGTTGCACAGTGGCTGCCGTGTGGGACTATATTCAGTGTGGCTTGTGCATGCAGACGTGGCTCCTTGGGTGTTGCTATGTCTGTGATGGGTCATGTGGGGTGTGAGTCTGCTGTTCATGTCCGTGTGCACATTGTTCACTTGTTCGTGACGGTGGGCGGTGCTGCGTGTTCGTGTGCTACGTGACATGTCCCATGTGTTGGTGGTGTTATGGTCCTCATGCCTCCAGTAATCCAGCCCTGTCCAGTTTCCCACCTGCAAGTTGTTCGTGCGTGCACTGTACTGGATGCCACATGGCTCTTAGCGGGGGTGCTCCATGTTGCAGGTCTGTGGGGGTGGGGGGGTGTAGTGGGTCGTGGGGGTGGCTGTACACCCACTGACACCGATTGCTGTGGACCGTGATGTCTGCCTTTCGGCTGTCGTTGTGCACTGCGGTGGCTGACACGTGGGTGTGGGGTGTGGGGGATGCTCCTCCTTGCTGTGCTGTGGGACTGGGGCCTGGTGTGTGTTGTACTTGGGCTGTCCACCGTCCCACCCACTGCACTTTGTGTTCCTGCCACTTACCTGTTACTTGTCGGTTGGTGCAGCTGTGCCTGACACATGGGTGTGGGGAGTGCTCCACCTTGCTGGTCTGTGGGAGTGGGGGCCTGGTGGGTGTTGTACTTCAGCTGTCCCCCTCCGACCCACTGCACTTTGTGTTCCTGCCACTTACCTGTTACTTGTCAGTTGGTGCAGCTGTGGCGGACACATGGGTGTGGTGGGTGCTCGTTGTGGCGCTTCTGGCATATTTGGGGACCTGTTGGTGGTTACGTGGCTGGCTTAGTGTACACATGTCCCCACGCATCTTACAGTTGTTCGGTTTGGCCTGTGTGTGGTAGTGTCTGTTGCATGTGCGTGTGATGTGTTGTGTATTGTGTGCTGGACATGGGGGTGTTTGTCCCTGGGAGCTGTGGCATGGTGGTTGCGCATGTGTGTACATAGCGGTGTGCTGGTATACATTAGTTTGTACTTACCAGCCTCCACTCCCCCTGCTAATCCGGCGAGGATCTCCGGATGGATTACGACTCGCACCTTCTCCTCCCACGCTTTGAAGGTCTTAAAGAGCGCGGGATTCCCTCCGCCAGTGACGGCAGCCAGCTCTCTGTTTTTGCCCTCCTTCTTCTTGACCAGGCTCTTTACGTCATTCCAACGTTTGTTTATCTCGGTTCTGTTCCTGGGCAGGGTCCCGACTGCATTGACCTGGTCTACGATCCGGGTCCACATTCTGTTTCTGGTGGCTAGTGGTGTGTGCTGGACCATGTTCCCATAGATTTGTGGGTACACCTTGATGATCTCGTCGACCATGACCGTCAGCTCCATGGGCGTGAACTTGGGCATCCTTTGTGGTGCCATGGTGTTTGTGGTGCTGGTGCGGTGTGTGTTGTGTAATGTGCAGGGGGTTTGTGGTGCCGGTGTTTGGTGGTGGTGGTGGTGGTGGTTGTGATGTGTGCGTTTCTGTGGTGTGCTGCTGTCCTTGCTGTGTCACTGTGTCCTCTCCTCTCCTCTCTGGTTTGCAATGTAGCAAGGGGTTGTGGTCTGTGGGAGTGCTGCTTTTGTACTCACCTATGTGGGTGTGTCCTCATGGTCTGTTGTTTTCAGGTGTGTTGTGTCTGGGGTTCTGGCCTTTGTATTTTTTGTTTGTCCGGGGGGTGTTTTCGGGATGTGTACTGTGCTTGTGTATTTGTGCGTGCCTTGCTGTGTGGACTTGTTGGCCATGTTGTGTGCTATTGGTTTTGTGTGCGGATGGTTTCTGTGCAGGTACGTGGGCGCCATGGCTTCTGCCGTGTCGATTCTCATCGGCGTTGTTTGCGCTGGCGGGCGGTATATTTGTTGTTTTTCCGCGCTCATGGCGGTGCGATCGTAATTTCACGTGCGGTGTGTCGGCCGTGAGGGCGGGCGGTTTTGTGTTGTCGTGCGTGTTTCCGTCCGTGGCGGGCGGTTTGACTCCGACTCGGACGATGGCGGGCGGTATTTTGTATGATTTTTCCGCCGATGGCGGTTTTCAGTTTGTGTACTCATAATGGCGTGGTCGGTGTTCAGGCGGTGTGTGCGGGCGGAATTTTGCCGCTTCCATGCCTGGCGGATTTTTTTACGCCGGGTATCGTAATGTGCCCCTTAATGATTTTACTAATTCATAAAAAATAAATACATTTAAACATTACTAAAAAAAAAATTAAAAAAAATCCCACTCTCCTTTCCTACAAACCTGTAAAATCATGCAAAACAATTAGCTTATGAAATGTATCAAATCTAATAATCACAATCACAAAATAATTAAAAATATTATCCAAAAAGGAAATGGGGGCGGCCACTGTCCCTGAGTGGGAAAAAGACCTAGACTGGTGTTGGCAAGCAGAAAGTATGATATATAGGATTAGAGGGTGCCCCAAGAAAGGGGAGAAAATTTGGTGAGCCTGGCAGACTTACCGAGGACTATATGACAAACACTGTGAAGTAATAGGATTTTGTCACCTATGGTTAACATAAAATGCAAAAGTGAACTTGAATGCAGAAATGTAAAACGAAATGATGTAATGTTATGTTTGCTCCATGTTGAACAATCATCATATAAGTACCAATAAAAAGAGTTTATAAAAAATAATAATAATAATAACAAAAATATTAGATATTTGTAATTTGCATGTTTTTAAAACAACCAAATATCACATTTAGCAAATGTTTTCTTAAAAATATATATTTTAATAAACAAATATAAAATTATTAATCAAGAAAACACACACTAAAATATATATTAAAAATACCTTCCACCCTACTCCAATACAAACTCAAAAACCCACAACAACCCAAAACAGCCTGTGAATATGTGGGTAACCATTTACTCTCATAGAATGAACAAAAAGCAAATCCCTCTGCATCACCCGCTCACACTAAACATATGCCATAAAGACTATGGGCCAGATTTACCAAGCCATTTCTGCTAATAAGTCAGGAGTACAAGCACAGAGTACAAGCACAAGTGGCATCATTTTTAGTTGGTGTGCAGTACAAATATGTGGCCTAAAAGCCATAAATCAATTTGCCAATTCATAATTGTAAGTCAAGACTGCATACACAGGCAAGTCGACATGCGACGGTATAGGGAAAATAAAATAAATAAAACCACTTACCTTGCACTCGCCGCATTGCCGAGTTGGCAATGTGGCGAGCGCACACATCCCCCGCCCAACTGCCCCATGCTCTTACCTGTGCCGGCCGCCCGCCCCTGCTTTTCTCTCTAAAAAAAGTATTTATGTTTTTATGTCTTGTGTAACCTTGGTGATACCTATACGCCCACCTGTATAAAGGTGTTTTGCAGTCGCAAAGCTGACAATTCACTCAAGCACAGCGATTGTAAATGCAAATCACCTTTTTGAGATGTATCAGAGTACTCTTGCGAGCAGTAAAATGTTTCCCACTCATAACATGCATTTTTGCAATCCATTACAAATTGCAAACAAGAGGGGGCATGAAAGAGGAGTAATTCATGAGAGAAATAATCAATGGTTTGTGACTGCAAACCATTGGTCATTTACAGGTCCCCTAGTAGGGGTATAACTGACTCACAAAGAGAAAGCTGTCCCCGGGAATCAGCTTCCACTTTGGGGATCATGCGATGACCTCAGTGGAAGCTGGCAGTGTTCCAAGGGATCACTGTCTGCCCTTGTCCCAAGAAGTGTTCCTAAAGAAAATAAATTCAAAAAAGCACCTTTTCTGCTGCTTAAAAAAAGTTTTCCTTTTGGTTATGCAAATGCAGGGATGGAGGTCTACTGCCCCTTGCATTTACAACTAATCACAGGGAGTGGCAAAGTGAGACCTGCCTAATAAATATTCATTAGGTAGGTCATTTTGCGACCCCTTGCAGCAGGACATTGTGCAATGCGACCCAGTAGATCATAGGCCGTATTGCAAATTGCTTTCCCATTTGCAAGCCAGTCAGTGTGGAAACTGCCTATCCTGGTTTGTGAATGGACATTATGCACCAGTTCCCTTGTTTTCTAAGGGCACCTTTGTTTACCTCAGCTAATTCTAACATTAAAACACCTACTCAGAAGTGTTAGCTGGGAATGCGACCATGTGGCCCACTGCCATGCCTCCTGCTGCCAAGGGCCATCCAATAACAAATGTGTATGTCTGCTCTAAAATGTCTGCTTAAATTGTAGTTCAGCCTGTGTAATTGTAGTCATCCAGTGTTTTATATGCATTAACCAACCACAAGCTGCACCACTGTAATTATGCACAACTTGAACGCCACTGCAACCAAGATTGCCCTCTGCTGCTGTTCCCAGAAACAATTACGGTTTTAACTTAAAGTGTTTTTAGAGTATTTCCTATGCTTTTGAATTATATATTTAACTCAAAATGCTCCTGAGGGAGCTGGAATGCAATGAGCGTTTTGAAAAAATTATTCAACTCTAACAAAACTCCCAAATATACTGAACCCGGAATCTTAAACATCCGAAAGAATTGACTGAAACTGCAGTTACAAGGCACTGTGAATTCCTATTCTGATGGGCCTTTGGCATCAAACTCATGGTTACGCGCCCTCTAGCAGTCACTGTCCTGTCTCAGTGCTTAATTTGTAAAAAAAAAAAACATAAGTGCCATGGCCATCGTCAGGAGGCCACTGCAACTTGCACCAACAATTGTCCCTACCAGCGCTGTGAATGACACTGCCAACACAACTATTAACCATCACACACCTATAAATGTGACAATTCAGACTATTCCAGACCCCCAAAGCTATAGGAATGGCTTGGGAGGCATTTTTAATGTATGACTTAATAAACAACTGTTATTGTGCTCATCTCTAAATTCGATAAACAGCACCCCCATGTGGCAAACTGTAATAAGTACACATACATGAGCAACTGATTACTCAGAAGTTTTTATGGGAAACCATCTGGTTCCCATTCAGTATCAGGATATCCAGGTGTCACCTCTGCCTAGTTCTTACTCCTAGAAGGGTATCCAAAGATATTGGAGTAGACGCCTCACTCACTTATCATGACATGCTTCATCATCGGCGCCTATCCACACCCTGGTAAGATGATACTACCAGGGCGGACTCAACCATAGATGGAAATGGGAGTTCTTAGATAAAGCAAGCTGGATAAACAGGGACCCAGAAAGGTGATATATTAAAAATACCTCAAGGTAAACCCAAAGGTTTTATTATTTTATTAAGAGGGTACCTAGGCTTTAGGCCTCACGAGTGTGCATGGTGTGCGTGCACAAGAAAGGACAGGGACACCGACGAAACAGCCCTGACGAAGCCCCCAAGATCCGATTGGGCTCATATTGAGGGCCGAAACATGTTGGCACAAAAATAAAGGGTATAATTGAGTAATAAGATTCAATAAAGCCCAATAAACTCAAGTTTTTATCCATACCCTAGGTACCCTCTTAATAAAATAAAACCTTTGGGTTTACCTTGAGGTATTTTTAATATATCACCTTTCTGGGTCCCTGTTTATCCAGCTTGCTTTATCTAAGAACTCCCATTTCCATTTATTGTTGAGTCCGCCCTGGTAGTATCATCTTACCAGGGTGTGAATAGGCGCCGATGATGAAGCATGTCATGATAAGTGAGTGAGGCGTCTACTCCAATATCTTTGGCTACCCTGCTAGGAGTAAGAACTAGGCAGAAGTGACACTTGGATATCCTGATACTGAATCAGAACCAGATGGTTTCCCATAAAAACTTCTGAGTAATCAGTTGCTCATGTGTGTGTGAATATTGTCAGTGGGAGAGTGCAACTGATTCTATATTCTCTCGCTCTCTGGTGGTGAATACAAACTGTAATAAGTGCCAGTGTTGACAGTTAAGTGCCAGTGCCTAGCACCGGAAACCACCAGCTCAAATTAAGCACTGACTGTCTGAGGCCACAACGTAACCAGGGCCATACTGGAAACCAAAAGCACCCTTGGTAAAAAATTTCAAGCCAGCCTTACCCCCTACCTGATCTCTCATTTCTCGCTCCTTCTCTGTCTCTCCACTCTCCCTCCTGAAAGCTACCCTCCCTCTCTCCTGTAACTAAAATGGGAAGCTGCTGAATGTGGCAACGGCGCCAGCAGCAGTTGCCTACCTTAAAACCCGGCCTCCAATGGTTTCAGACAACCAGGGAAATGCCTGGTGGAAAAAGCTGGCAGTCCGGGCATGAACATTACCACTGGCAAACAGAGTAAGAGTAGAGACTGACTTCCTGGACCAGTTGCGCCCCCTGGTAAACAAGAACGCAGCAGGCAGTGCTTAATGTGAACCCCTAGTTGGAAGCCTTGCACACGGGCACTCATATTTTGGGGCTCAACACTTTTTCCTCATCAGACTTTGACCCACAGTAAGAGAGAGAACAAGCATTTGCAATGCAATAGGTCTCGCATTTGCAAGAGTTTGAGCTATTGGCATTGTAATGACAATGCTTTTTATTTGTGTTTTGAAAACCTGAAAGTGGTGCGTAAACACCCACTTTGTACTTATGGTCCTTGCTTACGAGAAGCAAGGCTGCCATTAAAAAAGGCGCTGTTATCTCCAGCCTTGCTTCTCGTAAGCAAGGACTATAAGTACAAAGTGCGTGTTTACGCACCACTTGCAGTTTTTCAAAACACATAATTAAAGGGCATCGACATTTACAATGCCAATAGCTCAAGCTCTCGCAAATGCGAGACCTATTGCATTGCAAATGCTTGTTAATATAAAGCAGCACCTATGTTCTCTGGCACCTTAAAGCAGGAGGCACTGTTTTGTATTGTGACTTTTATGCCTACTAGGAGGCCCCTGTATAGTCAACTTGCTTAGTTGCTCATTGAGGCCTCAGGCCATATAAGCTGTTATTCATTTGCAATAGCTGTTGCAACTATATTCATCATCAAGTAACACAGTATATTACATTTAATTTGCCTTCTGATAGTGTGCTTCTATTTTCTGTATTCATATATTCGTTTGAGTAGTTAGTGCTTAGGAAAAGGCATAATAGCGTTAGGCATTAACATGAGCATGCAAATTAATTCTCATTTTATTTCTGTTCCCTGATATGGTCATCCAGTTTATGTATTCATTTAGCTTCATGCAGAGCATTTAGAGTCAAAGGGGCTTATTTACAAGCCTTTTTACAAGCCTTTTTATTTGGGAAGAGGTGACGCACCCGCAGCGCTAGGGGCTTGTAAATAAGCCCCATTGTCTCACAGCAGTCTCTCTGCAGAGACATAATACAGCCTCGTCTTACAGACAATCCTCAGAATGTAAAAATAGATGAAGTTCTGGTACATATGTCTGAACACTAATAATAATGGTAAACCTTTGATGCAAAAGGTTAAGCATGTAGGAATCATTAATTATGCATTATCTCAAGGTTAAGTCGTGTGATATGCGTGGTAATAACTTGTCCGTTACCTCTGAGCAGAGGGAAAAGACAAGTTGTTAACACACATTAGCAATCAGAAAAATGGGCAGGCTGTAAGATATTGAAAACATGGACATGAGCTAAATGTGTTAACGGTTGGAGGAAAACAGGGAGTGTCCCAGAAAATAGGGGACGCTTAGTCACCTCAAGTCACGGCAATAATGCACAGCCGAGATGCAATGCAATGGATGCAGGTCCGGAAAAAAGCAGCGCTGGGGTGCGTCCTAGACAGGGGCGGATTGGCGACACAACCTGGGGGCAAATGCAACAATGGGGCAGAAATTCGCAAAACGGAGTACTTTCTGTGACGGGGGACAGTGCGCACCTGGAACATGTGCAGACTAAAGTGGGAGCTCTGGGGCAGAAAACAGGGTGCTGCGCTCAATTCTAGCGAGAATGCATTGCTGTGGCAGGAGGGGTGTGCAGTGTTGGGCGAGGGAGTTGTGCTCAGGACAGGCGGGTGTGTAGTGTTGGGCGAGGGAGTTGGGAGGGCGCAGAACAAACTGAAAGGATCAAATTGTAATCGATATTGAATGCAGCGCTGGGGTACAGTGCGGTGCTGAAACACACAGCACTGTTGCAAGGGGTATAAAGTTCAGTGCTGAAGCAGCGGGAAAAGGATAGCGACTTGCTCGGTCCTTCGCTCTGCACTCCCTCCGTTTTTACACTGCTCCGTTGCGGAACCCCTTGATCACAGCAAGTGCCGCTTTGTATTTCTTCTGCTGCAGCAGCGTGTTCAGTGTGTACAGACATGTGCTCCAGAGCTGCCGCAGAGACATGACTTCTCCACTGCAAATCGGTCCGGAGCGAAGCTGGTTTACGTAGGCTGCGCGCGCACAATAGAAGAGACGGTAAATGAGCAGTTTATTATGGACATGGAGGAGGGAGAAGAAGCGTACGTAATAGACAAAGAAAACAGACTGACATCACACATTTGTGGCATATAGACCCGACAACTGTCACCCATGGACAACGTCCAATAGAAATAAGAGTTGTTTATCAACTTCAACTAAGATGTGGACAGGCCTCTGAAAAGAAGCGAGACCAACAGCCGATCAAACAAGCAACACGGAGCCCTCGACTACTGAAAGTGAAAGCGATACATATGACACCCAATTAACGAAGCTCTGTTGAGTCTGCCGTGAGCAAAAGAGACGCCGTGCGCGTACACATCTCCTGTCCGGGCAGGCACGGCAAACAGGAGACAGGGAGGGAACAAACATGCCTCCCTGCCAATCAAAGGCGAGCATTTTTGACGCGCGCCAATAACAAGCATGGGTGGAGCTTCCACCCCGCTTCCAAAGCAAAACCGACGACAATAGTCTCACAAGCGTGCAGCGCATGCGCTGCGTCGCTAGGCGAGACCTAAAAACACAAAATGGGGAAACCAGGAGAAAGAATAAGACCAGAAAATGGCGACAAAGCAAAAGGACAGATGAAAATGAACCCGAAAGACTGAGATAAACAGGCAGAGTGTGTCTGGTGGTGGATTAAAAAGGTATGTGGTGGAAAAGACCACTCCGACTCGGTATTCAGGACCCCAGAGATTTGATAATGCTGGATGCGGGTTTCTGAAGTAAACTTTGGCCCCCAGCCCCTGCTCTTATACAAATTTAGAGAGACAAAAGTGCTAAAGATAGGACCCCTCTTCTCCTCCCATCCGACCCAATAAAGAAGCAGGCTTTAATGCCAGCTTTCTCTGCAGAACCTAACATAGTTTTTAATCGCAAATTTCTGTTCACATAACATAAAATAACAATAGTCATCATTAAATGCCTAATGCAAAATACACCCAGTAAATCTGAGTTTTCTTGAGTGCCGTTTTTTGCTGCATTGGTTGATTGCACTTCAGGAATGCAGAATCAAACCAGAGTACACAGTATCAGTTTTCAGTCACTCTGTTCTACACACCTCTAGCAGCTCTTCCAAATATCCTGTCATCTCACTGTAGTATAGGTAGTTTATGAAAATATAAATATTTAACCCCCCAAGTTGATTTTTCACTGAACACTTCCCATCCCCCAGAAAAACCTTTAAACCCTGCAACTGTCTTGCAGAGTGAATGACATTAGTGGGATGTGAGTCTGAGATTTCCCAACAAGCGACAGTGTACCCAGCTAAAGAGGACCTGTGGTGGGCTGTGGCATGATTTCGGGTGGACAGTTAGGGAAATTAGTTTGGAGCTTGGAAAATCAAGGAATATACTTGGGAGCATTAATATATAGATAGAAACATCCACTGTCTAAACAACTTCAGTTCACACACCCCTAAGCGATAACTTGCTGCAAAGCCCAGTTGAAAAATAAATACATTCTAGACAATATACTATGTCATGCAAATGACACAGTGCTGCATTTTAAGGTGGCACAACAAAATGCCACATTCACATGGCATACACTAGTCTTTATGTGGGACGAGGCTAGCATTGTGCCACTTCAGTACTATGTTGGGTGCTTGGCATGGGTCATTGAATTGTGCATTTTTATCTGTTTTTCTAGAGTGGGTCCTAGTTTAAAACATGCCCAATGGAAGTTCACATGCCAAACAACTGTGCAGGGCATTTATTCGACCCAGATGTGTACTGATTAAAACTCACAGAAACACAGCAAGTACAAATGGCACCCCATCTCTGATGCCCTCACCGTGCCACTACAATCTCCTCTAGAGCAACTAGGTGTTGTGTTAGGCATTCAGTCCTACCTGGTATGTACCATAGTTGTATTTGAAGACTGGACAGTGGGTCGTTCTCTTGTCTGGACTCAATCTGTTTTGGGGCAATCTGCATCCAAGATCACAGTTGTATAATGGCCAGCCAGTCAGCAAAGGGCCAGAGTGAAACAGTTCATTATAGTGGTTGAACATGGATGATGTTATCCACTCTAGTCCTGTTCCTCCACACAGCAATGGAGCACAGACAGGCTCAGACGGGGATGGATAATAGGCCAGGGCTCCTAAATAGAAGTGCCCCCCTATTAGTGGATTAGCTAAAAAAGTGGCATATGTTTGCAAATTGGGGCAGTTTTGAACTTGTAAAGACATTGTATATGTGTTTTGCAAAGTATGAAGACTGCATGGGTTTGAGCTGACTGCAGGCAATGTTTGTTTTAACATTAGGGAAATCAACAGTAAAAACCTTCCCAGCAGGCCGAAAAGCAGGCCCACAAACAGCCAAAAGAAAGGCCCACACATGGGGCCCGATTCACAAAAGTAATCTGAGACAAAATTCTAACTTTACGACTTTCGGTATTCACAAAAGGCATTTAGGATTAGTAAAGTTAGGATTTTGTCTTAAGTTTGACTTAAGTTTTGGTCTTAAGACAAAATCCTAACTTAAGTTAAACTTAAGTTAAACTTAAGTTAAACTTAAGTTAGGATTTTGTCTTAAGACCAAAACTTAATACAAACTTAAGACAAAATCCTAACTTAAGTTTAACTTAAGTTTAACTTAAGTTAGGTTTTGTCATAAGACCAAAACTTAAGACAAACTTAAGACAAAATCCTAACTTTACTACTCCTAAATGCCTTTTGTGAATACCGAAAGTCGTAAAGTTAGGATTTTGTCTCAGATTACTTTTGTGAATCGGGCCCATTGTTCTTTCAGATCAGCCCATGGGGCAATGCCTGCTTGCCCTATAGGCCAGTACGGCCCTGAGCACAGGAAGGACAAGGCGAGGGCAGGGGGCCACAGACCTATTGGCATTGTCACTGCTTGCTTAAAGTTACACAAAAAAAAGGGGCCCCTTTTTTTTGTGCAACATTAATTTGGTGGGGAGTTGGTTCACGCAGGTCCTTAAATCTCCTCTAGCCCCCAAGTGTATTCACTGCTTGCTTAAAGCCATGCAGGAAAATAAATTGTAATGGCCCATGTAAAGCCCTTAGTTGAAATGAAATGGAGGTGACGCTGCAAGGTGGTATGTTTAGATAGCGAGGTAAGAAACAATAAAAGGGGTCGTGAGATTAGGGGAAAGCAGGGCCGGCTTGAGTGCTGGTGGCACCCAGCGCGACAATGTTTGTTGGCGCCCCCCATCCATGGTGGAGGTGGTGACCGCCTCTACCACAGATTCCCTCACACAACCTTTTAACAGTGCCCCTCAAGTCTCTACAAATTCTCTCTTTCAGATGCATTTAATTAGTTATATAGCGCCACTCATACCAGTGTAGGGTGTCAGAGCACTTTGCATCTCTCATATTACAGAGACAATTACTCATCCGTGTCTAAATCAGCATATAAGAAATATTACATAAGCCAGAGGAATACAAGGAGTAGGAGTGTAATGTCATCCATACTGGTAAGCATTATAGTTTAAGATTGCTTGGTCTGGAGAAGCTCAAACTCAGAATTGAAAATGGAACACCATAGTTGAGGGTTCTCTTTAATAATAAGAATCGATTTATACCCAAATGAACCTTTTTTAAGCATTAATCTATGCTCTAATCTATACTTTGCAGTGTGCGTGCAGTTCTTTGATGACAGTTAATAATTCACTGTTCTTTATTAGGATTTTAACTTTTAAACTGCAAGTAACAAAAGGATGTCTCTTAGAAAAGCAGTAACCCACTGACCTATTTACATTATATGCACTTTGTGATCTGCATGGTACACGTGCTTTGCAGCAGGCATATTAATCCTCTGTGCTATTTTATGATCAGTCAAAACCTCAACTAGACAAAACTCCATCTCTCTCCAGGAAGAACATTGATCACCGGAGTTATCTTGACATTTTTATTGTTGCCTGGAAATTGCTGGAGGCAAGGAATGTGGCAGCAGGTGCTTTTAAAACCAAAATAAACTTGTAAACTCGGCACCCCCTGAAGTCAGCACCCAGTGCGGTGGCACCAGCCGCACCGCCCTAGAGCCGGCTCAGGGGGAAAGTGTGATAGATGGTTCTGCTAATCCTTTTTAATGATATTGTACAAGAGACAGTTAAAAGCAAAATCACAAAACTGTAGCGAACAAAGTACGAATCAAAAATACTTTGCCTAGGATATGATATAAACATTGTAAATAAGTATAGAATAGGAGCATATCAAAAGCATGTTGCTGATAATATAAATTGAAAGGAGTGGTTTCTAACGATGCACAAAGACTACTTCTGGAGGGGTCAACATAGACGTCATTTAGGGGTCGGCAGGATTCGCAGCCACTACCCCTGGCTTGTCCCTTGCGACCCCTGGTTTCACCCTTGCAACCCCTGGTACCACCCTTGCGACCCCTGGTACCACCCTTGCGACGACTGGCAAGTGGATAAAGTAAAACTAAGAGCAGACGGCAAACAGGATTCTGATGAACTCTGTGTACCTTCTGTAACGCTTTCCGTTTTGTAAAAATAAATATATCCATCCTGGCATTGCACGCTCTTCTGGATGAAAACCACTGCTCATAGCAGAACCTGCTGAAAAAGGCAGGGAATAGGCCTCCCATGGAGATGGCTCAGGTACAATAGCCGACCAGGACGGAGAGAGAATTCCAGAATCAGGCACCCACATCAGCAGCAAAGCTTGTTTCAGTTGCTGTGCTGAGTTTTGCAAGTGTCTCTGCAGGGTTTTGAGTGAGCATGGCCTGTTCATCTCTGACCCGGAAATTAAGCTGGCAAGGAGTGGCAGTGAACTTATCTCACTCCAATTTACCCATCAGAGAAGTAGCCACAGGAAAAGCTCTTATAATAGGTCAGGGGTGAAGGAGGTCGGCCTTGTTAGGGAAGGAAGGGAAGGTTAGAGCGCTAATTTGCTTGGAGGTTTCTGTTGGAGGAGCTGACGCTCACTATGTTAATTGTATGGCAGGAAGACTTACGAGGAGGGAATGTAGCCATACTAGCCAGATTGCTGAGAAGCATGTATGTTAAAGATCTGAGCTCTGCTGCTAGGCACTGTAAGTTGGTGAGTACGCCACACCAGGGGGGGGGGGACAGATGGATGGGCCTACAGCATGGGGGCACAGCTAATAGAGACACGGCCACACTCTGGATCAGCTCCGTGCCGTCCGCCACGAGCGTTGACGTCACCATTTATTTATACTCCCCGGTCCGCGCCCGGCCCAGGGAGTTGAGGTGCAACAGTGTATTGTACGGGTGGCTCACTACATCCCATCTAACCAACGGATGTCCAAACAACATACTAAAATAAAAACGAAATATAACAAACGAACATAACAAACGGGATCTTCGGTCGAGTCCAAAACCCCAGCAGTGTTCTCAGGTTCCTTTTAACATAGGAAGTCTTTCAAGCGGGTGCTGGGCTGGGGATTGCCTCTTAGGCGGTATGGGCGACCTCCTCGGGGATTGACTCCCCCCTCTGCACCCATATTTGCTTCTGCTGACGGCCCTGCCTCGGGAGGCGCCTCCTCCTCTTCCGGGGGTGTATCCGGCTCGGGTACTTCATTGTTGATGGCCGTCATGGGGGAGCTCCCATCACTTCGGGGAGCCATTTCTTCGATGCTGGCGGGCGTCCGCCCGGTCACTTTCTTGAACCATGAAGCATTTCGGGCTATTTGACTTCCTCTTCTCCTCGCGGTGATCATTGATCCCTGCACTCGCACCACCTCCCATGGTTCCCTCTCAAAGGGGGTTTGGAACTTGGAGCCGGGATATCGTTTTTTTACGACCACGTGATCTCCTCTGCGAATACTGCAAGGCCTGGCTCGTCGCCACCGACTGGCCTTGTCATTGGTCTGCTGTCGTCTGGCCTGTGTTCGGTTGCTGTCTAGCACAGAGGGCTCCCACCGGTTACTGGTGGGCACTACGTCCTTCACCGCCCGCTGCATTAACAGGTCACTGGGGGCGCATCCCGTGGTGGAGTGAGGAGTTTGGCGATATGCCCTCAGAAACCTATGTAGACACCCCTCGAGATCTTCTTCTTGGTCCTCGCCGATCCGCAGTGCCTTGTTCACGGTTCTCATGAACCTCTCGACATCGCCGTTCGCCTGGGGCCACTGAGGCGTTATCTTGCGATGCCGGATGTTGTTCAAGTTCATGTATTCTCGGAATTCCTGCCCTTGGAACGGGGGCCCGTTGTCAGTTCGTAATTCATCGGGCATTCCCAGCAGCGCAAATGTCTTTTCTAGGACCGGCTTCAAACCCTCGAAGGCTGTTGAGGGCACTACCTCCACTACGGGGAATTTGTAATAACTGTCCATCATGACAACCGTGTGCCTCCCATCTGGGAAACTCCCAAAGTCCATGCTGACGTTGGCCCAGGGCCGGGTGCTAGGTGCTTCGGTGATCACAGGGAGACTCTGCGGTTCCGCTCCAGTTATCAGACAGGCATGGCAGCCCTGTACTTTGTCCTCCACCATCCGATCCACGCCGGGAATCAATCAATCAATCAATCATGTCACTTATAAAGCGCACTACATACCCGCGAGGGTCTCAAGGCGCTGGGGGAAGAGGGGGGTGGTGCTGCTACTGATCGAAGAGCCAGGTCTTGAGGAGTCTTCTGAAGGCCAGTAGGTCTTGGGTCTGCCGAAGGTTGGTGGGGAGGGTGTTCCAGGTCTTGGCGGCGAGGTGGGAGAAGGATCTGCCGCCGGCGGTCGTTTTCCGGATGCGGGGGACTGTGGCGAGGGCGAGGCTGGTGGAGCGGAGCTGGCGGGTGGGGGTGTAGAAGCTGAGTCGTCTGTTGAGGTAGGCTGGTCCGGAGTTGTGGAGTGCTTTGTGTGCGTGGGTGAGGAGCTTGAAGGTTATCCTCTTGTTGACAGGGAGCCAGTGCAGGTCTCTCAGGTGGGGTGTGATGTGGCTGCGTCGGGGGATGTCGAGGATAAGACGTGCAGAGGCGTTCTGGATGCGTTGCAGCCGTCTCAGGAGCTTAGCCGTCGTTCCTGCGTAGAGGGCGTTTCCGTAGTCCAGCCTGCTGGTGACGAGGGCCTGGGTGACTGTTTTTCTTGTTTCGGTGGGAATCCACTTGAAGATCCTGCGGAGCATTCGGAGGGTGTTGAAGCAGGATGAGGAAACGGCGTTGACCTGCTTAGTCATGGAGAGGGTGGGGTCGAGGATGACCCCTAGGTTGCGTGCGTGGTCGGTGGGTGTCGGGGCTGTTCCCAGTGATGTTGGCCACCAGGAGTCGTCCCATGCTGAAGGGTTGGAACCAAGGATGAGGACCTCCGTCTTGTCCGAGTTCAGCTTCAGGCGGCTGGTACTCATCCATTCGGCGACGGCCTTCATTCCTTCGTGGAGGTGGGCTTTGGCGGTGTGAGGGTCTTTGGTGAGGGAGAGGATCAGCTGGGTGTCGTCGGCGTAGGAGATGATGTTGAGGTTGTGCTGTCGGGCGACGTGGGCGAGGGGTGCCATGTAGATGTTGAACAGCGTTGGGCTGAGGGAGGAGCCTTGGGGTACGCCGCAGATGATCTTGGTGGCTTTGGATCGGAAGGGGGCGAGGCGGACGCTTTGTGTTCTGCCGGAGAGGAAGGATGTGGTCCAGTCCAGGGCCTTCTCTTGGATCCCGGCGTCGTGAAGGCGTGTTCGTAGTGTGTGGTGGCAGACCGTGTCGAAGGCGGCTGATAGGTCCAGGAGGATGAGGGCTGCTGTTTCTCCGTTGTCTAGCAGGGTCCTGATGTCATCGGTGGCGGCGATGAGGGCGGTTTCGGTGCTGTGGTTGCTGCGGAAGCCGGACTGGGAAGGGTCCAGGATGTTGTTCTCCTCGAGGTAGCGGGTCAGTTGTTTGTTGACGATTTTCTCGGTGACCTTCGCGGGGAACGGGAGCAGAGAGATGGGTCGGAAGTTCTTGAGGTCCTTGGGGTCTGCCTTGGGTTTCTTGAGTAAGGCGGTGATCTCGGCGTGCTTCCAGCTTTCCGGGAAGGTTGCTGTCTCGAAGGAGATGTTGATTATTTTCCGGAGATGGGGCGCAATGGCTGTACTGGCTTTGTTGAAGACGTGGTGAGGGCACGGGTCTAGCGGTGAGCCGGAGTGGATGGTGTTCATGATCTCGCTGGTGTCCTCGTCGTTGATGTTGGTCCAGGAGAGCAGGCGGTTGGTGGTTGTGGGGGCAGTCGTCTTCTCTACTCATTGGTGTCCTTGATGAGCCAGGTCCACCGTTCTCCAGAGCCGCAACGGGATCACCAAGCGGGTTCCCGGAGTATCACCCCATCACACCCTTCACTCAACTCCTCTCGGCACCTCCACAGTCCCAGCCGTGCCTCACGCTCCTCGTCTGTCAAGCTGCGGTACCCTTGTAGAAACGTCTTCCATTGATGGCTGTGTAACGTCTCCTTGATCGCTTGTAAGCAGGCGTCTTCCTTAGTGGCTTGTACGATCTCCTCCATCGACAGGGCTCTCGGACAGGCTGCTTCCACAATCTGCTTCACAAAGGATTCTGATTCCTCATCGACTTCCGACGGTGCCTCCGGCTTACTGGTGATTGGGTGTCTGGATAAATAATCTGCCGGGTTATTGACTCCAGGACGGTAGACAACATCAAATTTGTATTGCTGAATTTGAACAGCCCATCTCTCAATTCTTGGCGGCCCACTCCTGGCCGTGCCACCGAAAAGAGGCACGAGTGGCTTGTGATCGGTAACCACTGTGAAGCTATGGCCACAAGTAAATGTCAAAATGTTGGCATGCCCATCTTATCGCCAGCGCCTCTCGTTCAATCTGCGCATACCGGGTTTCCACCGCCGTAAGTGCACGGCTGGCATACGCAATGGGCACCCACTCTTCGCCTTGGTCTCGTTGTAGCAGCACCGCTCCCAACCCCACAGGGCTGGCGTCCACCACCAACTCCGTCGGCTGCCCCGGCTTGAAATACGCCACTGTCGCTCCCTGTAATAATGCTCCTTTGATGTCCGTGAACGCTTTTGCCTCCGCACTGGACCATCGCCATCTCAAGTCTTTCTTCGTCAGCACTCTCAGTGGCTCTGATAGTGTGGCTAAATGAGGTATAAACCTGCCACAGTAGTTTGCCATGCCTAGGAAGCTCCTCACCTCCGATTGGTTTTGGGGTATGGCTGCCGCATGGATCGCCTCCACCTTGGCCGGTTCCACTTGCAATCCATGCGCAGAGAACCGGTACCCGAAGAACTCCCCTTCGTTCGTGTAGAACTCACATTTACTTTTATGGAGAGTTAAACCTTGTTCCACGAGTCTTTGCAGCGTTGCTCTGAGTCTTGCGTGATGTTCCTCGAGTGAGTTGGAGAAGATGAGGACATCGTCGCTGACGTTAAGGACACCGACCAGACCGGACAGCGTTTCCCGGATGGCATCCTGGAAAACCTCTGCGGCCGACAACACTCCAAAACTGAGGCGCTTGAATCTTCGGAGCCCCACGTGAGTCGAGAAAGTGGTTATATAGCGGCTTTTTTCCTCCAGCACCAGTTGATGATAGCCAGAATTTAGATCTACCTTTGAGAACCACTTAGCGCCGTTAATGTCCGCCACAATCTCATCAATAGTGAGTGTGATATGCCGCTCCCTCTTGATGGCCTTATTCGGTAACCTCATATCTACCCAAAGGCGGATTGACCCCGGTTGCTTGGGCTTAGGGGCAATTACCAATGGTGACACCCACGGGGTGGGCCCTGACACCTTCTCGATTACTCCATCTCTCTCCAGTCGATCCAGTTCCGCCTCCACTAATGGCCTCAGGTGGAACGGCACCCGGCGATGTCTCAGGGCTACTGGCTTTATCGTATCATCGATGTGGACTTTAACCTCGACCCCCTTCAGACAACCGAGTCCTCTGAACAATTCTGGAAATTCTGCCAGCACCGACTCCGCGTGGGATTGATGAATTTGCCTTGCGAACATCACCAACCCCAGATCTTCTGCGGAGTGGCATCCGAGAAGAGATCCAGCGCTGTCTCGCGTCACATGGAATCGAGTGGTTGTCGATCGATCCCCATGCTTTACTTCCACCTCGATGGCACCCAACAGGGGAATGGGTACCTCCCCCCCATAGGTGAAGATTTTGGCTTTCGTCTTGAGGAGCACCGACTTTGGCCTGAGTTCTTCGTATTGGGCAGCGTCGAGAATGTTGACAGACGCCCCTGTGGCGATGAGTGCCTTGATGCAGGTATCTCCCACCCACAACTGACACATTGGCGGCGGTCTTTTTCTGGTGTTGGTGCTTCCGGTGGTGTGCGAGATTACAAACACGTCGTCTTCCTCGTCGTCTTCCGTGACATGCATTCTTCGGCACATGCTCTCTACGTCCTCCGCCTCCTGAGCGGTGCGCACCACTTGCCTCTGCTTCTTTTGTCTTCCTCCGCCGGCCACTGACTTGGCAGTATTCATACAGACTTTCTCAAAATGTCCGAATTTGTTGCATCTCAAACATTGTTTGCCTTGCGCCGGGCACCCCCTCTGTGGATGTTTCTCCAGTCCGCAGTTCCCACATCCTTTCTTTCCGGGTCGCTCACCACTGCCACTGGCACTGTCCCTGCCACGGCCGCTGAATTGTCGAATGGCCTCCACTCGTTCTTCCTTTATGGGGGTGGGGTACACCGGTTGCGAAATGGCCGACCGTCTCACCAGTGCCGATTCCATCTCTCCGGCTCCCACATCTGCCAGCTCATGGGCTCTCCTCAACACCAAGATGTCGTCCAGCGATATCCCGGGTTGGCGCAGGATGAGTTTGCGCAGCTCTGATTACTTACACCCCAATATTAGCTGTGCGCGTATTTCAAACGCTCGGTTGATCCCCTCACACAAGCTCGCCAGTTTCCACAATCGTGCGTGAAACATGTTGACAGATTCTTCCTCCTTTTGTTTTGCGTGGCGCAATTTGAAATGTTCGAAGTCAGGGTAAACTTGCGGGTCAAAATGGCGATTGAGCGCCCTGACCGCCTTCTCGTAGTCGTCACTGTCCCCTGTATCTGGGAGGTCTTGAAACAGTTCATATAATTCCTCCCCTCCCATATGTAGCATGGTGGAGCGCTTCACTGCATTGTCTTTTTCCCTCGTGGCGATGAAATAATTTTCCAATTGCCCCAGCCATTTACGCCACCGTGGTGCAGCTGTAGCCGGATCAGCTAGTTGGCTAAAGGGGGGCAGTGCTTTCAACGACATGCGGGAGCTGCTCTCTGCCGCCCCCGGGGCTTCTTCTCCAGCTGGCATCGACATTGCCCCTTGCGTGCTAGGCCCTTGCCTGCCCGCCTGCCCAGGTTCTGTACTCATGGACCTTGGGCCTCTAGGTGCTCTCCCAGTGCCTGCCCTGCACTAAATCAGCAGCCTGACCTGGATCTGCGCAGCACCTTGCACTTCACTCCCCTGCCAGACTCTGTGTCTTCAGTGGGAACCACGAGTCTGCACGTGGCTTCCCTCAGTCACCGTTTCTCCCAGCCAGAGCCCAGGCTTCACACGCTTGCTGCTCCTCCCAGCTCTCCACGCTCAGGATGCCTGTGGCCTTTCGCTCCTCCTCCCCGCTCTGGCCTTCAGATCCCCAGGGCCTCGCAGCAGCCTCTGGCACTCCCGGGTCTTTATTTCAACGTGCGCGCCTGTAGTGTAGGCCGCGCCCTTCAGGGAGGCCCTACTCCCCCGGCAGTGCGCACCTCACACTCCCGCCGCCGCACAGGGCCCACCCCCGCTGTCGATTCCTCACCGTTGCAGCGCACCAGGTGTCGGCTCCCGGCAATGCCGCTTCCTCAGTCGGGCCGCCCTCCGCCACAGCGCGGCCCGCTGCGCACCTTCTCCACGTTGCAGGGACCAAGGAACGCCAGCACGCGCCTTCAACGCCAATGTGCGTTGCGAAGGCCTGCGTGAGCTGCGATCCCACCTTCGTCGCCAATGTAAGTTGGTGAGTACGCCACACCAGGGGGGGAGACAGATGGATGGGCCTACAGCATGGGGGCACAGCTAATAGAGACACGGCCACACTCTGGATCAGCTCCGTGCCGTCCGCCACGAGCGCTGACGTCACCATTTATTTATACTCCCCGGTCCGCGCCCGGCCCAGGGAGTTGAGGTGCAACAGTGTATTGTACGAGCCGGGTGGCTCACTACAGGCACAATGTCTGCACTAAAAGATACATATTCACGTCGGAGCAACCAAGCTTTGTGTTCTAATTGAGCAGATGGGTACCTGGCACGCTTCAGGATTGTTGCATGCACATATATAGATGAGTCTCATGTCATATGTGATGCTGTCAAGGAGTACTAACATTTTATTCTGTAACAGTTTGTACTCAGGGACTTGTAGATTAGGTTCTACTCTAATATAAAGCACGTAAAAACGCAGCCTTTAATATTTTAATGTCATGATGGATAACATGTAAGCTCTGCTTGAAGGTGCTACACGTGTAATTGTGCATCTTTGCAGATCACTACACCTACCCCTTTAATGCTGTCTGTAGTGTGAACACTTTTTGTGAGGAATGTTGAATTGCTGATTCTTTCCCATCCTGCACCTGTTTTATGAGGGTGACTCGCCCTGCTGCTATATACATTACACTTGTTATGTGTAACAAATGTTTTCAGAGTTGTTGACCCTGCAGCATCTGAACTGTGAGGGCAGCTTGTACTCCTGCTTGCTCCCACTTCGAATTCATTGCACTGTAACGGCCCTATTCCTGCTGGTCACAGCAACATCTTCCAAGGATAAACCGTTGTGATATTATTTAAGCTCCTGTGATGTAACTGGAGCACTGGGAGGTGCTTTGTGATTGCATATTAAGGGGCATATTTACAAGCCCCTATGGCCACAGGAACATCACTTTTAACGAAGTTCCTGTGGCGATAGGTGCTTCGCCTGATTTACAGGCACTTAACGTGGCTTAACGCTGCCTTGTAAATAAGGCACCCTTTCATGCTACACTTAGCGTGAAAGGGGTGGGCAATGGGTGTTGCAGTGGGAGTTTTGCCGCAACACGCATTGATTTTGACGCTGCCCCCTATTTACAAGGGTGACGTATATAGGAGGCAGCGCCAAAATTAAGACCAGGGAAAACCTGGTCTTAACATGGCGAAACGACGAGAAATGCTTTATTTCTCCTCGGTTTTGCTGTTTCTATGCGTGCTGCATTAAAGAAATTACAATTTGCAACTTCTATGTGTGCTGCACAATGCAGCACACATAGAAGTTTCAAATCGCCATTTGTGATTGTTTATGTGCAGGAACATACACCTTCCTGCCCATAAACAATCATTTCCTCAACGCAGGCACCCTTGCACTATGGTGCAAGGGTGCCTGCATTGGCGCTAGGCAGCTTAATTTAGCGTCAGGTGAAACGCAGGGGTGCACCGTATCTTTGTCAATATGGTGCTTCCCTGCGTTTTCAGAATGGCGGAGCGTGGCGTTAGCAAGTTTTGCTTAACGCCACGCTCCGTCATTCTGTTGTACATATGCCCCTAATGTTGCTAGATTGCGCACGGCTTGGCCAGTGGCAGCTGAAACTTAACGGGGGGGGTCAAGCAGGTAAACAAAATAAAATAAACAAAAAAAAGCACTTACATTGCCATAGTCCAATCTCAACATGATAAGTGCTTCCACCATTATCTGTTGGGCTGAAAATGGAAGAAACCAAATGATCTCCCGCAACCATTTCAAAATGGCAAAACATGTGACTGACATCTTTATCACCTGAGGCTTCATTGACAGCTTATCGTTGAGCAGGAACTTCTGGTTCTTGACCTTGTGGAGTGGATCTGGGAAAGGGCCCAGATTTTTTGTCTAATGATGGGGACCCCACAGGGATGGATTTCTTCCCAGTAGCAACATCTCTGTCTTATCCTCATTCATTTTTAATAAGTCGTAGTTCATCCATTCTGCCACCTTGCTCAAACAGGAGTTCAAGGCTTCCAAGTTGTGATCCTATGCAGTCAACAAGGAAAAGATGATTTGTGTGTCATCTGCGTAAGAAAATAATGTGAGTCCACAACTTTCCACCAAGACAGTCAGTGGGTGCACATAGATATTAAAAAGTGCTGGACTTAGGGAGGATCCTTGAAGAACTCCTGATTTAAGAGCATGGCGCTCCGAGCAATCCGTGGCTGAAATCACCTGGAGAGACCGGTCTTCCAGGAAGGATGTTAATCAAGCAAGGACCTTTCCCTGTATGCCTAACTTGACCAATCTCTCTATAAGAGAAATATGGGACACATTATCAAGGGCCGCACTGAGATCAAGAAGAATCAGCGCGGCCATCTCACCCTCATCTAGGAGCCATCTAAGATGTTCCATAACTTCTAGGAGGGCGGATTCCTTGCTGTGTCCCATCCTGAACCACAACTGAGAGGGATGAAAATATTCTTGAGACTCTAAGAAATTGTTGGGTTGTCTGTTAACATGCTTCTCCATTGCTTTCACCATAATAGGAAGCATTGAGACTGGTCAATATTTAGACCAATTCTTAGGGTCCAGGTTCTCTTTCTTCAAGAGGGGCCGAACCAAGGCATGCGTCCATGCCTGTAGAATTTTCCCTTGTGTAAGGGAGGTGTTCAGGAGTCCTACTAGAACTAGAAAAATATCAGGCTCTAGGTGCTCAACTTGGCTGGAGGGAGAGGACCAGGATCTTCAGGCGAGCCCGACCTAATTGAGGTCAGTTATTCCAAGAACACAGGCAGCTCCAGAGTGTTCCAGCACTTCAGGTTCAGCCCAGCTTGTACCGAGATCAGTCAGCCTGGTCCATGATCTCCGGCGTGCCATCAATAATACTAGGCAACCCAGCATTCTTCTTTCTGACCTTAAGAGAAGTCTGAATATCTTTCACCTTTTCGGCAAAGAAACACTCCAAATCGTCACACTGAGCCTGAGACAAGACTGGTGGAAATATGATCTTATTGGGCTCAGAGAGTTCTTTCACCACTCTAAAAAGAGTTTTTGGGCAGTTGTGAGCGGCATTGATTTGATCCGAGTAAAATGTAGCAACGGATGCACTACAGAGCCCATGATAATTTCTTAGGGCCATTTTGTATCTGATCTTACTCTCCTCATTATAGGCCCGTCTCCAGGGTCCCTCTAAGGCTTTACAGCTTGACTTCTCCGACTGTAACTTCTTTGTGAACCAGGGAGCAGGTGGGTGAGATCTGGTTGTGCGACTGATTTTGGCTGGCAAAACTATATCCAGTGCTTCCCTCAGCCAGACATCCGTCCTAGGTTGGTCTCACTTGCCACTTGGTTTAGTTCCAGCAGTGTATTCCTCAATTGGCTACTGAGATCTGAAATATCTATTCGCGGCCAAGCTCTATACATGTTGTCTGACCTCCTCGGTCCTCTGGTCATCAGGACTTGATCTGTATGGGACATAAACAGTACCGCATAGTGATCTGACCATACTAATGGCAGAGGAGGATCTGATTCCAATGAATTAATGTTGGTAAAGATAGCGTCCAACAGATGTCCTTCTTTGTGCATGGATAAAGAGTTAGCTAAATCCAGACTCAGCACTCCAAGGTCCTCAATTAAGGTGTGTCCTGGTCCACCCATGTTGACTTAATTTGGTGGTACATTGATGTCAACAGGTCATATTTCTGAGCTGGGTGATCACACCATTTCTCAATGTGATGCAAACAATGTAAATCAAATTTCATCCCAACATTTACTTTCATGGGAAAGGATGGTGTTGGTAACAATATGCAGCCTTTTCTTTACATTGTCCCACCAGTGTAACCTCCTCTGCTGCCTACAAACGTGCCTGACCCAGACTGATTAGGCACCGAATTCAGCTTTGCCATCTAATAGGACCACCATCTCACCTTTTCCTTTCTAGTGCTTTGCCTTCTCCTTACTGTTTGTTATGAGATCACATGGCTTAGGATTACTTTTGCCTTATACGTTTGTAAACCCTGTACTGTGCTCAGCTGCCTTTCGGCTAGGTTTGCACTATCAAAATGCTGCATGCATACATCTGTCCTTTGTACTTCAATCAAGAACTCTCTGAGGCTACATTGGTGGCCTGCTGGCCAGCCCATATTAATTTTTGCACCCCTAAGGACCCAGGCAGCAGGCACAGTATTTACCCAAAAATCTGCTTATCTAAACAAACTGCATTCACATTTGAATGCATACATAGTAATAGAAAAAAAACATAGGCGCAGGAAGTTGAGGTGCTGGGGTTCATTAGGTGAATAAGCTATAAAAATGGATCACTGACAGAATATAGAATGCCAAAATATCGACCTGCAAAAATATAGTGGATAAAATATAGAATGCCAAAATATCGAATTCCTATCTACAAACAGGTAAGTACAAAAATATCGAATCCAAAATATCGTTGTAAATAATATAGTTTGTTAAAATATCGAATTTTTTAAATGTATTAAAAGAAATGTAAAATTAATAAAATAATAAATATAATTAACTGAAACATACTTAAAAATACTTAGATAACCTTAAAATTAATAAATAATTAATGTAAGTTATAAAAAAATAAACATACATTTTTATTTTTTAATACATATATATATTAACTTAATATTAATAAAAAATATTCAATATTTTTAGCGTAGGATAGCGGGAGGGTAAAAATTACAATTTCCACTCCAGTGAGTGCAACAGTAGGGAAAGCGTTGGATAGCGTAGGGGTAAAAATTACTTTTCCCACTCCAGAAAGTGCAACAGTAGGGAAAGCGTTGGATAGCGGGAGGGTAAAAATTACTATTCCCACTCCAGTGAGTGCAACAGTAGGGAAAGCGTTGGATAGCGGAGGAGTAAAAATTACTATTCCCACTCCAGAGACTGCAACAGTAGGGAAAGCGTTGGATAGCGTAGGGGTAAAAATTACTATTCCCACTCCAGTGAGTGCAACAGTAGGGAAAGTAATGATTTAATATTTAAATAAAAATAAATTAATTATCAATACCAATAAAAAATTAATTAAAATTAAAATTAATTACCAATTACAAAATATTTAATAATTACTTAATTATAAATACCAATAAATATTATTTATTAAAAATTAATTACTTATTAATAATTAATCAACAACCAATTAATTTTCGATATCAAAAATGTAATAAGTAATAACAAAATTACCAATTAATAATTAATTAACAATAAATTAATCAATACACAAAAAGAATTTCAATAATTACTTAATTACAATTAAATTACTTCCCACCCTATTCCCCTATAAACCCACAACCCGCTCCGAATAATAAATTAATACAATTAACATAATTATCAATTAATCAATTAATAAAAATTAATTACCAATTAATAAAAATTAATTACCAATTAATAATTAATTAACAATAAATAAATTATCAATACCAATAAATAAAAATAAATATTTTCTTAATTACAATTATATTACTTCCCACCCTATTCCCCTATAAACCCACAACCCGCTCCGAATAATAAATTAATAGAATTAACATAATTATCAATTAATCAATTAATAAAAATGAATTACCAATTAATAAAAATTAATTAACAATTAATAATTAATTAACAATAAATTAATTATCAATACCAATAAATAAAAATAAATATTTTCTTAATTACAATTAAACTACTTCCCACCCTATTCCCCTATAAACCCACAACCCGCTCCGAATAATAAATTAATACAATTAACATAATTATCAATTAACCAATTAATAAAAATTAATTACCAATTAATAAAAATTAATTACCAATTAATAATTAATTAACAATACATTAATTATCAATACCAATAAATAAAAATAAATATTTTCTTAATTACAATTAAATTACTTCCCACCCTATTCCCCTATAAATCCACAACCCGCTACAGAACTAAAACGCAAAATTAAATTAAAAATAATTAATAATTCCTAAAAATTAATATTTAATTTACTATAATTAAATTACTTCCCACCCTATTCCCCTATAAACCCACAACCCGCTACAGAATTAAATTACGCAAAAATAATTTTACATAAATTTCGTAACTTTAAAAAATATTAAACATACATTACAAAAATAATATACATTTTTAACTCATATACTAACATACTAAACACTTACAAAAATTCGATATTATTAAAAATTCGATATTTTTTAATGCCTATATTATGTACTTCTATATTTTGAAAATCGATATTACTTACCTTTATTTCGATATTATTAACCACTATATTATGTCCATTCGATATTATGCCCATTCTATATTTTGAATTCGTTATTCTGTCCATTCTATATATTTTTTTCGATATTATGTCTATTTACCATAAAAATACCTTTACATTTTGCTTTTATCTTGTCACATTTGCTGTGCATTTCAAAGCCAGAGGTGAAACGTCAGGCTATGTCTTCTGACAAATTGCTGCTTATTATTATAACATGAAACATGTTTACATTTCTTGCTCTATTGCAAAGTGTGATGTTTGTTAAGTGAACTATGTGACAATTTCCCTGAAGTACAGGGAGTATGAAAAGAAAGACTATAGGATGTATTTTTTCTAATACACAACAAAATGTAAATGCTAGCTAAAAGTCCTCCAGTTGATCAGCACTGTGTGACAGATCTCCTCAGTTATTCTATGCCTGTTCATTTGATGACTGATTCATTGGCTGGACAGCACTGGTGATGGGCAACCCTTGTAGCAGATATGCTGTATGTGAATGTAAGAGGTGTAAGTTACAGTTGGCTTCCAAACACAGTGGGGTCGATTCCGATTCGGGCCGGAAATCTCTCCGACCGAGCCGGACCCGGAGAGATTTCCGACCGAATCGGACCCGTGCAGTCCGACCGAACGAGTACGATGCGCACGTATGCCATCGGACTCGAGTCGGATCGGACTCCCATTGAAGTCAATGGGAGCCTGTCGTACAACGCGTACGCGGGCTCCCATTGACTCAATGGGTGCGATGCGGACAAGTGCGCCCCCTACAGCGTGTACGCGGCGAAGCGATTCGTGCCGTACACGCACAGGTAGGGGGGACCCATGGGTCCTCCCTGTGTGCGACTCGCGCGGCTACGCATACAGGGGGGTCCGACACGGACCCCCAAAGTACGGCTCCGACAGCTCTTTCGAGCCGGAGTGCGCGGCTCGGTCGGACTGCTCGCGGCGCGCATCGTACTTACCCGGCCGGGGAACGTCTCCATTGCGCAGTGCGAGTCGTGTCCGAGCGAGTCGGTCGGTGCGGTTCGACCCGGGATCGAGTCGGTCGGAGCGGTCGGGACGCCCGGATAAGTCGGTCGGCGAATACGCATCGTACTCGCTCGCCCGGACGCGCGTACGAATCGGTCGGGAAATAGGGCTCCGAATCGGATCCGGTTAAGCCGAATCCGATTCGGAGCCCTACCGGCTGAGATCGGAATCGGCCCCTGAGTGTTATAGTATTAGTATTAGTGTGGGCCAGAAATATTATATATGAAATTACATAACTATATAATACACGGCGAACCATAGGTCAGCCCCCTTAACCTACCTGGCTATCGAAAAGCTGAGTGTTATATATTAGTATTAGTGTGGGCCAGAAATATTATATATGAAATTACATAACTATATAATACACGACGAACCATAGGTTAGCCCCCTTAACCTACCTGGATATCGAAAGTAGTTGCTTGTTGGGTTGTTTCTATTCTATGGATTGTAAGCTGAAGATTGAATCTGAGGGTGCAACTGTCTTCTGGGTTCTGTTGTTGTGATGTGGAGTGGTGTAGTTGTTTTGGAAATAAGCATGTTTTCAACTGTCTTCTGAAGTATATATGCTCCTGGATGCTTAGATTGCTCACTAGTAGTGAATTCCAGAGCTTGGCGGCTTATACTGAGAAAGCACTTCTTATGATAAGGTGGTATGGTGATAAGTAGTGCAAGCCTTGAGCAGAGTGTCCTGTTTTGTTTATAATGCTTAAATTTAAGTTGTAGGTATAGTGGTCTTTTTCCTTAGGAAGCTCCGTGGACAATGCAAAGTGCCTTGAGCATTACTCTTCTAGCTATATGTAGACAGTGGCGTGATTGCAATACTGGAGTCATGTGTTCTCTTGGGTGAAGGCAGAGAAGATGTCTTGCAGCAGCATTTTTGATTAGTTGTATTTTGCATGTGATGAATGCGGTTACGCCAAGGTATAGGCTAGATATAGTCAAGCTTGGAGATTATGAGTGTGAGGATGGCTTTCAGTTTCTGATGGTTTCCAAGGTATGTGAAGATGTAACATAGTGTTTTCATTGTATAGAAGGCACTATGTGTAACTTTATTAGCATGTGGTATCAAGTATAGGTCTGAATCCATGGTTACCCCTTCTCTTGATATTGTTGGAGGAGCCTTATGTTCCTTAGGTAGGTCATATGGTTCTAGGGTGATAGTTTTGTTATTGTCTGCGGGTCATATTCGTTGTCTTTACGATATTGAGCTTTAGATGGTTATTCATCATCCATGCGTTTATACCCCAAAGGCAGTACTCAAGTTTTAAATTATGGTGGTCTTCCAAGCCATTCATTTTTAAAATGATTTGGATGTCATCTGCATAGTTGTACCAGGTGAGATGGAATGATTTAATCAGATTTTGTTAAGGGGGTTAGGTAAATGTTGAATAATAGATGGGATATGATGGACCCCTGAGGGACGCAACAGTGTTGTGTATGATGAGGTGATGTTCGCAGTCACAGCTGAGAGGCCAAGATTTCAATGGACATGACCTGAACTCCATTCTCACTTTTCCCATATGGTATGTCAAACAAGAATTTACTGTGTGAAAAGATTGCAAAACTGTGCACGACATTGAGTCATGTTGTTCTGAAGCCAGCAAATTTCATGATGTTTCCTATTCCTGATACATAAGTGGTTGTTACTAACTTAACCTACCAGCCATTGAGAAGCAATATCCAGTCATGAAATCTCCAGATTTCAATGTGGCATAGTGTTTTGTTTAGCCTATTGACTTGGGGCAGAGTCATCACAAGTCAGGTACAACTTTAATTTGACTGACATTTCTCCAGCCTACAGCCTCTCTATGGGCACTGGCCAGTTGTGAAATATAGCCTGGTGAGATAATGTATCTAAAGATCTTTATTTTACTTTTGTTTGCAGGAGCCGCAAATACCATAACTAACAGTAGTGTGAATCTGAATTGATCCAATATAGCCTGCCGTGTCACAAAGGGCTGCTATGATGAATTATCTATCTTTGAAAAATGTTTTAATATCTAGATAACCCTGTCAGGGTAATCATGCTGAGGATTCATCTCCTTGAACCAAATATTGGGAAAACCATAATCAAGGCACCTGAGTCTGAAAGCATTTGTTTTATAACTGACCTCTATAGACATCTCTGCATAATATCGACTAACATTTTCTGATTTTTATATATTGTAATCTAAGATCTTTAGTATGAATCAGCTCTTTGAAATGTATTGATCCCGTTGAAATTCTGCTTTATCTTTATGTAATTTATAAGTGTGGCAAATAAATTGGTGTTGTGAGGTCCTATGTAATTAATGCACTAAGTGCATAATACTTGGTGGACATTGGGGGTATCGTTTTTATTGCGAGAAGTGTGGGAACACTGGGTAGTGGGAAGTTTATGGATCCACGTATATCCCGGAATTTTCCTTCTTAGAAATATGAGGAAAATCTGTGATTAAGTCAAAGGTTGATGTTTGCAGAGCATTCTGGATAAGAAAAGGTTTTGGGATCCATGCAAGCAATAACACCCCGGAATACACTAGGGGCCAGATGTACGACCAAGCAATTTGCGACTCGCAAATTGCGTCTCAATAGCGACTCGCAATTTGCGACTCGCAAATTGGGATGTACAACAGTGTCTGAGACACTGTTAGTGATTCCCAATGGGGTTGCAAATTGCATGCCTCTTTAATATTAATGAGGCTGTCGCAATTTGGGACCCCCATTAGGAATGGCGGGCCCATCAGCCTGGTGTTGGCCCATCAGGATATGCAAGGTACACGTCAGCTCCCTTTGCATGACCATCTAGAGTGAATGTACAAGAGCCCAACTGCCATCCTAACCCAGACATGGATTTTACAGACAGACAGAGGCACAGACCGGTTAAGCAAAAAAATGCCCACTTTCTAAAAGTGGCATTTTCAAACACGCAATTTAAAAACAAACTTTACTAAAAGATGTATTGTTAAATTGTGAGTTCAGAGACCCCAAACTCCAAACTTCTATCAGCTCCCAATGGGAAATTACACTTAGAAGATATTTCAAGACAATCCCCATGGGAGAGATAGTCCTTAAAATAGTGAAAAATGAAATCAGCAGTATTTGACTTTTCAGACATGTATAATACAGCACGTCTTACCTTTTAAATGCACTGCACCCTGCCCATAGGGATGCCTTGGACCTACATTAGTGGTGACCTACATGTAGTAAAAAAGGAAGGTTTTGGGCATGGCAAGTGGGTGCACTTGCCAGTTCGAAATGTCAGTTTAAAACTGCACACACAGACACTGCAGTGGCAGGTCTGAGACATGTTTGTAGGGCTACTCATGTGGGTGGCACAATCAGTGCTGCAGGCCCACTAGTAGCATTCGATATACAGGACCTGGCCACACCTGGTGCGCATTACTAGGGACTTACTAGGAAATCAAATATGCCAATCATGGATAAACCAATCACCAATACAATTTAGACAGAGAACAGACCAGAGTCCTAAAGCCAACAAATAAAGGCAAAATAAAATAGGAGGAATAAGGCAAAAAGTTTGGGGATAACCCTGCAAAAAAGGGCCGGTCCAACACAACCCCCTTCCAGCCTAAAGCAAGGGTAGAGTAATCAATAACTTGGGTACAGTAATCAATACCTTCATGGACATCCTTGCATAGCTTTGACACTAATGTCGATATCTTGGAAGCAAACATTTCAGCATGGCTATTAGAGGCCAGTGACATGCATGCTCCGCTCAGGAAACTAAAATGCGCTCGTCGCCTTGACGCTCAGAAATGGTTCTCTAAGGTGCTAAGAGATCAAAAATTGGCCCTTCGCCAGAAAGAAAGGAAATGGAGATTAAGCTGCTCTCCTGATGAGAAACATCATTATTTAGAAGCTCGGAATGAATATAAAAAGCGATTATGGTAGCCAAGGCGGCTCACTTCTCTGCTAGAATTTTAAATTCTGATAATAGATCGAAGGAAATATTTTCCATTGTCAATGAATTATCCAATGCAGCGAGAGTCCTACCTACACCTACACCTACTCAAGAGCTCTGTGACTCTCTGAATACTTATTTTGTGGAGAAAATTTCTAACATTAAAGCTAGTATCCCTAAATTTAGCCCCACTGAGACTACCCCGGTTATAAAAAAGAATCCATTTATCTTGGATCACTTTTCGGCCATCGACACCCAGTCCTTCTTGGACCTGCTGTCTAGAGTCAAATCTGGCTCACCCAGGGACTGTTGTCCACCTCATATTTTAAAAGACATTCTTCCTGGACTGTCGTGTATTATCATGACCTTCTTGAATGAGTCTCTCTCGCAGGGCCGTGTTCCTAAAGCATTCAAGGATGCAATTGTGGTTCCCCTTTTAAAGAAACCGGGCAGACCCCCAGATGTTATCAAATTATCGTCCCATCTCTCTGCTCCCCTACTTCGCCAAAGTCCTGGAAGCCCATGTAGCAAAGTGTTTGTCTAATTTTATGGAACACTCTGAATATCTAGACCCCCATCAAGCGGGATTTCGTCCCGCTCACTCTACAGAGACAGTGATTCTAGCTGTACTGGACGACCTGCGAGATAAAGCGGATAGAGGTACTCCTCAGGCCCTGGTGCTTTTAGATCTTTCGGCCGCATTTGACACGGTCGATCATGAAATTCTGATGGATCGTGTCAGGCTGGCCGGCATTCAGGGCCCAGCCTGTAGCTGGATTGGCTCCTTTTTAGAGGATCGTACTCAATCGGTTCGCCTGAATTCATTTACTGCTCCCAAGCTATCAACTACTTGTGGGGTCCCACAGGGGTCATCATTATCCCCCCACCTGTTTAATCTATACCTCTCACCCCTGATTCAGTCTTTGAAGGCACGGAAGGTAACTACCTTCAATTATGCCGATGATCTACAGTTAACTTTTACTATAGATAACTTCCCCAATTCAATCTTGGAATTCCAGGCCACTATGCTCCATATTCGCCATTGGATGGACCGGAATCATTTAAAACTCAATCCAGATAAGACTGAGTTGGTCCTGACCGGGAGTAGTAAGATCTTTTGGGGCCCACACTATTGGCCGGCGGAACTTGGATGTCCGCCCGAACCCTCTACCTCCGTCAAGAGTCTAGGTGTTATCATAAACAACGACCTGTCGTTGAGATCCCAAGTTGGTGCTGTGGTCTCAACCTGTTTCTTTCAATTACGCAAAATCAGAAAGATCAGTCGCTTGCTCACCCATGCAGCGTTGGTACAGGTTGTAATAGCCATGGTTTTATCACACTTAGACTATGCCAACTCTATCTATCTGGGTATACCACTTTTTTTAATCAAACGGCTTCAGATGGTCCAGAACCAAGCAGCAAGACTGATCCATCAGCAACCAAGATGGCAATCAGCCAGACCCCTTTTAAAAAAATTACACTGGCTCCCCATTTCCCAACGTACGGCCTTTAAGACGGGATGTTTAATCTTTAAGTCTCTTCACAGTCGGAGTCCTAGATTTATTAACTGTCTTTTATCAAGGCATACTCCCTCCCGTAACTTGCGCTCAGCCCACCTTCAGCTACTGACCATCCCCGCCTTCAAGTTAAAACGTCAGGGTGGCTGTAGGTTTGCTTCCTTGGCCCCTAGACTGTGGAATTGTTTTCCACTGGAGGTCCGGTCATGTACTGATCTTTTGAGATTCAGAAAAATGCTTAAGACATGGCTGTTCGGGCAGGCTCATGAATAACTATCCCCATCGGTCCCGGCACATTCTAGAGTAGCGCCATGAAACCTTCTGGTGTACGTGCGCTGTATAAATTCTTGATAACATAACATAACATAACATAGCATGATAGAACATGGACCCAGCCCTCAACAGCAGGGGTACATTCCAGTTCTTCGTCTCTCTGAACCCAGCTGGATCCTTCTATTTATACTCTCAGGGCCCACCAAGCTAGCCCATAGGGAATCCTTCTCCTCATCTGTGCAGCCCATCTGTGCAGCATCTAACCTTATTTTGCCACACAGATGTCTCCCAGTAGGCAGACAGTACCACCATGGCCAATTCAGTGGTGTGGCCCATTCCACCCCAAGGTTGTGACTCCTGTCCCCCACCCAAGGGAAACGCTGTCCACCGGAGAGCAAAGCACAGTGGCCACTGACAGCTGTCAGTGACAAGAGCCAGGCCCCAGGCCTTCCAGGGCTCTCCACCCTCTGTGGTTTCTCAGAGTGGGGAGCGGTGGCCCAGGTGAATGGCACCCTTTGACTACTCTCCATCCTACCACTTCAGGGGTGGCATCCTGAGACTAGTTCTCAAGGCCAGGGTCTGTACCCTTAGGCTGGACCAGAGAAGGAGGTAGGCTCTCCTTCACCCTGTCCTCCCTCCAGAGGTCCTGTACCCTCCTATTGGGAGTGGTACCCCCAGAATCCAGAACTGTCAGGGCGCGTGTGGCAAGCATCCTGCACAATTCTCCCACCAGTTATGGGGTGCTAGCCTGCAACATGTCCCTCAACCCAGGACTTCCATGGGAGTACTCTAACCCCCCCCCCCAGGGGAGCACATTCTTCATGTGTTGCGTGAGAGTATGCCTGGCACTGGTCTCCCGACTCCTGTCCACCTGACAGAGCATTAAGACTCCCCCTGAAAAGACGTGGCGTTACCAGGGTCACTCCTGGGGGGCTCTGAACTCAGAGCTGGCCCCTGACCCTCTGGTTCTCCCACTGGGGGCTGCCTCCCCCTCTCACCCCTCTATCTGGACTTTTTCACCCCCCCTTCCTGAGTGGGGCTGACAGACACCAGAACTGGTGGGGCGCTTGTGATAGCCGCTCCCCCCAACTCTTCTGACACTATGGGGTCCCCCTCAGCAGATGGACTTCCCAGTACAGAGTAGACACCCTCCTGGTGCTCCCTCTGCGAGCCATCCAGGCTCTGGGACTGGGTTTTAGGCAACCTGGGCCTCTGTCAACCCCCACCTCTCCTTCTACCCTGAGAAGGGACATGGGACTCTCTACCCATCCTACTACACTGGAACCTATCTGGGCTAATGCAAACCTCCCCTGCCTCCCTCGGCTGGGGAAAACCTGAGCCACTCCCTTCAGGATCACTCACAAATGCATCTTTAGACTCTCTGACATCCACCAAAAGGTCTGCCTCTAGTGAAAGCTCCCTGGGTTCAGAGAACTCACACTCCATAGGGTGTTGGCATAGCTCTGAAAAACTGTGACTGAATAATATGCTCTACAGCAATCAAACTATCCAGCCCCTCACCCATGTTCACTACACTACCCTCCACCCACCCATCCAGTGTCTTGAAAAAGTGCCCCACATCATACCCCATTTGCTGAGTCGGTGTCTGACTGCCCCTCAAACTCAACCTACCCTCTCTGGGCTGACTCCATACTCCCCAACAGGGCTTCTTCCATGGGGGTACACCTCTCCCTGTCACTCCCTTCCAGAGCCAGTAGAGTGTCCATCCCACCACCAGGACTATGACCCCCTGTGCCAGTTCCCAAATCCTCCTCAAGGACCCAGCTACCTCATATGCCTGAGCTCACTGGAGTATGTCACCCCCTTCCTTGAAATTAGAAACCAAGGGGCATATTTACAAGGGCATTGCACTACAGGAAGGTAAATTTTAACAACGTTCCTGTGGTGCAATGCCCTGCTCCATATTTACAAAGTGATGTTAAGCCGCTTTGTAAATATTCTACTCTTTCACGGAGATATCTGCGTGAAAGGCGCGTTCAGTGGGTGCTGCTGTGGGCATTCCACAGCAACACCCATTGCTTTTTTACGCTGCTCCAGATTTATAAGGATGTGTAAATCTGAGGAAGCGCAAAAAATGAACACCATGCAAGAGCAGGTGTTTGAATGACGTTATGAGGTGAAATACTTTCATTCCTCCTCGTTTTTTCTTTTCCTTTGTGTGCTGCATTCTGCAGCACACATAGAAAGAGCAAAGCACCATGAATGATTGTTTATGTGCAGGAAGGTGTCCCTTCCTGCAAATCAACAATCATTTAATAATGACGATTTGCTATTTCTATGTGTACTGGGTACTGCAGCACACATAGAAGTAACAATTTCCCATTATTGACTAATTATGTGCAGTAAGGGATACTTTCCTGCACATAAACAATCATTCCCTGCAACGCAGGCCTCCTTGCACTATGGTATGGCAGCTAATAGTAGCATGGGTGTGTGAACCTTTCCTTCAGTACTGAACCTGATACTTTCACTGCCACCATCCAAGCTGGACTCAGCCCTCCTGGCTTCTAGCTCCAGGTCCTGCAGACTGAGCTCCTGAGCAAAAAGAACCTCCTTGCCCTCCAGGACCAGTCTCATTTCCTCCAAAACTTTTTCTACCTCAGACTTAACTTGAGCTTCCTGGCTTTTCCGTCTATGTTGCAGCTCCTCTAGAGACAGACCTGGTCAGGGAAAACTGCTGCCAGCGCTGGAGGGAGCTCTTCTACCAATCAGGCTGGCTTCCCACCCCACAGGTGATGCTGGCTCCTCCAGCCATCCCAGGGGCAGACTTTGTCCCTCCCACCACAACATCATTCCCATCCTCTGTGTGCTCACCAGCCTCCCTGGCTGCCAACCAGGCCCTCAGCGCCATTTGCAGCTCCTCCTTTCCAGTGAGGTCATTAAAAAAACACTTGGATTCCCTGAAGAACTTTTTGAGTTGTGGCACCAACCTTTCCTTCTCGAACACTAACTCTGCAGGTATTGCTGATGGCTCACCAGACTGAGACATGATTGTGGATCAAACTCAAGAGTTGCAAAGAAGAGAAAATCAAAAACAGTATGTGGATGCATGATGTTCTTCGATATGGAGGAAGTGTACATCAATCACTGTATGTAAAGTACAAACACAAGTCCTGTCCTCACCGCTGACTACCAATGTTAGAAATGGGGTCTCTAGTTGGCGATGGTTTGCACCCTGTCCAAGTAGAGACTCTCACTCTAGTCAGGGTAAGAGAGTGATACAGCTAAGATAGCCCCTGCTCATCCCCTTGGCAGCTTGGCATGAGCAGTCAGGCTCATCACAGAGGCAATGGGTAAAACATTTGTACATACACACAGAGTAAAACAGTGAAAAGACTACATAATGAGTTCATAGCAGTTTAGAAAAATAGCTAATATTTATTTGAATAAAACAAGACCAAAATGACAAAAATCCAACATAGACAAGTAAAGACAGCATTTTTCAGGGAAGCAGCCTTTACAACACAACCGTTACAACGCATGCAGTTACATCGCATGCCGTTGCAACGAAAAAGGTGTGCAACAGTGGGTAGAAGGTGTTGAATTTAACTCCAACACCTTCTCTACTGTTGCACACACTGGAGTTGGAATAGAAAATTAATCTATTCCAACTTCCAGCGCTCCCCCGACAGAAAGTTGGGGTAAATTTTGGCCTTGCAACGGCATGCGATGTAATGGCATGCGTTGTAACGTCACATATCCCATTTTTCAAAGGTTAAATCAGATCAGTTCATAGAGTCCATGGATGCGTTACTCTTAGCACAAAGTACCTTGAATGGGTCTAAATTCAAAGACGAAATGGGCATAGGGGAGGTAAAGCACCGGAAAAGTGAAGCAATGCGTCGGTTCCTTACTCCCAGGAGAGGTGATGCGTTCATTCCTTACTGCCAGGGGAGGTGATGTATAGTATGTTTACTGCTACGCAGGGGAGGTGATGTGCCGGTTCCATACTTTCTGGGGGGGTTATGTGTCGGTTCCTTACTGGAAGGGGAAGTGATGCGTTGATCTACGGACATGTGGCCTCAGTTTCTTCCTGCTGGGCAACGTTGATGAAGAAATCGGTGCCCAAGGATGATGCGTCAAAAATCCAGACACGGTGCGTCTATTCCACAGCAATGAAGCAGGCGCTGTGTTGAAGTTGGAGCAGTGCGTCACAGACTTCGGTGATGCGGTGCTCAAAACTCACGCTGCGGTGGTTCTTCTGACATGCTGTGATGGATAACTGAGGCCTGCGGTGAAAACCATGGTTGATGTGCCGGTCGGGAACTAAACTTCTGTGCTGGCAGCGGCGATGCGTAGACATTTGTAGCGATGCACGCTGGGAGTTGATGCATGGATTTTCTACTCCAGTTCACCAGATTCCATTTCCAAGGGCCCAGGAACTGGATTTGGCACCACTTGGCAAGTCAGGGTCCACAGCAGAAGAGCCCAGGCAATAGTAGGTTATGGTTTTGATGGCACTGAGACTTCCTAACAGGAAGCAAGTTCACACACACCCTTGGAGAACGTTGGAAGCAGGATATAGAAAGCAAAGTCCAGTCCTTTCACTCCTAGGACAGAAGTAGCAAGCAGCAGGCCAGCACAACAAAGCAATAGGGAGAGTGGCAGTCCCTCCTACAGCATCCAGCTCTTCTTCCTGTCAGAATGTCCTTTAGTCCAAAAGAGTTCCGATTTCGGGGTGTCAGAGGTCCAATATTTATAACCCTTTCAACCTTTGAGGTAGGAAAACTTCAAATGAAAGTCTTTGTAGTGCACAAGACCTTGCCTTTCTCTGACCTGGCTCCAGACACTCTACAGGGGGGTGGAAGCAGCTTTGTGTGACGACAGGCAGAGCCCCATTCAGGTGTCTGTGAAATATCATCCCACCACTTTAGCTCAGGAAGGCCTATCAGCCTGGTGATGGCCAATCAGGATATGTAAGGCACACCTCAGCTCCCTTTGTGTTACCGTCTACAGTGAATGCACAAGAGTCCAACTGTCATCCTAACCAAGATGTGGATTCTACAGACAGACAGAGGCCCAGAATGGTTAAGCAAGAAAATACCCACTTTCTAAAAGTGGCATTTTCCAACACGCAATTTATGAAACCTACTTTACCAAAAGATGCATTTTTAAATTGTGATTTCAGAGACCCCAAACTCCAAATCTCTATCAGCTCCCAATACGAAATTACACTTAAAAGTTATTTCAAGGCAATCTCCATGTTACCCTACGGGAGAGATAGCCCTTGTAATAGTGAAAAACAATATTAGGTGTATTTCATTATTAGGACATGTAACACATACCAGCACATGTCCTACCATTTACATACACTGCATCCTGCCCATGGGTCTGCCTTGGGCCTACCTTAGTGGTGACCTACATGCCGTAAAAGGGAAGGTTTGGGCCTGGCAAGTGGATTTACTTCACAAGAAGATGATAGAATGTACACTATGTCTTAAATTTTCAACATTTTTTGATGCTCAAAGCAATGTATAGGGCGTGTCCCCCTGGTATGCACTCCGTCCGGGCGCATTTATGTGACATGAAAACAAATGGGGCCTTGTTAGGTCCCACAACCCAGGGTGCACAGCCAAGGAAACAGTGTTTTCTGGTTTTGTCCGGTTTCATTCCATTGGTATTCCAAAAGTAATCCAATATTATTGCAAACGTTTATGTATTCAGTGTTTTAACAGTTCCACGAGTGCCAACATCGGCTTTGCTCAGACACAAGAGGTTCACAGTCCATATAATTCAACATAATGATGATGGTCCACGTAATTCAATGTACAGATGGTAAGGCGGCTGGTGACATTTGAAAGTGGTGGAGCGTTAAACAATTGTTGTACAGCACTGTAGCGAGCGAGCCTGAACCACCTACGGGGGGTTTGGGGGGGTTTTCCCCCCAAGAAAATTTTGAAAAAAGAGTGGCAAATGGTGCATTTTCAAGCAAATTTGAGCAAGCAGGAAGGTTAATAAAGCAATTGTGAATCTGTCCTAACAAAGACAGTGACTGGCAAAACTGTCTATCGCTTGTTAATTGTTTTTAATGTATAGGTCAACTAACTCGCCTCTGGGAGTTTCTACTTTTGTCAGATAACATAGATTGCGGCATGGGGAGGAATAAGTCCAAGATCACGAAGTTTAGTATAAAGAGCCAAGATTCCTGGTTGTGTACTTGGCCTGCCAGAATGAGCCACCCATTGCAACTGCCAGCGTTGCCAATGGCAGTACCAACACAACTACTAACAGGCACACTGTGACAATCCAGACTATTCCAGCCCCCCAAAGTTATAAAAAATAGCTTGGGCAAGTATTCGTTGTTTCTGATGCATACTGAATTAATAAACAGTAGTTGTTTCGCTCATCTCTAAATTATACAAACAGCTGTCAGCTGTCATAAGTGCTGATATCAACAATTATGTGCTGTGCCGACAATTAAGTGCTGGTGCCGAGCACCGGAAACCACCGGCTCTAATTAAGCAATGCCTTCATATGCACTTATAACACCATTTGCACAAAGATGGAGACATATATCATTTCCTGTTGATAGGCACTTTGTGTTTTATGTAGAATCCTGGTGGTGTTTCACAGTCTTTCATTGAAAACAAATGTCCTGGGGCTCTGAATAGACACCTGTGCTCTGCAGCTTTGCACACTGTCTCTCCTGGCACCTTGTTCTCATGAAAGGAACCGACTGGCACCAGGCTTGAGTTCTTTCGTTTTTAACATTACGATGGTGCATGCCACTATTGTCTTTTCACGAAAGGTACAAAAAGTGTGAAAGTGGTAGACTAAGCATTTCAAATTTCAATGTCATCTATATTGTGTACTCCTCCGATTCTCCAGAAATGACGTGAAATTTCAGGGCTTTTGGATTGGAAAGAGAGGCAAAACCCACTGAGTTATCGAATCAGGATTCAAACCTGTAATCTGCATATCCCATCCAGTGCTCTGCAGGAAGCGCATTAACCCTCTAAGCAATTTCCAGTGGTTAGAAGTAAAGCTATATATAGCATCACAGATCTCTGCAGCAAAAGCCGACTGCGCTCTCCTATCAGTGAATACACTTGGCTCAGTGGGTTAATTTCCTATTTCAGTAAGATCGTTATTGACAAACTTGCTTTTCCCTCTTCTAAGGTCAATAAAATGTGCACCACAGGCTTATGTAATATTAACGCGTATTATTTACGCTGCTATGAAACTATAAAACACTGGTAACAAGCGCCGAAATGTAAGTATAACAATGCGCCCACGTGGGCTCATGCCTGCGTTCATCTGTCTATGGATTGTGTGTTAAAAAGCCCACATTAAAGGGGCAGGTCAGTTTGTCACCTGGGCTGGGGCTTAACATCAGGCCCACACATGGGGTGGGGAGATGGGGTGGGCGGGGGGTCAGTAGAGAGGATGGAGAAGGTGGAATTTCGGGTCTTTTTCCAATTTCTGCTGTGAGCTGTTCTGGCTTAAACTGGTTACGTTTTGGGACGGCTACTTTGGAATGCAAAGCCGGGAAATTTTCAGAAAAAAAGGAATACCGAAACTGGCCCGAGGAATTCAAGTAAGAGGATTGGTGTTTTCAGAAGAATAGTGAAGCATTCAGATTCTTCCCGGAAGTAAAGGCAACCAGGCCTACTGGAATTCTGCAGATTTTTGTATTGATCTGTGATGAAGCTTGGCAGTCTGTTTCCACTACGACAAACACGTCAGGCCAGTTTTCAGTAGGCCGCATTCAATCTGCATGATCGAGCATAGTGACAAAAAGGCAAGAGGCTGTCACTTATAAAATGCATGTATGTCAATACACCTTAACCCTAAACTTGCACTGATGCGAGACACTTTACTGACTTACCCGACTGCGAGTCATATCACCAATAGGGACAGAGTGACGACTCCATTTCTAACGTGAGAGCCAATAACCATATAAATTGGATTGAGCTGCGTGCAGTGCGAGCCGGCGGAATGCCAATGACTTGCCCCACAATGTTTGATGAAGGTGCTCTCCGTGGGGCACGGGGGTTACTGGCTCAGCAGTAGAGTGAGGCGCCCGCCTCTCCATGAGAGTTTGCACAAATTAAAGCGTCTGCGTTCACATGGATAGCAACAAAAAAAAACGTACGCAGCTATGTTTGAAACAGGAAGTACGCATTCCTGCGGTATGTGATGAGCTGTAAATGCACCTTGGAAGTCCATGTGCCCACGACGAACTAATTCCCTTTTCATATTGAGAGGCAGCATTTGCAATTCTTGAGAATCAAATGGTTTCCTGAAGCTCTCCTCTGTGATTTCCTCTTCATTATGAGGCAGAATATGCAACAGGTTTGCTAGTCCCTATGTTTTTAAACAGCAAATAAAAGATAGAGCACGCATTTATGACCAGCAGACAAAGCAGCGCGTTCGAATTGAGACGAAAAACCGGAGCAAAGCAAAAAGATTGCAAAAAGTTTAAAAAAATAAAAGTAAAGTACATTCAGGTCACTGCAGCTGTGACTGCGAACGTGACATGGTTGGTAAATTAAGTGCAGTCTCTAGGCGCACATTCCCCTCCCGCCTGTATAGCCAGATACAGTAGTAGCACTTTATGTCTCAGATTATAAAAAATTAAAATAAAACGTACCTGAGTGCCGGGGTACCGCGCGCCTCTGCTCCAGGCCGGCCACGCTGTACTGGTTGGTCCGCGTGTTCCTGCTGCAGGAAGCAGCCAGCTTCCCTCCCCTACGCAACGCAAGCCAATGACAACGCTGCTAGGCGCAGCAGGCGAGCGCCCCAGCCGGGACATTTTCTCTGCACAGACAACAAGCATTGGCATAGCCAATAGGTCTCGCCTTTGGGGCCTTATAAGTGTTTAGCCAGAGCTATTGACTTTGCCAATGTCTTCAAGCTGTGCTGTAGAGAAGTGTGGCTGCTGTGCAGCATGCTGAAAAGTTATAATAAAAAAGTGTCAGAAGCATTTTTGTTACTTTATATATGACCAAGAAGGCATTATGTAAAACTGAACGACCATATTAAAAAAAGTATTTACAATAAAAAATTTCCTCAGTTTTCTTTTGTTCTTGCAATGCTGGCAACTTGTTTCTGCCTATTGCAATGGTTGTTTGTTAAAGCTTTTTTTTTGAGGGGGCATAAACAATCGGAGGGTGAAGGTTGGGAACTAGTACCTGTATTATAACACTAGCAGCGGCCAGACGCTAGGGGACAATCAACAGATGCCAGATTCCGAGAGCAGGCTGAGGTGGTGCTGAGTGATGCTGAGGTGGTAGTGGTGGTGGTGGTGACTGTTGCGGAGACGATGCTGAGGTGATGCTGAATGATACTCAGGTCTTGCTGAGTGATACTGCTGTGGTGCTGAGTGATGCTGTGGTGGTGCTGATGATATTGTCTTGGCGCTGAGTGATGCTGTGGTGGTGCTGAGTGATGGTGTGGTGGCCCTGAGTGATGCTGTGGTGGCCCTGAGTGATGCTGTGGTGGTGCTGAATGATGCTGTGGTGGTGCTGAATGATGCTGTGGTGGTGCTGAACGATGCTGTGGTGGTGCTGAGTGATGCTGTGGTGGTCCTGAGTGATGCTGTGGCGGTGCTGAGTGATGCTGTGGCGGCACTGAGTGATGCTGTGGTGGCGCTGAGTGATGCTGTGGTGGCGCTGAGTGATGCTGTGGTGGCGCTGAGTGATGCTGTGGTGGTGCTGAGTGATATTGTTGTGGCACTGAGTGATGCTGTGGTGATGCTGTGGTAGTTCTGAGTGATGCTGTGGTAGTTCTGAGTGATGCTGTGGTGATGCTGAGTGATGCTGTGGTGGCGCTGAGTGATGCTGTGGTGGCGCTGAGTGATGCTGTGGTAGCGCTGAGTGATGCTGTGGTGGCCCTGAGTGATGCTGTGGTGGCGGTGAGCGATGCTGTGGTGGTGCTGAGTGATGCAGTGGTGGCGCTGAGTGAAGCTGTGGTGGCGCTGAGTGATGCTGTGGTGGCGCTGAGTGATGCTGTGGTGGCCCTGAGTGATGCTGTGGTGGCGGTGAGCGATGCTGTGGCGGTGCTGAGTGATGCAGTGGCGGTGCTGAGCGATGCAGTGGCGGTGCTGAGCGATGCAGTGGTGGCGCTGAGCGATGCTGTGGTGGCGTTGAGAGATGTTGTGTTGGTGCTGAGTGATGCTGTGCTGGCTCTGATTGATGCTGTGGTTGCGCTGAGTGATGCTGTGGTGATGCTGAGTGATGCTGTGGTGTTGCCGAGTGAGAGATAGAGTGAAGATATAATGCCCAATTAGAGAGGGTGGTGAGAGAGAAAGAGAGAGAAAGGGTGTACATAGAATAAAGAGTGGAGCGGGATAGAGAGAGAGAAAGAAGGGGAGAGAGAGTGAATGAAGGAGTTTGAAAGAGAAACAGATAAAGGGGTGAGAGAATGAAAGGCTAAAAAAGATAGAGAGGGGAGAGTTAATTAAGTAGAGAGAGAATTAGAGAGGGGAGAGAGAGAGAAGGAGAGAGACAATAAGAGTGGGGGTGTGGAGTTTAAATAGAGTGAAGAAGTGACGCGGAAAAAGTAACCTTAAATATAGCTTTGTGCTTTGCGCAAATAAATATATAAAAAAAAGCAGTGAGACAAAAATACTGGTAATTAGGCTGTGACTCCCAATATAAAACAAATAGCGATATAAGGTGAAATCAACCCACCGAAGCAATATTTCTAACTAGACAAAAAAAAGCTTGCATTTCAATGCTAATCGCTGTTGTTTTTCATGTGACTGTAGTCCAGGGCCGTCAGTTGGTAATGTGAGCTGCTGCTGCGATTGAAACATCAGAGTCCAGAGAGTTAATGAGCCATGACGAGGAAATGAGGAAGAGATAGGAAACCCAGATGGCAGCTGCGGGCGTGCACGCCTTCGTGAACGCAAGCTGGTCGCCAGCCGAAAGCCAGTGGGTTTGCACTTCCAAAACCCGCTTACTAAAACTCTCGGCCAGACCAGCGCAAGCGCTGGTGCAGGCCGAGACCTAAAAAGGGAGAGTGGGCGGTCCTGCTCAAGGGCAGGAGGGGAGTGGCTTACCCACTGTTGTGGGTACTGACTGTTTGGTCGGCTCCAGGGCCGACCAAACAGTCAGTAGCCACAACAGTGGGCAAGCCACTCCCCCCCTGCCCTCGAGCAGGACCGCCCACCCGCCCACCCCCAACCAGGCACAGAGGCACTTCTGCTTTCTCGCAATGCGAGAAGGCAGAAACATAAATGGTAGTTTTTACCGTTTATGTTTCTGCCTTCTGCACCGCGAGAGCAGTGGGGCGACGCCCCCATGCCCCAATGGGGGAGCCGCCACTGTTTCGTGTAACTAAAATCGTTAAGTAATACTCCTCAAGTGCAACCAAAAACATACTAATATAAATCACCCTGCTTATGTGCACTGGTGTGACCTCCGTGATCAATCAAACCTACTCATTTCAAAAGTGCCATCCCATACACTACGTGCTCTGACCCAACTCTTTAACAACAGTGCTCAATATCTGTGCTGCATGCCCAATGTTATTAATCTCTCCCAAAACGCCTTCCCAAAAAACCCCAAAGTGCAGCGACTCGTAAACAGTGCTTGCCCAACCCAAAACACCAAAGAAAACAGTGCCCTATGCTTACCTCCACCACCAAAGAATACGAAGCCTCTCAATCCAGACGCTCATATAGAAGTGCATTGTTTGTGTTCTAAAGAAAATCGATCCAATGTGCTGAGCTTTAAGTACGTTGTGTCACGTGATGAAACCTCATCACATAACATCAAACACCTGTGAAAACACCTAATGTGAACTGAAATCTATCTTTCAACATACCTACAAAACAATAAAAATAATGAAAGTGAGATGTTATTGTGATTGTATTTTTCAGCAAAAATCTCAGTTTAAAAAAAAAGCATTATGGTATCATATATTGATGAGTTTAATATGTTTTGAGTTTCTGTAGCATATACACATATGACGTTATAAAACTGGATTGTCACTTTCATTATTTTTATTGCTTTGTAGGTATGATGAAAGATAGATTTCGGTTCACATTAGGTGGCTAGAGTATTTTGTTTATGTTTTCACAGGTATGTGGTGTCATGTGATGAGGTTCCATCACGTGACACAACGTACTTAAAGCTCGGCACATTGGATCGGTTTGCTTTAGAACACAAACGACACACTTCTATATGCATGTCTGGATTGAGAGGATTCGTATTCTTTGGTGGTGGAGGTAAGCAATGGGCACTGTTTTCTTTGGAGCCAGACTTATCCTCGACATCCCACGACATGACCACATCACACAACACCTCCGTGATCTCCACTATCTCCCCGTCGAAAGAAGAATATCCTTCAAACTGCTCACACACGCCTGCAAAGCCCTCCACATCACCGGACCCCAAAACCTCAACGAACGAATCTGATTTCATGCCCCCAAGAGAAACCTCCGCTCAGCCAACCTCACGCTAGCCACCATCCCCCGTTTCTACAGTGCCAGAGCAGGTGGTAGATCCTTCGCCTACCTCGCAGCCAAGACCTGGAACGAACTCCCCTCCAAATCCGATGAAGCACGACACTGCACCAGTTCAGAAAGGACCTCAAGACCAGGCTCTTCGAATGACACCAACAGAGCTGCTCGCACCCCTTCCCCCAGCGCCTTGAGACCCTCACGGGTGAGTAGTGCACTCTACAAACCTTGATTGATTGATTGATTGATTGAGTGCTGCAGACCCACTAGTAGCATTTGATTTACAGGCCCTGGGCACACCTGGTGCACCTTACTAGGGATTTACTAGGAAATAAAATATGCCAATCATGGATAAACCAATCACCAATACAATTTAGACAGAGAGGATATGCACTTTATCACTTGTTACAGTGGTAAAATGCCCAGAGTCATTAAGCCAACAAAAACAGTTTGCTGCATATAAAAAAAGAGAGGAGAATGTCCATAATTCCGGAAGCTGAGAATTGTGTAGCATCCACATGGGAGGTGCCAAGCAAGCAGCATCAAAGAGAGAAGTTATCACAGAGCAGGATCCTAGATTCAAACCATGAAACCACCACTCAGAGCCTTAGAGGCAGAGCTGCTGCCTACCCATCTACGGCTCCTCTAATTGGAGATGGGATTAGTATCCTCGGCCAGGCTACAAGCCTCAATTTACCCATCCCAGTCTCACACAATCACCTATACTTTACCATGCCTACCCGTCTTGCTTGTCAGTGTCTGCCGAAGGTCTCCTTTGCAGCACTTTTCACACAACCTGCTTGTATTTGTGAGGGGTGCATGCCAATGTCAAATACTGCTTCAACTCCATGCAGTTTCATCAAATGTAATCAAACTGTACTTCCTTTGTCACAACCCTATAGTGATATTCATTGTGGGATCTCCTCAGTTTCCTCTGTAAAATGATATTTTAATTCTATTTAGTTTTCACCATTGTTGGAGCCCTACAATATTTAAAACACACTGTCCGCCACTATTTTCCCAAAATGTCCTTGTTGGATAGGCTTGAAGCTCTCTTTAAAAGTTATTTTAAATCAGTGGCGAGTTAAATAAAAATTTCACTTACAATGTTGGGATGAGTTAGAAAATTCCACACTTTACGAAGCAGATTAAGTTTCCTAACTTTACTTGTGGTAAGGTTTACCCCTTCGGCCCTTCCAGGTGTAATGATTTCCTGATGCAGAGTGTCCCAGGCAGGACATCCTCCAAAATAAAACTTTTGTGTAAGGAGGCTGGTCTCCCCTGTCTTGTAGTTCCTATAAATCTATTTAGGATCTGTGCGTTTAGATAACATAAACTGTGGGATAGATGTCCAGACTGATTCCAGACACCCCCACCGGGTATGTTCGCCTGCATACCAGCTAGCTCACAGTGCCACTGTAAACTCCTCTTACCAAGGAGAGAATAGTTTCTGGCAACTATCGAACATGACAACCCGTCCCCTCAGTGATCGTGGAAACAGTATAGTACTTTTCGCTCAGCCACTCGTGCTCACTTTGTCTCAGAGAGATACACAGAATAAACGGTGGGGACGTTTTCAATAAGCATTTATTGAACCAGCGTCATTCTGGTGCAAAATATGTGTGCTGAAACAACCATAAGACAGAAACAGATATACACGATTATAAGCACCAACAGAGTAAATGGATGGTAGATTTCTACCATAGTGCTAAAACAATGAATATACGCAGGCATATGAATACATGACAAAAATAATGCGTACTCCTACAATGCTAACCCTAACCAGATGTACCTAAATGTACCTAGCATGTATGTAGGTGTATAGCCAAGAATCCCCCTAGGATATAACCAACCCCATTACCTGGTGTGAGAGAATGAAGGACCCAGTCTTGGTCTCGAACGGACACCTCGCAAGGGATGTCAGAACACTACGTGCTTGAGTATCTGCGTGCAGGAACCTCAGCGTCTTGCATCAGTGTGCCAGCATGGAAGTCTTTCTCCTCTGCTCGCCCCAGCAAAGATATGGTGTTTATATACCCAAAAGGTACCCTCAGGGGTTCTACCTTGCTGTGTCATGTCGGCCGAGGATGATGAAAGGGATGACCCTTATACATAGTTATTATGCATGAGATGGTAATCCTGCTGTCATTCTGAGAATCCTCATGCATACTAAATGAGGCTAGTTTTCTGGGAAAACCACACAATATCTATGCAGCACCTTACTAGGTAAAAGGTCAGCACCAAGCCTGTTATGTAGTTCAATGGCACAGTAAATGTAGGTGAAAGGTTAGGTGACTACCCAGGCCTATATTGGGGTACATTACGAATCATAACACCCACTCCTCATCCGAGCGGACAATATACTGAAAAAGGGAATGGCCTTCCAATCAATCAGAAAAACATTGTTAAAATGTTCAGAATAAACACATTTTTATAATATAGTTCATAAAAGAAAATGCCTAAAAAACTCTATAAGTCCTTTAAAAAGGCTCTATAATCCCTTTAAAATATGTTCAGGTCTGAGCAACTGAGAGCATCTGAAAGCCATAGTGCTAAGCAAGAGCATGGAAGGAGAAGAAGAGAAAAAAATGTTTTGTTTAAAATTCCAATTTTGGTTGTTTTGGAAAAAGGCCGAATTCTTCCCAACACACGGAAAACGTGTCCTGTGTGGGAGATGCAACATCACTGCTGCTTGCCTTTGCAGACGACGGTCCCTGTAACATCTCACAGATCAGGTCAATCGAGCACAGATGATCTTCTTCAGTTCCCACAGCCGATGCTGGGGAAGCATTCGAAACATCCAAAGCCTGTGTGCCTGTAGCAGAGCCGGTCCCCAACCCAACAGGAGCTGAAGCATCCCGAGGTAGCTCTAAGAATGCCGACATCAACATGGGAATACGCTGAGGACACTGCACTACGTGGGCCTTTAATGGGTCCAGCAATACATCCACGTCTGGTGATGCAACCGATGGAAGTGTTAGACAGAGATCCAACACGCATTCTTGTCCGCAGAGCAAGCAGCAGAGAACAGGCAAAACACAGTCAATCCAGACTGGTTGGAATGATAGGAACCAAGACTTGCTTAGCTCCGGAAGTCGAGGTGTGCCCAGATGGAGTACCGTGTGATCACTGTAACGTAGCTCCAAGAGCGGTTTTTCCATATCCTTGGTGACTGGGACGTCCATTGCGTAGCAGAAAAATTCCCACTACCAGTAGCAGGATTAGCAGAAGCCCTCCAAAAATGCTTCCAAATACGGAGTGTATAAAAAGCTGGAATCACTCCGAAGACTGTCTGAAAGGTGCTTAACAGTCCAGAACCTATGGTCTTAAATAAATGTACTATGCCCTTCGTATCAGACATGTTAAAGATACGCTGTCCCATTACTCCGAAATGGAAAGGGCAGTTAATCGTACCAGTGCCTGTATCTCAGCTGAGGACTTTGCAACCTGATGATCAAAAGTTTCTCGGGCTGAGGTTAAGGGCAAATCCTTCTGTAAAAGCATGGCTTTCATTCGGCTCAGAGTATCAAACCGTATAAAGGAAACAGTCAATGAAGGCCATAACGGCGCCTCCCTGACTGTGTGGGTCAGTTGAAACAATAATTGCATACAACAAGTAACCCTGGAACTTACTGTGACTAGATATGCGATGCCTGGAAGCATCCCACAACAACCTTGATCATTCAGCATTAAGTAACTCATATTTGAGAGCAGCTTGAACACCGGATTAATCACGGCAGCAGGGGAACCCTTTAAATGACAGGATAAGCTTGCAACGGAACTGTTGCAAGCCCCGTGAAGCATAATATCCTGGCCAAGTAGAGACCCACTTAATGAAGTCTCGCAGTCTGTACCGCTAAGAAAAACTTCAGTGTCCCCATTCCTGCATCTAAATCTATACAGTAATTCCCAAGATTCATGGATGAAGTCCTTACCCATTGCTTCATGTCTGCCTACCTGGTGTTGTTCTAGGCAATATTGAAATGGGAAAGTTGTTACTGGCAATGTTATATGGCCATGAATTAACCATTCTGTGGACGGTGACTCTGCCACAGTGAAAGGTAATTTGTCTAATTTCTCAATGTGCAGCAGCATATATTTTGCATCTCTTTGTGCCATTCTCGTCTGTCTCTCTGATAGAATATATGCGGAGAATAGAGACGTACTGTTAATATATCGCCAGGGCACATGACCAGAGCGCAATGATTGTAGCGTCCAGCTTAGTAATAGAATGGATCGTAACTGTGACTGTCCGTGTTGTAAGATGGACAGATCCTGTTCCAATATATCTATAGCAGAAGATACAATGTTGCCCAGTGAATAAATCCTGGATGTCAGTGTCGTCATACCATTGTCAACCACAGCCAAAGCCGTTTCTAAGTTAACTCTGTCAACTTCACGCAGCCTCTCTGCTGCTTCCTGTTGAGAGATTTTCCAAACTTCGTTGTAAACGGCATATAAGAAGCTATTACGACGTGGCTTTTGGGGACCTAGCAAGAAATCCCTAAGATCCATGTCATCTGAGAGTAAGGCCAAGTGTTGTTTCACCTGTGACAGTGTTGAGGTTCTTAGCCAATCTAGGCATAACTTCCCAACTCTGTATGATGTCACCACCCCCGGAGGTTCTCGTTGTACATAGCATAAGTCGTGCCTATGGGTACTAAACCCTTCGGCGGTACCCCTAAATCTTGACTGACACCTCTTTGTGTCGATAGGCCAAACCAACTATCCCTTCCAATTGGGGTCTGTTGAATTGTATGAAACGCCATGCATGATGTCATCTAGTGTACCCTCACCATTTTCTGTATATTTTTGCCATCCCTTCAGGTGTGAAAGCGAGGGAATACGAGGTGTGTTCAAGTCCTTAATCTTGGCTAACCCAAGACAGGAAGTCTGTGGCACAGTGTCGTTCAGGAAGATAATTTGTTGTGGTATGAGGCATGCTCTAAATAGTGCCTCAGTTCCCTGAACCTGCCATTCCTCAGTACCCCAGACTGACTTTATGTCTATAGTGTCTTTCCATAAGTCGAAGCCCTGTTCAGACAGTTGGGCAATAAAGGAGGCAGAGTATATCTGTTTTGTGTTAGTAAGCATACTTTTCTTTGCAGATGTAGGCGCAAGCTTATAATAATATGAGTGTGGATCAGATGTATTGAACCCGGAAAAATAAGCAAACTTTTGTGCAAACGATTGTGAACTACTTTTCGTGGTGTTGGGCAATGTTCTCATTGGTGTTATATGAACACATTACGTGGTGCACTTGTTTTATGCAAGAAATGATGACCATAGTGTTGGTCACAACACATGGTGTCAAAATCAGATGAATCATCAAACATTTCATTTTTCGTAAATGCTGCGGACAGTTCTAAATCAGACAGCATACTATTTACCGTTTCAAAATCCCAATCGGCAGAGTATGTACTGGAAGTGATTATATCATTTAAAGAAATTTTAAATACATGTGATATTTTTAAAAGTTCAGTGGGACCAAATACATCATATGAAACCCTGTTCCAAACCATTCTGTCAGGAACTGAAACTGCTGTAATGTTCACATAAGACAGGTCTCTTTGTTCATGATGAGATGACGTATGAGGTTTCAGTACCAAGTTCACATGTGATACTGCGGAGCGTTCTGGGAGATAGTGTCCATTCACGAGCAAGAAGAAGACAGTCACTAAACCTATCCAGAAGAGTAGGAACAGTATTCCAGTAACTATCCAGAGCTGTAGCCATGGTGAGACTAGGTATGTCTTTTTCAGCCAAATGCAGAAATCATGAAGTTGTTTTTGCGGGAAACTGGAGCTGGCGATGACTCAGGTTCACTGTGTTGAAATTGATGAAGTAGCCAGATGCAGTTTGATCTATCAATGGTAGCTCAGCAGGTTCTGTTGGACTTGCAGATGTCTCCTGTAGAGTCATATTGATGTAGATGTCGGTGGTAAGCCGAATTGATATCTGGGTTTCATTTGTGTTTTGATGATGTTCAATTTTAATAGGAACGAGTTCCATTTCATTGTTGGTAACTTCATTACTACGTACAGAAGACTCTTCAAATGTTATCAGTCTTTCTTTCTGAACTTTCTGTATGGTAGCGAGAGGAGATCGGTGACTACCCAGGGGCCCATGCAGCCTGCTGTTCAGTATCGGCCACATAGTGTGGTTTGATCTGATCAATGGAGACAAATCTCTTTTGTTTCTTGCCGGCAAGAGGCGGAAGAAGTACTGTTCTTGTTCCTTCGACAGCCAGGACAGGTGCAGGCGTTCTGTATGATGGCCCAAATTCTTTCTTGTCCACAATCTTTTCTCTGACCAGATCCCCAACTTTTGGGATCCAGGCAGGTCTTGCCGGTATTGTTTTTACTTCCCCAGTGGCGGTGCGTTTCACTTTGACGTTGCTTTGTAGTGCCCGTATTTCATTGAGGTCCTGTAAAACAGCCAAACGTTTAACGATGTCAAATGGTTTTTCATCCACCACTGTTCTACCGCAATCGAGGTCAGGTACTCACATTCTCATCCCAAATAGGACTTCGTAAGGAGTGATACCTCCTAGGGACTTTCTTGGCATGTTAAGTGCCGTCTGGACCCCATATAGGTGATTGACCCAACTACCAGCCGAGCCTAATACCCTTTCTGTTAAGGATTGCTTTAAGTCCCGTTTTTTCCTCTCCACCATCGAATTTCCCTTGGGATGATATGGAGATGAGTACTGCAGTGCTACACTCAAACTTCCCATGGCTTCCTTGTAAGCCCTAGAGCTAAACGCGGGCCATGGTCAGAATGTAATGTGCCAACTGCGTATGTCCCTATGAGGACTCGCAAATCCTTTATCACAGTTCAGGCGTCAGCCGAGTGCTGGGACCAAACCCACAGGAATCTAGATCATGAATCCACTGCCACCAAGATGTTCTTGTAAGCCCCATCAGATTGTAAGGGGCCGCAGTGGTCCGAATAGACACAAGCGTGAGACTGTCTGATATTAGCTGTTTGCGCCGGGCGTGCTTCGGGGGAACCCTTCATCTGCTGACAGATGTCGCACCTAAGGACAAATGCTTTTGTTTGTTTTGTTAAACCTGGCCACCAATAGCGTTGTTTCAGTAGAGAAACGGTCACGGTAATCCTTGCGTGTGCAGAACCCAAACCCTCGTGTGCAGCTAGAATTAAACCTAATCTGCAGTCCATGTTTGGTATTACTCTATCCCCCGCTCCTGGAATTTGAGCATACAGAATATGTTTTGCATCTAACTTGTAGGAGTACTTGAGCGGAAAGCCTTTTGGCACGGCTGAGTTGTTTTTGCATGAAGCAATGACAGCTACCATTATCTGTCCATCTAGTCTCCTGCTAGAATGAGTGATTGCAGCTACGGCAGCAGTTCGCACTGTCGCCGTGGCGGCTTCATCAGCCAATGAATTCCCTTCAACGTGAACGCCATCACGTTGATGACTCTGGATGTGTATCACGTGAGCTCTAGGCAAATCTTTTTTCAGCTCTGTCACTTGTTCCCAAAGCAATTTGTGTTTTATTGTGCAACCTTTTGAGTCTTTAAACCCATTCCTACCCCAGTAGTAAAGATATTCATTGTAAGACTGGACACAGTAAAAAGAATCGCACACTATAAGTGTGGGGAATTCCCGATCCGTATTTATTAGTGCCAGTAATAGTGCTTTTAATTCTGCCAGCTGTGCCGTGAAGTCTTCTAGAGCCTGTGTCTTCGTACTGCTAGGATGGAACTTGCCTTCCTGCATAATCCTTTTACAATTGCACAAGCTGCGCTGTATTGTTGTTTACTTCCTAAGGCAGGCTGAGCCGAACCGTCAGTGTAAATAATGTATTCATACTGATCTAGAGGCATTATTACATTCGGAAGAGGATATTCTTGTTCGTATTGCAGGAATGCTTGTGTTTTTAATGTGGAATCAAATTTGTAGTCTACATCTGTTGCAGTGAGAGAATTCGCCCATTGTATCCATTGTGGATGTAGTGCTTTTGCGTTTGGAATGCTAGCTTTTGTAACAGCCTCTAAGGCTGGGACTGGAGTTATGACAATTATTTGTTTCCCCTGAGCCAGTGCTCTTTCTTTTACTACGGCAGTCTGTACTGCTGTCAGAATTTTCTCTGTAGAAGCAAAGCGCATTTCAGCATTTGTGTACAAGTGTGATTTGAATGCTATGGGTACTGTTTCACCTTCATTGAAGGCTAGGCAAGTGTACCCGGATTGACCCGCAATTAGACGGAGCACCAGATTTGTGGTATTTTCACATGTGTGTAGATGTTTGGAAGCTTTCAAATCAGCTTGTAAGGAACGAAGGATATCCATGTGTTCCTGTGCCCAATGTCAAACTGAGAAATCAGGTCTGATTAATTTGTAGAAAGGTTTCACTTTTTCTGTGTAATCTAAAATGTATGTTCTTCCAAAATTTAGGAATCCCAATATCGATTGTAAGTTTTTCAGAGTTTTTGGAAATTGGAGCAGGGCACACTTTTCTAAACAGTTAGCTGCTAGGCTTTTTCCTTCACTTGATAACTCGTATCCCAAAAATAGGACATTGAGGTGGGCTATTTTCGATTTTTTAAAGTTGAATTTGTAGCCCTCAGAGGCGAATCCCAAAATTATGTTGCTCACTCTGGTCAAATGATCCAATAAATCATCATCCGTCAGATAAATATCATCTACATAGGACAATGCCTCCTCATCAAAGGTTTGAAGCAACTCTGTTACCCTTGCTGAGAACAACCCAGAGCTATATTTATACCCTTGGGGCAGTCAACAGAATTGATGCTGAGAGCCGAGGGCTGAAAATGCTACCAAATGTCTGCTTTCAGGCACTATATTTTGGCAGAAAAATCCATTTGAGATATCAAGTGTTGCTTGTTTTGTATTTTTTCAGCACAATGTAATTCATTAATGCGGTCCTGCAAATGTCTTTGTGCATGTATTCAAATGCCTGTAGTCTAAAACTAGATGGTATGAATTGTCAGGCTTCATTACGGGAAACAAAGGATTATTCATTCAAGTAGTGCAATTCTCTATTACACCTTGGTATTCAAGTTGATCTAAGATCTCCCTGACTTGTCGTTTCACTTCTTGTTTTATTGGGTACTGTCTCTGTGGAGTTGGAGTTGTTTTTACTGGGATTACATGGTGAGGTGACTCAGTATCCCACCCTACATGGTTGCGATATAATGCTGGAGCAAGTGCTACCACCCACTTCTGCGCGTATGAATGTTTTAGTGATACTGGATCAAGGTCGGAAAAGGCCGATAAAATTACTGTTTCTCCCTTTGGGCACTCCATAACAATCTCAGGCGGCCAATCTTTTTCAGCCAAAAGGATGTCATAGCCATAAGTCAGGTCCTCCCAAAAGAGACCGTACATTTTTCTAGGTTTGTCCCCCTCCGTTTGTAGTGTCATTTCGTATAACGAGTGTGGGACACTTACCCTAGTATCAGGTGTCTCCACCGTGATATGTTCATTCAACACCGCAATCGCCAGAAATTCCATCAGGTTCTGGCGAGCTAAAGTTACTTCTGCTGCGCCGTCTAGCATCGTCAGAGCCCATTCCCCGTTCAGAAGTTGAGTCCTCAGTGTCCTTGGCATTTCTTACTTTAAGGCCAGCTACCTTCTTCTGTGTGTCTCTGGACTTTGTTTGTTCTTCTGATCTGTGCTCTGACTGTCCTTCCCTCTCTGAATTTTTTTGATGAACCCTGAAAGGAACGCGGGAACGTGTATCAGTATCCTGATACCTGTCAAGTTTTTTAATATTATCACGATTTCTAAGGTTGTATTTCCTTTCGGAGGGCTCCTGCTGAGCAGACCCACCTCTTGATTGTGATCTATTCTCTCTATTCTTTTTTTGTTTATTATCCCATTTCTTTTTGGAAGAAAAAGGTGATTGTTTGGTGTTATCCTTTTAAGGACCACCCATGAGTTGAGGTTTTGTTGCTCTAGCTCAAAAAGTATCTCTACCTAATTCAGCATATGCATCTTCGATAATTTTAGGTAATTCACGCTCCTGTTGTACAGGAGTGAAATCCCTCAAGCGTTGGCGTATTGCCATCGCTGCTGCCTCGCCTTTTATGTTTGCCAACATAATCGTGGATACCTGGGCAAAATTTCCCAACAATTTCATCCCTAAGTTCAGAGCAGGTTCTGCTCCATACTCATTCTGTATCTGTCTCAATACATCTGGTATCACTGCTTTCGAAGGGATACCATGAGTTCTGGTATAGATGGCAGCAAAAACTGTACCCCAAGAGGTACAATCCTCTATCGGGGGAGCTATCCCCATTGGCAAGCAGATTGTCAGCATTCTGTGTTTTTCTTGAGGGCCTCTGTGTGGGAACACTGCCTCTAACTGTGTGATTTTCTAAGCTATCCAGAATGGCATTTGCTCGCGTTTAGTGGACATTCTACCCATAACTGCGTTCAGTGTTTGTGGAGTTATTTTAGTTGCAGTTCCTTGTATTTGTCCTGCTGGTGTAACCCTTGTTGGTTAAAGTGTGAGTGTTCTCATAACGAACTGTGTTAAATTTCTGTACAGTTTTATTGTTTCTTTGTGAAGTGGACATAAGTCTGCTATTGGCATTGTGTCAATGTCTGGATGCGGTGTGTAGGCCGCTAGGACTGGCCAAGTCACTCCATCTCTGCTGAGCGGACCGAGTCTTACTTTACCTGAATGAATGAATAAGTTTATTGCTAGATTACTTAACTTAAATTCATTACAATATAAAGTTAAAAACATACATCATGAATTAAAACGTAGCAGCGAAAGTGTGTGTACGCAGCCAATGCTGACTTTGTAGTTTAGCAAATAAGGATAAAATATCACTATAATACATTTGTTGAGTCCCTGAGGAAAAGTGGTCCTTGCAGAATGGCGTTCAATTGTAGTAGAGCACGTCAGACTATTAGTCACTCTCTCCGCGTGCCATTTTTTCTTTCAAAAGTGAACGTGCTTGGTAAATGAATTTGCTGAAATTGGCCATATTCTTCACTGTATCCAAGGTGTAGAGCTGGCAGATGGTATCCCTTGCTGTGTGAGTGCCCAGTAGGAGGAGTGTGGGTCTGTGGTAGATTCAGCGGGCTTGCCACAGAGCCAGGCAACATAAGAGTATATATTGGCCAGTGACTTCCTTTATAGTTGCATAGGCAACACTCTGTGATGTCTGTAAGCACTTTCCAGGTTGGATATAGTTCTTTTATGGGAAGCTGGTGTAGTCTTGCGGCTAAGGTCTGATATAATGCCTGGCTCCTCATGGCCTGTGTGAGATATCGCTTGGTCGTTTGTAGGACTTGAGGAAGGCACAGAGTTTCATGGAAGTCCCTGGCAATAAGGGATTCCATGACCAGTTTGCGGGAGCAGAAACGCAGTTGCTTTTTTATAGTTAATTTGATGATGGCATAGTCGATTCTACTCGGGTCCCAATTCTCAGTGGCTAGCTGCAGTAGCGCCTTTGCTGCTGAAAGTTTAACGCCTTCGGTGCTCATGACGGCTCCCGGCCGTCATGAGTCACGGTAGGCGTGTGTTCATGACGGCCGGGAGCCGTCAGAACGTTGGCGCTCCGCCCATGCGCTGTTAATTCCCCACCTGTGCGGGAGAATTAATCAGTGGGCGGAGTTCTGACGGCTCCCAGCCGCCATGAGCACACGCCCACCGTGATTTATGATGGCCGGGAGCCGTCATGAGTACCGCAGCGCCACGCCCAACCCCGCCCCCTCTCACACCGCAGCGGAATTCACGCCACGGCGAAGGGGTTAATAGACCAGGGATTGTTTGGTTGTGTGAAAATGGTTTTTATGATGGCCTTCATGGAGTTAGCTGGGGCATAGTTGCCAGGTGGTAGTATTTTGCTAAGGTAGCTAGCTCTTCTAACTTTTGTAGGATGAGGTCGAACTCAAGGCGGATCAAGGTGCTTCTTGTGTTTGCGGGTAAGCAATGTATTTTTTTATACGCAGCGCATTAAATTTTCTCCAGGTCTGCCGTGAGCATTCCCGGAAATGCCTGTTGCACGTAGTTGAGTGATGGTAGCAGTTTGGGTAGCAATGCCCTTCAGATAGCCATAGATGTTGGGCTGTCTAGAGTGGCATGCAGCTTGCAAAGGGAGTGCGTAACCATCTTGCCTTTCAGCAGCAGTTTTTGTAGATGGAGTGAATGGAAGCCAGTCTCACTTAGCCAGGCGCCTAGGTAGTTGTAGCTTTGCACACAGTCCAGGCTTCAAGTAGCCCAGCACCGCTTAATGAGCTTTTTCTTTGGATGGCTTACGAAGATCACAGTTTTAGATTTGCTCGCATTAGCTGTTAGCATGTTTTTGGTGCTCAACTAGGGCGTACTGCATTAAATAGATTGTTTTGTCCCCAATTTTTGGTGTGGACAGGGAGGCCCCCTGCAGTGCCGGGCCCAAATCGGCAGTGTTCAGGTTGAAAAGTAGCGGTGCCAAAACACAGCCCTGCTTTAGCCCCCAATCAGTGGCAATTTTGTTTGTAGCCGACTCCATGGAAAATGTTATCCTTACCCAGGTGCCCGAGTACAGTGATGTAATAGCTTGCAGTAGGCTCGGGCAGATGTTCCAACCCACCAATTTCCGCCAGAGGATGTTTCTATAAATCCCATCAAAGGATGCTGAGTAATCAATGAAGCATGCGAAGACTGGGGGGGAGCGACGGGCAACTGCTTGTTGGGCTAGATGTGACAGGACTGTGATATTGTCAACGGTGGAGCCCCCTGGTCTGAATCCGGTCTGATAAAATGGCAGTAGGTCTTCTGAGTCAACCCAGTCTGCTAATTCCTGCAAAAGGGTGCTTGCATATGCCTTCACCTCGATATCCAGCAGAGTGATCATCGGATAGTTCCTGGGGTCGGTGTTTGCACCTTTTTTGAAAATAGGTTGCAGCAGTGAGCCCCTCCAAGAGTCTGGGACCTCCTCTAAGAGCCTGCATTCTGCATACAACATGGCAAGATTTGCAGTCAAGAAGTTGATGTCCTCCCTGAAAAGGGACCTGGGCAAACCATTGGGGCCTGGCGCTCCGTTTTTCCGGCTCTTTTTTAGAACTGTGCGGACAGCAGCCACACTTGGAGTTGTGAGTCCCACCAAGGGCCTTGGGCGGTCAGTTCTGGCAGTTTCTGGTTTGCTCTGCGTGTTTAGACCCTTTACGTGTGTCGGTTTCTGGTCACTGGTGTATACAGACTTCACGTGGGCTTCCCAGATCTCTGTGGGTATAGAATTCCCTCTGTTAGAGGGTCCATGAATTAGGTTGTTTAAATATCCCCAGAATTGTTGGGCCTTGTTTGGTGCCAGCAGGTCAAAGATCGCTATCCATTTCTCCTTGATGGCTTCTCGTTTTAGGTTCCAAACGAGGTGCTTATGAGCCTTTGTTGCTAATTGCAGCTGTTTCTTTGAGGCTTTGGTTCCTTTATTTTGTGTGCCCTTTGTTTTCTTTTTAATTGCTGCTCACTTTGTTTGATCTGTGGAGCTGAGCTTGGAATATGAGTTCCCATGCTTGTTTTGGTGCGAGGGAAGCTTCCATGAAGCAGCGTGGCCAATTCTAGTACGAGATGTTCCCATTCCCCTATGATGTCTGGCACAGTGGTTCTCGTCGTCCAGCCAACCCATGTGGATTTCCATGAGTCAAATTTGTCAATGGTGGTCTGCACCTATTTGATTCTCTTCATGAGTCTGTGCTGTTCCTCACCGTTTGAGCGCCCGGGGTGGCTGAGGATATGTTGGCTTCCCGCTGAGCTCTTTAAACGCAGCAAAAGAGCTGCATGGTCACTTTCACTCCGAGGGAGCACTTTGAAGCTTAGCATGAATTTCCCTAATCGCTGGCTCAATAGGATATAGTCAATAGTTGTCTGGTTGTTATAGGTAGGCGAATGGACTATACCCAGCTTGGATAGTGTAGATCGGAAGTTCGCAGATTCTAAGTTATACGTTTGTAGGAGGATGTTAAATCTCCCAGTGCTCCCAATTTTGTTACCGTCAGCATTCTGTCCCACTAGATGGTGCATGTTGAGGTCCCCGAGGATGAGGATTTCCAGGGATACGTGTTGTATTATCAAGTTTTCAATCTGCTTGATGAGCCCGATGAGCTTATTGTTAGCTCCTTGGCCTTGGGGGTTGTAGTATACATTGATCAGTAGGATAGATAGTGGTCCATAAGCGCACTTGAGTCCTTTCAGGATGCCGGCTAGAACCATGTCGGAGGTGTTTTTATTTCCATAAAGCTCAGCTTCAGGGAATGCTTTATGTGTATGGAAATGCCCCCAGAAGGTCTTCCAAATAGACTGGTTTTGATTGCTGGTTTATAAAATTCCGCATAGCCTGTAAGGGGATCAGACGTAGTTGCCCAAGTTTCTTGCACGCAGATAAGGTCCGCCCCTTTAAGTAGCATGAGCGCCGTCGGTCTTTGTAGGGTCTTATGCATGCCTGCCACGTTCCAAGTGAGGATATTTAATATTCGAGTGCTTTGTGCAGTGCTCTTGTAAAGAAGGGGATCCATGCTAGGGTCGAGGGCGAGTATTTTCGGCCATGTTGGAGGCGACCCAGCCCCAGTAAGCTGAGTTTGGAGAAGATGGTAGACCGGAAGGTGGGCTGTCTACGTTGGTCACTATGACAAACCTACCACCATGCTGGCCATCCACCCTACACTTGATGTTCATAATTGTGTTTTCCAGAGCAGTTGCACCTCGGCTGGTCCCTTTCAGGACCGAGGCTGTTGAGATATTGTTGAATGAATGGGTACTTTTCCTTGTCGACGATCTGGATATCGATCCCCCATTCTGCAAACTGGTCTTTTTCTTTGGGCACGCTTGCTGATAGACTTGTGTCGTGCCAAGTTATGATGGTTTGTTCCTTCCTAGGTTTCGTTGTCATAGTTACAAATTGTACCATGGCAATATCCCTGGAGGTGATTTGAGACAGCGAGTGAATATGGTGTAGAAGTTTAAGGATGTTTGTTCTCTGTTAGTGGTCATTGACATTTTTGCCGGATTGCCTTAGTTGTAGCCTGCTGCTGCGATTGGCTAGGAACGGGGGCTGTCTCTCTGTATGTGTCTATAAGCTCATTTATTTTGTCCCCTGAGGTCTGAGAGCCTGAGCAGATTTTAATTTTAAGTTTTAGCTCCTCCACCAATGAGGTGAGTACCCTGGGAAGGGATGCAAGTTTGTCCACTATCTCAGGGCACCGGCATTCGAATGAGGGGGTCGGAGTGCTGCTGGCTGCCACGATCCTATTGACTTTCTTGGCCATGTCAGCCATTGTAAGTGCCATTATTTGTATGGTTTCCATCTGTAATTCCAGTTTCTCCGATTGCCATGTTAGAGCATTTCTGGCTGAAGACAAGGAGGTGTTGACTGATTTTAGCAAATTGTCTTGAACGCGTGAGAGCTCGAATGGTAGTGGCGAAGGTGATCTATGCAGAGAGTATCTTAATTCTGGCTCTGAGAAAGAGTCTAAGATGATGCACGAGCCCTCATTTCGCATGTGCGAGGTTTGGTCTTGCTGAGGCTCGCCCTTTGTAGCTTTATTTTCTGTGCATGGAGTGTGGTAGATCAGTTTTGAGGTGTCGAATGGGCTGGTGATGCCGTCCAGTCCCTCTAGAGCCATGGCAATGGCAGTATGAGGGCTTCCTTGTTGCATTTTGTTCTTCGTGTTGGGGGGCTCCAATGCTGTGCCTTGATGCGCTCCCAGATTATGGCAAGAGTGGGACCATTTCTTCTCTTGGAGGGGACTGGCTTCCCTGGAGCGGCTAGGTGCTGTGTTTGTAGCTGTTGAATGGGAGGTTTCTGTCCCAGTTGATGCGAATGCAGGTCCGGTCCCAGTGTTACTATCTATACCCATCGTGAGTGTGCCTTGCAGTTTTGCAGGTGAGGAGACGTCGATGGCATTGTCTTTAAGGCACTCGACATCCTGGCTAGGGGTACACTCTGCAAAAGGTGAGTCCGGGTCTGTACCCAGCTGTGCAGGTCATATGTCTTTGGGTTCATAAGCCAGGTCGCTGTTCTCCCAGATGCGTATGCATGTGATGGTGTGCCTTCAGAGGTGGATTTGGATTTTTGCTTTGGCCTTGCCGCTAGCGAGCGTGCACCTTTTTTTACCATTGCAATGGCGGTGCCCTTGTCCAGGTCCAGGTCTGGTCCTAAGTCCAGATCTTAGTGCGTGGGGGTGAAGGGGCGCGAGGGCGATGGGAAGAGTTCGGTGTCCCAGTATGGAGTCTGGAGTTTAGGGAGTGTCTACACCGAGAGCGACTTTGCACCTGGTCCTCCTGGGTGTCCCACCAGATTAAGCCACCTGCTTTTACCACACCCGGTTAGCCCCAGGGTACAACCAAGAGACAAGAAGGAGGAGGAGCGCCCCTAGGTGGAAAGGGTGGGTGTACCCGTCACACGGCGGAGATTTTGGTATTCCGCAGTGAGTTGTGTGTGGTGTCCGGCCGCCCTGCCTCTATGTTTTGCGGTGAGCTGTTGCGAGCTGACGGGCTAGCTATATTGCTGTGGCATGACTGTGCCAAGCTGCTGGTTTTGTTTGTTATCTGTGAGATTGCTCTGCGGCCTTCTGAGGATCTGGGCAGACTTACTGCTTGGACACCAGCTGTTGGAGAAACGGCCGGTTGAGACGACCTGAGCCGTTTGAGCGGATGGTCCTTAAAGTCCCTAAAGACCCTTAAATCTGGATCGGTCCATTAAAATCCCTGAAGTCCCTGAGGACTAGTCCAGACCTATCTGGCCCAACCCGGCCCGGACTCTCTCCCTCTCCACCTCAGCCCCACCCCGTTCTGTTTCACTGTTTTTTCAAAGGGGGGGGGCAACGAGGTGTAAATGGGGTGCTGTGTCCTGGAGGGCCCTTAAAGTCTCTGGCTGGGCCCTACCATCAAATGGGGCAGAGGGGAGCAGACCACAGAGCGAGCAGGTGGGGCTGCAGGCTGGGAGTTGTCGCACTGACCCGCAAGCCGCACCGGCCTAAGGCCGCCTCCGTGAGTACGGGCAGAGCCGCAGCTCTAGCCTTCAGCACAGCCGCTGCCCCCTGCTGCTGCTGATCCACTGCCACCTGCCGGCTGCCGGTCGAATGCTTCTCCACCCTCGAGGGTGGAAGGGGTCCTGGGTAAAGGCTGCAGGCTATGACAGGCGCGGCACCAGCAGCACACATGGTGCTCACCCGCGGCTCGCTTGCCCTCAGTCACAGCTCCTCCTCCTACGGGTGTCCGTCTTTATCTGTTTTGTGGGGGAGGGAAGGCGCCTTTAAACCAGTTTATGTGCTCCTGGTAGATGAGCAGAACTTCAATGTCCTCGTATGAACAATATTCGTCTGGTATATCATCTTCAGTGTATGAATGAAATGTATTTGTGCGTGCATCTGCTGGTGTGAATTTTACCCATGAATAGAATACCTCTGTCCTGTATGACTCGTGTGCCTCAATCACAAAGGTTACTGTCCCACCTCTTGCTGTGACTCCAAATTCTGCTAATTTTAAAGTAAGGGCAGTTCTGACATTTTCTGAAATGTTTATAGCACCTTCCTGTTCCCCTTCCCCTGCTGCATTCGCACGTAATGCTGTCGCTGCGTTCTCTTCTTCTGACATTGTTCAAAGAGTTTCAAGGAAACTGAGATAAGGTTTTATGCACAATAGGGAACTATAATCCTTCAAGCCTGAATCAACCTACAACCAATACATAGGTTATGCCTACTCAGCTGTGGAGGGTCTTTCCCTTCCCACTCCAGACGTAACTGGGTAGATGTGAGTAGGGGTCTTCTGAGAAAAGCACGACTGAACTACTCAGACCTAAATTCCAACAACCTTCTAGACTCCACACAATATGGCTTCCATTCAGGCCATTCGAGGCTTTAATCATGGCCAAGTAGGAAATACGATGGTAAATTGACAAGGGTGGCAGGGCCATCCTGATCCTACTTGACCTATCAGCTGCGTTCGATACGGTTAATCACACTGTACTTACGCGACGGCTGGAGGCAGTAGGAGTCAGAGACACCACGCTCACCCTTCTCACCTCCTTCCTCTCTGCTAGAGAACAGAGGGTGTGCTGGGACACCCTAGAATCAGGCATATTTTATCTCCCTGGGGGAGTGCCACAAGGATCAGCACTCTCTCCAACACTGTTCAACATCTATGTGACCCCATTGGCCAAACTAATTAGGGACCATGGCTTCTCACTAGTATCGTATGCTGATGATACCCAAATTATTATCTCTATCTCATCAATGGCAGACTCGGTGGCGGACAGATTCCATGGATGTCTTGGCCACATTATGGAATGGATGCATAAGAACTACTTAAAATTAAACATGGACAAGACAGAGGTCATTGAATTTGGATTTGGCCCTACTATATGGACCCAAGCTTGGTGGCCAGCAGTGGTGGGAGCCTGTCCTATCCCTGCTACCAAAGTGAAAAACCTAGGCTTTTTATGTGATGTTCAGCTCAACTTCTCAGGACAAGTCAATCAGCTGACATCAGCCTGTTACTTTCTTTTGAAAATGCTTCGCAAAATCCTACCACTTCTGCCTACGGAACTGAGGAAAACGGAGGTGGTGGCTCTTATTCTCTCCCGCTTAGACTATTGTAACGCCTTGTACTTAGGTGTTGACAAACGCCAGCTGTTGAAACTTCAATCCCTGCAGAATGCGGCTGCACGTACTCTGCTAAACATCCCAAAATATAGGTCGCAATCAGAAACCAGCACTGGCTCCCAGTTAAGCAGAGAACTCAGTTCAAGGCTTTGTGCCTGGTTCATAAAGCCCTTTATGGGGGAAGGCCCAACGATTACCACAAACTATTTCAATGGCATGCCCCCGTAGGATGCTAAGATATGCCAATAAAGCCTGGTTCACGTCCCCAGAGTTAGGAAGACCAGATGGGGAGGCAGATGTCTCTCTTTCTTGGCACCTAAGCTCTGGAATGAACTTCCACTCAATATTAGGCTTTTATCGTCCAGATCCCAGTTTAGGAGTCAGGTTAAAACCTGGCTTTTCCCTACCCAACAGTGATCAAGCCCCTCATGACTACGCCACCGTCATACTCTCCCCATCGCCAAGACGCCTCGGCATTCGTGCGCCTTATAAGCCTTTACTTTACTTTACTTTACATTTGACTGTTAAATAAGAACCAAACCAATGTTAGCGGGGCCATGTCATGTAGTTCCTATAAATCTATATAGGATCTGCACATTTAGACAACATAAACTGTGGGATTGGTGTCCAGACTGATTCCAGACACCCCCACCGGGTATGTTACACTGCTCACAGTGCCACTGTAAACTCCTCTTACCAAGGAGGGAATAGTTTCTGGCAACTATCGAACATGACAACCCGTCCCCTCAGGGATCGTGGAAACAGTACAGTACTTTTCGCCTAGTCACTCGTGCTCACTTTGTCTCAGAGAGATACACAGAATAAACGGTGGGGACGTTTTCAATAAGCATTTATTGAACCAGCGTCATTCTAGTGTAAAATATGTGTGCTGAAACAACCATAAGACAGAAACAGATATAAACGATTACAAGCACCAACAGAGTAAATGGATGGTAGATTTCCACCATAGTGCTAAAACAATGAATATATGCAGGCATATGAATACATGACAGTAATATTGCGTACTCCTACGATGCTAACCCTAACTAGATGTACCTAAATGTACCTAGCATAGGTGAATAGCCATGAATCTCCTAGGATATAACCAACCCCATTACCTGGTGTGAGTGAATGAAGGACCCCATCTTGGTCTTCTAACGGACACCCCGCAAGGGATGTCAGAACACGGCGTGCTTGAGTATCTGCATGCAGGAACCTCAGCGTCTCGTGTCAGTGTGTCAGCATGGAAGTCTTTCTCCTCTGTCCGCCCCAGCAAAGATATGGTGTTTATATACCCCAAAGGTACCCTCAGGGGTTCTACCTTGCTGTGTCATGTCGGCCGAGGATGACGAAAGGATGACCCTTATACATAGTTATTATGCAGAAGATGGTAATCCTGCTGTGATTCTGAGAATCCTCATGCATACTAAATGAGGCTAGTTTTCTGGGAAAACCATACAACATTTATGCAGCAACTTGCTAGGTAAAAGGTCAGCACCAAGCCTGTTATGTAGTACAATGGCACAGTAAATATAGGTGAACGGTTAGGTGACTATCCAGGACTATATTGGGGTACATTACGAATCATAACACCCCTAACCCTACATATGGCCCCCACACAAATCCTGATACACTAGCTTGCATGGTGCAGATGTGAGGGAAACTTTGCCACTGTACCCCTACCCCCAACCTTGTTGCCTCATCTTGCTGTACTTACTCCAGCGGGTTGATCAGTTCCATGTTTAGTTTTGATCTGTTTGTTTATGTTGATTTTCTGTCTCTACTGTACCTGTTCACAGTATCATTTTATCTCGGATTGTATGCTGCATTGTTGTATGCAGACGTGGGCGGAACTACTGGGCTGCATATCCTTGATGGGAATGTTTCTATGTTTACGGAAATCAATAAAATTATGTTACAAAAAAAAGTGCATGGAGGCTAGACATCCACCACCTCAGGTTAAGAGGTGTGGGAGAGAGGACTCTAAGCATAAGTTTTGCATTTCACAGGGCTTGAACAGTTTAAAAAATATACAAACCTGCGAGTCAGCCGACTTTACAACTTTACACCCATCTACTTCAAATCTCATGTAATTGATAGGATTTAATGTTGGATTGCTGAAAGTTAATTGAGAGTGCTTAGTATGTACCTTAAAAAAATCCACATATTCCTTCACATAGAATCTCACAGTGTGCACCCTGAATATGGAAACCAGATTATCGATGACACATAATATTGAGGGCAAAATATCAAATCCAAAATATCGACAGGTAGGTAAGTATAGATTTTTTATGCCTTACTCCACATATATGTACCTACACGATATATATCTTCAAGGTATGTAGATGTGGAGTTAGGAACTATAAATCTATATTTCTCTAAATGCACTTATCTTTCAATTTTCTTCCCTAGATACTCTAGTACCACAATATTCTTGGAGTCAATATTTTGTAGTACATCCAAACACACCAATAATAAAAAAGCACCATAAAGCATTGTGTGCTTTAAAACCTTGCATACTGTACCTTTTTTCCTACAAAGTGCTAGGGTAAGAATGCACCTATAGTGCACATCTTTAATGTTTGATCATAGCGATGGCTATGCCCACCTAAAAGTATACCTTTGGCAATGGGCCTGCCTAAATAATTAAATCTGTGTGGAGTAGGAAAGCATATCAAAGATATATACCATGGAAACAATGCATAATGTTTTGTTAATTAACATGATTGGAAATAAAATGGTTTGGGTGATTTTAGTGATACAGAGAAGTTGAAGCTTCCTGCAAGAAGGGAAAACTGTGTACTTTTCGGAATAATTTATGCTCCATCCAATACCTGTCTGAATTCTGATTGTTTTATGTATATGTCTGTGTGTTTTTGTCACATCCTGTGATGCTGTGAGATTAAAGTGACAGATGATTTCACTCTCTGTAATTTCAACAAGGTTAAAGGTTATATGATGTTACTTCCTGTGATGTCACATGACCGGGACAGAAGCATGTGATGTCACTTCAGCTACTCCTGGCATTTTAGTGAATTGACGTCCATGGGGATCAAAAGTACTTGACTGAAAGATATATAATTCTCCAATGTCTGACACCTGTCAGCACCTATCCTGTAATGTGTACCCTTTAACTTCAACCATGCACATTTACTCTTCAACTCTTTCAATCAGCTTCTTCAGAAATTGTGTAGCTATATAGCGCGAATATACCTCTTTTTCCTGCATACCATTACCCCGCATGCTGTTACAACGCGGTCGTAACAACGACCGCGTTGTGACAACGCATACCATTACCCCGCAAGTCATTACAACGACTTGCGGAGGGGGGGCACTGGATGTTGGAATAGTAACATTTTCTATTCCAACTCCAGTCTGTGCGGATTGTAGGGAAGGTGTTGGATTTTAAATCCAACACCTTCTCCCCCCTCTGCAAGTCGTTGTAACGACTTGTGGGGTAATTGTATGCGTTGTCACAACGTGGTCGTTGTTACGACCGCGTTGTAACAGCATGCGGGGTTACGGATGCGGGGTGATGGTTGTTTACCATATAGCGCACATTATATAAACAGAAAAGCATTTTGAAATTGGCCTTTATTGCTGCATTCAATTTAAATAGCAAAACCCAGCAGAAGAAAAGTGAAATGCTCATACACATAAGGAAAAAATATGGTACAGAGGGTTCACAATGGGTTTAAAGTCGTCCCACGTCTGGGGCGGTGAAAATGGGTTAACTTCTATTGAAAACAATAGAAACCCGCCCTGTGGGCCCTGTTATTTGGATAACAATGTGATTTTATTTTTTAGTGAAACATATTAAACATTTTTTAGCTCATTTTATTATATAAAGCTAGAACTATTCAGAATGGTTAAATAAAATACCAATGTTGTAATAAACAAAAAGAGATATTGATAGTGTTCTGTTGGGTCGCCAGTTACAGTGAATGAGACCAGGTCACCAGGGAGGAGAACTGGCCTCCTTAGTCCTCTTTCTGTTTCGATGTTGTGTTGTCGATAAGAGGTTCTCTTCTTTATCGGGTTTTGGTGCCTTTATCCATTCTTATTCTGCACACGGATAAAGCTGAACATTAGGCCACAGGCTTCGCAGAATGGGTCGCACATACAGTGGATGCAGGTGCTCCAGAAATGCTTCATGCAACTGATATTCATTCTCCAACAGGTGAGACAGGGCCCTATCAACCAGATGTGGCAGCACTGAAGGCAGGCGAACTCCAGTGCCCAACAGAAGGCCAGTGGGCCGCCACACAGAACGGTCAGGATGATGTAGCAGCAGCTCTTCACGCCGCGGAAGGTCTTGAAGGAACATCCCCAAACTCCATCGATGCTGTGTGATCCTTCTGGTTCACCGAAAGCATCTTCGAAGAGCACCTAGAAAAGAGGTTAAAAATAAATTCATTCATAATAAGTGCCTGCACTAGGAGAGCAGGGATAGAAGAAACTCGAGGTTTGGGAAAAGAGTTATGTGACAATTCAAGATATCACTTTGCCATGAGTAGATGTAGTACAAAGAGTCGGGAGAGGAGATAAAGGTTCAGGTTTCTTTATTCACAGAAGATCCCAGCCATCCATCAGCAGGTCTTCTTCCAACTGACACATCTCTTTCAAGGAGTCACATTCCATCCCCATGGAAACCCACAGCATGTGACATCATAGTGACACCCTCAGCTGTGCCTGATAAGACACAGCTGTGATTACCAATGCAGCATGCCCAGGAGGGAATAACACAAGTTATAAAGGACAAAGAGGCCTCTCGGAAGCTTTGGTGGGACCCGGGGCAGGAACATCATGGACGGCCCATCTCTGTTTTTGTGCTAACATGAGCACCACATTCGAAATAAAAACAATGTCCTGAGACAAATTTGAATGCATATGGTACACTTAGTGGCAGCTGACATTACCTACTTCATTATGAATTTATTAAAAAGGTTTGATTTTGTGATATATAAATATGTTTAGCATGGCAGCACAGGACCCTGAAAAGAGTGGGGCCTCGGGCAGCCAGTTAGGTGAAGCTAGTTAGTTCCTGGCCCTAGGAGGAAGCTAGTTTTAGGCATGCTGGTAACCTTCAGGGCCAGGTCCATAAGAATTGCAAACCTCCTCCCCTGCCTCAGTGAGTTGTCAGTGCACATTTGAAAAACAGACAAAGTGAGGCGAAGAAAGAAAAAAAAAGAGTGAGAAAATAGCTGAAAAGAGGAAGAGCAAGTAAGAAACTGAAAAAGCAAGGGTAGGGTTGTAATAAAGCATAAAGGGCATGATTATTGTATTTAATTGCTTAGAATGAGTGTTAATTATAATAACTATTTTTATGCACCACTGGACTGCCCATTTGTGGTTCGACCAGGTCGCGGGCGGTCGTCTCGGTCTTATGGAGGGCCCCATACGCTCGGTTGCTCCCCCTCTGATGGCTCGACGGCTTCCACCAAATACAAACAGCGATCGACCTTGCGAGGTGGTAGGAGGGAGGATGCGTGACGGTGGGGGACCAGTACCTCAAAGGGACTTTCCTCTCCTTTGCGGATGTAAGGGACTGTTATCAGGTACCGGAGGGTCACTTTTTGCAGTACGCTAAAATATTGCGCACGATTCGCGAGGTATGGACGACCTTTCCAGAGGAGCCTGAGGAATCACACACCCTGGTTCTCCTATTGGGATCTGATACTTCCTTCTGGTCACAGAACTGGTAGCCTTCCAGTATGGGTGCTCACCCCACCCCAGTCCATAAAGTGAGGAACCTGGGTGCCATTTTTGATGACAAACTGACCTTCCAACACCAGGTCAACAAAGTCGTCTCCTTGGTGTTTCTCACATTAAAATCAATCCGCAAAGTGCGCTCCTTTATTCCCCCCGAAGCAGTAAAAACACTAGTGACGGTCCTAGCCATGGCTAGACTGGATTATGGAAATGCCCTATACTTAGGCCTTCAAAAACAGCACATGGTCAAGTTTCAGCGAGCACAAAACGCGGCCTCCAGAATGCTGCTAGACATCCCCAAATTCCAGTCTATCTCAGAAGGCTTGAAAAAACTCCACTGGCTTCCTATGAAGAAAAGAATAGATTTCAAATCCCTATGTCTGGCGTACAAAGCTGTACACGGAAATGGACCAGCATTCTTGAAGCAACACCTCACCTGGTACCATCCATCTAGACACCTACGCTCAGCATAGAGCAAACTCCTCCAGACACCAAAATATAAGAAAGCTTGTTGGGGAGGAAGAAGCTTTGTCCTGGGTATAGTGAGACTGTGGAACTCGCTTCAGTTAAATATCAAAAGCTGCCCAACATTGTTCGGTTTCAGAAAATTACTAAAGACATGGCTTTTTTCAAACTAAAATATCACATCTCCGGCATTCTCCTCCGCAGAGCGCCTAGACGCCCTTGGGCATTCGTGCGCTATATAAATTCTACAATCAAATCAAATCAAATCCTGGTGCTCCTGCTTGACCCGGGCACCTCCAGGAGACTGATCTCCGGCATATATAAAGCTCTGAAGGCGGACCGTAAGGTTGACGTATCAAAGATCCAAAGTAAATGGATGACAGATCTGCCTCTGCACATTATGGAGGGGGAGTGCCTGCAAGCTTTTGCACAGGTCCGGGAGGTAGCCAGTAACGCACGCTTTAAGCACACACAATATTATTACTTGCATCGCACGTATCTGACATCGCAACGATTGTCGAGATTTAGTGCGGCACACTCCCCGACAAGCCCCCGGTGTGGTGTGGGCCCTGCGATGTTTCTCCACATTACATGGGATTGTGCCCGACTATATTGGATGGCTGTGTTGCATGTGCTACGGGAGGTCACAAGAGTCCCTGTGGAGACGTCAGCTAAGCACTGTCTATTAGGTGTTCTCTGTGTCCCCAAGCCTTGGCTCCGTTTGCAATACATATTTGTCCTACTGAGTCTTGTGCTGACTAAGCACTGCATTGCCATTCATTGGACACACCCTACATCCCTCGGCTGGATAAATGGAGGACTGACTTGTGTGAATGGGGCTTGGCTGAGGAGCGTCGCCTGCGCTCCGTTCGCACTGATGAGAATGCAGAACGCAATCTGGAGGTATGGGGGAAATGTTGGAGAAGCTGCTATCAGATGCCGGAAGTTACTGCAGTGTCCCCACCCAATCGGCAGGCTCCACCTTGACTATGTTGACACCGGAGGATGGCCCCCTGGTTGACTGATTGGCACTGTGTGTAGTTTGTGATTGTGAAGTGTCCATCCCGCGGCATCCCCCAATGTGGTGGAATTGGTGACCTAAGACACGGGACCAGCAGACCTGTATAGGACGGGGACGTGTACCTGAAAGATGTTATTGAGGATTGGATAGCCCACATACTAGTGCCGGCAGATGGGACTGCTCTGGACCGGCACTACATGTCTGCTTTCATGCTGCCCTATACTTAGGTGAGACAACGGACTACCCCCCGAAATCGGGAGAGGTAGACCTGAGTATATTTAGAAACAACAACAAAGTTCCCTTTTCCCCGAATTTGAACAAGAAAAAACTGATGCTGTACCCAAACTAGCAGACCAGATACAACAAATCCGTGATCAAGGCTATGATTACTAAATTTCCAGGTTGCTAAATTACAAAACATAAATATCAAAAACACAGTGTTAAGAAAAGCAATATAAAAAACAATATGAAAAAGGAATGCTCAGTAAAAATCAATATTTATTAAAAAAAAAATTGACACAATTATCACAAATGATTTACTATACTTCATTATTTGTGCATAACTTTAAAAACATTCATCAATATTTCAACATTTTGATAAAATACATTGTTTAAAAAGAACAAACTGTCGACGCGGCGTTTCGGTGTTAAGGTGTTTCGTCACCTTCTTCAGGACAATAGTTCAATAGTAAAAATCTGTTCGGGCTATGTTTCTTAATTTCTAAAGGCCCGTGCTGCTGAAATGTCGTTCTCCTTGAAAAAATCGGCGCTGTATATGATTCTGTACGATATCCTGTTACTGTATCAGGGCGTGCTTGTTCTGAACTTTTATCTGTACGGTGGCTTTGTTAAAGATTAAGAAAAAAAGGGAAGGCGTAGTGTATGTCAGTTTTCAAAATCCAGGTAAGTGTACTTCTGGATAATTTTCATCTTAAACAAATTTTTGGGAACGAGCAAGGCGCGGTACATACTGATTTACCGGATCCAGGTATATATATTTCTGGATAATTTTTTATCTCATAATCCAAGTTTGTCAGATTTCCAGCCTTTGTAAAATCTGCTGTCCCAGATTAGTGAGACGACCATTAAAAAACTTTTAGGCTCATTAGAATCAGCCAGGAAAGACGATCGTCGGTATCGCTGCCTCTCCGTCAATCACTGATCAGAGGAACTAGTATGCAGATTAAAAACTTTTTGGGGGAAATGCAACTCAATCACTCAAGTTGTAGTGGTTTTGCTTCTCTAAGCTGTGGATATCATAAGCGTAATCACCACAACTGTACTAGCAATCACATCACACCCGCCGTGCCATTCCATTGCTAATTTTGCTCCCCTTCCATGACCCGGCTGGGCGTGAATAGTGCTGAAGGGCGCACCCCGAATGGGGCGGGCCGCAGCATATGTGAGGCTACGGCAGGAGAGGGCGCCATTCTTGGTATGGTAGGCCATGAGGAGACTTCCCCTGGGTTGGAGGGGCATGGCCTCCTGCACTGTATTATCACGGCCCTAGCACGGCAGCTTTAAAAAGTAGGCGAGATCGAGGCTCGCTCTTTTCTTTTGCCACCCCTCAACGCTGCACCACAGACCGGAATTCTTCTTCGCCGTGCCGCGCTTGGAATCTTTAGTGGTGGGAGCAGTGTCCACCCGATGACTCGCCTTGGCGTCCGTCTTGAGCACCCGGCTGCTTTTCCTAACTTTTGTGAAAGCGCTCAGTGCCCGTGTGGCCAGAGATGCTCCATGTGCAGCCCATGAGGGGGTGGCGGTAATCATCTTCCTTTGGCTCATTACTGGAGGGGCTGATCAGAGTATTAAACTGAGCGCTCGGCCGCTGCTGTTTTCCTCTTCCCAGTTTTCTGCCTCATCGGGGACTTACCTGGTGCTCCTCATACGCCTTAAGGGCGTTGGTACACAGCCCCCCCCCCCCATTTCCCTGGGGCACAAATGTTTGTCCTTAGGAATCCCCCCATCCATTTAGGTGTTTTGCCTGGCGTTTTACCCCCCCCCACCCCCTTGGTTTATCTCCAGCCTACCCCCACCACCATCCGCACCAGGCACCAGGACAAAGAGGTAAAGAGCAACAGAGAGGGGGTAATCCATGCTGCATCTACCTGTTTTTATTGTATTTTCCGTTCTCTTTTGTGGGTTGGTCACATTGTGGTGTCATGCCACCTAAGGCTCCCAAGACGCCTGTGAGCAGTGGGGGAGACAGGGATATGGAGATGTTGCTGAGAAGGCTTGACTCAATTGATGAGTTTCTTCTGCTGCTGCATCCTGCACTGCTAGGGGTGAATGGGGAGGGAGCGTCAGCAGTACTGGCTCCTGCAGTGGCGCCAGGGAGGCCTAGTAGGCAGGGGGTGCCCCTGAGGGCTGCGTTCCCCATGCCAAAGAGGGCAAGGAAGGGTCCGGCGGGTCAAGGGTGCCTGCCCGCTGTGCCTGATGTGAGGGTCAGGGTTGTCAAAGGTACACCAGCTCAGGTGGTGTGGCGGGTGGCACACACACAGTGCAAAGAGGGGACAACTGTGCAGCTCTGGGGGGCAGCCACCATCCCAGGTACCAGCACAGGTGGGGAGCAAGCATCCGCTTCTGGTGAGGTGCAACCGTACTTGGTATCCAACCTCGCAAGTATGTTGCCCTGGCTTTCCAAAATAGGCAGTCTCACCAACATGATGTTGGGCAGGACAGTAGCCAGGGTCCAAGAGGGGGACAACTTAAAGAGGGCGAGGAGGCTTGTTGCTCAGTTTGGGGCGGGTGATCAGGAGCAAACCCAGCCCGTCCAACAGACGACACACTTGCTAGGCCTATAACAGAAGAACTTGCACAAAACCACCTGGGACTTGAAAATTTAAACACAAATACTCTTTTTGTGGCATGCCAGTGCACCCTGAGTTCAAGTGCTTCAGAAAGGGATAGAGAAGTGTCAGCAAAACCAGTGATTTCCTGTCATTTTTCCAGAAGGCTCACTCACTTGTTAACGTTAAGGCTTTGATCCACTGGCTTAACAGTTACAGTAACTTTAGAGCGGCACAAACACTCCTGGATGGCTTTACTGTTTCAGGATTCCTGCTGGGAGGGTGGCGGTGGCCCTTTTGTAAAAATCAGCAGTCCATACATTCTAAAGGGAGGTGGCCAGTCAGCAGATTGCCAAAGATTGTGCCCTGAGCAGGGTTGCTGGTCCTTTCGATTCTCCACCTTTTGAGTATTTCGTCTGCTCCCCTTTGGGGGTGGTGCCAGAGAAAGAACCGGGCCAGTTCCACTTGATTTATATAACCTCTCAGCCCTAAAGGGCAACTCAGTAATTGATGCCATTGATACGATGCTATGCTCTGTGAGGTTTGCTTCCTTTGACCAAGCTATTGCTATTTTATAGCATTTGTGTCCTGGAGCTCTGTTGGTGAAAGCGGACATTGAATCTGCTTTTCCTTTGTTACCAGTGCACCCCGATGATTTCCACTTTGACGGTGCCTTATATTTTGACAGAAGTATGCCTATGGGCGGCTCTGTATCTTGCGCGTACTTTGAGACCTTCAGCTCTTTCCTCGTGTGGGTGTTTAAGAAAGTGACTGGCGCCAAGTGGGTTCTCCATTACATTACCTTCATGATTTCCTCCTCCTAGGCCGCCACAGGTTCACCACATTGTGCGGAGGTTTTGTTGGCCTGCTGGAGCGGGTTAGGGTTCCTTTGGCCCAGGGCAAGACTTGAGGCCTATCCACGGTGATTACTTTCTTGGGCATTGAGTTAGATACTGTGGCGAGCGTGTACAGGCTTCCTGAGGATAAAGTGGGCTAGTTTAGGAGCTCCCTGAGGGAGTGCTTGGCGACCAGGAAGGTGACACTTCATCAGTTGCAGGTATTGGTCGGTCAGCTGAACTTTGCCCATCTCATTATCCCTATGGGACAGCCATTTTCCAGATCTATTGCGCAGACCATGGCTGGCCTTAAGTAGAAGCACCATTGGATGCAGCTGTCTCAGGAGGTTAGGCAGGACTTCAGAATTTGGGATTCCTACTTTCAGCGCTTTAATGGGACTGTGGCGTGGGTATCCCCGCCACAGGCTAGTCCTGAATTGGGTCTTTTCAAAGATGCTGCGGGGAGCGTAGGTTTTGGCGCAATACTTGGTAGCCATTGATGCGCTTAGCAATGGCCAGTTAAGTGGTGCCAGGCGGGCTTGGTGAGAAATGGTGAGAAATGTAGCTTTCTTGGAGCTGTTCCTGATAGTTGTTGCCCTGACAATAGCACCTGCACAACTCTGCAACTGCGCGATAATGTTTGCGAGTCGCAATTAAGGAATATGTAGGAATCGCAATTTTTTTTGCGATTCCTACATGCATAGGGATTTGCGAGTCCTAAATAGCAATTTCTTAAAATAAGCTATTTAGGATTCGCAAATCCTGACTTTGATGCATGTGGCCTTTAGTCCCAACAGGGGCGGTGAGGAGTAACAACGTTTATCTGTGTCCCTGCAGGTACAGACCATGCTGGGAGGAAGTAGGAAAACAGAACAGGTGAAATGTAGATGAAATTGAGGCAAAAGAGAGGATGGAGGCAAAAGAGAGGATGGATGCAAAACAGCTTAAAAAAGAGAGATTGAAAGAATGTAGGAAGAATTTGGAGAAAAAAACGGTGGGTTGGCGACGAAAGACAGTGGAGCAATCAGTGGCAAAGACACATTTGTGAGTGATTTTCAAAGATTTTAAAAGATGGGGGCCCGATTTACAAACTGCATGTTGTCTTATCATTAGTAGTACCACAGTAGTACTATTAAAATACTACATAATGCAATTCACAAATATATGTGGTGAGACCCCCGCCCCTATTGTTCCTATTTTTTCTACGACAAGATCTCTGCCATGTTTGCAGAGATCTCGCATACATAAGCATACACTATATTATTAAATTCGGTAGGGACAAGGGGGAAATACTTACTTCTAAATAGGAGGGTTTAGGGAAGAGTAGGGAGGGATAGGGGAGATGTAATGAGGGGTTTAGGGAGGGACAGGCTATTACAAACACCCCCACAAAAGAGTAAGACCATTGCTATTCACAAACTACACATCCAAAGTTAATACAGCCAAAAAGATCCCAAAGCAGTAGTAAATGTACTCTAGACAACCTTGGAGTAAGCTAAGAACCACATGCACACATGGCCGCTCCATGGCCGCTCACAGGTACTGCAATATACTCCCCTGGAAAATAATGGATGCAGGAACTAAATTTAATACCCTTAGGAAATATTATTATATAAATTACGTTAATTTGACATTTACATTAAATATGTATCTTTGTTTTTCTCAATAAAAGTTAGAGTAAAATGTAATTATGTTATAATTTTGAGATATAATAAATGTATTTATAATTACTACCAAAATGCATAACATTTAATTAAATTTAATAAATATTACCTAAATATTAAAATGCTAGTGAGGACATTCATTTTGAGTAGAAAATTATATTTATAAATTGAATTGACATTTTAATAAATGAATACATTTAAAAAAATATCAAATTTGATGAGTTGATGTGCTATCACATTTTATTTGTTCTAAATGCATAATCATTATTTATAATTATAAAATAATTTGGCGGTGCATCAGTTTATTGGCAGCAAAGCGGGTACACAGAGAGTCATTATTTTATTTTTAAACTTCTTTTTATTACAGTTTTACAGAAAAATTACATAAACACCACTCATTGGTCTTTCACTTTTTCCCAAAAACATAACAGCACATTGCATCAACTTTCTATATTACCTTTAGTACAACTATAGTCAGTTTCCCCCCAAAGGTTCCCTTTTAGTCATTTCCATCCTCCAACCCCTCTTGTCTTGATTGGGCAGTAGGGGCGGTGCACGGAAGGCCTCTATACTCGTTCTATTTATTCCAGACCCTTCCCCACTTTTGAGGGCAGCCCCTGTTCTGGTAGATCGTATTTTCGGCCACCATGCACCAGTCCATATCGTTTTTTAATTCGCCTAGTGATGGTGTTGCTTCAACTCCCCAACTGTGTGCTATATTTCTTTTTGCAATTACCAGGGCTAAGGTCACTCCAATTCTCTGCCCCCTCTCCAGATCTGTCGCCTCCCACACATTAAGCAGGCAGAGCGTGGCCGAAAATGGCAACTTGCCTCCGTATAGACGATTTAAACAGTGAGTTATCATAGTCCAGTAGGATTAGACAAAACAATTGTACCCCGGCACTCCCAAATTTCACATTTCTATTCATGAATAGTCAAACATTTTTCTTTACCCAAAATCAATATCACAACTCACAGGAAAACCAGTTTAGAGAGTCAGTTATGCAAAACTCTTATTTATTTCTTATTGACAATGATTCACTCAAAGAGTAATAGTAATCAATACGGTGCAAAAATAGACCAAGAACATAAACTGTTTCACATCATATAATACTGTTTACAGGTTAATACGTAGAGGTCCCATTCTTGAACCTTCCTTGTTAGCATACGAAGATGGCAGCCGACACGTGTTTCGTTACTAATGTAACTTCTTCAAGGCTTATATTTGCATGATTGTTGACTCTTATAAATTGTCAACCCAATGCGCAAAGTTAAAATGTTGTCCCAAAGTAGCGAGTGGGGATCCTGATATTCAATATTGCCGGTGTTGAATCATTGATTGAGAACATCCACATCAAGTAGAGTGGATCCTAGAGAGGGTGTAACCAGCCTCCAGTGTTAGGCACGTACTCTTTGTCGTACATCAATAAACATATTTCTAGTAATATCTCACATATGGTGCATCCCCCTCTCAGGTCAGCCAACGAAGAGCGTGTTTAGGGACAGATCAGTGCCATGGAATATGAAGGTGAAAACTTCTAACTTAGTATGTAGAAGTAACGGGCTCAAGTGTGCCCTTTCGTTATAGCATCAGAGCACGAGGGCTATGTTGTGGCCCTGTTTCCGGCGGTCCCGCCGTATGTCCATATTTCCCCTCAAGTCTAACAGGGGAGTTCGGTTGAACTTCTTTGTGGTGACATCCGTGGTAGTGGGGTGTCGTCTTTCTGTTACCTTGAAGGGCACCATTACTGATGAGCCTCTACAGATAAATACGAATTTAACTATTTATGTTGCTTGGAATTGATGTGCTACCCTATATGCCACCACTACCTCTTGTATATATTGCATAGTCCAGTAGGACTTTATCTTGGGACCAGCCCATATTATATGGAAAAAGTTTGCCTCTTGACCGCATCCTCTTCGGCTGAGTGGATCCAGACGTCTACCAATCTTCGCCAAAGCAGTGCATGAGATCAAGGTTCTGTGGAGCACTTTGAGTTGTATGAGGTGAAATAGGGACCTAATGGCTACTTCTCTAGGTGAAGATAGGGCGTCAGGCCAATCGTCCTCTTGCATGTCTGTGATGTCCCTTTCCCATTTTTTTCCGCAGCTTTGTTAACAAATCAGGGGCATTATTTACTAGCTTTCTGTTTTTACCGAAATTGCCTTTTGGGTTATATACTCCTCTAGTAGTCAGTTCTCTAAGGGTGAGGATTCTGGTGGCTCTTCTTGTCTGCGTATTATAGCTCTCAGGGCGTGGCGGAGTTGTAGATATCAAAACGCCTCAGTGGGTGCCAAGTTATACATTCTCTGTAGGTCAGCAAAGGACACTCTTCCTGTTGATGAGTAAGCATCTCCCACTCTCGAGATTCCCAGAAGATCCCATTTATCAAATCCCGGCCTCATCCCCATGTCACCAAGGAGGTCAGAGTCCCACAAGGGTGTAGCTAGTGTGGTCTTATTCTTCTATCCCAACTTTTTAAGTGTAGAGTGCCAGATCTGGACTGTCAATGCTGTCGGCCCCCCTAGGAAGTTATTTCTCGGTGTAGTATAGAGCGCATGTAGCTATCCCTTGGGTTGTAATGTTGTTTGTCCATATGGTAGGCCGGGTCTGTCATTGGTTGGCGGTCCCATTGATTAATAACTACCAGTTGTGTGGCTCGGTAGTACGTCTGAATGTCAGGGAGGGCAATTGCACCGTCAAACCAACCCAGAGTTAGTTTATTGACCGCTATTCTTGGTGAACCCCCATCCCACAATAATGTTCAAACCTCGCTCTGTATGTCTCTGAAGTAGGTATCCGGAACCGGAAGGGAGTATTTTGTAAGACATACAGAAAACGTGGCAGAGCCATCAATTTGAAAAGCGCCACCCTTCCTAACAAGGATAGCGGCACAGACCGCCAATGGTGTACGTCACCCTTCAGTCGATTTAATGGAGGGAGAAGGTTTTTAGACTTAAATAGGTCTTGGTTGGCAGTGACAAATATCCCTAAATAACGTAACCCCTCCGTTGCCACCTGTGCCTCACACTCTTTCGGCATTCGCAGTGTTGAACCACATAAGACAAATACCACTGACTTTAACCAGTTTATCTCATATCCAGAATACCGCTGGAATGTAGCAAAGATGTTGAGAATTCTGCAAATGGACTCCTGAGGTGCCGCCACAAATAAGAGAATGTCATCTGCATACAGGTATATTCTATCCTCCGAGTCTGCAGTCCATCGGAGGCCACAGATAAATGGGTGACCACAAATCCAAGCTGCCAGTGGCTCTAGCACCAACGCAAATAGCAATGGTGAGAGAGGGCAGCCCTGTCTGGTGCCCCACCGGAGCGGGAAGGTACGTTACATACTACCAGTCACAACAACTTGTGCTAGAGGGGCTGTGTATAGGAGGCGAATCCAAGCGATAAACCGATGTCCTACTCCTAGGTGTTCGAGGACAGTGAATAGGTATGTCCACTCGATGGTATGAAAGGCCATAAGAGCATTGAGAGAAAAGATCACTGCGTCCTCTTGGATTCAATTGGCTCGTCCCAGGACCCCATGCAGGCGTCTTAGATTGAGGGCCGTGTTCTGGCCTGGCATAAATCCAGATTGATCTGGATGCACTAGTTTGGCTATGATCGGGATGAGACGGAGGGCTAGCAGTTTGGCCAGGATCTTCGCCTCAGTGTTTAACAATGATATGGGTCGGTATGATCCACAATTGTCAGCTGGTTTACCCTCTTTGTGGATTACCACTATTGCCAGAAGGCGCTGGTCTCTGGGCAGAGTACCAACTTCCCTGCTTTCTTCGTACATCTTGAGTAGGTAAGGCACTGTAGTTGTCGCCGTTATTTTATATAGTTCAATTGGGACCTAATGCTTTCACCGATCTAAGTGCAATGATCGCCTGCTTCACCTCCTCACACCTCAGAATGCTATTTAAGGTCTGGATGTCCTCCAGAGTAGGTTTAGGGAGGGGTCAATCCCTAAGGAGATCTAACGCATCATGTTTAGCAAATGTCGTCTCTGAGGCGTAAACAGACTCGTAATGTGCCGCAAACGCGTCCGCTATTTACTAAGGGTCAGTGAGTTTATTGCCATTTGCCAGTTGGACGGAGGCTACCCACTGACTGGCTTTTTCTCTCTTGTTGAGCCAGGCGAGAAGCTTCCCTGCTTTGTCCCCTTGCTCATATACTCGGTGCTAAGTCATCTTAATCATGGCTCTGGTAGTTTTAGTTATCAAGTCTCTGTACTCCTGTTGTTTGAGGCTTAATAAGTGTCTTGTGTCTTTGTCATTTAGTCATTCCACTTGTGCTTCAAGGTCTAAAGTATTTTTCTCTAGTCTCTCTACCTCTTTCCCCTTTACATTCTTGTGCCCGACCATTACTGTTTTATATTCTTCCCTGTCTCTGGTGATGTCACGGACTGCTCATTTTCTTTAAAGTAGAGGTCCGTTGCTTTTTTCAAGTCTTCTCTAATCTTCGGGATTTGTAAGTATAAGGGGTTAATGGTTATTGTGCTTCTGGTAAGCTGCTTGCCAATTTTATATCTCGCCCATATGGGGCAGTGGTCAGATATTCCCCGGAGTAAGTGCCTCAGTTCCTCAAAACTCGACAGCTGGGATGGAAGTGCGACAAGGAAGTCAATTCGTGAAACGCTACCATGTAAGCCAGAGTGAAAAATGAGCTCTCGAGCGACTGGGTTCAGCATCCTCCATATGTCTATCAGTCCCATGGCACCCATAAACTCAATCAGTCGTGTCTATGTCTCGTGAGTCTTCCTACTGGCAGCCGGTCCATTGTGTCGTTCGATGTCATATTAAAGACCCCGCCTAGGAGGAGGTGACCCACTGGTAATTCCAATAAGAGTGTTCCCAGATCTGGAAGAGTGGTGCCATGGAGTGACGGTGGGATGTATAGCGATATTATGTTTATCGTTTCCCCTTTCCATCTTCCTGAGATTTCTGCGTATCTACCCCCCCTTGTCTACCCATGTTCTTTCTACTATTAGTGGGAGTTGCTTCTTAAGGAGTATTCCTGTGCCCCTGGATCCCGAGGTGAACCCCGAGTAGACCATCATTTATAACCCCATTGATCTAATGCTGTGCATGTCTTACCCAATAGAGGGGTTTCCTGCAGAAGGACTATGTCTGGGGAGTGACGCTTTAGGAATTGAAGGACTACACCTCGTTTAATCTCATCCCCCAAGCCATTCACATTCCACGTCACTAGACGAATCTCAGGGATGTGTGTATTTGTCATGGGGGGTAAGGGCAATTTGGCAGATCCCCTGTGGATTTTGGAGCTAGGGTTCCTCCTTCTGATGGGGGAGTGACTCAAGAGATGCATGTATCCGCCGTTTCTGGCATGGGGTGATGACTATTATTGGTGGTGGTACAATCATGTGAAAGAACAAAAACACCTTCTAACCCACTACCCCATTAAAAAAAAACATCCCGCATCCCTGCCTGGCGGACTCACAACTACCCGCCTCCCCCAACTTAGCAGAGCGCCTGTCGTCCCTCCCTAGTTGTAAGAAATGTATGGGGTGGGCCGTGCACCTCCGAAGTTCCAGCCCTCAACCCCAAAGCAAACTTTCGTAGCACCCCAACTATTATAATCATAGTTCAGAGCGTTGGTTAGGTGGGCCCCAGATCCCTCAATTGTCCTCCAATACCCATTAGCAAATCAATGCCATCAACAACCCATCCAGCAGGTCTCATTCCCCTAGCATATCCAGGGGGGGTCATTTGACTCAACAGCACCCCTCAAGAAAATGCTTCCCAACATATTCAGCTCAGATCTTATTATCCTACCTCAGTCTCATCGGTGGCCTGTCACGGGGGGCCCCTCCTGCATCAGTTCCACAGCAGCATCTCTGGGTGGGGCAGATGCTCCTTTCCTCTGCCTCCCTCTGTGTGCCCCAGAAGGGGAGCCCCCCACCATACGCCACCCTTCAAGCCATGCCCAACCTGCCTCTGGCAAGTCAAAGAACCAAGTTTTGCCCTCGTCCTCTAGGCGCAGTTTTGCCGGAAAGTTCATGGAATATTTCAATCCCTTTTTCCTTAATGCTTGTTTGACCGCCAGGAAGTTGTGTGTTTGCTTTTGCACCTTCAAGGTAAAGTCCAGAAAGAAGGTTATACTGGCATTTTCATATAGGACTGGTGGGGCAGCGCGGGCTGACTGCAATACTATGTCACGGTCCCTGAAATTAAAGAGACGAGTGAGGATAGGTCTGGGCGGTGTGCCAGGTCGAGGCCATCCTCCCGCCACTCTGTGCGCTCTTTCTACTGAAAAGAATTCTGAGTGGCCTCTAGGTTGAAGGTATTTGAGGATGAGATCTTCAACAAAGAGATCTGTAGCCGGGCCTTCTGCCTACTCAAGGACCCCCAAAATACGTATATTGTTGTGTCATGATCTGCCCTCATGGTCTTCAATTCTCGCTTCAAGGTGTGCCGTAGTTATTTGAAGCTCTAACTTGGTCCTTGAGGGTCTTGGTATCCTGCAGGAGCTCTGTCGTTAAGCCCTCTACCTCTTGGACCCTAGAGTTCATATTCCGGATATCTGCGCGAATCAGGGACACTTCTGTCGTAACATTGTCTATGCACCACTCCTGACTGAGGGGGTGCACTTGGTGCACCATTTTTGGTGTTCTCTAGACCCTCTTGCCCTTTGAGGATGGCAAATTTATCAAGATTTCTCTGATGCGTATTTTTCATCCCTCTTCCCCCGGTCATTTCTGCTTGAGAATGGAGAGCTGGAGAAACGGGCTCCAGGATACACCCTGCCACAGGAAAGTAGTGGTTCCTATGCAGCCTGTCAGGTTTCTCCCGGTACCTCCAAATTCTCCTCACTCCTTCCACCGTGTGGGCAGGCCTGGTTATTTGTAGGGACTACTTTATCCCCAGCGGCACACCTGTGAGGAGCTCGGGCTTTATTTTGGTATAAATTGCTGTTATTGGGGCATTCAGACCCCGGTTCCAAGCGCTGCTGCAAGATTTAGTGTCCCTCAGGGGCTCTTTTGTTCTAGGCCATATGGGGACCGCCGGTGTGATATAGCGCCTATGGCAGACGACGATGGCCCTTTTGTTCTCTCCCTTCAGGTTCAACAGTGGTGGCGGGGGGAAGCAAATCGAGTACTCACTCACCCCTCCCTGCTCGATCGGGCCGCTCAGTCTCGGGTCCTCGCCCGCTTCAGGTGGTTGCGACTCTATGCACCCATGTGGTTCTTCTGTTCTTCCCTGTCCACTGCACCCAGATTCGGCGCCGCAGGAGCGCCGCAGCACCAGGAGTGCCAGATGTCTCTGAGACCGACCGTCTCGTCCCTCGCCGATCCCGGCACTGCCCTTCGGAAATGGCACGTCTGCTGTGCACTTCGGGTCGGGGCTTCACCAACGCTCCAAGGCCGCACCTCCTCTGCCTTGCCACAGGCACGTTTTTGCCGCATTGAGATGTCCGCTCCCTGGAGTCACCAGTGCCTGGAGCTCACTGGTAGGGGTCCAATGTCGGATATACGTCGGGATTTTTCCCGGGGAAGAGAGCTGGAGCACGGAGCCGCTTTAGCAAGCGGCCATGTTCTTTGGCGGTTGGCCACGCCCCTCACAGAGAGTCATTATTATAGTTGATTGGTGATGTATGAGGGCCATACCTTGCTTAAACAATATTCTGCAAATATGTATGCAGCCTATATTTACACTTTGAAGCAGCAGTTGGTTAGAAGAGTAATTCGCACAGATTTTGCTGTGACTTACTCTTGTAGTACTCCTGAATTCAAGGAGTAAGCCAGGAGTACTCCTGGAATACTCTGAAAATTCATGAGTAAGCCTGGCGTGATTTGACCAGACCATTAAATGGGCCTCTGGGTACCAAAGACAGCAACTTAGCCTCTAGACCACATCTGCATGCTGGGGAACTTCAGGGACGACTCCTCCGTTATGGCAGAGGAGTGTCACACCACTAGGTGGGAGCAGATTTAAACATATGAAAAATAAAATGATAATAAACCAATGCTATTATCATTTTATTTTTCTTCTTACCTCCTTCAGGCTGCCAGCGAGCCGCGTCATAGGGCGGGGCCATGCAATCTATGAGCAACAGTGGGGAGGAGAGGTGAAGGGCACTACTAACTGTGCATGATGGTTTGGCCGGCTGTCTTAGGCCGGCCAAACCGCCAAGTGCACTTAGCATTTCTCCACCCGGCTGTGTTGTACGGCCGGGTGGAGAAAAGCCACAGGCTCCCAGGCACTGTCTGAGCAGCAAACCAGGCCACTCAAACCAATCCCAGCACTGCTCTAATGCTGGGAATACTATTCCCAGCATGATAGCAGTGTCAGGATTGGCATCTGGGACTCTGAGCAGTGTGCATCAGCCCTGGAGTCAAGGGTCGGGAGAGGAGCAATGGGGCGACCGCAGCACAAATAAGTAAAGTTTTATATTTTCATTTTTTTTGTCTGTGCTTATTTTTCTATCCCCTTGCTCCCCACACCACCCCCCACCCCACTCCCCCACCGCTTCGGACCCCAACCAGCCGTCTCTGGGGAACTTAATATAATTGATCATGGGCTAAGGTATTTCATGTGTCATCAGTACCCTGGCAGGATGAGACTTAACTTGTCCACCAGGACACGTATTACCCATAGGATGCACTTTCCCAATTTGCACCATTGGCGCACCTATCAAAAGGTGCACCTGCACAGACCAGGATAGTCTGACCTGTTACAATGGATGTGCTGCTTCCAGGGCAGCTGTGAACTCGTACTGCCCCCAGGGGAGAGCATTCAGTGTAATACGGAGCAGCTACTTCCAAGCCGCTCCGTGTTTATCTGTGCAGGTGCCATGCCGCCTGCGATTTACAGAGGGTGAAAAGATCATGTCACTGCACCTGCCTGCAGGCGGATGTCTTCTGGAGGTCCATGGGACCCACTTTCCCCCATCCAGGGAACTGCCCTCTGGGGGCAAATATACAATGCGCCACCTTTTTGTGGTGCACTGTCTGTGCGCCTCCCAAGGGCATGTTTGCCTCTGCGCCATGTCCACAATATGGCATGGGCGCACACACAAAGTGATTCCATCATTTGCATGGAGCCAAGACCCATTCAATTGAGGGATTGCCCTTTGAAGATAGTGCTGGTGTTACATATGGACCAATGCTATCAGTATTATAGAAGGGGCCACAAAAGCATTTGTGGCCTTTTCTATATTACCATAGTGCCCCAGTGGTGCAAAAAGTGGGTTCACACACCCGTTGTGCCCCCGGGGCACTATGTGTAACATGGCCCCAGGACTTTAACAATGAAAAAAGCCCTCGTTTTCATTCATTAGCTAACAGGGTGGCTCAGTGATCTGATATCTAGCTGCTGAAACATGCAGTGAACTCAGCCTCCCTCCCTCCCTTACTGGTTAAAATTAGTACCATTATATTGGGGAATAGTACCCCCCTTTTCTCCAGCAGTTAGCAACATCAGAGTGCGCTGTGAAGTGCTACACCAAAAACAAGGTATTGTGGTTAACTGAATAACTTCAGGTCACTTACCAATAAACTGCTGAACAAAGGGCCAGATGTACTAACATTATGAATATCAATTTCCTAATTATGATTCTCTCTGAACTGCAACTAGGAAATCTGTATTCCTAATGTATGAAACTCTTTTGAGTTTCAGTAGCGATTCCTAGTTAGTCGAAAATTGGCATAACTCATGCATTTTAATGAGGTAGGTCGCAATTTGCGAGCCATTAGGAATCAATGCCATCACAGGCATAGTGGCCTACTGAGATCAGCAGACCACCATGCCTGTGATCACCTTTAAATAAAGCAGTCCTCTTTTTTAAAATGCAACCCATTTTCCTTAAGAGAAAATGGGATTCATTTAAAAAGAAAAAAATGAAACTTAGGTCTTTTCATTTTTTAAGAGTAGGCAGTGGTCCTGCTCTTAAAAATATATTGGCTCTCCTTTCTCAAAGGGGACCCCTTCCCATTTGCGAATGGGTTACCACCTCCTTCAAGGAGTCGGTAAAATAAGAATGTTTTGCAACTGTAACTCAGTTGCAAAACATTCATACATTCCATTCAAATTCTGTATTTGGATGCCCTAAACACGCCCCTTCCAAATACTTTTTACCTAATCGCAATTTGTGTTGTGTATGTATGTAAAAGCATTTTTGCAGTCTGAAACGGCCGTTTCCGTCTGCAAAAATGCTTCGTACATGTGACAACCTGATTGGATGTAACCAAATGATGTTTTCACGATAATGTATCAGATATTAAATCTCTCTCTTTATATTCCTCAGTTCTATGCCCTTGTTCCAAACTTACAATTACACCCTTCTTTTCCCCTTGACCCCACTACCAAAGTGTCTTTCCTTGCTCTCTTCATCTCTTATGTATCTATACCGTTTTTATGCATTGATTTATCTATCATCTCTCTCCATACATTTCACTACTTTAAATATCTACCTATCGACCATTCCAAAGTTGTTCCTCTTCTCTCCTGACACCAAATCCCTCCTCTTATTATTTTAAACAACAAGGGAACCGAAAGGGCAGTACGTAAGGGACCTTCGGTATTTGGACAATTTCCAAAGACAATGGTCCCTAGACAATTATAAATTAAGCCAGAAAGTAAACATATACTAAATAGACTATATGTTCTTTGTCCAGCCGGACAGACATTTAATATTTAAATACGTGCATAGAAAAAATACATGTACAATTACAAGTGGGACACAACCTGCGTCCAACTCACAACCATAGACAGACAACATAAAGTGGGGAAGTTTTTCAGGCAAGGGGAATGTGTCTGTATATCATAAAATTAACAAAATTAACAGACTTCAATCACATAGAGATACCATTGCACAAGATAATTCACAATATTTGCATGCATATGGTATATAGGGTGTCGACGACGTTTCGATCCATAGGGGGAATTCATGGGATCATCTTCAGGACATAAGAAATTTGCATGCCTGTATACGAGCAATTCTAGACATTAAATCCATGTCAGAATTAACACAAGGGATTGCGGCACATGTTCCGGTAGCAATCCAAGAATCGGAGTTGGGCGACCTGAATAGGTGTCCAGTGAGTAAAAATTGCTCCAAAGGGCCGGGACCGCGGGAAGGCGAAGACGATGAATTTATATAACGTGGCGGAATGGAGGGGTTCGGGAGTACGTCAATTATGGCGATCCTCGTGGCGGGACGAGTTAACCGCGGGTCCAATCCATATAGCACTGACTCACCAAACGGCACCGCGCTATATGGATTGGACCCGCGGTTAACTCGTCCCGCCACGAGGATCGCCATAATTGACGTGCTCCCGAACCCCTCCATTCCGCCACGTTATATAAATTCATCGTCTTCGCCTTCCCGCGGTCCCGGCCCTTGGAGCAATTTTTACTCACTGGACACCTATTCAGGTCGCCCAACTCCGATTCTTGGATTGCTACCGGAACATGTGCTGCAATCCCTTGTGTTAATTCTGACATGGATTTAATGTCTAGAATTGCTCGTATACAGGCATGCAAATTTCTTATGTCCTGAAGATGATCCCATGAATTCCCCTAGAGATCGAAACGTCGTCTACACCCTATATACCATATGCATGCAAATATTGTGAATTATATTGTGCAATGGTATCTCTATGTGATTGAAGTCTGTTAATTTTGTTAATTTTATGATATACAGACACATTCCCCTTGCCTGAAAAACTTCCCCACTTTATGTTGTCTGTCTATGGTTGTGAGTTGACGCATGTTGTGTCCCACTTGTAATTGTACATGTATTTTTTCTATGCACGTATTTAAATATTAAATGTCTGTCCGGCTGGACAAAGAACATATAGTCTATTTAGTATATGTTTACTTTCTGCCTTAATTTATAATTGTCTAGGGAGCAAATCCCTCCTCAGCATGTTATGTAATTTTCTACTTACAGCCTGCTTTGCCAAAATTTACTGAAAGCCATCTTTTATTTTTGTGTCACCATAGGCCTGATTCTCAAAACTATTATAAATGCAACACAGATAGCAGCATGTGTGAGGGCACAATCTAATTCGCGATTCACAAAATCAGGAAATTTGGCAGTATGGTAAATGTTTCAAGGGAGCAAGTGTGTTATTAAAGAGGTCTTTCAAGCTTTACAGGGCCATCTGTGAGCAGTTAATCCAGACCACGGTCTTTATTTACTTTTCTGGTACTTGCAGTCCTCTTTATGATCTTTTTAATTTAGAACTACGAGTACCAGAATGCAAAGAAAAACATCTGTACTTCCTAGCTCTGCTCTTACAGTCGGGTCTGGAAGCATTCAAGGGTCGGTCTCCCTTCAACTGCTAGTAACGCAAATTTGTGGAATTTCCCAACCTTTCTGCTGGTAGTTTCCCACCGTCAAATTAGTTGTAGATTTACTCCCATCAAGGGTAGGAGTAAATCCCTTTCGTGCCGGGTAAGGAGATGGAATAATCCTAAATTAGTAGGGATGTAGGTGAATGGGTTTCTTCATGGGAATAATATCTTCCCCCAAATAGAAACCAAAAAAGTTCAATATTGCGAATGCCCTTTTGAGTTCCATTTACACATGCACAAATATACACAGTTGTACATTTTTGTGTGAGTTCACTTGAGAATATGCAAAAGTTGCAGATATTCTGAAGAACTGGAATTCTTTATGAATTCCACAGAAGTAGGAAATGTACTCAAAATGTAGCCATACGCCTACACAAGTAAATTATCTGGCTTTGACCAAGGGCGTTTTATCACTTGTTGTCATGCTATGGCAGTACATGCCCTTTGCTGCGTGGTGTATGAAAGCGCCAGTGCCTGGCTGGCATCGGCCATTTTGTATACACAAGAATCTGTCATGTTCTGTATATACATGGCATGACAGATTCCTAGCTGTTAGGCACTCGTCGCGACAGCATGCCCATTCTGGAACATTCAACTGACTCATAATAAATGTATTGTATTCGTGGTCCATGTAAGTGAGCTGGTTATAGATGGGCGACCACACATTCCGTCAGCCTTACCAGGCCTTGCTTCGGGTTAGAGAATGTGTTTTACATCAGCCAACTAGCATGCATCATGGATCTTAGTATCAGTAGAACAAACTGTAACCCCTGAAGGACGCCAATAGCTGCTTAAATGAGTACAGGAGAACAGGGAGGCAACAACGATTGGTTAATTGTGCCACCTGCTCCCTTCACCTCCGCCCCAAGCCTTCCCCATCCACAGGCCCCAAGAAGAGAAAGATGGAGACGCATGGCAGCCCCTCACCCGCACGTGCTCGTTCAGGTTGTTGGGGTCGCGTTGTTCCATGTCCAGAGACATGGGTTCGCTCGGGATTCTCCTGGGTTCCGCCATGTTGCTGGGAGAAGAGCCTCGGTAGTCAGCAGGTGTGCTGTCTGACCCTCAAACCCACCCTTCTTTTATATCCTTTCCTGGGCAGCCTGCAGTCTCCATGCAACACGGGTCAAACATCGCTAGTACTGCCTTCCTATTGTCTGTCCTCCACTGCTCAGGTATGTGAGGTGCCCTCACCGTGCAATCAGTGAGAGGCTATGAACTAACTATAGTAGGGCTGTTGTAGAAACGGTTGTATGGGCTTCTGTGTACAGACCGAGCTGAGCGTAGGAAACCGAATCTGACAAACCAAGGTCAAGGGAGGGGCTGTACAGAAAGCCTTTTGGAAAAACCCGTCGATCATTTTAAAGTGTAGCAAATGTTTTATAATGCAACACTGAGCGCTGTGCAACTGTCAAAGTGTCTGTCTGTCTGACTGTCTATCTCTCTGTCTAGTTTTTTGTATATGTCCTTATAAGTCCATGGCTATCTGTCTGCCTTCCGAACAATCGGTCTGTCTGCCATTCTGTCCATCGACCTGTCTATTTGTCTGTCCGCTTGTATGTCTATCTTTCTATCTGACTGTCAGTATATCTATCCACCTGCCTTCGATCGTTCAAATTGCCTGTCTCTCCGTCTTCCTGCCTCCATTCCTGTCTATCTGTGTGCCTACCTGTGTATCTCTCTATATGCGTGTCTAGTTACCGATCTATCTATCTATCTATCTATCTATCTATCTATCTATCTATCTATCTATCTATCTATCTATCTATCTATCTATCTATCTATCTATCTATCTATCTATCTATCTATCTATCTATCTCTCAATGTATCCATCCATCCATCCATCCATCCATCTATCTATCTATCTATCTATCTATCCATCCATCCATCCATCCATCCATCCATCCATCTATCCATCTATCCATCTGCCTGCCTGCCTCATTTCTTGTCTGCCTGTCGATGTTACCTAGGAAAAAGAAGCCTCCCTCTGCTAGGGTCACTGGAATTATGCGGCAGGGTAGGGTCAAATTATGTGGCAGGGTTGAGTAAATTATGCAGCAAGAAAAGGCAAATTATGCAACCTAATGTTGCACATTTTTTTTATAGTATTACTTAATTTTTTGCCATTTTTAAACTTGTTAACACTGTCTTGGCGCTGGTTGCACCTTCTCAGTACTAGTTAAACACCCAAATATAGCAATAAGTAACAGAAAGGTGATGAGTCGAGCTCTGAAAAGGGCATTTCACTGCGCTACAACACATTTCTAGTAACTTTTGAACCGTTTGAGCTAGAACCAACATTTTTTGTTAAAATTTGCAGATTATGCAGCAGATGATGGATTATGTGGCAAATGCAGAAAATCTATAACTATGCGAAAAACGCCACAGCCACACAATTGCATAATTCCAGTCGTCCTGCTTTCTGCCAGAATACTGCCAACCAGCTTCCATCCACCAATTATATTGTCGGGTTGAAGGCAGAAATGGTTTCCCTGTCTCTGCTGAACCCCTGTTATGTAAGAGTCTGGTGGCGTTTTAGGAACCCAATTGCTACACTGCATGACAGAACAGAAAGTGGTGGGCGGGTGCGCTTTTCCCGCCAGGTCAGAGGTGGTGGGAGCCCCCTCCACCGCCTCCATGGGGCTGAGGGAATCCCAGGAAACTCACCCCTATCCTGCCACTCTTGAGTGGGATGTAGCTTCCATTGGTGCAGCGAGTGCAGTGGCACCAGGGCACAGAGCCCCGAGGGGCCTATTTAACATTGATTATTGCTGTATTTCACAATTCAATCATCAGTCAGGGGGCCCATTTTCTTCTCTACACTAGGGCCCATGCAGTGGCGTAGCTAGCCCTTTGATTGCCCGTGGCGATCCCAGCGTTTGCCGCCCCTCTGCTGCATTGAAGAGCAGGGGGGGTGCTGGCGAGATTCCACCGATTGGTGCCCTGCGACGGCTGCATTGTAGGGCGGAGGGGGGGTTGCTGGCAATTGCCACCCCGAGACGGCAGGTAAAAGCAGGAGGAGGCCACCACCCCCAAAACCCGGGCCCCCCACCCCCCTTGCTACGCCACTGGGCCCATGACACACAGGCTACGCCACTGGCGCTCGACTGGGGGGCATATTTATAAGGGCTTAACACCACATGAACGTTACTTTTTGTGACGTTTCTGTGGCGTTAAGTCCATCGTTTTATTTACAATGTGGCGTTAAGCCACTTAACGTAGCTTAACGTCACCTTGTAAGTAAGGCCCCCTTTCACACTACACTTAGCGTGAAAGGGGTGGGCAACGGGTGTTGAGGTGGGGGTTCCGCGCAACACCCATTGATTTTGACGATGCCCCCTATTGACAAGGATGGCGTAAATAGGAGGCATTGCCAAAATTAAGACAGGGAAAACCTGGTCTTTAACCTGGAGAAACAAGGAGAATTTATTATTTTTCCTCGTTTTTGCTGTTTCTATGCGTGCTGCATTGTGCTGCGCACATAGAAACAGCAAATCGCCATGAATGATTGTTTATGTGCAGGAAGGTGTCCCATCCTGCACATAAACAATCATTAAAAAATAACGATTTGCAACTTCTATGTGTGCTGCACAATGCAGCACAAATAGGAGTTACAAATCACCATTAGTGATTGTTTATGTGCAGGAAGGACATCTTCCTGCATATAAACAATCATTCCCTCAATGCAGGCATCCTTGGACTATGGTGCAAGGGTGCCTGCATTGGCGCTAGGCAGCTGAGTTTAGTGTCAGCGCTAGGGAAAATGCAGGGAAGCACTGTTTCATTGTAAATACGGTGCATCCCTGCATTTTCAGAATGGTGGAGCATGGCTTTAGCAATTTTTGCTTAACGCCACGCTTTGCCATTCCCTTGTAAATATGCCCCTGGGTGTCTTAGAGTGTAAATTATGTTCCGGCTGCCATTATGCAAGCCGCTCAAGAATCATTCTTTAATTCCAATTGTGGAAACAAATCCCCTGGAGCCAATAGTTTAAAAGTGAGACAATATCTCGACTCCAAAGGGGATCTGGATCGTCCAAGAAGTGTACTCTTGATGGCACAGAATTTTTTTTAAATTGGCACACTAGGGGCCAGATATATCAAAGGCTTGCATTGCTCTTGCGTCACGCAAGGTGACACAAGGGCAGTGTAAGCCCTTAAGTGTGGGTTTACTATGACACGCAGAGCCACATTGCATGGCTCTCTGTGGCATAGTAAATCTGGAGTAGCGCAAGGAAGCACAACTTGCTGCCTTGCCTTACTCTGCCCTGGGATGGCATTCCATGGATGAAACATGGGTGTTCCACCCATGGTTTTGGCGCAATTACTGACACTAGTAAACCTAGTACCATGTTGACTGGGAATCCGTCAAAATGGTACGTCTTCCCAGAGGAGGCATAATGAGGAGAAATATGTTTATTTCTCCATATTGTTTCCTCTTTTTACGTGCGCTGCATTGTGCAGCTCACACAGACAGAGAAGAAAGCCTCAGAGGAATGCTTTTTGTGCAGGAAGGCATACTATCCTGCAAAAAAACAATCCTGGCTGTAGCCCAAGATGCAAGGGTGCCTGCTCTGGCACTTGGCAGCCACAATTGCACCAGTGCAGAGGGAGAGAAGGAATGTGCCATATCTTAGTAGATACGGCACATTTCTGCCCTCTCCATTTGATGCAGCGCAGCAAGTTGTCTAGTTGAGTTGTGGTAAATCTTAGTAAATCTGTCCCTAGGTTTAAGAATTTTAAAAAAACTAGCTTGTTTTCAAACCATTCTCAAAAGTACAAAAAGTAGAAACTCATAAAAAATATCCAACTAAAAGTGCTTTGAATTCAGTGGTACACTTGTCAGGTGCGAGACAAGCATGCTGTGTACTGCTGAAGGAGTTGAGCCATGGACTTTGGGGATATTTGTGGATTGTGGGAGAGCTGGGTGCCAGGTGTGGTCAGATACCATGCTTGCGCCTAGGGTCTGCTGAGAATGGCTGCAGGCCATGATTTGAAGGGCAAGGTCAGAGGTCAAGCTCTGTGCTCAGAGCCCACTGCTAAGGGCCCTGGACCATGTACAGCAGGATCTTGGGGCACCAGGTCTACCAAAGAACATGATCAAAGGCCAGTTGCAGAGCCCAGAGCCCACTACCTGGTGATGGTGGTTAGTAGGCTCTGGGTGCTTGATTTGTCCTTTGGCCAGGACCTGCGCCCATCAGCCCTACCCCTAGAGGTAAATGAGCATTACCTTTGCCCATGGCAAATGAGATCTCGTTGCAGCGCCTGGCCTCTGGCTTTAGGCCTGGCCTTGTGGTGAGTGCCACAGCCCAAACTGTAGCATCATTGACTATGTAATGTGTGATAATATCTGTGACATCAGTTGTGCAATTTTGAGCAGTGAGATGGGAGGATGTTGTGGCTATATTGCTCACTATAACTTGCACGTGTCATTGGCTTTTAGGTTTTGCATAGTAATCATAACGCTCATTCAATTGAAGTTTTAAAGGGGATGTATATGGGTTTTTTTCACACAAACATTATTATTTCTTTGAAAACAGCATTCCTTCAAATAGTTTTTAGAATGACTTTTCATATTTTTAATGATGTACATAGACAAAGGGATGAGAGGAACGGATGCTGCCTTTGGTCACATCCTGCATCTCAACTCTCTGTCACAAAATGTGCTGAACATAGACTTCACTGTGCGTGGTGGCTCTGGGTACAGGGCTTAACTACCAGCCTCACAGGAGCCCTTGGGGCAGGGCACGACCTGGAGCCATGCCCCACAGCAAGACCTCATGTCCACAGAGGCGGCTCCTCCGCAATGGCGGAGGAGCGCCGCCCCACTAGCTCAGAGCCAGCAGCAAAAAATAACAATTTTTAATTATCGTTTAATTTTTAAGCAACTGGCTCAGCCAACGTGTGCAGGGAGGGGAGGGGCCAGGGCTTGGGAGGAGGAAGGAGGAGTGCTATGTGCACTGTCTAAGTGCGGATGGCTGTTTGGCCGGCCGTTTCAGGCCGGCCAAACACACATGCGCACTTAGGTTCCCCATTCCCGGCTGTATTGAACAGTCGGGTTAGAGAAACCCCACAGACTCCCTGACCTGAGTGGAGCGTCTTTCCAGCCCGCTCAGGCCAATCCCTGCACTGCTCTGCAGTGCAGGGATTGGACAGGGAGTCTGCGACGAAGTCCCAGTGTCTGCTGGGCAAGGAAGACTCAGCACCCTGGCACGACGTGGGAGGCGACCGGCACCAGGTAAGTATAACTTTTAAAAAAAAAATGTATTATTATTAAAGTCCCTCATCCCCCCCTCCCCTGTGCCCCCTCTCGTGCTCCCTCCGTGCCCCCCCCCCAATACTTTTTGGATGTGGCAGCTGCCACTGCATATACATGCTCGCATCTAGTCTACAAAACTGTTCAGGGGGCTGTATGCAGACTAGCTTTTATAAAGTCAGGAATCTTGTATGTGAGGGAAGGTAAATCAGGTTCGATTTTAACAATCGTATGGTACTCTGGAAGAGGTTGTAAAAAAAAAAGTTTATTTTTTGTTTCCCAAAAATTAAAACAAGGGAAACTAAATTTTGCGGATGAGCACAAGCTAGCAATTTCAAAGCTGAGTGTGGGATAAAAAATAGAGGCAAAAGAATACCTGGAACACTTGATATTGATGCTTGAGTGGCCAACATCCAATTGTCCAGCGTCATCTCCATGTGGTATATCCCATGTCCGTGTGTGTAGTATTGGACACTGAGCATCTGCAAATATTCTTTGGTTTGAATCTGTGTACTCGCTCTCTAGGCGGAAGAAATTGTTTCTTTCTCCCAAATATTCTTCTACCATTGTTGAAGTTGAAGATTTGTGCTTCAACAATAGCTCTATTTGGGGGGGGGGGCAGGGCTTGAGCCACCGCAAGTTGGCCGCATCCGGCTGAGGCTCCGTGAGTCGACCGGGACCGTTTATTTTCTCGGAGCGGTAGCTGCTGCACTCAGACTTCATGTATTGAATATATTGGAGGCGCAGGCGCGGGGGCACAGGTAGATGTATTTTTAGACTTATTTGAGCCGTTTTTTGTTCCTGTTTTCCCCGCGCCGCGTTCTCCTCAGGAATCCTGGCAGCGCCCGCCATTTTGTTTCTGAAGGGACGCGAATGTAATTAAAAGCATTCCTTAGCTGCCTACATTTGGAAAGGGTCTAACCCCTCTTAATAGCCAGCACTTAATGTCCCTTTGACACATTCAGCCGTTTTTTACTCCTCTCTGCTGAATTTAAAGCCTCTATGCTCTAATTTGGTTAATAGAGATACCGCTACCCTGTCTGCAAAGTCTAGATTCGCAGTTATATAAAAGAGCTTTCTGTCCCATTTTGGCTTTTTTGCAGCTTTATAGGTTTCATACTTTCTTCCTATATACTGCCTGCCTCTTGAGGCTCTGTTATATCAGCACTTTTTCCTTCATGTACATGGATCCTCCTCTCTCCCTCAGTCAGAAGAGTACCTGCGCCAACATGTCTTCCCTCCGTAAGGACCCTACTACTGCTGCCTCCAAACGTCAAAAGAAAGAGCCTAATTCTCCTACTAAATCTCCACTATCCATAACACTGGACGACCTCATGGAGGAGATAAAGCTTATAAAACCGTTTGTGATTGACACCAACACTACTCTTCAGAGGCTCGAGGAAAAGTGGTCTAATTTAGACTCAAGGGTGTCCGCAGTGGAACAAAAGATTAGCGACACTCGAGATGTGATTCCTCAGGTTGCAGCTATGTCCAAAGAGATAGCTCTTCTCAAACTACAAACGGAGGACTTGGAAAATCACAATAGGCGTAATAACCTTCGAATTTACGGTATTCCTGAGGGAGAGGAGGGGTTGGACATGCTTGCCTTTCTAAAAACTCACATTCCTAAAATTGTTGGTCTCAAGGAAGGCACCATTCTCAATCTGCAACGTGCCCATTCCATTGGTCCTAAGCTCGAAGGTTCCCCCTCTACATCGTCAGTCATTCGCCCCAGAGGGATAATTGTTCTTTTTTTGGAGTACACTGAACTGTTAATGGTTTTATCGGCTGCGAAACAAAGAAAACAGATATTGTGGTCAGGTCAAAGAGTTTATTTCTCTCAGGATGTGGATCGTGCTACCGCTGCTCGTCGCAAGGAGTTCCTTTCTTTTCGTCCTGCTCTTCGTTCCATGAATGCTAGATATGGATTGGTACACCCCTGCTTTTTAAAGTCACTCATAAGGAAAGAACTTACTCATTTGATCGTCCTGAGGATCTACGATCAATTTATCTTTTCGCCATAAAGGAGAAGAAATGGACTTTGGAAAAACTTGAACACTGTTTCCCTTACTATGTTTTACTTTCCTTGGCTGAATTTCTTCCAGTTTACTGGCTCCGGTGATATTTTCCTTCTTTCGTTGTTATATGTTTGTTTAACTGTCGGTTGCAAGGTTATTGCATACGCTGATGACACTCAGCTCCTGTTTACCTGGGGACAATCAGAGTGTTCCACGTCCCTGGTCAGAAACTGTTTGTCAGCAGTCTTTCTATGGCTTTCCTCAGCACAGCTTAAATGCAACGAGGACAAATCAGAAATTCTCCTCTATGGGATCTTTCCCCCCATTTCAGAGAAACCTTATGGTCAGCGGAATTTCCCATGCCAGCCTCGACGGGGCAACCCACTAAGAATCTTGGAGTCTGGTTCGAAGAGAATCTTTCTTTTTCCACCCAGATTAAGAGGTTAGCGGGGAATTGCTTTGGGATACTCAAAACCCTTAGGAAAGTTCTCCCGCTTCTTCCCAGAGCAGCTAAGGAAACGGTGACTCGGGCCCTGATACTTTCACGGATCGACTACGCGAATGTTTTGTATGTCGGCATGCCGGGTTACCTTCTTAATAAAATACAGGTTGTCCAAAATGCTGCTGCGAGACTTGTTTTTAAGATCCTGATGAGAAGCAGCGTTAGACAGCATCTGCGTTCACTCCATTGGCTGCCTGTGGCCGAACGAGTCAAGTTTAAAGCCCTGACCGTGGCCCATCGTGCTCTGCATGCCAGCGGCCCCACCTATTTACGGAAGCGTTTTTTGTTCTATACCCCCGCCAGATATCTCCGTTCATCATCCCAGCTTTTGGCCCACATCCCTCGCTTCCGGCTTACCTGAATGGGTGGCAGTTCTCTTGCGGTCAGAGCTGCCACGGCTTGGAACTCACTTCCTCTGGCTCTTTGTAGCATTCAAGACTTCTGTCTATTCAAGAAAGAATTGAAGACTCATCTTTTTGTTTAATTTCTGGCACTCTTACCCTCTCCAGGCTTGCGCCGGGACACTCCTTGGAGTATCTGTGCGCGCTATAAGTTTAAATAACATAATATAACATTTTTCTGCATTCTTCAGATGATATTCCTTATTAACTTTGTGGTTTTTCTCCACAGATATCTCTGTTCCGTATGGACACCCCTCCTCCCTGCCCTCCCATCCTGCTCCTAATGTTCACATCTATTCCTCATGTGTGGTAAGTGTTCATTGAGTACCCTTGTATCTTAAGTTTCCCTGTTCCAATATTATCACTTTCAGATTTATATGTTATCTGTATTCCCTGGCTGCCGCTTCATATTATGTTCCCCTTTTACTGCTTCTCTATCTAGTGGTCTCTGTCGTTTCTCGTTTATTTGGCTGGTTCTGTCGTCTGTCTTCCCTTCGCGGATCCCCGCTTCCCCATGATATCTTCTTTAATCTTGATATGTATTCCTTCCTTCTTGGCTGAAGTCTCTAGGCTTCCTGTCAGCTTTTCTCTGTCTATCATTTTCATTCCCCTCCTTTACTTTTTTCTCTATCTCCTCTACTCCTGTTTCTTTCTTTCTGTCCTATGGCTCCTTTCTCCTCTTTTTTTTTCTTTCTTCAATCTATCACTCTTGTCTATTCTCTTCCTTTTCGTAGTTCTTACTCTTTATTTTTTCATATCCTTTTTTCATAGTTGTCTTCATTGCACAGTTACTTATTTTTTGACTTCAAATTTTTGCATGCTGAATTTTTCACTTTTATTAATTTTTAAAATGCTCATGGTGCTGTTTAATGCCTTTTCCCTCCTGCGATGACGGATAATGTTCGCATTGTCTCCTGGAATGTAAAGGGTCTACGTAACCCCGTCAAGAAGCAAAGGGTACTTACCCATCTTTCTAGATTACGTTGTAAGATTGCTATGTTACAAGAGACGCATCTTAATGACAATGATATTAACTCTCTTAAAAAACAATGGGTTGGTTATGTGCATTGTTCCCCAGCTAAAGATAGGAAAAATGAAGTGGTGACACTATTTCATAAGTCCCTTTCCCTCACTATAGAAAAAAGAAGAAAAGGATACAGATGGACGATGGGTTCTTCTCCATACACTCATAAATGGTTCCCCTATCTCTCTCCTCAACATTTATGGTCCCACAGGTATTGATTCACAGTTTTGGCACTCCATGTCACATACACTTCACTCACTCGCTGACTCAATTCTCATTGTGGGTGGGGTTGCAATCAAGTCATGGACCCTTTCATCGATAGGAAATCTGCTTCCAGGTACATCCCTAATAAAATGCAAAAAACCTTTGCGAGCACGATTCGTTCGAGAGGACTGGTAGATGCCTGGAGGATATTGTTTGGAATTTACTTTTTATTCTCCCACACATAATTCTACTTCTAGAATTGATTATATTTTTCTGAGCCCACATCTTCTCCCTAATCTTCATCATGCTGAAATTGGATCCATACTTATTTCCGACCACGCTCCTGTCTTTATTAATTTTGATCTTCCTTCATTACCTTCCAAATCTCGTAGATGGCGCTCCAATAATTATCTCCTCAAAGATCCTACTTTCGTTGGGCGCTTCAAAGATTTTGTGTCAGAGTTTTTTATTTTTAATGCCAATCCGGATACATCCTTTCACACCATTTGGGACGCTTTCAAAGCGACAGCCAGAGGTTTTATCATCGATTATGTGGCCGTTAAGAAGAAACAATTTCTTAGGGAATCTGCCTCCACACTCTCCTATATCAAACAATTGGAACATACCTATTTTTCTTCTAACGACGAGGTTACCCATGAGAAGTTGGTCCGAGCGAAATTGAATTTTAACAAGAAATTCACTGAGGAAGCTTCTGGGACTTTACTTAAAATTAATTCCAAATTTTACGGTGGCCGCAATAAAACGGGTAAATTCAGCAGTCTAGAATAGTTAACATCATTGATGATACGGGTGTCAATCATTTTAAGGATGAGGAAATATTGAAATGCTTTACGGATTTTTATATGTCCTTATACACTCCTGAATCCTCCCCTTCCGATGTTGCCCTGGATGCATTTTTTGATTTGCTGCCTCCTCGATCTTCCCACCTTCCTGACTGTTCTATTTTAGACAAAGATGTGTCCCTTTCTGAGATTGTCAGCCTTAGCTAAGATACCTAAGGATAAGGCCCCCGGTCCGGACGGCTTCACCGCCGAATTTTACTCTTGTTTTTCACAGATTCTTTTGCCATATCTTCTATCTCTTTTTCAATACTTTACTTCTCACAATGAAGCTCGTGGCTCCTTCCTTGAAGCCATGATTTGTTTAATTCCCCAAAAAGATAAAGATCCTCTTCATGCGCCAATTATCGCCCTATTTCATTAATCAATTTAGATTGTAAAATTTTTGCTAAGATTTTGGCCCTCCGTATTAATCAGGTACTTCCGGAATTGATTGGCTCTGAACAGACGGGGTTCATTAAAGGAAGGACGCTGGCTGACAATTCCAGAACTTTTCTTAATATCATTCATCTTGCTTCTAAGAGTTCCTCCCCTGTTGCAGCCATAACTCTTGATGCGGAGAAAGCCTTTGACCGCATTCACTGGCTCTTTATGATGCGCGCTCTTAAGTGGCATGGTTTCGGTCCCTCTATCTTGTCTCTTATAAATTTGTTATATTCTTCCCCAACTACTTCAGTTTTTGTTAATGGATCTCAATCTTCCTACTTCACTTTACAACGAGGTACCCGACAAGGCTGTTCTCTCTCTCCCCTGCTCTTCATCCTATCTCTTGAACCTTTTCTCCACTCTTTGCACCATTCCTCTACCTTTCAAGGCTTTAAACACAAGGCAATCGAAATCAAATTTACCGCTTATGCGGACGACATTCTGCTGTATATATCCGATCCCATTACTTCTTTGCCTGCCTTTACAGAACTTTTATCTTCCTTTGCCGCTTTGTCTGGTTATAAGTTAAACTTTTCCAAATCCGAAGTGCTTCCATTAAACAAATATTGTTTAAAAAGCATGTTTGACGGAACTGGTTTCAAATGGACTATCAATAGTATTACTTGCCTGGGAATTAAATATTCTTCCTCCATTTAAATTTTTAATTTTTTTTACAGAGTTTTATATAGCGCAAACTTGACCCGAATCGGGTATCAGAGCGCTTTACATAGCACCAGTTGCATTACATGAGGACACATTCACTTTTTTGTTAGGCACGGGGAGTTTAAGTGATTTGCCCAGAATCACAGGATGTTCAGCGTCATTGCCGAGACTCGAACCCAGTTCCCTAGATTCAAGGTCGACCGCCCTAGCCGTTAGGCCAACTCCTCTCTCCATTGTGCGAACAGTTCAACTTAATTTGGAAAACGTTTTATCAAAAGTGATTAGTATGGCAGGAAAATGGTCCCCCTTATTTCTGTCATGGTGGGGCATATTGGACTCAATCAAAATGATGATGCTTCCTGTGATCAACTTTTACCTGTCCATGTTACCAGTAAAACTTCCATTACATTTTTTCAAAACTCTTAATGGTGTTTTAAGTAAATTCCTCTGGAACAATCGGAAAGCGCGTATCTCTTTATCTTTCCTGTCTGCTCCTAAGATCGGGGAGGTGTCCACTTTCCCAATTTCCGCCAGTATCACTCCTCCTTTTTAATCCGCCAAGCGTTACCTTTCTTGTCCACTTCGGAAGATCCCCCTATATCGGTATGGCATAGATTAGAGGAATCTCTTATTCATCCTTTTCCTTTTTCCCTCTTTAGCTAGCTTCTCTCATCCTCCTCGTTCCTCTAATTCCCCAACCATTTCACAATTTATTTCTACTTATAATCCGGTCTTTAGCAAATCTCATACACCTCTACAAATGTTCCTAGATTCACCTCTTTGGCATAATAAATCCATTAAACTTTCTAACCGCACTATTTTTTGGAAAGATTGGGCGACTAAAGGGATTATTCAGGTTAAACACTTAATACAAGGTTCACTTTTTCTCTCTCCTCAGGAAGTTCAGATTAAATTTAGCCTGCCTGCCCCGTCTCTTCTCAAGTACGATTCTTTACGATTGCTTTTAACTCACCAGTTTTCCCTCCTTTCTGGTTCCTCTTCCTCCTCATCTGTCCCCCTTTTAGAACCTCTATCTACTTCTTCCTCTTTCCGGGCCTCTCATATTTACAGATATCTTCACTTCTCTCCTCCCAACCGCTCTAAGAGTAAAACTGAACTTCTCTGGGAATCTGATCTGCAGCGTTCCCTCTCTATTCATACTTGGAATTCCATTTGGGCACGGATACATCACACCTCTTGCACTGCCAGTACCACCCAAACCCTTTACTTTTTTTATCAGAGGTTGTACTTAACTCCATTATCTCTCTCCAAGTATAGTTCTGACCTGTCCCCAAACTGCCAGTCTTGTAAAAACACCCCTGGCACATTCCTACACTCCTTTTTTCTTTGCCCTAGTATTACCTCGTTTTGGACCAAGGTCTGCAAATCAATTTTCTCCATCTGTTCCATCAATTTTCCTTTTGATATCTACTCCATCTTTTTGGGTAGCAACTCTGTGAATTGGTTTGGTGCTCACAGGATGGGCTTGTTTGTGGATTTGTTAATTGCTATTGCCTTTCAGGTAATCACCTCTAACTGGAAGGATGCCACTAAGGTATCTTTTTCTGCTTGGTGGAACCTTCTTTTTTTATCATCACAGGTTGGATAGAGCTTCTGCCACCACATCTCAACAACTTCTTCGAAAAGACGCCTTGTGGTCTCCACTCACTAATTATGTATCCTCCTCTGCATTACGTAACAAAGACAGATCCTTTGTCTTTCAGCCGCCTTGAGTATTATTTTTTATTTCTCTTATGTAGTTCCTATAAGTCAATGTTTGGGTCTTACTCTGTATTACTAACTGTGTAGCGATTGTATTTAGTTCTTCCTACATATGTTATTTGGTTAAGACGTTGATTTCTTTTGCCCCCCTTTTTGTTAATCTCCTTTCCCCTCTTCCTCTCTCTCTCTCTCTCCTCCCATACTGAAAATTGTAAAATGCTATTTGTTAAGGTCCTTAACTAGTTAATATTGCTTTCATTCTTTGGTTTTAGTTTTAGATAATGGTAGTTTTTTGAGTTCTTACTCTACCTTGCTTATACACTTTGGGGTATATTCACAAGAACGTGTGATAACTACCGCAAGAGTAGCGTAACGCAACTTTCAATATCGCAGCCTATCACGGGAAAATAACCCCGTGACAACGTGGAATTCACAACACGGCGGTAGCATGCGGCCAATGCTCGCGACACATTCACCTCGACGGAGATAAAAACACAAACCACAACGCGAAAAAAGCTGCGATGGGCCAAAGCGCGAAAAGAAAACAGTGACAACCAGCGCGAGGGCAGCAATACTCACGCGCAATGCGGGAAAAAGCACAAGAACAGCATACGGAGAATGGCACAGAACAAAATACATCCACAGCGGAGTACCACGGATGCACCCTGGCCAACTGCAGAGGACAACATGCACACCACAACATCCAAGCACCGTGGAAGAATAGAACCCACAGGCACACCGCATGAAAGAGACCAGTGGCAGACAAATCAGAGCCGCAGGAGCGACACACCAACCGTGCAGCATACGCACATAAGCAGAAGTGCACCCCGACATTGACAACATCCCGGTATGAACAGCAACACCTCCACAACTGAACACAGGACCCAACTGGTTCGGAAAATGTGCACAACATGACAAATCACATCTGAAACCCCAGGGATATGTAACACGACAATGTACAATTCCAACCTGTAACCTGCAAATATGTTTTATTCACACATGCAGTGCAATTGGACATCTACTACTGTCCCATGAATGCCACGGAAGGTCACAATGTGACGTGCTCATGAGAAGTAAGTGGCAATGATGGAGTCCCTACGAACCAAACCTGCCGCAGCTGCAGTGGGATGTGGGCCACCTGCCCCATCACCACCATCATCGTCCGGTACCTCTGGAACTGGGATCCATGGGGCCCTGGTGCGAACACAGATGTTGTGCAACACACAACATGCAACGATCATCTTGCACACGACGTCCGGGCTGTACAGGAGCTTCCCACCAGTGCCGTCCAGGCACCTGAAACGTGACTTCAACACGCCAAATGTGCGTTCCACGATGCCCCTGGTGCGTATGTGGGCCGCATTGTACTGCCTCTGGGCGGATGTGTTCGGGTCCCGGACACATCATCCAAGGGCAGAGTGCATATCCTTGATCACCTGTGACAGTGCAGGGAGAAAAGAGTCAATACTTGGTTCGCAGGATGTGATGGCATGCCCACCAATTCAGTGACGCCTGTGCTGGCTGTGTGTGGGGTGAGTGTAAGCCAGCCCTCAGGGAGTAGCTGGTGCTGGAAACTACACCAACAGTCATCAGGCACACAGACATGCAATGTCAGAACTACAAGGGGGGATGACTCGAGTCGCACAGGGCTAGTTGCCCCAGATGCACAGCGGCCGACACGGGCCCACCACCACGGGACGCTGACCTGCGGGAGACTGGTGTAGGGTCATGAGGGCAGAGCAGTGCCTCACATGTGTCATGGCTGCATTCCGCATCTCCACACGTTCAGCTGTTGTGTGGCTGTGGTGCCATGTGAAGTCTGTATTGGGTGCAGGGGTAGCCCAGGTTGACCATGGAGTGGTGTAGTCGTGTCTGGTAGGTGGTTGTGTAGTTTGACATGTCGGATGTGGTTAGGTCACGTGTGCATCCCCACAGTTGTGCTTTGTGCATTGGTGGCTGTGGGATGTGTGGTGTGTTGATTTGGTACTTACCAACGAGCAGTCCCGTTCCATTGTGCCATCCTGGAAGCGCTGGTTGATGATGGACTGTCGGAAGATGAAGGAATCATGCACACTGCCTGGGTAGTTGGCGACGACATTGGTGAACATTCCCCGGTGGTCCACTATTGCCTGCACATTGATGGAATGCGTGTGCTTCCTGTTGCGGTAGTGGTGTACAGTGTCCGCAGGGGGCACAAGTGGGACATGTGTGCAGTCGATTGCCCCCAACACGGCCGGGTATGAAGCTGATGATGGCATCCAGGACAGGTGTGATGAACTTTGATAGGGCTGGCTGTGAGACCCCTCCGACTCTGGCAGTTGTTGGTTGGAAGGTACCAGAGGCCAACATGTGCAGCACTGCCAGCAGTTTTGTCTGCGGAGGGATGTTTGTTCTCCGCTGTGTTGGGGTCGTCAGCCTGTGGGCGATGTGGGTCAGGATGCGTAGGATAGTTGTCCTTTTGAGCCTGTAGTGGGCAATGACTTCCGCGGGCGTTAGGTCTGTGAGAGTGGTGCGTTTTCGGTAGGTCCGCTCTCTTACTCTACGCTACCTCTGTGGTGGTCCGGGGGGGTGCGGGTCCGGGTCCTGGGGGTTGTGGCCCTGTTGGGGCTCCAAGCTGCATGTAGAGTAGCTCCATGGCATCGTTTGTTCTTCGGGTATGGCTGTGTGCGGGACTCCGTTGCCTACTGCAGGTAGACGTACGTCTTTACACCTGCTTGAGGCAGGTGTTATATACCTGCGGCTAGCGCGCCTTATCGCCTGTTTTGTGTTCTTATCGCCGATGTGGCTGATCGTTGTGAATGTTGAGGTGTGATATTGTCTCGTCTTTTGGCACGGGAACGCCCACTCTGCATCTCATTAGCGATATTTGCGGGGATCCTCTGTGGAGATGTTTTTTGCGGCTGCTATCGCGGGTATACTGGTGCTGTGGGCTGTTGACACCGGCTTGTGAATGGGGAGGTAAATTTATCACGACTTTGGCTGCGATGAAGTGCTGTTAATTCGGCATTAGCTCCTTGTGAATATGCCCCTTTGTTTTATATATTATGCAATTTTTCTACAACTGTTAATGTAATGTTGCACCTATGTTTATATTTGCTTCAATAAAGCTCTTTAAACTAAAAAAAAACAATAGCTCTATTTTCCTCACAAGCTTCCTACCCCATTTGTAAATATCGAATTGGGTGTTCAATTTCTTGGCACCCTCTAGAAACTTGAAATAATTCCACACTCGTGACAAAATAAGAGGTGTGATCTACAATTTGGAGACCAACCTCTTCTGAATAGTTCTCAAAGTGGTCCTGCTCTTCTCCTACTTAATTCACTGTGGTTATTGCCCCTTACCACACCCTTTAGTGCTTATCACCTGATCACCTGACTTAATTCCCATTGTTGTATTTTCCATGCCGGGGCAGTAGCTATCCATAGTGCAGCATGCAGCCGCGGCCCGTGCAGGTAAGAGCTGTGGGTTTGGGTTGGGGGGGGATTCGACAGACGACCATGAGGGAATATTAAATAAATAATTAATTTTCCTTCGTCGTCATCTGTCAAAATACCCTCCCCCCCACACCTGGCCCCTCTGCTCTTACCTGCACGGGCTGCGGCTGGCAGCATGTCCATTGGCACCATTGCTCAGGGTGATAAGGGTCACTGCACCACAGTTATGACATTTTCAGTACCAAATTATAGGATAGAGGCCTGTTTTCCTTGTTCCATTAGGGCCCCTGGCATTATTGCCAAGCACCATTGCGTACTGCTGATATATTTGTTGGGATATTTGTTTTTTATTTTGTAAAGCAAGCACGGCTTTATGTGTGTGTTAGAAAACCACTGGAATAGTTTTGATTCTATCTCAGCAAGAGCAACATTAGTTAAAATTATGAATAGGCTATCTGGTTTTAGGTTTGAGCCTATAATAACTGATAAAACCCCACCGAAAGGAAAATAGCCATCACCAGTGTAAACATATAAACACTGAAAAAGCACCTTCACAACCACACACTAAGTGCCATTCAAAGAAAGGAAAAGATGAGTGAAAGAGTCATTTTTATTTCTTCCTGAATGGGCCAATACAATGTAACTTTGTTATACAAGGCAGCAGCAAGAAATACTGTGCTACCATTATTCTGCTTGAGTTTTGTTTTTAGGGATGTCACTAAAATATTGTTTCTTCTTCCTTCTGCTTATTTCCGTTTTGTGGTCTTTGGTCTAAAGATGCAGTGTTTAGAAGCATGTTTTAGGTCTTATTTAGTTATTTTATAAACTGTAGAGGATCAGGAAATATCAAAATTATATTTAATATTTTGGCTACAATTGATTGCACTGATAGGTAAAATGGCTAGTTTCATAAGAATCTTTCCCAATATGTACCATCACATTTACCCACAGACAGAGAATGGGTGAACTCCTTTGATACACCAGCCCCCTTTTCTAGCGAGTCAGTATTGATTGTAGGTGAATTGCCAAATACCCCAGGCTTTAAACATTCAATGCAAGGTGTAGTGACAGATATATGTGAAAAGAATGTTGTCACTAAGCATCTGAGATAGTGGTGAAAACATGACACCAGACGTTTGGTAAACATGGAACGCAGTGTAACTTGGAATGCTGCTGCAAAAAGTTCCTACCAAGTTCAATAAAGATTGGAGTGATATTGTTTGTATTTGCAGTAATTCAGCTATGTATATGAAAAAGCTGTATGATGACCTACAAAAATCGATACCTGAGCTGAAGTGCTTCCCTGTAAGAGATCCTTGTCACTTGCTAGATGGTATGCTGAAAGCATCTTTACAATCTTCACAGTTAATGAAGAATGCTATTGGCTTTGTAGTCCATTCTGGTGCACTGTTTCATTATGCCCAGGAACTAAAATGCAAATATTTCTCATTTTGTGCTTTGTGTGGCATCAAAGAAAGAGTCATCCTAACTGTGTCATTTTGCCGGTGGTTCTCAGTCCTAAAGGCTGTGAATGCTATATTATCCATGTGGCGACCGTTTACAGAATCTTTGCTTAGTGATGATGCCAAAGGCAAGAAATGTGATGATCTTTGGTCACATATTGATAGTGATGTGAAAAAGTACAGTCTACTGCATGCTTAAGTTTTTACAGGAAAACATGACTGCTGTAGTGGACATAATCAAAATACTAGAGTCTGAAAGCGCCCTTGTCTACCAAGTGTTCAGTGTAATTGGTGTAGATGTGAAACATCTTCTTGAGAGTAGGCTGGGCGACACTTTTAGTGACTTTGGCACTGCAACATGCTCCATGTTAGAATTCTTGCCACTTGGTAAGCAAAGAAATGTTGAGTAGCAATTCAGGAAATTTTATTTTACAGTCTATAGGAAATGGCTTGCAATGATGCATAGAAATGTCCCTTCACCATCCATGGCATTTGAAGTTAATGAAGCCTCACTGAGGTACTCTGCACAAGTTCTAGATCCCTTCTCAATTTTTTTCAGACTTTGAAAAGAACTGCTTCATTTTTGACTGCTTCAATAACTGAGGGCATATGTGACCAATTTTACGCATATGTTGCAGAACAAGTCCTAGAGAATCACAATCTTCACGTGCTCCAGTATTGGCATGGAAAGCTATGTCATTGGCCAGAGTTAGCAAATTGTGTACTGGCTGTTTTGGTGTTGCCCGTCTCAAGTGCCAATGTTGAGAGACTCACTAAAGAAGTATTGTATGGTGTACTACAATAAGTTTGATTTGTAAAAATTTATTTGGACCTCATACCCTGTACACACGCTGTCTATACACATGCACTAACATTCCATAAACACCGGAAAAACACTGTTTCAGTTGTTTTTAATGGCGCAAAAATGTGTAACCACTGATAACCACTGTTTTTTTAAGGTATTGAAAACAGTGAAAAAACCCCACCAGAATATACCAAAAATAGAAACTGAAAACAGGAAAGCCTAATTATGAAATACCCTAACTTTGCAATGAAAGGAAGGCTCGGTAAATACACCCCTCCACTTTCAAGGAATTAGCAGCACTCTGTCAATAGTCAAATCATTTTGCTCTGTTTATTTTCAAATATACATATAAATGTCAACGAAATCAGTGAAAGTGCAGACGGCGCAGTGCTCAAAAAGTGCAGTGAAGTGCAGTATTTACAGTGATGCATACATACATGGGAATGTCCATAGAATTCATGGCAAGCAAGGAACAGTCAGGAACAGTCAGGAGTAAATTCACAAATTCCTAACAAGATTAGAAAAACAGACAATCCCACTAAAATTGTGGACGTTTTGACCCTCTTGGTAAATCGGTAAATCATAAGGGTCTCCTCAGGATGAACATGCCAAAAACGTTCATTTTTTTTTTTTGCTCGGACCGCTGTCAAGAGTAGACACAGGATTTTGAAGCAGACACGACCCGGTGTGGCGCTAGAATAGTGCATTCTTTGCACATTACAAGCACTGAAGCAGAAATCGCTTATAATACATATCCTAAACATACACAACTTAGAGGTGAAATGCTTGATGGCATTACAAAAGAGTCCCACAGAACCATTGTTGCTTTTTAGGTTTCACCTGCACAGCGCTTGAGCTGTGCTTGTGAAATCTATTGTTTTTAATATACCTTAAAAGGGACTTACATCCCGCCTTCACTTTTTATTGGTCCGTATGCTCGTCAGTTTACTTTCCTCCGTTTCTATTGGTTGTAGCCTTTTCTCCCGTCTCTGTCACTTTTATCAGTTTCCCGTGTTCTAACTATTCATTCCCATCCACATCGGTGGTTCGAACTTTTTTCTTTTGGTTAACGCTGCATATCGTTTTCTGTTTACATTTTGTTATCTTTCCCTCTAGACACCTAATATTGCTTTATTTTACTACTAAACAGGCAGTGACTATGTAGTTATCTTACAGGCACTAGGGTCATAATTGAATGGTTCAGCAGGTGCAGTGGAACCAGGCCCAAAAGTTGTAAGAACTTCTCTAAACACCAAATATTGCTATATGTAACTAGTAAACAGGCAGTCACAAGTGCAGTTACCTTGCAGGCACTAGGGTCATGATTTCAATGGTGCAGCAGGGGAAGTTACACAGGGCCCCAAAGCTCTAGGAACCCCTCTAAACACCAAATATTGCTATATTTTACTACTAAACAGGCAGTCACAAGTGCAGTGATCTTGCAGGCAATAAGGTCATGTTTTGAACATAACTTATCGGGAAGTCTACAGAGAACCAAACACAACCCATCACTAAATTTGAACATCAATGCCTGAATATCACAACATTCACCTTAAATCTAAGCCATCAAATAATTTTGATGTTATTATGCATTGATTATAATGTTATTATTAGTGATCCAGTCTTCGCTACAAATCCATCTCTTCACTGTCAGCCAAATGTAAACAATTTAACATGTGTTTTGCTTTATAATGGATTGGGCTCATGAAGAATTCCAAGCAATCCTTAGATTACTAACCTAGATTGCTGCATAAGTAGAGAAAGTCATAAAATCCAACCTATTCTTTTGAAAAGGATAAATTAACACTGTTGCTAGAATATTTTAGATAAATAAAAATGTTTATCTCAATCTGTTTATGTTAACAGCAGTGGACCACAATTAAAATGACAAGCCTCAAGTTAGCATTAATAAGCCTCAGTCTGCTCACAGCGACATTCATTTTAAAGCTGCTGAAGAGAATGCACAATTCACTGTTTTGTAAAAGAAGCTTTTGCACATGCATGTTTTCTCTCATGTGTTTTTCCTTTGCAGAAAATAAGAGAAATAAAGTGCATTTTCATTGTGATGTATTTCTAGTTGTAAATTAAATGAATTACTTTGTGTTCTTTGAGAAGGAAGCCATGTGCTGAGTTTTCCTGTATTTTCAAAGGGAACACTGTGTATTGTTTTCACTTCTTGTACAAAAGTCTCATTATCATTGCTCATTTTCTATGTTTAATTAGGCATACAAATAGCTGTTCCTAAATGTGTCCTATTTCGTGTATCATGTTTATAAAAATCATGATCCGTAGTTAGTCCTATGGTCTCACTTCAGGCCATGTCATGAGTGCACTTTCACTGTTCGAAAACCTATGAAATGTGCCCTTTTTGGGAGATGCGCCAGCCTTTCTGCTTACTTTCATGAAGGCAGGGTTTACGTTTGTCTGTTTGATTTATATTTAGATTTATTTTGCCTTTCTAAGCCATGTAGAGTCCAAACTAATCTGTCTGTTGACTGTATACTTGGACCTTCCTTGATTTTGAACTGAACAGATGTATGCAAGTCCTTTGTTGAACTATATTTTGGTTCTGACTATTTACTTGCTTTAAGAGTACGACCCTAAGTTATGACCACTCGCAATTAGCTTTACATGATGCATTATTGATGCAGATTTGAATCTACTGTTTTCACTTTTTCTAATGACTCATAAAATTGAATAAACCTTAATTGTTTTGACTTTAAATTTTGTCCTGTGAAGATTTTTTTTATTGTCCCAGGGCCACATCCTGTTGGACTCACATGGCCACGATCCTGTGTCTCATCACCTTCTAAATTTTTTGTGGAAGTGCCGACACTTTTTTGTCTCACCCACACAAATATGTTCATAAAATGCCCCCAATCATTTTTAACAAAGCATTCCAAAGTTGCCACAGAGGATTGTTTGGCACTTATCACAAACCTGCAACAAATAATGATGTTCAGCCCTACAATACACAAAGCCATGCACCATGCAGAACGAGACATCATACTTGATACTGGCCATGCTCTGCTATGTTAACAAACAGCTGTAGGTATCTCCTTGCATAACCTATACAGCTGTTCACCAAAACACTTCTAGTCATCTGGCTGAAAGCATTTCCATTCATCCTGTACAGGTGAGCTGGGCAGCAAGGGCCTTATAAGTGTAGAAATGCTATTTATCAGAAAAAGGGATTGTGAATTAATTATTTCCCAGTCAGGTCTTAAATTCTTTGCTGAACTCTGCTTATTAAATTTTGCTTTATAGATCATTTTAAATAGTAAATTCTCATTCTGCCATTCGTTTCCGAAGAACATATAAACATGCCATTTACATTGAAATGATGAATGCATTAGGAAGCAACATAAAAGTTGAATACCGCATGACCCGGAATAACCTTCCCCAACAAAAATATTCCCCCCCAACCCAACGGTCCTTCAGCTTCAATATTGCCAAACTCTGGAACTCCCTCCCCTGGCCTTGGGGACAATGAACAATGAGTTGTCCTTTTGAAAACTTCTTAAAAAATGGCTGTTTAAGAACTAACCCCACACTGAACAACCTACATTGTCAGTGACGCAGTTTCACTCAATCAGCTCTGGGATGCCTATGGGGCACCATGCACTCTACAAATGCTTCTAGTATAGTATAGTATAGAAGATAATTCAGCAAAAATGGGAGTCCCCACACAAAATGGGCATTTTCTCACACTTGCTCATGGCAATGCAGCAGTATACAAATCCCTGTTAACATAACATAGCATAACATAACATAGCGTAACATAACATTATGACCGAGGTAAAAACCTCACCTCCACTAAACTTAATAATTGAAAAACACTTCTTGTTCTTGCTGGGTTCATATACAGTAATTATCTTGCAAAGCCCACAGCAACTGTCAGCTAATTAATTTTAGTTTGGTTTAGGAGTTTATATATTTCTTCTTCGTGCAGGATCATGCACTCTCTTGCAACGGAATGCATAGATTTGCCTTGGCATAGCTAAAGATTCAGGTGATAGAAGTTGCCTTATAACCATTTCTAAGAATTTTGCTAACTGATAATAAAATCCCGAAAACTAACATTACAGTACTACCGGTAATACATATATTTAATCTAAGTGTGTTTCTGCCTTTTGATCATCATGTGCTGATTTTGTCATATAACATATAAGACTTTGTCAAGTCAGAAAAATGTACTAGATTTTTAAGTTATGACCTTTAAATGAGCATTGCCTTCATAATGCATTCACAAATCTTCAGAGTTTGAATCCTTGTTAAGTATTCAACTTTTCTCCATAATTTTTGTTCACTTGTATACGGTTCACATTATACTATGAACATTTCTCTTGAACTGGAACAATATCTGAAAATTTTCGCTTTTTGCCTTTGAGATGCATATTAGCTTTACAATGAAAAAGCACGTTTTATTAACAAAGTACCCAATTAAGGGGCCGTTTACAATGCGCCCGCAAAAGGCTCCGACCCTCGGTCGGCGCCTTTACGGCCGCATCGTAATGGGCCCGTCGAATTCCTTTACGATCGCCTCATTTTGATGGAGGTGGTCGTAAAGGAATCCGACCGGTCATTCCGGCTGGCTTCAGATGGGCTCAGAGAGCCGGTCGGCCAGTCGGAATGCGGCCTATAATCTCAAGAGTGGCTCTTTCCGCCCTTGAGATTACAATGTCGGGTTTCGGCAGCCTTTCCGTGCCAGCCTTTCTGACACAGAAAGGCTGTCGGAACTCGACTTTTGCGGCCCCCTGCAGGGCCCCCTTTGGTTCATCGCCTCCGGTTGGAGGCCGAGGGGGCACCTATGGCGCCCCCCCTGCTGATCCCTGCACCTTGTAGCAGGCACCTTGAGGTGCCTGCCACGGGGTGCAGGGATGAACTGTGCCTCCCATTTTACTATGGGAGCATGCATTCCGGCCGGTTTATGGCTGGAATGTATGCTCCTATAGTAAAATGTAGGAATGCGACCGAACAGTGTTCGGTCGCATCCTAATGGGGCAGTCGGGACCGCCGACCGGGTGTCCGTCGGTCCCATGACCGATGCGGTGTCGGGCGGAAATGATTCCACCTGACATCGTAATGACCCCCTATGTGTTATTATTCAGTGCTTGAGCACCTTTACTGGTTTGGTCAGCGCTCCACAAAACGATAACTACATGCATACATAAATATCAACTGTATCTCTGTGTGCACTGTACGTTTATCAGGTTGTGGAGACTGCATGTATGGTTTACTGAATCATAAAGCATTGTTGTCTGAGACCACATTCATCATCTGTGATCTGCCATTGGATGAGGTGCATTAAGAGTTACGTGATATGTGATAGCTGAGTAGCAGAATCAAGTCAATTTTGAGCCAAACAAGGATCTTTTTCATTCTTCTTTAACTTTTAGGGTGACAGGGAGGAGTGTGTGACAGGGAGATCTGCATGCATTGTGGTTGACAGACTATATTTCATCTTACGTTTGTCTTATATGATTACTTCTTTAGTCGGATATTTTTCTCTTATTTTAGCGACAAGTGTTCAATACTCTTGAACTATGTGTTTTTTCTGATTTGTCCAACGTTCGCATATGAAATACAATTCCTCCTTATATATCTTGTGATCTTTCTTGCACATTATAGAAACGTCGTGGCACAAAACCCACTTCCTAATATAGTTTCCTAAATATATTTTGCATCTATTCAATAATCTCTGCACCTTATGGTGCATTTGTTTTGTGCAATGTTCCATAAATGTTTTCAGCAATTTTGATAAAATTGATAGATCAAAAAAATAGGAAAACATATTTTATGAATAAAAATATGTGCAATGCAACACAGCACAGTCACATACCACTGTAAAAACGGTTATACTTGTAAGGTTGTAGTTCTGTGCTACTGGGTTTCCAATGTTGTCCATGCCACCTGCATTCTTGAGGTTGCAGCAGTGCTTAATTTGAGCTGGTGGTGTCTGTGGGACCCACTGGCACCCACTTTTGGGGACCGTAACATATTTTTCTTCACCAGACATTGACTGCGAGCACGTGAGGGAAAAAGCGGAAAGAAGTAGGAACCGTCACAAAGGGGTGAAATCCTGCATGAGCGAGGTAATGGGGCAGGGAGTGTCCCATAGTGAATGGAAGAGCTTGAGGGCAATTCAAGACTACGCAGCCTTAGGGGCGTGGTCAAGCCGCCCGCATGATGGCCGCGGGTTTGTGAAGCTCCGTACGCCACCGGAGGCTTTCACGGCATACAGACGGCGGTTGGTCCCCTAAGTGAGCATGCAGACGAGGTCCGGGGTCGCGAACGCACGGAGAGCAGGTATTCTTCTTTTTGGCTAAATTTTAGCCGCTTTTACCTTGCTCTGGCTCTCCTGCATTGCGCGCCTCGGCTCCTGGCGGTTATGACCGCCATTTTGTTGAAAAAAAAAGGAGCGCGACGGACCTGCTTTTTATCCAGTCGCGCTGAAGGCTCTTCATTTACCTCAGACAACGGAATTAATATTGGCCCTAAATATGGTCTCCCTCAAGATTTACAGCAGTCTTGCCATGACACTCCTGCTACAATAAACTATGCTGATATTTAATGCTGTGGAGACATTGGAAGCATAAATTACTTGCCAGGTATACGCTTATATGCTGGACATTCATTAAACAGGAGCAGTGTTATTAAGAGACACTTGGTTCATTTTCGGATTTTTTTTACTTTCCTTGAATAGGTGGACTTAGTATTTGCTAACATCCTCAGCTCCATTCCTTCCATACTACGTTGCTTCAGGTAATTTTGGAAGGCATACCTTGACACTGAGTTGTTGCGCTTTCATGTTAGTCCAATCCAATCACAAACTTTATTTTGACAAAAAAGTCATAAAAGCGACATAAAACATAGATGACATAACCGTTAAAATTGGGCATAAGTAATAAGGGGATTCAGTAATAAATATACACTTAGGGGCCGATTCTGATGCGGGTTGGAAAAGCTTCCCGACCGAATCGGTTGGGAAATGGTGTCCGACCCACTCGGATCGGGAAAGTCCGACCGGCGGAGTAGGATGCATCCGGATGCTTCCAGATACGATTTGGTTGAACTCCCATTGACTTCAATGGGAACATTTGTTCCTAACCGCATCAGAATTGGGCCCTCGGTCGGGAAGACACGTTCCCGATCCGATTTGGAAGGAGCAAATGCCGTTAGGAGGCCTTCCTAACCGCATCAGAATCAGGCCCTCGGTCGGGAAGCTTTTCCAACCCGCATCAGAATCGGGCCCTTAATCTTCCTAATATCAAGTTAAAAACAAGTAATAATTAATCATTTTGTAGTACAAAATATAAAGAGACTTTTAAATAGCTTGGAAAGATTCATACGAATATACAACAGTTTTATAAAAGCCGAAACAACTAGAAATACCATAAAAATCAATAAATAAGTTATATTACTAAGAACGATAAAACTATTATATTACAACAATCGATTTCACAGTTCAAGGTCAAACAATCTCGTAAAATCCTATGTATAGAGGCACTACTTAACCATACTATATTTGCTATTATGCCTATCTACATAAGGTAGAAAGTAGTAAAACCAATAGGCTGTCCATGTGTATGCTTGACCTCTCATTCATCATGTACAAAGCCCTCGAGATTCCTTGCTACTTCAGACACTTAGCTCGAATTCCCCACATCCAGCTCAGAAATTTGGCTGTAGCCACAACTATAGGAACATGTGTATTGGTTTTCAATATACGATATGCATCACTGCTTAATCTTGTGCCCATATTGGAACAAATTGGCCTAAGCCATTTGTCCCTAGGGCGCTTGTAAGCTGGACACATAAACAGGATGTGAAGAACTGTTTCATCATACATATTACAAGATTCGCATCTAGTAGTAGGTGGGCTTTGCCAGTTTTGTATAAAAGATTTTATCGGGAGTGTGCCAACCCTAAATTGATGATACAATTTTCTATCTAGAGGCTTTAGTATAAGATCCCAATAAGGGCCCGATTCTGATGCGGGTTGGAAAAGCTTCCCGACCGAGGGCCTGATTCTGATGCGGTTAGGAAGGCCTCCTAACGGCATTTGCTCCTTCCAAATCGGATCGGGAACGAGTCTTCCCGACCGAGGGCCCAATTCTGATGCGGTTAGGAACAAATGTTCCCATTGAAGTCAATGGGAGTTCAACCAAATCGTATCTGGAAGCATCCGGATGCATCCTACTCCGCCGGTCGGACTTTCCCGATCCGAGTGGGTCGGACACCATTTCCCAACCGATTCGGTCGGGAAGCTTTTCCAACCCGCATCAGAATCGGCCCCTAAGACTCAAATCTGGTGTCTTGTTTGTGTTCCATGAAAACACCAGAGAGAGAAGTATTAGTAGAACATGACAAAGATTTGGATTTCACCATGGCCCAGTAAGCTTCCTTATATGATTGTTTAGATGGAAATAAATTGCTTTCTGGATTCTCCCACAAGTGTCTATACCCCATTTCTACCAGAGTATGCTTTATTTTTTGTAACCATAAGATGCTACTCGATGTGTCGGCCCGTTTTACATCTTTCAAAGCATTGGCATAATGGGCCAACTCTGGGATAGTCCAAATCCTTCTCCAGTAAGCTACCGGCCTAAATCGAGCCAGGTCCTCAAGAGTACTACAACCCAAATCAAGAAAAAGGGGTTTAAGGGGAGTAGATTGGGGAAGGCCTGTTAAAGTTCTCAAAAACTTATTCTGGGCTACAGTTAGAGAGGAAACATTTTCGAAGCCCCAGAGAGTTTCTTATGGAGGCCTCTATGTCTGCTAATCCGAGGACTGTTGTTTTATGGTGGGCGTAATAAAGCACGCAAACTACTTGCTAACTATCTGAAGATCAAATCTCAGAAGTCCAAAATAGTAAAGATAACAGATGAAAGTGGAACTCCTCATTTTAAAAATACTGAAATTCTAAAATGCTTCTCTGACTTTTACACAAATCTTTATACACGAGACCACTCCCCCACGGATGAGGAACTGGATATCTACTTTCATTCTCTTTCACCCAAACAACATCAGATACAGGATCTCTCCTTTTTAGATGAGCCCATTTCAATTGCTGAGCTAAAATCCGTTCTTAATTCTTTACCAAAGGATAAAGCACCTGGTCCAGATGGCTTTTCGGCTGAATTCTATTCCTGTTTTTCACATCTTCTTCTCCCACATTTACTTGCTCTATATGAATATTTTTTTCACAAAAGGAAGCCCAGGGTACTTTCTTGGAGGCTATGATCTGTTTAATCCCCCAAAAAGATACTACAACCCAAATCAAGAAAAAGGGGTTTAAGGGGAGTAGATTGGGGAAGGCCTGTTAAAGTTCTCAAAAACTTATTCTGGGCTACAGTTAGAGAGGAAACATTTTCGAAGCCCCAGAGAGTTTCTTATGGAGGCCTCTATTTCTGCTAATCCGAGGACTGTTGCTCCTTCTACTACCATGCCAGTTGTACGCAAGGACTCCAATGCGTCTACAAAGCGGCAAAAGAAGGATCCTGGGTCCCCTACGTAGTCTCCTCTACCCTTGACATTGGAAGACCTCATGGAAGAGATTAAACATTTGAAGCCTTTTGTGATGGAAACTAACGTAACGCTTCAGCGCATTGAGGAGAAATGGTCCACCTTGGAGTCTAGAGTGTCATGTGTTGAACAGCGGATTGGTGAGGTACAGGATGTGACAGCCAAGGTGGTTGGCATGGAAAAAGAGATACTGCTCCTTAAGCGACAGACAGAGGACTTAGAAAACCGCAACAGGCGCAACAACCTCCGAATTTATGGTATACCAGAAGGAGCGGAAGGGTCCGACATGCTTGCCTTTTTGGGGATTCACATCCCTAAATTGGTGGGCCTTAAAGATGGGATACGCTTCAACATACAGCTGGCTCATCGCATCGGTCCTAAACCTGTAGCCACCTCGAGTTCTGGAACCCTTAGAGGGATAATAGTGCTCTTTTTGGAATACACTGAACTGCTTACGGTTTTATTGGCGGCTAAACAAAGAAAGCAGATGTTATGGTCTGGGCATCGGGTCTTCATCTCGCAAGATGTGGCACGTGCAACTGCTGCTCGTCGGAAGGAATTTCTATCCTTTCGCCCCACTCTACGATCCATGAATGCGAGATATGGTCTTGTGTACCCATGTTTCTTTAAAGTCACTTATAATGAGCAAACTTTTTCGTTTGAATATCCAGAAGACCTAAGAAAATGTATTCTTCGTCACAAGGGTGAAGTAATGGACCTCGGAAAGACCTGAACCTTTTTCTTCTTTAATGTCTCAGTTTAGTGGTATACTTGTATTTTGGTCTTCTATTCTCCTGTGTCTTTAGGTTCTTCAAGTTACTTATATTTATTGTTTCTAAAAAATTTGCTTTTTTATTTTTTTTACTATATTCATCTAACCTTTGTTATTTATTTCTTCCCTCGCAGATACATGTTGTCTAATCTGGATACCTTCCCTGGTGTGTTGTTCCCCCAATGCCTCCCTTCCCGGACCTCCCATTTGCATATTACCCTCTTGTCTTGGTAAGTGGTATTTATTGGTATTATGGGTCTTTTATGTGTCTTAATTTCATGTGTTGATTTAATTGTATTGTTGTCTTGTGTTTTCTATTCGTCTGACCAACTACTGTCTTCTTTTATAGTTTATATTCTCTTTTCGTTGCTATAATGATTGTCTCTGTCGGTAATGTTACACAGCCTCTTTTGACTCTGGCTTGTTGTCCATCTTCAGTAGTCGCGGTTTTCTACCCCTTCATTGTACTTTTTTCACACATGATGTGTCCTATTTTCTTTATGACTGTAGCCCTTTGGCTTTCTGTCATCTTCCTTATTTCTATCAGATTTACGGTTCTCTCCTTTAGTCTCATCTCTTTTTTTTCTCTTTCTTTTTTCCCTCACTTTTCTTTTTCTTACTTTTTCCTTGATCATATCAGTTATAACAGTTTTTCTTCGAATGCAATTGTTAGGATATTGTCAGTGTTATTTATATTTAGTTGCTTTAATGCTTCGATAATACTTCTTTATGATTCTGGTGGCTTATTTAATATGAAACATAGCTCATCTTTGTATATAAATGTTAGATTATTGGTTATTATGTTTACATTTATATGGGCGGTTTTTTGTGCCTTTTTTATATTTGCATTATTATTCAATATGTATGCTAACTCACCGCAATGGTTAATAATCTGAAGGTTATTTCCTGGAATGTCAAAGGCTTACGGAATCCTATTAAGAAGCAGCAAGTGGTTACTCATTTATCCCGTCTTAAATGTAATATTGCTCTATTACAGGAAATGCATCTACTCGACAAAGATCTAAACTCATTACGTAGGAATTGGGTTGGTCAGGTATATTGTTCTCCAGCCCTTGCTCATAAAAACGGGGTTGTTGTTTTGATACATAAATCTCTTCCTTTGATAATTGAAAAGGAGGAAAGGGACATGGAGGGGCGATGGATACTCTTACATGCTACTATTCATAATACACCTATTTCCATTTTAAATGTCTATGGTCCCACTGGAGTTGATGTGCAATTTTGGGTTCAAATGTAAGCTATATTATGCTCCTGTCCGAATGCAAATCTTATAGTCGGAGGGGATTTCAATCAGATTGTAGACCCCTTTCTGGATAGAAAGTCACAGGTAAAATATGTTCCTAATAAGATGCAGAAAACATTTACAAGATTTATTCATTCTAGAGGGTTGGTCGATGCCTGGAGACTATACTCTCTGGATACACTGGAATACACCTTCTTTTCACCCACTCACCAATCACAATCCAGAATTGATTATGTATTCCTTTCCCCTCCTTTAGTTCCTACACTTACTCATGCTGAAATTGGATCAATACTAATTTCAGATCATGTTCCAGTTATAATTGATCTTGATCTATTACCAGAAACTGCTAAACCAAGTCGATGGCGATTCAATAATAGCCTCCTAAAAGACAAAGAATTTGTTAAAAATTTTGAATGTTTTCTCCAAGTATATTTTCTACATAACCTCACATCTGATGTTCCTTTTCATATCATTTGGGATGCATTTAAGGCATCAGCCCGAGGACATATAATTAATTATGTCTCGGCCAAAAAGAAGAATGCCATCAAAGAAACTTCTCTATTATTTTATTCTATTAAAAAATTAGAACATGGATATTTCACAACCAAAAAGGATGATGCGCTACGGCGCCTAATGTGTGCTAAATTCGATTTTAATAAGAGGACAACGGAGGAAGCTGCCGGAACATTGCTGAAAATTAATTCTAAGTTTTATGGTGGGCGTAATAAAGCACGCAAACTACTTGCTAACTATCTGAAGAACAAATCTCAGAAGTCCAAAATAGTAAAGATAACAGATGAAAGTGGAACTCCTCATTTTAAAAATACTGAAATTCTAAAATGCTTCTCTGACTTTTACACAAATCTTTATACACGAGACCACTCCCCCACGGATGAGGAACTGGATATCTACTTTCATTCTCTTTCACCCAAACAACATCAGATACAGGATCTCTCCTTTTTAGATGAGCCCATTTCAATTGCTGAGCTAAAATCCGTTCTTAATTCTTTACCAAAGGATAAAGCACCTGGTCCAGATGGCTTTTCGGCTGAATTCTATTCCTGTTTTTCACATCTTCTTCTCCCACATTTACTTGCTCTATATGAATATTTTTTTCACAAAAGGAAGCCCAGGGTACTTTCTTGGAGGCTATGATCTGTTTAATCCCCCAAAAGATAAGGATCCTTCCTCCTGTGCCAATTATAGACCCATTTCTCTTATTAATTTAGATTGTAAACTCTTTGCTAAGATTTTATCTATTAGGATCTCTCCTCTTATTCCTGATATGGTTGGATTTGAACAAACTGGTTTTATTAAAGGAAGACATATGACCGATAACTCTAGACTTTTTTTGGATATTTTGCACATGGCCTCCACTAGTAGCACACCTACGGCTGCTATATCCTTAGATGCCGAAAAGGCTTTCGATCGTGTCAATTGGAAATTTATGATGGGGGCCCTCAAATTGCATGGGTTTAGTCCAACCTTCCTCAAATATATTGCTATATTATACTCTTCCCCGATGACTTCAGATTTTTAAATGGCATTCAATCCTCATATTTCCCTCTTTTACGTGGTACCAGACAGGGTTGTCCTTTGTCTCCTTTGCTTTTTGTTTTAACTTTAGAAACTTTTTTGCATACATTACGTAATTACTCTGATTTTTATGGCTTTCGATGTAGAGATACGGAATTTAAATTCACTGCGTACGCCGATGATGTGATCCTTTATATTTCGGATCCAGAATCATCAATACTGGTCTTTGCTAATCTTTTATCATCCTACTCGAAATTATCTGGATATAAGTTGAATTTCTCCAAATCAGAAGTTCTTCCCCTTAATAAATACTGTTTGAAAGACATGTTTAAAGACACTAGACTTAAATGGTCTCCACAATTTATTAAATGTTTGGGAATCAAATATTCTACTTCATTGGCCAAGACTATTCAGATCAACTTAGAGGATGTTCAGAACAGAATTAGTCAAATGACCGAAAAATGGTCACCTCTATATCTGTCTTGGTGGGGCAGGTTAGCCACGATAAAGATGATGTTTTTGCCTGTTATTAATTTTTATTTGTCCATGCTACCTGTAAAACTTCCCCAAAAATTCTTTAAATTGTTAAACAGATAGATGTCTGGGTTTTTATGGAATGGGAAAAAGCCACGCATTTCTTTAGCATCTCTTTGTAAACCTAAAGAGTTGGGAGGTGTATGTTTTCCTAATTTCCAGCAATATCATACTGCTTTTGTTCTAAAACAGGTTCTGCCTTGCATCAGGGTCACAGACTCTTTACCTAATAATATATGGCATAAATTGGAAAACTTGCTTATATCACCCTTCCCTTTTCATTCTTTAACATACTTTCCCACCCCTCCCCGTGTATTTTCTGCTCCGACTATTAAGTACTCCAGTATGTTAGTTTCTCGTATTCTTAGACGTTTTGCATCCCCTCTACATGATTTTTTAGAATCTTCTATTTAGTATAATAAACTCATCAAATTATCGAACCGTACTATCTTCTGGAAACAATGGGTAACTAAAGGTATAATTCAAGTTAAACATTAAGGGGCCGATTCCGATCTCGGCCGGTAGGGCTCCGAATCGGATTCGGCTTAACCGGATCCGATTCGGAGCCCTATTTCCCGACCGATTCGTACGCGCGTCCGGGCGAGCGAGTACGATGCGAAATCGCCGACCGACTCGTCCGGGCGTCCTGACCGCTCCGACCGACTCGTTCCCGGGTCTAACCGCACCGACTGACTCGCTCGGACTCGAATCGCACCGCGCAATGGAGACGTTCCCCGGCCGGGTAAGTACGATGCGCGCCGCGAGCAGTCCGACCGAGCCGCGCACTCCAGCTCGAAAGAGCAGTCGGAGCCGTACTTTGGGGGTCCGTGTCGGACCCCCATGTACGCGTAGCTGCGCGAGTCGCACACAGGTGGGACCCATGGGTCCCCCTACTTGTGCGTGTACGGCGCGAGTCGCTTCGCCGCGTACACGCTGTAGGGGGCGCCCTTGTCCGCCTCGCACCCATTGAGTCAATGGGAGCCCGCGTACGCGTTGTACGACCGGCTCCCATTGACTTCAGTGGAGTCCGACCGACCCGAGTCCGATGGCATACGTGCGCATCGTACTGCTCGGTCGGGCTGCACGGGTCCGATTCGGTCGGAAATCTCTCCGGGTCCGGCTCGGTCGGAGAGATTTCCGGCCCGAATCGGAATCGGCCCCTCAGGGGCCGATTCCGATCTCGGTTGGAGGCGCACCTAACACCATTCGGTTGGGAAAAAAGCCATGCGAATGCCTGTTTCCCGACCGATCCGCACATTAATCCGAACGAACTAGTATGATGCGCACAACAGCACAGATTCCGACCTGTTGTATACTTTATAGGGTGTCCATAAACGGGCTTTCTAGAATCATGACCTTATATAGGCACAATCCAATCTGCCCTTATATAGGCATAAAATCCCAGACCTTATTTAGGCATAAACCATGCATACCAAATACAGGCATGGCTTCCGACATCCGTCCACCCTAGCGTCTCAACGAGTCCATGAAAAAACAGACCCTCAGGCTGCGGGAGTTTCCCTTGCCCAGGACTATTGATTTTTTCAAGGACTCATACATTATGCATGAACCTCTATTCCTTAAGGGATTCATTCATGACGTCTTTCGCTACCCAACTCACGTCAATGCTAACATTTTCAGGTATAAATATACCTTCCCAAACCCCTGTAAATCAGAGGAGACCTCGACTTCAGAGGAGCCCGATTCCCGGCCAGACGCACTGAGAAGACACTGTCATTCCTGCACGCAGAGAGTCCAGCTTCCAGTGATCTAACTTCCCTTGCGGGGTGTTGGAGTTCGAGTCCGGAAAGAGATTCCTACTTCTCTCATTCTTCAGGTATGGAGCAGACTAGAACCTAGAGGGACTCTTGGCATACTAGACTCTAGGCGTAACTTACTCTTAGTATACTCTAGTCAGGAATACAGCACCTACTTCTACTTCTCCCTACACCTAGGAAAGGTTAGGCACACTGGGTAGAACTAGGCTAAGAAACGCATCGTATGAGTACTCGCATTTTTAGGCTGTGTCATTTTATGTAAATGCATATATGCTGAAGAGATAATGCTAACGCAGTATTATTTATTTTTACTGCTCACCTTGTACATCATTTATCTCGCATACTGTCTTGTGATCGTAACAGCACATCTAACTTACAACAGAAACAAGACTGTTCAATAAACCATTTTATTGAAACGCCCGTCTGTTATTTCTGTGTAACTCTGAGAATAACTAAATCATGCACGACTGAGCTGAGTGAAATAGTTATCTATTGTTTCTACGACTCTGGGACACATCCTGATTCTGTAAGGGAAACACAGTGGTCATGTTTTGCGGCTGCCAGAAACTAATCCCTTCTTATCGTCAAGAAGTTTCTAGTGGCCTCTGAGCTAGCTGGCACAAGTAATTAAGTTTAATATACTCGATAGGGACATACCGACTTTAGTCCTATGTCAAACCTATAGGATATATTATTCCAATGCGCAGAGCCTATAAGGGAAATAGGAGCTACACTACATGGCGCCCAACGTTTGGTAAGGCAGTAATTCAACGTTAGATACTGAGTAACTCAGCTGTGCATATATATATTTTTTTCTCTCTCAGAGACCCCTACCCATATACTCCAAAAGACGTCTGGAGTGGGCAGGGATAGTATCCGCCACGGCTACATAGGGAAGACCCTTATATATTAGCTGTTTGGTTTGCTCAACGTTGAAGGATACAGTGTTCCACAATATTGTGCACCTTATCTTTGTTTCCTTGAAATTTGTTTCCATATTTTCAAGCAGAAAAATGTCAGGCACTGACAATGACGCCGGAAACGGTGTAGCTGCGGCTGATCCAGCCCAAGCAGCAGTTTTTAACAACACAGGTTTAAATGAAACCGAGGAGGGTGTCATTGACATCGCTCCAAACTTAAGAAGAGCCATTACTCTAAAACTTATAAAACATGGCCTACCACCGAGAGGAGGTAGAGCAGTTTTCGTGATTGAGGCACATGAATCCTTTCAGACAGAGGTATTCTATTCATGGGTAATTCTTCCTGAATCCAATCCAGTAACACACGTGTTTCACTTCTACAAAGAAGATGAACCACCAGAGGAATACATTCCCTTCGAGGATATTGAGATTCCATTAACATACCAGGAGCATCAGCTCTGGTTTAAAGGCGCCCTAAAACACAATAAAAATATAACCAGGCTCGGTCCACTAGGTAGACCAGGAGCAACATGGCCGATTCTAGCAGGCTATACACCTCATCCAGACATCGAAATAATGTCAGACGAGGAAATACTTAATCAACTCACGGAGTTAATAAAAATCTACAGACAATTGGTTCAATATGTCATGCGGACTTTCACAGTCCAACCACCATTAACAATTCCAAATCATACTCCTCCACAGGGGAGTACACTAAAAATTACACCACAGACTCTATACGCAGTCATGGGTAAAATGCCCACTAAGCGGGAGCAAATTCCATTTTGGATAGCTCAAAAAATAACTCAAATCGAAGCAGTATTTCCAAATACTAGCCCGCATGAGAAACACAGAATCCTAACCATTAGTTTACCAATGGGGATCACACCACAACTGGAAGACTGCACCACTTGGGGCTCAGTCTTTGCTGCCATCTAAACTAAAACACACGGCATTCCGTCAATTGCGGTAATACCAGATGTCCTAAAACAAATTCAAAATGAATACGGGGCAGAGCCTGCTTAAAATTTAGGTATGAAATTGCTGAAAAATTTCGACCAGGTCTCAACAATAATATTGTCAAATATTAAAGGGGAGGCAGCAGCAGTGGCGATCCGACAAAAATTAAGGGAATTTGATGTTACAGAACATCAAACAGAGCTACCCAGAATTATAGAGCAATCTTATGCAGAATTAGGCAGAGATAGTTTGGGTGGGAGACCAGTTAAGCCAAAACTATCTGAAAGTCCTGAGAAGGACTCAATTAAACAAACTCCTACATCTTCTAAAAGAAGTGGGAGTCTACTAAACAAAATTCAAATGAGAAAAGATCTCAATCCCGAGGTAGGTCTCCTCAAAAGGAGCCCTCTGAAAGGAGGTACAACCTCAGGAATAGGGATAATTTGAGAAAACCTGATAGGTATCAAGATAATGATACACGTTCCTCTCGTCCCTTTCAGGTCTCATCACAGACCTCAGAAAGAAGAGGACGAACAGAACATAGAGAAGAACGCGTGAAATCGAAAGACGACAAGCACGCAACAAAAATTAAAACTAAACCTCAATTCTCCAAAAAGAAAGTAGCAGGTCTAATAGTAAGACATGCCGAGAATTCTGAGAAGTCAACTCAAGAACGGAGAATGGGCTCAGACAATGCTGGACAGTGCAGCAGAAGTCACAATAGCTCGCCAGAACCTGATGGAACTTCTGGAGATAGTGGACTTGAATGAGTACATTACAGTAGAGACTGTAGACACCAGGGTTAGTACTCCACAAAGGTTATATGAAATAACACTCCGGATGGAGGGAGACAAACCTAGACAGGTTAAAGCACTTTTTTGGGGAAAACTATCAAAGGGTTATGACATACTTCTAGCAGAGAAAGACTGGCCACCACAATTTGTCAGGGAGTGCCCACATGGCGAGGGCATGATTATGCCTGCCTTCTCCACTCACATACCAATTCATTTAAAATATACATATGCCAGAAAATGGGCAGTGGCCCAGGCTCCAGCATTATATAAAAATCATGTAGGATGGGATGAGGACTCCCCTCACCATAAAATAAATCTGAAACATGAACCTACTGCTCAGAGGCAGTATCCTATTAAGCAAGAAGCTAAAAAACAGGTCAGGGAGATTTTAGATCAACTTGAATACCAAGGGGTGATTGAAACATGCACCTCATCCATGAACAATCCTTTGTTTCCTGTCTCCAAACCAGACAATACATATCGTCTAGTTTTGGACTACAGACATTTAAACACTTGTTCTAAAACTTTTTCAGTGCAAAATGCACACAGCACAGCATTAATGAATAACATTGTGCGTAAAAAATACAAAACAACATTAGACATCTCAAATGGTTTCTTTTGTCAAAATATAGCACCTGAAAGCAGGTACTTAACGGCATTCTCCATAATGGGGACCCAGCGTCACTTTTGTCGACTCCCACAAGGGTTCAAGAACAGCCCAGGTTTATTCTCAGCGAGAGTAACGGAGTTACTACAAATTTATGACAACGAGGCATTGTCCTATGTCGATGACATCTATCTGACAGACGATGACTTGGAAAGACACTTGAACAGGGTGAGCACCATTATACTGGGATTCGCCTCTGAGGGCTATAAGTTCAACTTTAAAAAATCTCGAATTGCCCATCTCAATGTCCTATTTTTGGGATATGAGCTTTCAAGTGAAGGCAAGAGCTTGGCAGCTAACTTTCTAGAGAAATGTGCGCTGCTCCAACCTCCAAAAACGCTAAAAAACTTACAATCAATACTGGGATTCCTAAATTTTGGAAGAACATACATTCTAAACTACGCAGAAAGGGTTAAACCTCTATACGCATTAATCAAACCTGATTTTTCAAATAAAAACTGGACACAGGAACACACAGAAATTTTGCGTTCACTCCAGGCTAACATGTTAGCAACAAATCACTTACAAACACGCGTAAGTCAAAGAAATTTGGTGATTCGAATAATTTCGGGTCAATGTGGATTCACTTACTTAACATTTAATGAGGGTGAGAAAGTACCAATTGCATATAAATCACATTTGTATACACAAGCGGAAATGCGCTTCAGTTCAACTGAAAAAATTCTAACAGCAGTTCAAACAGCTGTAGCAAAGGAAAGAGCCTTAGCCCAAGGGAAACGCATAATTGTCGTTACCCCAGTACCAGCTTTAGAAGCAGTCACAAAAGCGAGCATTCCAAATGCTAAAGCTTTACATCCAAGATGGATACAGTGGGTTAATTCTCTTGCTGCAACTGATGTTGAATATGTTTTTGATCCAGATTTAAAAACACAGGCATTTCTCCAATATGAACAAGAATGTCCTCTGCCCACTGAGATTCTGCCTCTCGATCAGTATGAATTCATAATTTACACTGACGGATCCGCACAGCCCGCAACAGGGAGTAAGCAAGCTTACAGTGCAGCGTGTGCTATCGTTAAAGGTCGCATGCGAAATGGCATCTTCAGACCTATGGTCACAAAAACTCAGTCACTAGGTGATTGTACAGCTCAGCGAGCTGAACTACAGGCATTCAAACTGGCACTTGAGAGTACGGATCGAGAATTCCTCACACTGATAGTGTGCGATTCCTATTACTGTGTTCAGTCGTATAATGATTATATATGAACCTGGCTTCAAAATGGTTTTAAAGATGCGAAAGGTGGCACAATTAAGCATAAATTGCTTTGGGAACAAGTAGTTCAGTTGAAAAACGAACTACCAAAGGCTCACGTGATTCACACACTGAGTCATCAGCGTGATGGCGTTCACGTTGCAGGGAATTCATTGGCTGACGAAGCCGCGAAGGGGGCTGTTCAGACGGCTTCCGTAGCTGCGATCACTCGTTCAAAAACAAAAATAGACGGTGAGATAATGTTAGCTGTCAATGCTTCAAGCAAAGGCAGCAGTGCAGCGTTACCAAAAAAGTTTCCACTCAAGTACTCTTATGTAATTGATGCGAATAACGTTCCTTTTGCTCGAATCCCTGGAGTGGGGGATAGGGTAATTCCAAACAAGGAACATAGATTAGGACTTATCCTAGCAGCACACGAAGGGATGGCTTCTGCCCATGCAGGTGTTTCTGCAACAGTATCTTTACTCAAGCAAAGATATTGGTGGCCTGGCATTCGGAAACAAACTAAGAACTATGTTTTAGAATGTGATATTTGTCAACAGATGAAAGTTTCAACAGTGAAACGTCCTGCGCAGACACCCTTGTTAATTTCGGATAAACCATTAGCTTGTGTTTACCTGGACCACTGCGGTCCCTTGCAAAGGGGCGGTAATTATAAAAACATCATGGTTGCAGTGGATTCTTGCTCTAGGTTCCTATGGTTATGGCCTCAGCGCTCGGCTGACGCTCGAACTGTTATAAAAGATTTGCGAGTCTTTATCGGCACATACGCAATAGGCACGTTTCATTCTGACCAGGGTCCTGCGTTTAGCTCTAGGGCTTACAAGGAGGCCATGGCCAATCTGGGCATTGCATTGCGGTACTCCTCTCCATTCCATCCTGAGGGAAATTCTGTTGTGGAAAGGAAAAACCGGGACATAAAGCAGTCTATAACAGCTAGGGTATTAGGCTCGGGTGATGGGTGGGTCAAACACCTCATTAGCGTTCAGCACGCTCTCAATAATTTGCCAAGAAGTTCTCAAGGGGGGGTCACTCCATATGAGGTCCTATTTGGGACAAGAATGTGGGTTCCAGACTTAGAACACGTAGGCACAGTGGTGGACATGAAACCATTTGATATCAAAGATCGTTTGGCTGTTTTACAGGATCTTAACAAATTAAGAACGAAACAAAGCAACGTATCCCTTCAGCCAACCACCACTGGGGAAAAATCGGCGGTCCCAGCAAGGCCTGTCTGGATTCCAAAAGTTGGGGATCTAGTCAGAGAAAAAATAGCGGACAAGAAGGAATTTGGACCTTCTTACAGACAACCGGTACCTGTTCTAGCTGTTCAAGGAACAAGGACAGTACTTCTGCCGCCCCTTGCTGGAAGAAAGGAGAAAAGATTTGTGTCAATCGACCTGATCAAACCACAGTATGTGGCTAATACTAAGCAGTAGGCCTCGTGGACTCCGACCTAGTAGCAGACGCACTCCTCTCGCTACTATTCAAGAGGTTCAGACTGAAAGACTGATCACGATCGAGAACTCAGCTGTAACGAATGAAGGACTAAGCAACCAGGCTATGGAACTCATCCCTCTTGACAACCAAATAACAGTTCGTTCAAATACACCTGTCTACACCAACGTGACTCGTGAAGAACTGGTTCCTGTGATTTCAACGAATCCTGATGCAATTCCAACAATTGACAGAACTGCTTCTGGCTATTTCATTGACTTTGATACGTTCTCAGAAGATCCAAGCGAACCTGAAACGACGCCAGAATCATCAAAATTCAAGCAGCAAGTACAAGACTTTATTCACTTTCTGAAAAAGACTTATCTGGTTTCTCCATGGATTGAACTCTGGATTACATCTGAACTTTTTGTTTTCCTGCTCTGGATAGCTTTGGTAACAACAGTAAGCATGCTTATAGGTGGCAGATACATCCATGTGAACAGTGAAGGAAAAGACGTAAATGTACTTTTGAAACCACATAAATCTTCCCATCGTGAAGCAAGAGACTTGTCATCAGTGAACATCACAGCTGTTCCTATACAGGATGGTATAGTGTGGGACAAAACAGATTATGAAATCTTCGGTCCAAGTGAACAATTGAACATTCCACATTTGTTTAAAATTTCACTAAGTGATTTAATTACGTCCAGTACCTATTCAGATGACTGGGACTTAGAGACTGTTCAAAATATAATGTTTGATCTAGAAAAATCTGCTGCATTTTCTAAAAATGAATTTTTAGAGGGTTCATCCGATTATGAAAAACTGTATTGTTATAACCACTATGGTCATCATTATTTGCACAAAACTGCATATCCAAGAAATGTGTTTATGTTTAACCAATGGGAACACTGTCCTACACCACCACATGGTAGTTCGAAAACTTTTGCTAGTAAGTTTCCATATTTTTCAGGTTATAATACATCTGATCCAAAAACGTTTTACTATAAAAATGTAAACAAAACAGGACTGAAAATTATGTTAACAAATACCAAACAGATTTACTCTGAAGCATTTATTGCCCAACTGTCTACACAGGGTTTCGACTTATGAAAAGACACTATTGAGACAAAAACTGTCTGGGGTAGTAAAGATTGGCAAGTACAGGGTATAGAAGCTTTATTTAGAGCCTGTATCATCCCTGAACAAATACTGTTTTTGAATGACACCGTCCAACAGACATCTTGTCTTGGATTAGCCAAGATAAAAGAGATGAAAACACCTTCTGTGCCAACACCTGCCAGTGATAATAATACGAAGGCAGTGGTGACAGTTGACAATATACTACAACTCAACAGAACTCATCCAAATTGGAAGAAATGGTTGATCTGGCCCACAGACACAAACAACTGTCAGGAAAGGTTCTTGAACAAAACTCAGGGCTTTACTATTCATAGGCCAGACCCAAGATATGTCCAAAGACAACATCCGGGGGTAGTAACAACATACAGTGTAGGAAAATTATGCCTCGATTGGTTGCATAAATCTACACTACAGGATGTGAAGCAACACTTAACCTTACTTGCACACGACGCAGATCTTAGGGAATTCTTGCTTGGACCAAGAAAACCGCGTCAAAAACGTTTCATATATGCCGGCATCTATGCTGCTTATAACGAAGCATGGAAAGTGTCACAGATAGAGGCTGCAGAACGAATACGTGAACTTGATCGTATTAATTTAGAGAAAACACTCTCTGTAGTCGACAATGGGTTAACAACTTTGTCCTCCAGAATTTATTCATTGGATGGCATTGTATCCTCTGCTATCGACATTCTAGAACAAGATTTGGCTATGTTACAACAAGGTCAATCTCAATTACGTTCTATAGTGTTATTGACATGGACGCTGCAATCTTTGCGAGCGGGCTATGTGCCTTGGCGTTTCATCAACACGTCGTCTCTGGTTGCAGAATACAATCTAACTGATAAACAGATCGAATTGGCACAAAGAGGAGCAAGGTATACAGTGCTGAGCATTGAAAAAATGGAGAAATTACCATTTACAGTGGCAGAAAAACCAGCTACAGAATGGGTTATTCATGGCACAAAAAAACGTTGCCTGTGACAACTTTTCAGTTTCAGTATTGCCTCAGACAGATGCAAGCAGGCAAATATGAAAGGTTGGGTAAGGAATACATTAAGATATCTTGGAAGTTACCATATACACATAGATGTTGGAGTGGGGATCGTGAAGTGTTTCTTAGCGGTACTAACTGTAAACATGCACTGACCGGTTCACTCATATGTCAGGACATTATTTTACATGGAGCTTGTAATGGTTCTGTGGCAAACTTGTCTTGCCATCAGCACGGTTAACCAGCTGCTGTGATTAATCCAACGTTTGGACAACTTTCGAATGGGAGTTACCTCATGTTGAATGATCAGAGCTGCTGTGGAATGTTGCCAGGCATCCCATATCTAGTAACGGTCAACTCCAGGGTCACTTGCTGTATGCAAGTATTGTTTCCCCCAATAGACACAGTCAGGGAGTCGCCTTTATGGCCTTCACTGAGCGTCTCTTTTATAAGATTTGATACTTTAAGCAGAATGAAAGCCATGCTTTTACAGCAAACAGTGCCTTTGACCTCGGCCAAAGAAACCTATGATCTACAAGTTGCAAGGACTTCGGCTGAGATACAGACTTTAATACGTACAAACTGCCCTATACATTTCGTAGAAATGATATCACGTATCTTTAACATGTCAGATACAACAGGAATTATTCATGTATTTAAGAGCATTTGCACCGGTCTCTTAGCACCGTTCCAGGCAATACTTGGAATCATTCCGAACTTTGCAGATTCGGTGTTTGTGGCATACCATTAATTCTAGCACTTGTTGCGGGAATTTTATTCATCTGTCTGCTATTGCGCTATGGCCAGCCTCTTCGCCGAAATCACTCCGAGCGAAATGGAGAAAGCTCTCCTTGAAAGAAAGTGCCGTGAGCAAATAGTACAGCTACTAGGCATGACTCGTCTACGGGACCTTAATACCACGGGGTTCCTGTCATTCCGACCAATCTGGCAAGATTGCATCTTACCTGTTCTACGATGCCTGCTATGCGGTGAAGAATGCGTGTTGGACGCTTGTCTAACATATCCATCAGCTGCGCCAAAGGATGTCGATGCTTTGCTGGACCCGATAACGGCCCGTGCTCTGTGTTGTCCCCAGAGGCTTCCAATCCTGATGTCAGCATTCATTGAGATCTCACAGTCGCCTCCTGCTGCTGCTGGGGTACGAGAAACAACTTCAGGCACACAGGTAACAACGAACGCGAACATGGCTGAGAGCGATGTTTCCCATCTTTGTTCGGTCAATCTTTTACACGAGGTCTTCCAACTTACACCAACGACAGTGGAAGATGTTTTGTCTATTGAAATAGATGATCTCATGTTTACACCAGACCCGTGAACTAACTCTGTTTGGCATTCTCTGTTCCAGTGCAACGGCAACAATTTGGCCTTCATTTTTCAAAACCTTGGAACTTTACCAAATTTGAACTTTAGTCCCATTTTTTTTTCAAACGAAAATGGCACTCCACTCTGCTTAAAGTAGAACTAGCCGTATAATACAGACTTGGCAGTACTTCCAGGGACACTTAGTCATCTTGTGTGTCTAAATCAGTTCATTTAAGTTTCATGACAGGAAATGACTTTTGATTTTGAACAACCTTATCGATCATTTTCGTCACATGTAAATATTGCTTTCATATTTCGTTCCAACTGCATTTATTTCGTGCCTTATGCTGGAAATGAAAAGCACTGCTTGATGATGTACAGAAACAATTGCATTTTAATGTATCTTTTAAAGCTTTTTTAGGATATGTTTTAATATGCGGTACTCCATTTTAATGTTTAGCATTTTAAATGTTTAGCATTTTAGTATTGTTGTATACACAAAAGAGGAGTGGGTGTTGTATACTTTATAGGGTGTCCATAAACGGGCTTTCTAGAATCATGACCTTATATAGGCACAATCCAATCTGCCCTTATATAGGCATAAAATCCCAGACCTTATTTAGGCATAAACCATGCATACCAAATACAGGCATGGCTTCCGACATCCGTCCACCCTAGCGTCTCAACGAGTCCATGAAAAAACAGACCCTCAGGCTGCGGGAGTTTCCCTTGCCCAGGACTATTGATTTCTTCAAGGACTCATACATTATGCATGAACCTCTATTCCTTAAGGGATTCATTCATGACGTCTTTCGCTACCCAACTCACGTCAATGCTAACATTTTCAGGTATAAATATACCTTCCCAAACCCCTGTAAATCAGAGGAGACCTCGACTTCAGAGGAGCCCGATTCCCGGCCAGACGCACTGAGAAGACACTGTCATTCCTGCACGCAGAGAGTCCAGCTTCCAGTGATCTAACTTCCCTTGCGGGGTGTTGGAGTTCGAGTCCGGAAAGAGATTCCTACCTCTCTCATTCTTCAGGTATGGAGCAGACTAGAACCTAGAGGGACTCTTGGCATACTAGACTCTAGGCGTAACTTACTCTTAGTATACTCTAGTCAGGAATACAGCACCTACTTCTACTTCTCCCTACACCTAGGAAAGGTTAGGCACACTGGGTAGAACTAGGCTAAGAAACGCATCGTATGAGTACTCGCATTTTTAGGCTGTGTCATTTTATGTAAATGCATATATGCTGAAGAGATAATGCTAACGCAGTATTATTTATTTTTACTGCTCACCTTGTACATCATTTATCTCGCATACTGTCTTGTGATCGTAACAGCACATCTAACTTACAACAGAAACAAGACTGTTCAATAAACCATTTTATTGAAACGCCCGTCTGTTATTTCTGTGTAACTCTGAGAATAACTAAATCATGCACGACTGAGCTGAGTGAAATAGTTATCTATTGTTTCTACGACTCTGGGACACATCCTGATTCTGTAAGGGAAACACAGTGGTCATGTTTTGCGGCTGCCAGAAACGAATCCCTTCTTGTCGTCAAGAAGTTTCTAGTGGCCTCTGAGCTAGCTGGCACAAGTAATTAAGTTTAATATACTCGATAGGGACATACCGACTTTAGTCCTATGTCAAACCTATAGGATATATTATTCCAATGCGCAGAGCCTATAAGGGAAATAGAAGCTACACTACAGACCCAGTCGTACTCACCTAATCCAGGTCCTGTTCCCCGACCGAGCCGGATCCGGAAACGCAGAATCGAGTCGCACGGAAGCCAAAATGCAGCCCCGTCCGGCCGGCCTAGTACGATGCGCTTCCCGTACGCGCCGAACCCGTCGCTACGCACGGCACGTCAAAGCATCCGGGAGACGCGCACATAAGCTCCGATTCGCGCCACAACACGATCCACGGCAACGAGACGAACACGCCAGCGACGAGGACGAGGCGAAGCAACGAAAAGACGAACGAGACGAACCAACCATGAATCCCATCGTTCCGATCCTACCAATATTCTACATCTACTACCGGAACAGGCACGGACGCGTACGGCGCAGAAGGTAAGCCAGACACCAACCACAAAAACAAACTACACGTACCCGACATATCACACACACACAGAGGGATGCAGAAATTACTTACACCAGCAACAGCAGCACCATAGGGGCGGGATGGCCATCACCAATGCCACATATACACATAGGGGCCCGGATGCCTGTCACTACTACCACCTCTACCCAGGGGGTGCCAGATGCCTACCACTACTACCATCTCTACCCAGGGGGTACCAGATGCCTACCACTACTACCATCTCTACCCAGGGGGTGCCAGATGCCTACCACTACTACCATCTCCACCCAGGGGGTGCCAGATGCCTACCACTACTACCACCTCTACCCATGGGGGGCAGGATGCCTGTCACTACTACCACCCTTACCCAGGGGTTGCCAGATGCCCACCACTACTACCATCTCTACCCAGGGGGTGCCAGATGCCTACCACTACTACCATCTCTACCCAGGGGGTGCCAGATGCCTACCACTACTACCACCTCTACCCATGGGGGGCTGGATGCCTGTCACTACTACCACCCTTACCCAGGGGTTGCCAGATGCCTACCACTGCTACCATCTCTACCCAGGGGGTGCCATATGCCTACCACTACTACCACCTCTACCCATGGGGGGCTGGATGCCTGTCACTACTACCACCCTTACCCAGGGGTTGCCAGATGCCTACCACTACTACCACCTCTACCCATGGGGGGCTGGATGCCTGTCACTACTACCACCCTTACCCAGGGGTTGCCAGATGCCTACCACTACTACCATTTCTACCCAGGGGTGCCAGATGCCTACCACTACTACCACCTCTACCCATGGGGGCTGGATGCCTGTCACTACTACCACCCTTACCCAGGGGTTGCCAGATGCCTACCACTACTACCACCTCTACCCATGGGGGCTGGATGCCTGTCACTACTACCACCCTTACCCAGGGGGTGCCAGATGCCTACCACTACTACCATCTCTACCCAGGGGGTGCCAGATGCCTACCACTACTACCACCTCTACCCATGGGGGGCTGGATGCCTGTCACTACTACCACCCTTACCCAGGGGTGCCAGATGCCTACCACTACTACCATCTCTACCCAGGGGTGCCAGATGCCTACCACTACTACCACCCTTACCCAGGGGTGCCAGATGCCTACCACTACTACCATCTCTACCCAGGGGGTGCCAGATGCCTACCACTACTACCACCTCTACCCATGGGGGGCTGGATGCCTCTCACTACTACCACCCTTACCCAGGGGTTGCCAGATGCCTACCACTACTACCATCTCTACCCAGGGGGTACCAGATGCCTACCACTACTACCACCTCTACCCATGGGGGCTGGATGCCTGTCACTACTACCACCCTTACCCAGGGGTTGCCAGATGCCTACCACTACTACCATCTCTACCCAGGGGGTGCCAGATGCCTACCACTACTACCACCTCTACCTATGGGTGGCAGGATGCCTGTCACTACTACCACCATTACCCAGGGGGTGCCAGTTGCCTACCACTACTACCACCCTTACCCAGGGGGTGCCAGATGCCTACCACTACTACCACCTCTACCCATGTGGTGCCAGATGCCTACCACTATTACCACCCTTACCCAGGGGGTGCCAGATGCCTACCACTACTACCATCTCTACCCAGGGGTGCCAGATGCCTACCACTACTACCACCTCTACCCATGGGGGCTGGATGCCTGTCACTACTACCACCCTTACCCAGGGGTGCCAGATGCCTACCACTACTACCATCTCTACCCAGGGGGTGCCAGATGCCTACCACTACTACCACCTCTACCCATGGGGGGCTGGATGCCTGTCACTACTACCACCCTTACCCAGGGGTTGCCAGATGCCTACCACTACTACCATCACTACCCAGGGGGTGCCAGATGCCTACCACTACTACCATCGCTACCCAGGGGGTGCCAGATGCCTACCACTACTACCACCTCTACCCATGGGGGGCAGGATGCCTGTCACTACTACCACCCTTACCCAGGGGTGCCAGATGCCTACCACTACTACCATCTCTACCCAGGGGTGCCAGATGCCTACCACTACTACCACCCTTACCCAGGGGGTGCAAGATGCCTACCACTACTACCATCTCTACCCAGGGGGTGCCAGATGCCTACCACTACTACCACCTCTACCCAGTGGGGTGCTGGATGCCTGTCACTACTACCACCTCTACCCATGTGGTGCCAGATGCCTACCACTACTACCACCTCTACCCATGGGGGGCTGGATGCCTGTCACTACTACCACCCTTACCCAGGGGTTGCCAGATGCCTACCACTACTACCATCTCTACCCAGGGGGTGCCAGATGCCTACCACTACTACCACCTCTACCCATGGGGGGCGGGATACCTGTCACTACTACCACCCTTACCCAGGGGGTGCCAGATGCCTACCACTACTACCATCTCTACCCAGGGGTGCCAGATGCCTACCACTACTACCATCTCTACCCATGGGGGCTGGATGCCTGTCACTACTACCACCCTTACCCAGGGGTGCCAGATGCCTACCACTACTACCATCTCTACCCAGGGGTGCCAGATGCCTACCACTACTACCACCTCTACCCATGGGGGGCTGGATGCCTGTCACTACTACCACCCTTACCCAGGGGGTGCCAGATGCCTACCACTACTACCATCTCTACCCAGGGGGTGCCAGATGCCTACCACTACTACCACCTCTACCCATGGGGGGCTGGATGCCTGTCACTACTACCACCCTTACCCAGGGGTTGCCAGATGCCTACCACTACTACCATCTCTACCCAGGGGGTGCCAGATGCCTACCACTACTACCACCTCTACCCATGGGGGGCTGGATGCCTGTCAATACTACCACCCTTACCCAGGGGGTGCCAGATGCCTACCACTACTACCATCTCTACCCAGGGGTGCCAGATGCCTACCACTACTACCACCTCTACCCATGGGTGGCTGGATGCCTGTCACTACTACCACCCCTACCCAGGGGTGCCAGATGCCTACCACTACTACCATCTCTACCCAGGGGTGCCAGATGCCTACCACTACTACCACCTCTACCCATGGGGGCTGGATGCCTGTCACTACTACCACCCTTACCCAGGGGGTGCCAGATGCCTACCACTACTACCATCTCTACCCAGGGGGTGCCAGATGCCTACCACTACTACCACCCTTACCCAGGGGTGCCAGATGCCTACCACTACTACCATCTCTACCCAGGGGTGCCAGATGCCTACCACTACTACCATCTCTACCCAGGGGGTGCCAGATGCCTACCACTACTACCACCTCTACCCATGGGGGCTGGATGCCTGTCACTACTACCACCCTTACCCAGGGGTTGCCAGATGCCTACCACTACTACCATCTCTACCCAGGGGTGCCAGATGCCTACCACTACTACCACCTCTACCCATGGGGGCAGGATGCCTGTCACTACTACCACCCTTACCCAGGGGGTGCCAGATGCCTACCACTACTACCATCTCTACCCAGGGGTGCCAGATGCCTACCACTACTACCACCCTTACCCAGGGGTGCCAGATGCCTACCACTACTACCATCTCTACCCAGGGGGTACCAGATGCCTACTACTACTACCACCTCTACCCAGGGGGTGCTGGATGCCTGTCACTACTACCACCTCTACCCATGTGGTGCCAGATGCCTACCACTACTACCACCCCTACCCATGGGGGGCTGGATGCCTGTCACTACTACCACCCCTACCCATGGGGGCTGGATGCCTACCACCAACAACACCCCCACTCACAGGATGGCTAATACATGACACCACAAGCACACACCAACATAAAGAATGCAACATAAAGACATCCCCCCAACACCATGACAAGCGTGTGTAGACTGTGTCAAATGCCTACAACACTGAACATGACTTTGAACCTACAATGTGACCCCCTATCACATGTGCCACACATAAATGTGTGTGGCCCCCACAATGCAAGCAGGCCATGACCATTGTGGCAATGGGGTCCAAACCCCCATCATCACAGTGACCAAAATGTAAGTGTGGGGCCCATAGCTGAAGCACATCTTGAACATTGTGGCAATGGGGTCCAAATCCCCATCATCACAGTGACCAAAATGTAAGTGTGGGGTCCATAGCTGAAGCACATCTTGAACATTGTGGCAATGGGGTCCAAACCCCCATCATCACAGTGACCATAATGTAAGTGTGGGGTCCATAGCTGAAGCACATTTTGAACATTGTGGCAATGGGGTCCAAACCCCCATCATCACAGTGACCAAAATGTAAGTGTTGACAAAGAAAAAGCTGCAACTGCCAAACTGCATGGATGATTCCTGGTCACAGAACAACAAACACATCAGTGGCAAAGTAGTGCTTGTGTCCCATAGCAACATAGATTGGGGAGGCAAACAGTGCAGTGCAAATAAGACATACCTTTGGCCATGTGCAGACAAACATCACCCATGGGGGCTGACACTGTCAACATTCATCAATGACACAATGACAGAAGTGACCATCAGAATGCAGACCCACATATTTGCACCAATGGGCACACAAATGCAGATACCCTGTGGAGACTGTAGATGTGAGGTGAACAGATACCATACCATGGCAGCAATGGGACACACAAACAATGATCATTGTGCTGACTGATGACCTAGGAGTCCCAGGGACAGCAGGGGAAACACACCAAACAACATACAGCCAATGGCACACTAAAGATATGCCAATGCAGTGGTGCAGATGCACAAACACAAACAGGCAGACCCACACTGCACATCAAACACAACAGGTGAGGGGGGGTACCAGTGTCCCCAGGCAACCACACAACACATGAGGAGGCCTGAATACCAATTACACAGATGTGCATACAGTGCCACACAAAGGCAACTCATGGTTCCAAATCCCCTATGTGGGCAATCAGGCATTGTCAGATGAGAGGGAGCACAAATCACACATGTCACACAAGCATGTAGGAACAGCAACTGACACAGCAAGACACAGACACACCACAGCACTACCCCCAGGGCCCCCACAATGTGGTGACCCTGGGCTGCATTACAATCCCACTATGATGACAAAGCTAGATGTCGTTCACACTGTGAACCACAGTCATGTGTCCTGAGCAACAAACTACCATCACACCTACACAAGCACAAATCAATCAGCACGGCCAGTAAGCCAAGGGCAACATGGAGGCAGGGGACTAGCCGGGCAACAACTCTCATCTGCACACACTCAAAACCACACACCTCGACCTCCAACAATGTGCAGCAGTGAAGCTCACATGCACTGGTGACATTGCACATGTACCCATGACAATCCCAGGGGGGATGGTGGGAACCAAGGTGCAGAAACATATCACACATGGCCACTCAACAAGACTCCTGAATGTCTGACACACTGCACACTACGCTGTACATGGACATGACGGCAATACCACACAAACCAATGGGATCCCTGCCACAGTCACACACCAATAAAGAAGCCAAGGTCACCCACAAAGAACACACATAGACAACTACCAACATTGCAGCCCTGACCCTGAGGAGTGCCAGCAGTCACACACACAACGTGTCACAACCAATGACAGCTAACACAAACTGGAAATCACATGACAGGTGTAAACAACAAGTGCCAAGGGGAATCCTGACTGTGACCCATCAGCGTCTGCCCACAAACTCAGCCCTGACAGCAAACACACCTATGGGTGACACCCTGATGACCAGTAATGTGCCATGCACCCACATCACAGAGAACCCAGGGAGAAGACTTTGGGGGAACATAGGTCAACTCAGCAAGCATCACAAACAGGAACATCACTAGGGATCCCAGCATGCACAGCATCATGGAAGTGAACACAGAGACATGCTCATACAACACACACCTTGGGCGCAGGCGATCTCACAGGAGTACACACTGCCATGAGGGGACTCCACTCCTGTGTGAGGAAAGCTGTGCCATATGTCACATCAGTAGGGCTCCATCATGTCAGCAGAACACTTGGTCACACAGTCAACAATTAGCACCAAATGAAGGCTCCCGTCACATCAGCCTGGTCATGGGAGTGTCAACGAAATCATCAGCACAGATCCAACACACATGTATAGCAAGTTGCACTGACAACACAGATGAGTCCTTCCCAATTGATGCCCAAACCTGCATGTCCAGTGGAGATGGCCACACGGTCAGGGAACTAGACTAATTGAACAATGGCAAGCACAACAGATGTGCAGGGGTGGAAGCCACAGATGTGACATTGCAAATGTAAGTAGGAAATCCCATTGCCAAATATTGAAAACATGACACCCTCAGATGCTGCTAAGGATGACATGGATACACCACAGGATAGGACACAGTCCCCCTGGACCACATGGGTTCCGGCACAGTAACACTTCATTTTCATGAGACCAAATATCACCATCACTGCAGCAAGGGCATGGTTAGCATCATCAACATCATGTACATCAGAAGCAAAAGCACTAGAGAACAGAAAGTTGCTTTATTCAGCATATGTGGGTTCAAAACTTGAAGTCATTTAAAAAATAAACAAAGGCCAATGGCCAGTCCATCATGAAAGTCAAAACAGGGTGACAGTGGCAGATGTCACCCTACGCATGCCTGCACTGATAAAAACCAGGGACAATCCCCTAGGAGGGGCATACGGAGGGGCAGGCCAGGCACTGCAGGGACAGGATCAGGGCTCACCAGGAGGAGGCAGGGAAGGGGTGGTGGTTGCTGGAGAGCCACTGACAACTGCAGTGGAGGTGTCTGACATGGTGTGTGCCAGCACAACTGGGGGCATGACTCAGATGGTGTGGGTGCCGGCACGACTGCAGTGGACCGTGCAGATGGAGTGGACAGGTTCGCCACTGCAGTGCCCAAGTCAGACAGGGTGGTAGTGGACTCCACTGCAGTGCCTACCTCCAGGGGAGGAGAATGGGGATCAGGTAAGGTGGGCAGGACAGAGGGGGAGGACACCCTCACCACACCAGCGGCACAGACAAGCGCAGCGGGGGTTGTGGGGCCGGAAGAGCAAGTGGCAGGGGGAGAAGGCCTGATCCTTTTGGGGATGGTGTATCTGTGGGTGGGCGAACCTGGGGCAGGGTGTGGTGGGGACACCTGTGGAGTGGGGGCCTGAGGGATGGAGGAAGGAGACTTGGTGCCTGAGCTGCAGGGCGGCGGCGGGGTCTTGCTCTTCCGGGTCCGGGGGGACTTGCGGGTGGGGGCGTCAGTCGGTCTGCACCTGGGGGAGGGTGTCCGTGGGCGAGGGGCACTCCGCTCCGTGTGGTGGGCTTCCTCTTCCCCCTGAATGCTGTATCAGCTGGATCGGAGGGAAGAGGCCGAGGTCACTGAGGAAGAGCCGCTGTGTCTTTGGGGTTGCAGGTGAGGCAAGGGAGGGGCTTTGGAGGGAGAGGCAACTGAGGACTGCGCAGTGCTCGTGGATGCGTGTGTGTGTGCCTGGGCCCCATCCCCTGTGAGTGTGGTTTCAGTACCCTGACTGTGCGTGCGTGTGCGTCTTGTTTGTGGCGTGTGTGTCTGTGTGCTGCACGTGTCTGTGCTGGTGTGTGTCTGTGCCGGTGTGTGTGTGCTTGGGACAGGTAAGGTGCTGGGGAGTGTGGATGGGGCAGAGGCAGGAGGGGTGAGGGACTGTCGGAGGAGGGACACTGCTACAGTCAGGGAGGAGTCCATGGACCTATTGCCCCTCTGTAGGGCAGACATGCCCGATGAGATGCTCTCCATGAACGACACCAGCTGAGTCAACAGAGTGGTGTGTGCATGGAGGATACTCAGCATCGCTGTCTGCCCTACATGGAGCTGGCGAAGGAGGTACACAGACTCCTCACTCAGGGCAGCAGGGGACACAGGGGCAGGGGGTGCGGTGCCTGGCCCGAAGGAGACACGCTCCCGAACATGGGAGCCTCCACGGACCTCGGGAATGGGAGCCGATGGGAGGGTGGTGGTGGTGGTGGCGGGGACAGCAACACTAGCTGGGGTGTGGTGGCTGCTGACACCCGCCTCCATAAGGGAGTCATCCTCCGAGCTGCTGTGGTCCTCAGCTGAGGTGGATGGTGCTGAGGACTCCTCGGTGTGGCTCCCCTCGCCCTCCGTGCCACTGGGTCCCTCCGACCACTCCTCGGCTGCTGACCCAGTCTGGCTCTGCGTCTCCTCCTGGTCCGTGGAGCTGTCCCCTCCTGTGGCTGTGGATGTATCTGCAATCAATAGGGAAATTTACAGACATCAGTCACCTGCACCGAACGCACACACCACAGTAAGTACAGCACATTACAGAGCAAGCCCTGGCATCCTTAGTTGAACATTGCTAAAAGTGCCCAAACAGAACAGGAGAAGCCAATTGTCAGTCTGATGGTCAACCATGGCACTCACATCCCACCTGGCCTTGCACCCATCTGTCTGGTGTCTGTTGGATGGCAATACCCCAGTGTGGACACATGCACCACCTACACAGTAGTTGGACAGTGCAGAGAACACGGTGAAGCATGTGAACATGCACACATCACAACTCTTGCCACTGAGTCAGTACAGGTGTCCGGATGAAAGGGATGTCCAGAGTCAAATAGGAAATGCATGTGATGCATACCAGCGACAGACACCATGATGCACCCATGTCCTGATAGCCATTGCCACAATGGTGTGCATGTACCACATGTCACTCCCCTGCAGGATCACTATTAGGAAGTCACATGCCATGGCACAGGCATGCCTGCTAAGTCATACATCACTGTCTCCAGTCACATGGGCAGGGCAGCCAGACAACAACACTCTGCACTGTGTCACAATAGTAGGTCATGGGGAATGCAAGTCCTGGAGCTGAACAAGTGCACATGTACATCCCCCACACACCACATCATCTGAACACTTATCTGTCCAGGTCATACCGATTGGACATATGGGAGACCTGTAACACTACCCTCTGAACCTGAGCACCTCACAATCTGCTGTGAATGGGAAACAGCTGCCTGAACTTCACATTCGCATACCCCAGTCTGCACGGTCAGGTGATCAAACACCTATGTGTCACACAAGTATCGTCTCCCATGGTCACATCTCCAGTGGCATGCTGAGCCCCAACCGAGAAACACCCCAGCAGACCTGACAACGAAGCCACAGCACACTGACACAGAGGCAGACACCTGAGGGGACAAATCACTGAGCACAACGTGTCAGCTGATACACGGGAGTGGGAGTACAGAGTGTATTGTAGGGCCTGGAGTAGGCATGACTGTCCTGCCCCACATGAATGAGGGATGAGCCTTGGACAGTAGGCAGCTGGCTAAGTATGTGTGACACATGTAATATACACACTCCTGGGGCCCAAACATTGTTCCCACCCGCAGCATGGGTGTGTGCCAGATACCCCAGGCACATGTGGTGGATCAGCTCTGCAATTGGACCACATATCAAAGTAACACGCAGATTACATGTCAGAACACAGCCATTGTGTAAGCAATGGACCCACCCATGATGCCCACCACAGAGTTAGGGAAACAGATGCTGTCCCCCACCTTGAGTCAAGCAAACTGCAAGGACACAGTACCCAAGTGACACAATTCCCTGACTGTAAGGGCCACACCAGGGTATCAGATGAGGAGTGGGCAGTGCACAATAGAGGGACATGGGTCCTGGACCACATGACTGATGTACTGTGGAAGTTTAACCAGGCCAGAGGAGGGCACATAGCATGGCAGACATAGTTCACAATGCAGTCATGGACTCACCCCCTCCTTGCTGCTCTCTGGCCTTCAGCTGCCCATCCAGATCAGGGAAGACCACCGCCAGGATCCTGAGCATGTGGGGGTCAGGGTCCGGTGTCCGCCCCTCCTGCGAGGAGGCGACAGCTTCAGCTGGACCCGTGCGATCCTCCGGGTCCAGCCCCGAAGGTCCTGCCACGTCTTCTGGCAGTTGCAGATCCGGCGCTTGTAGACCCCCACGGATCTCACTGCCCGGACGATGGTCAGCCATATCTGCTGCTTCTGGTGGGCATCAACCTGTGAGGATGACAAAGTGAGAATGCCATTACTACACATGCAACATATCCGTGCATTACACAGTTGTATATACATGTCTCAATCACAGGGGCACATGATGTACACAGGCAGTGCAACGATGGCCATGGACAGTATGCCAGCAGTTACTACATGGTATCATTGCCTGGGAAGTAAAACCTTGTTTAAATGCACTGTCACTGCACTATACCTGTCCAGTGCATGTAACTACACACTATGGGGGTGACAACTACTCAGTGAGCCTGCTAGCCAGTGGTGTGCAGACTGTTAGCCTTGCTAGTCAGACAACATGCACATTTAGAAAGGCAGTGGACAGAACACTCACCTGCTCCCCTGCTTTCCCATACAGCTTGCTGTACTGTGGAAGGAGGTTGTCCAGCAGGGCCTGGTTCTCCTCAGTGCTGAAGGCTGGGGCTCTCTCCACAGTACGTGCCATTGCAGGGTCCAGAGGGTGCAGATACAGCAGCAGTGTAGTGGCAGATGTCGTCCTGGAGCATGTAGTGCAGGCAAGTGAGCTCTCAGGGGAACAGCCAGCATTATATGTGTGCTGCAGAGGCAGATACTGTCCCATGTGTCCAAAGTGATAGGTCCAAGTCGTTTGCATCTTCTGAATCTGGCTAATTCATGGAATTGCACCACTTACACACGCCCCCAGCATCCTTCAAAAGTTCAACTTCATGACACCCATGAATTTGCATCATTGTTGTGGGTGACCAACTGAATTTACAGCATCAGACTCGTTCAAATTTTGAAAATGCGTCCATTGCCAGGCCAGGCCATAGCCAATGGGTGCGCACCGATCTGTCCATTGCTGTTCAACGCGTACCCAGGATACAGCGCGTACGCGCACACATTGAATGCAATGGGCCGGCCGGGCACACCGATCGGTCCATTGCTGTTCAACGCGTACCCAGGATACAATGCGTACCCGCACACATTGAATGCAATGGGCCGGTCGGGCACACCGATCGGTCCATTGCTGTTCAACGCGTACCTAGGATACAACGCGTACCCGCACACATTGAATGCAATGGGCCGGCCGGGCACACCGATCGGTCTATTGCTGTTCAACGCGTACCCAGGATACAACGCGTACCCGCACACTTTGAATGCAATGGGCCGGCCGGGCACACCGATCGGTCCATTGCTGTTCAACGCGTACCCAGGATACAACACGTACCCGCACACATTGAATGCAATGGGCCGGCCGGGCACACCGATCGTTCCATTGCTGTTCAACGCGTACCCAGGATACAACGCGTACCGCACACATTGAATGCAATGGGCCGGCCGGGCACACCGATCGGTCCATTGCTGTTCAACACGTACCCAGGATACAACGCTGCACCCGCACACATTGAATGCAATGGGCCGGCCGGGCACACCGATCGGTCCATTGCTGTTCAACGCGTACCCAGGATACAACGCGTACCCGCACACATTGAATGCAATGGCCAATGTGTGCGCACTGATCGGTCCATTGCTGTCCAACGCGTATTGCGAATACAACGCGTACCCGCACACATTGAATGCAATGGCCAATGTGTGCGCACTGATCGGTCCATTGCTGTCCAACGCGTATTGCGAATACAACGCGTACCAGCACACATTGAATGCAATGGCCAATGTGTGCGCACTGATCGGTCCATTGCTGTCCAACGCGTATTGCGAATACAACGCGTACCAGCACACATTGAATGCAATGGCCAATGTGTGCACACTGATCGGTCCATTGCTGTCCAACGCGTATTGCGAATACAACGCGTACCAGCACACATTTAATGCAATGGCCAATGTGTGCACACCGATCGGTCCATTGCTGTCCAACGCGTATTGCGAATACAACGCGTACCAGCACACATTGAATGCAATGGCCAATGTGTGCACACCGATCGGTCCATTGCTGTCCAACGCGTATTGGGAATACAACGCGTACCAGCACACATTGAATGCAATGGCCAATGTGTGCACACCGATCGGTCCATTGCTGTCCAACGCGTATTGCGAATACAACGCGTACCCGCACACATTGAATGCAATGGCCAATGTGTGCGCACTGATCGGTCCATTGCTGTCCAACGCGTATTGCGAATACAACGCGTACCAGCACACATTGAATGCAATGGCCAATGTGTGCGCACTGATCGGTCCATTGCTGTCCAACGCGTATTGCGAATACAACGCGTACCAGCACACATTTAATGCAATGGCCAATGTGTGCACACCGATCGGTCCATTGCTGTCCAACGCGTCCCTGTACAAGTCACTGGCATATGTCACCATGCCTGTCACAGGTGAACATATGCCAGCCACATATACTTCCCAGGGAGTGAGGGGCACACCTACAACACCACAGCCTGTCCAAACTGTATCCTACGGCATGTAAGGCTGCATTACCTATTCCGTGTATGGGGGTGAACATGTTGTTCTGTGGGTGTCACTTGGGGCAGCCACCCCCAGGCTGTGCACGTGTTCATGGGGACAGAATCCTTGGTGTTTCGTGTACATGACCACTGTGATGTGCAACTGTTCATATCTGAGCATGTGGCATGGTCACATTTCACGGTGGTGTATGTGTATGTCATGTCACATACCCCCTGAGTCCCATGTGGGACGGTATGTTTAACCCAGGGTGACCCATTGGCACAATAGTGATGGTCCTCCACAGTCTGTGTGCATGTTGTGTTTACAATGTCTCTGATTTCATGTGCACAATGGGAGGCAGTCTCCACATCCACGTTGTTTGTGCATGGACTTTGATGTTGTGCGTGTGTGTGTCACAGACGTCCATGTCTGTCCTGCCGAGGCAACAGGGACCACTACCTGCGGGGGTCATGGTTGTTTTGCTGTGGTGTATACATGATACACCATGTCATGCCAGTGTCCATGTGGCAATACAGGGTCCCTGGGAATCTACCTGTCGTTGAGCTGTGATGCCTGGGGCACATCTGTCCACACATGTCACTGTGGGGTGTGTTTGTAACGTGGCAGCAGGAGATGGGAACTGGGACACGGCCTCATGATATCCAATGGCACGACCTGGGACTTATTGATGCCACTTGTTGAACTGTGATGTTAGATGTTGGCCATGTATGTGCCATACATATCCTTACGGAACTGCACACATCATGTACTTGAACGAGAATCCACCCTAGTTGAACGCATCACTAACAAGAAAGAGGGCAGACACAACAAGAATGTATGCTTTATAACCGAATACACAACACACAGTGATGAAATCTTCAGGCTTCTTAAACGTAATTGGTATCTGCTACAGGAGATACCCAGCCTTAAGGGTGATATTAACAATAACCCGACTATCACATACAAAAGAGGGTGTACCCTTAAAAACAGATTACGCCCTAGTTATGTGACGACCACGACAGAAACACATACTTGGCTGCCAGAGAAACCCAGCAGGTTTTACACTTGCGCTTCCTGTAACATCTGTAAATTTGGTGTGAACAAAACCACTAGTTTCACCCACAATGGATCGAGAGAACACAAGATTAGACAGTTCATCAACTGTAACTCGACCCATGTGGTATACATTATGGGCTGTGCATGCAATTTAATTTATGTTGGCAGCACTAAAAGGAACCTCAAACTCCGCATTCAAGAACACCGGAGAGCCATTATCAATGGCGATAATAGGCTACCCACTTGCAGAACACTTCTCTACTTCCCACCCTGGAGATTGCACATTCTGGTTCTATGGTATAGAGCTTATAGAACCAAAAACAGGGCGGCAACAGGGAATTACACCTTAGACAGTGTGAGGCCAAATGGATATGCAGGCTACGTGCGGTCACACATGGGCACAACACCGACAATGAAATGCACTATTTCCTTGAGGATAATCCCTAACACCCTTAACACAATTTGTGTAATTATGCTGTTTCCTGCATGTTAATCTAAACATATTTTTGTCTATGCAAATATGTACATACACAACTGGTTCTGTGATGCCCGTACGTGTTACAATATTGAATGACAAATGATGGTTCCTAACATTGTATAACAACATGATTGATTGCCTATATCCCTCATTGAGGTTTTGGAAATCTGAAAAAGAAAATGATACTGTAATTAATTGTCTGAACCCGGATGTTGAGTCCAACAACATATTGCCTGTATCCCTCATTCATGGGCTGGAAATCGAAAAGAAATTGACACTGTCACTAATTGTCTGAACCCGGTCTTTGAGGCCAATAGGGTACTAGACACCCTTGACTGAAAAGTTTGTATTTTTCTACTCCTATATTACTCTTAAATTGTGGTCTTCTCTTCTATCTTTCTCAACTGCTTACTAACTATAGCTAATTTTCCTTGAATATTAGTTTCAGTTGCCAGCTTATCACTTATATGCATCCCCTTTTTTCTTCCTTGATAAAATCTTACAAACATATTCTACATTACATACTGAGTTTAAAATATAATAATACTGTAATTAATGGCTTGCGATATCACATACAAACTTGTGATTCTTATTCCTGTCTCGCTTTCTTGCTTACTTACTTCCTTGCTTACTAGCTATTGTGAAATTCACCTTCTAACCAGACATTCTTGCTAACTCATTAATTCTCTTATCTTATCGATAACCTTGATTCTATTAGTGTTCTGAGATATAAGTTCGACTCTCCACTAACTTGGGTCAGGGTCACGGCATTTTCACTGTTTCCTTTATTTATTTACGAAAGGCACTTGTTTGCTCTTTTTATATCCCCTCAGAAATGGGAAACCGGGTCTTATACTCGGGTCACGGACACGGCAGAATTACTGTTTCCTTTATTTATTTACAAAAGGCACACGATTGCACCTTTTTACATCCCCTCAGAAATGGGAAACCGGGTTTCATACTTCCTGGTTTTCTAAAAAGAAACATTTGCGCTCCAGCTAACCATTACGTGGCAACACGTCTTGACCGTGCCTGCCGGGGGCGTCAATGACTAATCAATTCTGACGCGCAGACCTCGCCATAAAACAGGCTTGGGATCACACGCTGGTTCTCGCTCATCGTGGCAGGAGGACAGCTTATTCAAGGTAAGAGGTTTGGGGAGGGGGCACGCTCAAATTTGCTATGCCGAACGCAAGGCAATTTGATAGAACTTTTTGATTGTGCATCCGGTAATTATTTTTAGATTCTAGCTAATTGTGGAGACCTGTCCACATGGGCTTAGCCACTTAGGTGACGGGTGGACTGGGCCATAGCAGACTAAACTTTTACCATTATGCCTACCATCAGTTGAGTCTGCTTTAATTTTCTGGCAGTCCTTTGACAACGTGACACCTTACATTTGATCCTAAATAGTAATCGCACGGTTCACCAGTAACTTTGTTATAAAACAACATTGCCGATTTTACAATCTAATTATTTTAACAAATCTGCTACTACCCGTTCATACCACTTGGGGTCACTATCTACGTACTGCTGGCATTCAGACGCTTATTTAACAGGTAACAATTTCTCTTCATGAAACTTATTAGACTTTTGTGGCCTTTGAGATACACTCTGCCTCCTTTTCTATAATTCACACCGACCCAGGCTTCTCGATGTCTCAATAATTAAATTTACCCGGCATCAATTCACTCTCTGCGTTAGTTGCAGTATGGTTAGATCGCTCATTTTTTCAAATTACTAAGTGCTCCTTTTTGCTTTATATTTATTTTAGAATCACTTCTAAGGCCGACCGAGGCCCTGTGATACCCATAGTATCTCCAGAGTTACTGCCTGGAACACCAACTGGATTGATGGATCACTTACTCATGTTCTGAGCAGGAGGTGAGAACAGTTTATCCCAATAAGTTTGATAGTGTTCACCTCATCTTTTATTACGTTACTTTATACTACTAATAGGCTGTTTCGGTTTATAATTTTGCAGGTCTAGTTGGAGCTAGTCTACACTGCTTCCACTGTACTTTAGGAGTGGTAATTCTCAATAAACCTTATTTCACCTTAAGGACACACATCCACTAAGGTGAGACCATATTGTATATCCGGTTTCCATATATTATTAACCCTGCCACCGTCAGTCATCTTAGAATTTGATGAGATGAACGACTTCCTTGTCTAACTCTCCCCCAGTCCATATTTTTTCTCTCCTCCCTCCTCCCTTTTTTCTTGTACTTCAGTCACATTATAAAACTTCCTGTTTACACTTTCGTAAATGTGGTTAATGTAACTAGGCTCTAAAATGCACCCCAAACTTATCATTCAGGAATCATCTAAAAAACCTCTGCCTTTAAATTGCATCGGATACTGGGTCACGCAAATTTCATAGATTTTATACGGATTGTTTTTCTGAACATTGCCTGGCCTATTGTTTGCAATTGTCCAGTTCTCTTAATTCCTTCAAACACAGAGGATACTGCAAAATGCTTAACAAATTGTTCCTTTTATATGTTGTATCCTTCTTTAAAAATTTTAATTTTAAAAATTGTGATGTTATTATTCGTTCTTTTCGCTCTGTCATGGGGAAACTCTTGTCTTCCCTTACTTCTTTCTCTTCTTTTCCTCTTCCCTTCTGTTTTGTAGTAAATTTCGTCTTTTAAATGTATGTTTATGTCATTTTTCAGCCCTGACGAAGTTCTCACCTGAGAACGAAACGCGTTGGCTGACCGTAAAATCACCAATTTCAAGTGAATTATCTGATTACAAATAAAGACTTACTTGAAAACTAAGTACTGATTCCTTGGACTTCTTCACTTGGCGCACGCCCAACCTCTTAACCACATCATGTACTTGTGCCTCATAATGATGTATCATGTGATATTGAGTGTGTTCAATGCCACATATGTGGGGTGACTGACAATCTTGCTTTCTTCACCTATGCACTGCAGGGCACCAGCTGTCCTTAGACCATTCCCTGACCTGGCAACGATGGTGGAACGTGACAGCATCCGACGGTACCGCTTCACCAGGCAGCTGATTGAGGATTTGGCAGTGCGCTTGGCACCACATTTGCAACCTGGCCGGCCGTACCCTACAGCGCTGACCCCCAAGGTGAAGGTGATGGCAGCCCTACACTTCTTTGCCACCGGTACCTTTCAACACACTGTGGCGACTGCTGGTGGGATGTCACAGACCATGTTCAGCCGTGTGCTCCGGGATGTTTTGGAGGCTATGTTGATATACCTGAACCAGTACATCTATTTCCCTAGACTCCAACAACTCACTGGCGTGAAGAGTGACTTCTATGCCCTGGGGAGGATGCTGCATGTCATTGGCTCCATTGATGGGACACATGTGGCTTTGGTACCACCACAGGCCCAAGAGCAGGCATACAGGAACCGCAAACACTACCACTCGGTCAATGCACTGGTGGTCTGTCTTGCAGATATGAGCATCTCACACGTGTGTGCCCGTTTCCCTGGTTCTGCACACGATGCCTACGTGATGAGGAGTAGTCGCATCCCGAGGATGATGTCACAGATGCAGAACCAGCGTGCCTGGCTTGTTGGTGTGTACTGACTTTGTACCATTGTGTGTGTTCTGCAATTTAGTGTTCCACCCTCTTTTCCAACTCTGCTAATGTGCAATTGTCTGTATGTAGGTGACTCCGGATACCCCAACATGCTGTGGTTGCTGACGCCCCTCAGGAACCCTGTGACACCAGCCCAGATGCGCTACAATGAGGCACATGGTCGGACCAGGAGAGTGATTGAGCGGACATTTGGTCTCCTGAAGAGCCGCTTCCGCTGCCTCGACAAGACAGGAGGGTCCCTCCCATATGCCCCAGCAAAGGTGTGCAAGATTGTCATCGTCTGCTGCATGCTACACAACCTGGCAGTGCGGAAGGAGTTGCCTCTCATCCTGGATGACGATGACCAACGTCCGCCACCTGTGAAGGATCCTGGCCTGGACCACGATGCCAGTGATGATGATGATGATGATGGTGATGTCCGCACACAGCTCATCACAAACTTCATCAGCTGAATGTGAGTATCCAGAGATGTCATGTCAATGATGTGAGTTTGCATGATATGTGTTGGTGGTGCTCTGGTGCTGTTTGAGTGTGTCCATGGGCTACATGACTGTATGCGTGTAGCGATGTGTCCTTACAGGTAGTCTGTACTCCCCAACAGTGTTAACATGCTAACTTGGTTCTGGGTGGGTATCTTGTGTCATGTATTGGGCATGAGTATTGCAGTTCTGTCCTGTTCTTCAGTGCTTTTGACTGTGTGTCATTTCTGTCCTTCACAGGGTACTTTCAGAGTCGTTTGGTCAACTGTGATCCCCGACACCGTGATTCGACTTCCAGGGTGGTAGCTGTCGTGTCCCTACAGGTGATGTGCGCCACACCCATGGACTTCCTTCCTTCTACACTTGTTGACTGTGTGCCCGCTGCCAGGTGGGATTACCTTGCATCTGTGGTGGTTACATCATGTTGCAAATGTGTAATAAACCTGTGCTTCACTTTGTGATGTGCGTTGTCTGTGGTCACACATCTGACTGACATTTGCTTACTGCACCAGTGGGCTAGTTAACACAGACTGTGAATAGGTGTTGGGTCTGTGCAATGCAACGTATTTCCTGGCAACATCAGTGTAGGCGATGAGTCAGATGGCCCTGGTGTGTATGTGTTGTGTAGCCCTGGTGGTGTGTCTCCCTCATATGTGTGACGTCGCCATGACTCACATGCCGGTGTTGTACTTGCTGTAGCAGTTAGCATGCACAGTGTCATTTCCCAGATCATCATCGCCACTTCAGAGACAACGTAGGAATCACAACAGAGGCAAGTATGGTGTATTAGTGAGTTTATTGACATACATGTGTGAGTATAGTGCACAGGATGGTGGGTGCTGTACATTGTGATTGTAATCCAAAGTTCCTAGATGATTTGGAAGTCCTGGTAGCAGAAATGTCCAGAGTAAAGTCCACAGTCATCTGAGACATTGGTCCAACTTGAGCTCCCCATGTCATGTGGGAGAGTTGTGTTGCATTCGACAGGGTGAACAGTTTGGGCACAAAGGTGATTTTCCAGAACAGGTGTTGGCTTCCTGGGGGTTGTGCATGGCCATCAGCCTCTCAGTTGCCCCTCCTCGGACGACCCCTCTTTTTGGGGGGGGACCCTCAAGTGCAGGCTGCTGCGGTGCAGGGGACTCTCCGCCAGAGTCATCCTCCCTCCCTGTGGCAGTTGCAGTTGTTTCAGCACCAGATGTTGTGGGCACACAGGGAGGTGTTGACTGGTTGCTGCTCATCTGGCGGAGGCATTGTAATATGTCCCTATGCACCGCCGTCATCTCTTGCAGTGTGTCCCACTTGGACTCCACGCGGGACATGTGTGAGTCCAAGCGGGCATGATGGGCAGCCTGCTGCTGTTTAATGTCCCTGAGGAGCCCCACTACCTGGCTGAACTCTCCGGTGCTGGACTGGTACGCATCGGCTATGCGTGCCAGTTGTGGGTCATCATGCAGTCCAGACCCCTCTGCGAGCAGCGACCTATGTGTCCCACCCCTCCCATCACCCCTGGCGCCTCTGCAGTACCTGAGGTGGCACGCACAGGTGACCCAGGGCCCCCTTGGGGGTTGTTGGTGGTGTTGGTGTCCATGGCCCCACGTTGGTCCAGGGTCCCTGTGCTGGTGGTTGTGGTGCTCCTTGGTCTGTCCATGTCGGCAGGGGTGGTATGTGTGTTGACAGTCGTTGGAGGGGTGGGTGCAGGGGGTGAAGCTGGTGATCCTGCTGGTGCTGCATGATGACTTGCTCCGGAGGTGCCAGGTGGGTCTTCTTCATCCGAGGAGGGCAGAGGCTGTTCCACACCAGTGAGCTCCGTATCCTCTTGAGCCTGGGACGGGGACTCCTCAGCGTCTGCTGCTGTGTCCACATCATCACCTGTTTTTGGGAGACACACACAATGTATGTTATGTTTCTGCAGGCATCAATGGTTGACACACCTGACAGTTGTGACTGTGCCTCTGGATGCGGGCCTGTACATTGCATTGTCCTAAGTTGTCACAGTCAGGGGTTGATATTGGTGTAGCACATTGTCCTGCATTATTTGGGCATTTCTATGTGAATTTTGGGGTGTGTACATGGTCTGCATTGGTTGTATTTGGTTGACATCCAGCCCTCCTTCCCACCCAGCCAGATATTCCACCATGGAACGTGCTTCCATTGCAGGGAGTGCAAGTTGTCTTTCAGGATGTCAGTCAGTGGTGTCCTGCTGTTGGTTGGTGCCCAGTTCCCAGCAGGGCCTTGTGCTCCCCACAGCAGTAGCCAGTGTCAGCCATCTTGTCAGTTGTTTTCCACTCCCTGTGATGTGCGCATGGTTCAGGGTGGTGTTGATGGGACAGTTGTGGGGGTGACCAATATCTGTGACTACCACTCCCATCATGCTATTGCCTCCACCCCACTTCCCAGCATGCCCATACTTACTTGCTTTTGGGTGCACTTCACTGTGTGTGAGTGTGAGAGCAATGGCAAGATGGCTGACAGTGGTGTCCTGCTGTTGGTTGGTGGCCAGTTCCCAGCATGGCCTTGTGCTCCCCACAACAGTGCACCAGTGTCAGACATCTTTGATGGGGCTTTCCACTCTCTGTGGGGTGTGCATGCTTGAGTGTGAGCTTGCTGGGCCATGTGGGTGAGGGATGTTGAGCTGTGACTACCACTCCCATCATGCTATTGCCTCCACCCCCCTTCCCAGCATGCCCATGCTTCCTTCCCTTTGACTCTGCTTCCCAGTGGGGTGGTGTGCCTGTGCTGACAAGATGACTGACAGTGTTATCCTGGGGTTAGTTCTGCTACAGGTCCCATGTGTGTCCCTGTGCTTCACACAGCATGACCCAGGGTTGTGGTTCTTTGTGGGATATTTGATTGGAGTGTGAGGCAATGCATTCTCCCAGGTGAGTTGTGTGGAGTTTGTGTTAGAGGGGTGTGTGGGTGGAGCTGCTGGCGACTATGGTCTGTGCTGTGAGTCCTCCTTCCCACCCAGCCAGATACCCCACCATGGAACGTGCTTCCATTGCAGGGAGTGCAAGTTGTCTTTCAGGATGTCAGTCAGTGGTGTCCTGCTGTTGGTTGGTGCACAGTTGCCAGCAGGGCCTTGTGCTCCCCACAGCAGTAGCCAGTGTCAGCCATCTTGTCAGTTGTTTTCCACTCCCTGTGATGTGCGCATGGTTCAGGGTGGTGTTGATGGGACCGTTGTGGGGGTGACCAATATCTGTGACTACCACTCCCATCATGCTATTGCCTCCACCCCACTTCCCAGCATGCCCATACTTACTTGCTTTTGGGTGGACTTCACTGTGTGTGAGTGTGAGAGCAATGGCAAGATGGCTGACAGTGGTGTCCTGCTGTTGGTTGGTGGCCAGTTCCCAGCATGGCCTTGTGCTCCCCACAACAGAGCACCAGTGTCAGACATCTTGTCAGTTGTTTTCCACTCCCTGTGATGTGAGCCTGGTTCATGTTGGTGTTGATGTGCGCATTGTGAGGGTGGGCAATATCTGTGACTACGACTCCCATGATGCTATTGGCTACACTGACTTGCCCAGCATACACAGAATTCCTTTCTTTCAGTGGGCTTCACTGTGTGGTGGTGTTGTAGTGGTGGCTACATGTCTGGATGTGTTTGTTAGTTGTATTTGTGCCACTGCCTAGCTGTAGTTGTAGTTGTGTTTGTACATGTGATGAGACAGTTACATGTCACTATGAGATGGCATGTGTTGTGTTTATCTGACTGACATACACATTTTGGGATGATTCTGTTCTGGTTGCTGTGTATTTGCTAAGGGTGCATGGTTTGACTCTCCCCTTGACAGTGATTTGTGTGTATTGTGGCACAATATTGTGTACATTTGTTGTGTACTCACCAGGCTCTGGGATGTTTTCTTGTCCATATACACTCACTGGTGGTAGGATGGCCCGCACCTTCTCCTCCCAGGGCCTGAGGTATACTGGCTTGGCAGGAGGGCCACTGCCGGTGTATTGGCTCAAGAGGTAGTCCTTCTTCAACAGCTCCTGACCCTCCTGCGCACGTCATACCACCTGTTCTGGATGTCTATCTTTGTGCGCAAACATGGTGATTGTGCGTTCACCCTGTCGACGATCCTCTCCCACATCTTGGTTTTCTGCGACATGGGTGTCTGTTGGACCAGTGTACCAAACAGCTGTGGCTCTACCCTGAGGATCTCATCTACCAGGACTTCCAATTCACTATCTAGGAACTTATGATTCTTCTTTGGGGGCATGGTGATGGGTGGTGATGGTGAGTGATGTGTGTGTTGGTGTGCAGGTGAAGGTGTGTGAGTGTGTGTTTTGCTGGGTGTATGTGAGGTTGCTATTTGTTGAGGTGCTGATGGTGTGTGGCTTGTGTGATGGATGAGCTGTGGGTGTGTGGTTGCTGTCTGTTGAGTGCTGGCAGGTAATTTGAATTTGCAAAGGATCATGGTAGGGATTTGTGTCCTTTATATGGGTGGAGTTGTGGGTGTGTCTTTGTTCCCTGCCCCCCAGTATTTATTGGCTTTGTAATTGCTTGTTTGGCCTTTTTTGTGTATTTTCCCTTTGTACTTTTCGTGCATGTAGGAGACGTTCTTGTGACCGAGTCTGACCCTGCAGTTGTCTCGTACGAGCTTCTCCGATTCGTTCACACTGTGTTTGTGCTGTTTTCTATGCTGCGTACGCGTCGGTCGCGGTGTTTTGGGTTGCTTCGGCTCGCAGTTTTGTATGCGTGTCGGTCGTACGGCTTGTCCTCCGTGCAACTCGGTCGTGTTTTCCACGCGTTGCATCGTACTTGGCGGGTGGGAGTTCGCGGGTACGTTTCGTTCGGGATTGTTCCGGGTGCGTGTCGGTCGGTTAGATTCGCGTGTTTTTCCGGCCAGATTGGTGTTTTCCGTGCGGCTCGGTCGTTCGGCTTGTGTTCCGTACGAGTCGGTCGGGTTTTGCACGCTTCTCATCGTACTTTGCGGGTCGGGCTGCACCGGTACGTGTCGGTCGGAATTAATTCCGGCTCCGAGTCGCTCGGGACGTTTTCCGGCCGGAATCGGAATCGGCCCCATAATGTGCGATATGATTCCTCTTTCTTTTCCCGAAATACAATATAAATTTGATCTCTCCTCCACCTTTGCCGTTAGATATAAATCCCTTAAAGGTGTTCTCTTACAAAATATTTTCATCCTGAATCAAGCACAACTCCCCACTTGATCTTTATCTCCGGACCCAATTAGAATGACGTCTTCACTTAAGGCATCATATATATATATAAATATTTGCATTATACTATGCCTTCTCGTTCCAAATCTAAAATTGAGTTAATGTGGGAATCTGATTTTCAGCATTCTTTTTCCTTAAAGGTCTGGGGTATGATCTAGAGCAAGATACACCATACCTCATGTAACGCCAGTACTACACAAACTCTTTTTTATTTTTAAAATAGATCGTACATTACCCCACTTTCTTTGCAAAAGTACACTCCTACTGTTTCGAATAAGTGCTGGGCTTGCAATACTCAACCAGGCACATATTTACATATGTTTTTTCATTGTCCACCAATTACAGCCTTTTGGGTTCAAGTTTGTAAAATGATTTCCACTATATGCTCTATTGCCTTTCCATTTGATATTAAAAGTATTTTTTTGGGAAGTTCCTCACATCTCTGGCCAGCTCATTCAAAACTAGGTAAATTTGTGGATTTGTTACTTGCTATTGCTTTCCAAGTCATTGTATCCAATTGGAAGAATGCCAAAAATGTCACCGTTAATGGCTGGTGGAATCTTCTTTGTTCTCATCATAGACTTGATACTGCATCAGCCACTTCTACACTACAGATGTTCAAAAAAGACCTCTTTTGGTCTCCACTCACTGGTTATCTAAACAAAACATATAAACCTTCCAAGGATTCCACAATGGTTTTTCAACCCCCATGATTGTTTTTCCTCCCCTTTGTTTGGCAATATATGCAGTTTATTACATAATTGTTATTATATAAAATAAGTAATTATATGATATGGCATGAAATTAATAGACGCAATAAGTTTTTATCAGACGTAAATTTTATTTATGACATATTTTCAGATTATGTATTTCATATCTTAATACATATATATATATATATATATATATATATATATATATATATATATAGATTTTTCTTCTTTCTTTCTTTTCTTTTCTTTTCTTCCCTTCTCTTCTTTCTTTCTGTTGTTCTTTCTCCTTCTTTTCTTTCTCTCATTCTCCTTCTTCACTTTTTCTTTTTTAATTACAAAATATAAAAATGCAATCTATAAGTACAGAACATTGATATTACGTCAATGAGTCTATTGTACAATAGATCTCTCTTTATATTTCACATTATTTATTGTATGTACTCTCTTTTTGTATTGCTCTAATCATGTACTAGTTCCATGATAAACAAAAGATTTTTCTGTACATCTGTATTACATTCCAATAAAGCTTTATTAAAAAAAAAAAAAAGACTACGCAGCCTTGGTATTCAACGTGCTGACATTTAAAAGCACCCACACATACCTGCCAACTCACACGGCAGAGGCGTAACAAAAGTTCCAGGGGGCCCCTCAGCAAAAGTGATAGGTGTTGGGCCTGGGAGGGGGGCCCCCTCCATGTACTTTGCATGGAGGCCCCCTCAAGTTTCGTTACGCCACTGTCACACGGTGCCACTGTGTGACACACGATATCGGCTCCCATCACACGGTCTCCCAGTGAGGAGCCGATATCACGCAGTGGCAGGGAAAACGGACTGAAAAACACTGTAAATAGTGGTTTTTCAGCTCGTTTTCCAAGGCTTTGAACTGCCAACGTCCATTAAGGGGTGTGGAGGAGGAGGGTGGGAAGGAGGGGGCTTAGGGGCAGGGTGGGGTTCAAAAGTGCCTCGTACGTACTACTCGGCACTCAGCACGAGACCCCGGCCCCTCCAAGGCCCTTCAAGGCCCGCCCCCTCCTCACACGGTGAAATTGTTCTTCAAGTTGTCAGGTATGCCAGTGTGGGTTTCTGAGCAGATGTTCGGGCACCGGCACGCATTCTGTTCTAAACTAAGTCCTTGACTGTTTCCTTTCGGGTCATCCGCAACAGCAGGTGAGTTGGGCCTCCATTATTGACACATTTGGCAGTCGTAAGCAAGTTTCCAATGGACACACTTTTAATTTCATGCCGGAATTATCTGTAGTCATACATGCTGAATGGATTGGCTAGCACAAAATGCAAATTATGATGTCTTGTATTCTTCTGTTTTTTGAGGGAGAGGGGTATTTACTTAATATTTTCCCATTTAGGAGTCACTTTTCCTTGACTACTACTTCTGTATATTGACAATGGTAAGCAGTCAAAATATCGAAGTTGTAATATCGACCTACAATTATATCGAGTTAACAATATCGTTGGGACAGAATATCGATGTTAAGAATATCGTTGACCAGAATATCGACCTTAAGGTAAGTAATATCGAAGTTAGTAATATCGAAGTAAGTAATATCGTAAGCAAAAATTTCGTTGTTAATAATATCGATATTTATATTAGTGTTATGTATTTTAGTATGTATTTTATATGTATGTTTAACATTTTTTGTAATGTATTTTAATTATTTCTAAATATATGTAGTAAATGTTTAGAAATTAGTAATTTTTTAAAGTACATTTTGCGTTTTAGTATCAGAGCGGGTTGTGGGTTTATAGGGGAATAGGGTGGGAAATAATTTAATTATAATTAATTAATTAATATTTTTGCGTTTTAGTATCAGAGCGGGATGTGGATTTATAGGGGAATAGGGTGGGAAGTAATTTAATTATAATTAATTAATCAATTTTTTTTATTTATTGTTATTGATTATTAATTTATTGTTAATTAATTATTAATTGGTCATCAATTTGTATTAATTGATTAATTTATCATTATATTAATTATAAATAATTTATCATTTAATTAATTTATTGTTATTGTTAATTAATTTATTGTTAATTAATTAATAATTGCTAATTAATTTTTATTAATTGATAATTAAATTAATTATGTTCATTTTTATGTGTAGTGGGTTGTGGGATTATAGGGGAATAGGGTGGGGAGTAATTTAATAATTATAAATTAATTAATATTTTTTAATGTATTGTTATTGATAAATAATTTATTGTTAATTAGTTATTAATTGTTAGTTAATTTTTATTAATTGAATAATTTATAATTATATTAATTATAATAATTTTTTTTTTTTAATTGTTAATTAATTTATTATTAATTGTTAATTAATTCTTATTAATAGATTAATGGCAAATTAAATTAATTGTGTTTTTTTATGTGTAGTGGGTTGTGTGTTTATGGGGGAATAGGGTGGGAAGTATTTTAATTTTATTTAAGTAATTATTAATTTAATTTTATTGGTATTTATTATTAATTTATTAGTTAATTAATTTTAATGTGTGATTTAGTCTACAAAAAGTATTTAATTAATAAGTATGTTAATTTAACCCCTACGCTATCCAACACTTTCCCTACTGTTGCACTCCCTGGAGTGGGAATAGTCATTTTTACCCCTCCACTATCCAACACTTTCCCTACTGTTGCACTCTCTGGAGTGGGAATAGTAATTTTAACCCCTACGCTATCCAACACTTTCCCTACTGTTGCACTCCCTGGAGTGGGAATAGTAATTTTTACCCACCCGCTATCCAACACTTTCCCTACTGTTGCACTCCCTGGAGTGGGAATAGTAATTTTTATCCCTCCGCTATCCAACACTTTCTCTACTGTTGCACTCTCTGGAGTGGGAATAGTAATTTTAACCCCTACGCTATCCAACACTTTCCCTACTGTTGCACTCCCTGGAGTGGGAATTGTAATTTTTACCCACCCGCTATCCAACACTTTTCCTACTGTTGCGCTCTCTGGAGCGGGAATAGTAATTTTAACCCCTACGCTATCCAACACTTTCACTACTGTTGCACTCACTTGAGTGGGAATAGTAATTTTTACCCCTACGCTATCCAACACTTTCCCTACTGTTGCACTCACTGGAGTGGAAATAGTTATTTTTACCCACTTGCTATCCAACACTTTCCCTACTGTTGCACTCACTGGAGTGGGAATAGTAATTTTTACCCCTCCGCTATCCAACACTTTCCCTACTGTTGCACTCTCTGGAGTGGGAATAGTAATTTTAACCCCTACGCTATCCAACACTTTCCCTACAGTTGCACTCTCTGGAGTGGGAATAGTAATTTTTACCCACCCGCTCTCCAACACTTTTCCTACTGTTGCACTCTCTGGAGTGGGAATAGTAATTTTAACCCCTACGCTATCCAACACTTTCCCTACTGTTGCACTCACTGGAGTGGGAATAGTAATTTTTACCCCTACGCTATCCAACACTTTCCCTATTGTTGCACTCTCTGGAGTGGGATTAGTAAATTTTACCCCTACGCTATCCAACACTTTCCCTACTGTTGCACTCTTTGGAGTGGGAATAGTAATTTTAACCCCTACGCTATCCAACACTTTCCCTACTGTTGCACTCACTGGAGTGGGAATAGTAATTTTTACCCCTACGCTATCCAACACTTTCCCTACTGTTGCACTCTCTGGAGTGGGAATAGTAAATTTTACCCCTACGCTATCCAACACTTTCCCTATTGTTGCACTCTATGGAGTGGGAATAGTAATTTTAACCCCTACGCTATCCAACACTTTCCCTAATGTTGCACTCACTGGGGTGAGAATAGAAATTTTTATCTATACGCTATCCAACATTTTCCTTAGTGTTGCACTGATTTTAGTTGGAATAATAATTTTATTACCTCTGCTATCTAATAGTTTTTATATTATTTTTGTTAATGTATTATATAATTAATATTAAAAAGAGTAATTTTGTTTTTTTCAATTTGTTATATATATTTATTTATATTATTGTTTATTGTGTAGAGATGTTTTTATAATATATATGATATTTTAAAAAAATTATAAGTTATTAAAATATGTTTTAAAAATTATTAGTAAGTATATATATTATATATTATATGTATATGTTTAATTTATTTTTACATTATATCTATATATCATTTATAACTTTTAAACATTTTAATTTTTTTAACTATGTTTATTTTAATTATATGTATTATTTACTTTACTTTACATTATTTTTTAAACTTAAATAATAAACGATATTTTTAACAACGATATTTTTGACATCGATATTTTTTTCTCCATATTTTTGTACTTACCATAATGTAGATAGGATGTCGATATTCTGGATCTCGATATTTCGCCTCCGATATTTTTGACGTTGATATTCTTGTAGTCGATATTCTGTCAGTGATTCATTGACAATATCTGGAAACTTTAACTTATGTTGTTTTGGAACCACTGTTTTCTTTGAAATATAATTTTCATATCTCTGACATTAGCATAGCAGCTTCGCAGTCTTCAGAGAAACTTGTGCAACCGTTTTCTCAGTTGATCCCCTTTTGTGACCCTGTTTCTGGCAGATTTGCTGATGACCCTAGTTGGTTCTGCAGCGGTCATCATGATTAACTGTAATTTTTCCAAACATAAAATGTACTCCTTTTGATGGCACCATTTGTGGTAGGTGTAAATGTGATTTCTACAAAGTTTGGCTCAATACCTTAAATATGGCACTTAGGGGTCCATTACGATAACCGGCAGTAAAAATACCGCCAACCGCCATAGCCTGAAAATACCGCCCGCCTGCAACATCGAAATACCGAAAGAGCAATTATGATGACGCCAAACAACCACCGCCCGCAGCGGAAAAAAATAACAGAATACCGCCCGTCCATGACAGAGTCCAAGACAATCCGTCCGCCACGGACGCAATACCGCCCGAAAAAGCCAAACACGACCACGCGGACGGACTACACACCGCCCGTCAAATTATGATCCCCCCGACATGAGGGCGGGAAACCAACACATATCCCGCCCGCAACGGTGAACTACAGAAATGAAGAACTGACAAGGTGGAAGGCCTGGCGGCCACGTCCGTGCACAGAAATCAGTGGCGGCACAAACAAATACACACAACACGGCCAACAAGTCCACACAGTAAACGACGCCAAAATACACAGACACAGAACCCATCCCAAAGACACATCCCCCTGTCAAAATATAGAATTAGCATAAATCCCAGGACACCACGCCCAACACACCTGAAAACGATAGACCATCATGACACACCCACATAGGTGAGTACAAAAGCAGCCCCCTCACAGACCACAAACCCTTGCACCACGACAAAGCCAACACCACAGCAGAGAACACGGAGAGACACAGAGGAAAGCAGCATACCACACGCACACACACATCACATCCATCACCACAACCACCACCACCTAAACACCGGCACCACAAACCCCCTGCACATCACACACCAAACCAGCACCACAATAACTACACTACGCACCATGGCAACACAACGAATGCCCAAGTTCACTGCCACAGAGTTGACGGTCATGGTCGACGAGGTCATCAAGGTGTACCCACAAATCTATGGGAACCAGGTCCAACAGACACCAGTATCCACCAGAAACAGGATGTGGAAAAGGATCGTAGACCAGGTGAATGCAGTTGGGAACGTGCCACGCAACCGGGGGGAAATTACCAAGAGGTGGCAGGACATGAAAAGCCTGGTAAGGAAGAAGGAGGCCAAGAACCGTGAGTTGGCTGACAGGACTGGCAGCGGACCGCCCGCGCCATTCAAGACCTTCAAGGCGTGGGAGGAGAAGGTGCGAGGCATACTACAACCGGAGAGTCTCATCGGAATACCAGGGGGAGTGGAGGCTGGTAAGTACAAACAAATGTATACCAGCACACCGCTATGTACTGTCATGCACTTCCAGAATGCCATAGCACCGAGGGCCAAACACCCCCATGTCCAGCACACAACACACCAGACATCTCTCACACATGCAACAGACACACCCACACACTCAGCCCAAAGGTACCAACAAACAAAACCATGGGGGCATGTGCACAGTCAGCCAGCACCACAACTCCCACCAGGTCCCTCTGTACCCCAGATGTGCCGGAAGGAGCACTTTCCACACCCACACCCATGTGTCAGCCATAGCTGCACTAACCAACAAGTAACAGGTAAGGAGCCGTACCACAATCTCCGAGTATCGGAGGGGTTCTGCAGAAGTCCCCCCACCCAGGCCCCCACTCCTACAGCGCAGCAAGATGGAGCACTCCCCACACCCATGTCTCAGCCATAGCAGTGCACACCCACACCCGACAAGTAGATATGTTACCCTACATGGAGGGCTGTCTGTGGATGGTAAACCATCACCACGACTCACAACACGGCCCCCACAGCCACAGACCAGCAAGATGGAACCCCCACAACCATGTGGTAGCCATTGCATCTCACCCTCAGAACCAACAATTGGGTAGACTACTGTACAGGGCGGGGTGTCTGTAGGCATGAGGACTGTACTACGACCAACATGTGGGACATGTCACCTAGCAGAGCGACAGGTAGCACTGCTCCCTGTCACAAACATGTGACCAATGTGCACCCGGACATCAATCACAGAGTCATATCCCACATGAGCCATCTCAAATGCAGAAACACGTAACGAGTCACGTCAGCATGCACAAGTCCAACTGGAGTACTGACCCACATGGCGTGCACTGTGTCAGTCTTCACACACATCAGCAAAAACCATCCAAGTCTTGTCCATGTAGTCGTGTCTGCTTCTACCCTTGACATAGTACAACATCACCCATGTAAGTCTATCTCGTCCAAATGAAACATAGTGGAACACCAGTAATGTCACCAACACCACTGGACCCATGAACCACACAGCTACACAATGCACATTCAAAATCTCATCCATCCCATCATCCAGCCCCAGTGTCATGAAAGGTATATCATCCAAACAGTTGCCCCATAGACGGTAGTACAGCAAAGAGTCCTGCCGATGACCAATAATGTGTCTGCTGTGTCTGAAGCGCTCGTCACACTGTGAGTAACAACATACAAAATGCAGTCAACACCCCAAGAGCACTGCATTGCTGCACATGGGTGAGAGTAGCACGCACACCAAGGAATTGTACCATCTGCAATACGTCGTGTGGCATACAACCATTACTCACCCACTACAATGCCTGCTGTGGAATGCCCATAAATGACAACAGTGAGCAGATATGCTGGCTAAGTCAGACATACACACACCTTTGTCTCTGTAGTGTCATGTGGCCAAAACACATGTCCCCTTCTGCACCCATATGTCACTGTATGTACCACAGTACCATATTCCAACACTAAACCGTCCATGGGGCTGTACCCCGTTCCCACCAAAGCCACAAGATGTAGGGGCACTGCAACACACACCAATTGGCATTTCAAATCCGCCCCATGCCAGATGCACCCATCACACTATTCCAGTGCCTTGATCACGCACACACATTGTAGAGACATACACACGCATCCGGCAAATCAGTGCACAAACTGTGCATGTCAGACATCTAACACAAACCCTGCAAGGTGCAACACAATAACTTTTCATCTCCGCCCCACAGGTGACGACCAGCATGATGCTGCGGATGGAGACACCAGCCATCACAGCCAGTCCACAAGCCCCCCACACGGACTCACGGATGTGGAAAGCCTGGACACCTCCACGGACGAGGACCCCCGACCTGGCACATCTGGCGCGGCAGGGCGCAACAGCAGCCCAGGACCCCTCCTACCCACCAACCCATCTCCCAGGGCTGGTGACCAGTCCCAGGCCCCTGCTGCCACGGTCATTGTGGCCAACACCACCACCACAACCACCACCACCACCACCATCACCACCACCACGGCCTCCCTGACCAATCAGCCATCCCAAGAGGTGGCACGAACCACAACATCTACCCTGGGAGCCAGGAGGAGGCCCCGGGTGACCAATGTGGCGAGTGGGCAGGTCGGTGGCAGCAGTCCAGGTGGGAGGAGCAGGGTCAGGCCAATGCCAACAGAGCCTGGGAGCCAAGCCCTGCCGCAAATAGCCAGAGTCCTTGGGGCCTATGAAGAGGCCTAGGGACAATGGGCCAGGTCAGCTTCCGACACGAGGGAAGTCCTTGGGGTGTTGAGGTCCATGGACGCCCACATGGGCCGACTTGTGGACCTCATTGGCCAGCTAGTGGTGGAGGTGAGGGCCCACTCAAGGACAACCACACCACCTACGCCACCACCTGCTGGGGCGCAGGGACTTGCAACATCCAGTTGCCCTGCGTCCACAGCGAGTGGGCAATCCTCAGCCACCACCAGCAGTCCACAACCACGACCCCCTCCTTCCAAACGTGGAAGGGGCCGTCCGAAGAGGCAACAGATGTCCAGGGAGGACTTTGCACGCTCCAAACGCCAGTGAGTCAGCCAGCCATGGTGGCCACTCCCTGCATTCACTTGGACTACCATCCTACCCCAAACTGCCAGTCGAGTGGCAAATGTCTGTTGGACTGCGGACCCAGGACAACATGGGTACACCTTGACCATCACGCGGACAGGACAGTCCACTCATTGTACAGCATTCACCACCTTCTTGATCACCTTTCCCACAATCACATGTCACCTTTTAAATAAATACACCTGTATCACATCCTATGTCATCTGCTATGTTTATTATCAATGGTGCACAAACGTCAGCATGTTCAGAAATTCATCTGTAGTGTGTTCTGTCGATAGGCCAGGAGAGGCTGTAGGGACCTAGGGGTGACAAACAGAACAAGAGTCCATTGACTGTGTGTGTCACACACACATCACACAGTACTTGTCATCAGGCCTAAGCAATGTACACACATCTCACAGAGCAACAGGGCACAATGTCACAGCCACTCTCAGTGGCATACTACCCTGGACATGGACCATTGCCACACAGCACACAGTCAACAATAGGCCGCCCTGTCAATGCACACATACACATACACAACTACAGCGACATCAGCCGTCGTACATGGTCACTCACCGTCAAGTGAAGTCGCGTGCGATGAGCTGCTGACGCTCATTCACTGCTTCCTCCTCTCCACTGTCCTCGTCACTGGACACAGCTTGGCCTGCAGGCGGGGGCCCTGGCTGATCACCGTCATCCACTATCAGGGGGATCTGCCTGCGAATAGCGAGGTTGTGCAGCATGCCACAACAATCTGGCACACCTTCTGTGGGGAGTATGCCAGTGCACCCCCGGTGCGGTCCAGGCACCTGAATCTGGATTTCAGGAGTCCAAATGTCCGCTCCACCACACGTCTGGTCCTCCCATGTGCCTCATTGTACCTGAAATCAGCTGGTGTACGAGGATTGCGTAGTGGACTCAAAAGCCAAGGGCCATTAGGATATGCAGAGTCACCAACAATCCACGCACGGTCCGGTTGCAGATTGGTCATCAGACGTGGGAGGATGCTGTGGCGCATGATGTGCGAGTCATGGGTGGAACCGGGAAACTTCGCACACACGTGTGTAATAATCATGTCTGCCCGGCACACCACTTGCACATTCAGGGAGTGGAAATGTTTCCGGTTCCTGTAGATGTGCTCAATGGCCTGTGGTGCAACAAGGCCAACATGGGTGCAATCAATTGCACCAACAACCTGGGGGATGCATCCGAGTGCATAGAAAGCACCCTTCACCGCAGGCAAATCACGGGCCCTGGGGAATCTGATGTACCGGTTCCTGTACCGCATCATAGCCGACAGGACATCCCGTAGCACCTTGCTGAACATGGGCTGGGACATCCCACCTCCACTGCCCACTGTGTGTTGGAATGAACCGGTAGCGAAGAAATGCAGTGCAGCCATCACCTTGACCATGGTGGTGAATGCAGTTGGATACACCCTGCGAGGACGAAGGTGGGGTTCCAACATGGCACATAGGCGATGCAGGGTGGGCCGGTCCAGACGGAACTTCCTGATGACCTTCACATCCTCCATGGCTGACAGCAATTGGTAGGGGCGATGTATGTTTGGTCTCCTCCTAGGACAGATGGAAGTGGACACATGTCAATGCAACACACAACATGGCATCTACACATACACAACACAAAGATCACTGTCAAAGCAATAGTATCAATGAACAGCTGACAAGTAGGGACAGCACAGCAACATTACTCTTACACAGATCCCCTTACCAGTAGCAAGGACCACTGACACATACCATTGCTATGAGCATGCACATGGGGATTGAGGCCATATTAGCTTGATAGGCATGATGATGGAGTCAGACTGCCTATGTGGGTAGCGGCAACACCACGGCAATATACCTAGCTGCTGTGCCTGACACCGCTTCCGAGGCTGGGTGAGTATGGCACACACCAACAACACAACGTACACAGGCTGAGCGGTACACCAATCGCAGCAGCTTGGTCACGCAGAAACAGCCCCAAGGGAGCTATATCAGTGTGGGAGGGTGACAGGCTTTACCACAGCTACCAGGGACTGCTGACTGCCACCCCTCAACAACACCTGCTGCTGCTGCCACCTGTCCACCTTACTGTCGACGACTCTGATGACATGTCCATGTCCACTCACCGGCGAGGAGCTGCAGTTCCTGGATTCCGAGCTCCACGCACACTGCCCAAGGCGAATACCGGCAAAATTCGTGTGTGTGTAAGACAACTACAGTGTGTGTGGGAGTGCATGTGGGGGACACACATGTCGTTCATCCGCAGCACTATGAGACTGAGCCTGTGGGTTTCCAACATGCACCGCTTACCATGCTAACAACAGGTGGAAGGGGCATGTAGGCTCTCAGGTGTTTCCCCATGCATGTCTCTCCCGAGTGGTGGTACATGGCATTTTCATGTCAGACACCCAGTGACGCAGACACTTGGCAATGCATGATTTTGGGCAGCTATTGCTTGTGTGTATGGCTGGCTGGCTCCCTGCTGGCCTTCTCAGTCTCGGCAGAACTGGGCTGCACATTGACCGCCCAATCCTAGGAGGAAACTACACTGACTGTACAGTGGGTTACATGTGTCATTATTTTCAACTCTCCTGATATGTGCCAACTCAGCTCTGTCGATTGAACACTCCAGGCCTTGTGATAGGGATGTGTGTGAGAGATGGTGGCACTCATTGTGTCCTCCATTGCGGCGTGAGCCATTCACAGGGCGAGTACGTTGAGGGCTGCGCAGTGTTGGACACAGTGAGTTCACCCACAAAGATGTATAGCCTTGTGAGCCTTGTGAGCCATGTGTTGGTCTACCTGACAATGGACAGTAGATGTGGGCAGACTACACATTGCTCAAAGTGCTGGCATCCTGAATTGGATGGGATGGACAGGTACTGTGTACACACTCCCAGCAGCATGCATTCACGCTCCCATAACGTCTTGCCTCTGTTACACGTCTCTGTTCATTTAGGATGGGTCAGCATCATGCCACTGTTATTGGTGGATGTGGGTGATGCTGTGAAGAGTATGTGTGATATTCCAACCCTCATGTGTACCATCCCTGCATTTGGAAGTCCACCAGCCCAAGGCCTTGTGATGAGCCATTGCATCCACGTTGATGCTTCTGTGTACGTGTAACCGACAGTGCAGCCAATCCCACGAAGAGGGTGACGTCATCTGCCGTATGTGTGGCCATGTAGCGGCGACTAATCGGGGGATGCTGCCTCGTATTGATAGGTTGGCACGGCGCTGCATGTCACCACTAATGGTCTTCTATTGACAGTCACACAGCCTGTGGCGGATGCACGTTTGTAGGGGCATCAGCAGCAGGCAGGTGTACAGTACTGTGGGATTGTGTCCTTTGCAGCGAGAGGCAGCATGTGTCCACAGCCTACCCATGTTCTGGGTGATGTGATGTTAGTTGTGTGATGCAGTGGGTTGTGAGTGTACTCTGTGCTGGGTGCAACTCACATGCATAGGCGATTCCCGAGGCACAAGATGTTATTTGGGCACTCAGCATAGTCAATGCGTTCAGAGTCGTAGGCCTCAGGAACAGCCTGTAGTCAGCTGGAGTGGCAATTCACATGTATGTGTGTGGTCCTGTGCATACTCTGATTTCGTCCTGAACACATGTGTGCGATGCCTCACCTCATATTCCTGATACTCACACATCCGGCACACTGTGCAACAGTAGTTGTGCCCGTGCGATGGACAGTTGTCTGGCATGGGCTCATGACCATTGTGGACTGTCATGTTGCAGTCAGTGTGTGTGGTGACACATTCTGCTCCATGCAGGTATGTCCTTGGCCTAATTCTGTAGTGGTCATCCTTAACACCATCAGGTGAGTGGGTGTGTACACAGCGATGAGTGGCTATGGCCGCAGGGTGACAGTCCGGGTGTTGTTCCATGTGCACAACACATGTGTCACTTATTGGCGGGTTCATTACTTGTACGACAGCCATTACGTGTTGATTGTGGTTGCTGTATACATTTGCACAGGTATCATGCAACATGTGCACTTGGGAAAGTTCTGTGCTGGCTCCCTTGCACATGTCTGTGGATTTGATGCTACATGAGTGAGGCCACCTCGCTCTCTCTCATGTGTCAACTACCATGTGTGCTGAGGGACAGGGGACGGTCAACAGTGGTGAGGCATTGGATGGTGCAGCTGCACAGGTGCTGGGTGAGACTAATGTGACCGGCGCATCGGAGGGGGCAGACGTGTGCTGGATGACTCACAGGCCCATACGACAATTGCTGCGTCAACTGAGTACAGAGGACATGTGTCCATGTCTGCTAGCACAGGGGACGTGCACTCTAGCTCCTCTGCAGCCACGCGGAGGCCAATGCCCGCCCTCCCAACTACTTCCACTGGTGCAACATGTGTCGGCACTAGTATGACGGTTAGAGTGTCTTTCACACCAGGCACAGCTGCCCCTGCGACCCCTGCTGCACTCAGTGCCGTGTCTGTTGGGCATGTGCGGCATCTGTGCGTGGGTCAGTCAGCCTCCCTCTATGACTTTCTTGCCCATGGCAACACCTTTCCGCAGTTGACATAGTTCATGGAGGGCCTACATTAGCGCGTGGGTGGGCTACACCAGTATGTCCAATAGTTGTCCCCCAGTCAAGGTGGTCCTTGAACTGGGCCACTGTCAGGCTGACATACCTGACCTTCCCCCACCCCCCGGAAAGTGGCGCATCTGACAACAGCAGGGCACGAGCCCTGACAGAAGAGGTGGTGGCACGCAGACGTCATGACTGGTAGTGACGTCACGGAAGATGGCTTGCACCATCAGACTCATTGCCTCCCCTCGTTCACCCCACTGATGCGATTGCATCATGGGAGCACGCGCGTGTGCAGCAGCTCCAATCTCTCCCCAGAGAGGCCAAATAGTGTATGTGTGGCTCCATTCGCTCCAGTCACCGAGCTCACGGGACAATAGGTGGTGGGACGCCGTACACCCGCATGGTACCCGGATTCGAGCCCTGGACAACAGTGACGATGCATGGCTGACTCCGGAGTCCGGATACACCACATGCAACACACAGCAGCTGTAGCTGCCCTAGCGGCCCATGCCGCATACACCATCCCAGACGACATGTCGACACACCCCGGCGCGCAATGTCATAGCATCCGCTGCCATTGGCAAGGGACCCATGGTGTGTGATATGGGCCTCCTGGTGAGGAGCCTCCGAGCCATCCACCGCCAACGGGTGTCATGCAACTCACACACTTCGCTTGAAGTAGCTCTGCCTGCACACCAGGGCTCGAGTCCGGGTACCATGCAGGTGTACGGCGTCCCACCACCTATTTTGCCGTGAGCTCGGTGACTGGGGCGAATGGAGCCACACATACACTATTTGGCCTCTCTGGGGTGAGATTGGAGCTGCTGCACACGCGCGTGCTCCCATGATGCAATCGCATCAGTGGGGTGGGCGAGGGGAGGCAATGAGTCTGATGGTCCAGGCCATCTTCCGTGACGTCACTACCTGTCATGACGTCTGCGTGCCACCACCTCTTCTGTCAGGACTTGTGCCCTGCTGCACACTGAGAATGTATTGCCTGCGAGATGTGACCAGGAGCAGGGTGCCATGACCTCCCACCCACCAAGCTCCACTGCCATCCCATGCCCTGGGTAGCCTGTGCAGGTGGACGATGTAGGGGGTACACCTGAAGGCCAGGGGTGTACATGTCTCGGCACGGGCCTGGCTGACGCACAGCAGTATCCTGCATGTCCCCAGAGGGAGGGCCAACGTCCACACCTGATGCAGCATGGGTCGTGTGCCCGCCTGTTGTGCACACACTAGTCCACATTCATCCCCAGACAGCTGGTCTTTCCACATACCCAGAACAGTGGTAATGTACCCCGCCGGGTTCGTCCCCACACAGTCTGTGTCGACACTGCATGTGTGCACCCACCCGTGCCACAGACCCACCTGTGCCATGAGGCCCTCCCGCTTCACATGCCACATGTGTGTATTCCACAGTTGTGCTTCTCTCTCAGGGGCGGACATCCAATGTCACTTGACTACATGGTAATCTCACGAGTCCCGTGTACTTATCACACTCTCATTCTCTCTCATTCGTACTTGTCTACGATCAATAATTCTCCAGAGTCAGATATTGTCTTTAAGGCATGTATTTAAGCTTACTTCCTCTGTGATGCAGGATGTGGACACTACTGGCAGCGTAATGCATGTGGAGGATATACTTAGCATGGTTACACATTCATAAGGGGGTACAGGTAGATGTGATAAGTCGTTAATTGTAGAAATAAGGATTCAGAGTTAAGAATGCCCTGCCCTTGCTATGCTACAGTACATTAGCTCATTACTGAGGTGCACTAGGCTGTGACACAGACAGTATTGGTTTACCCTACCAGACAGCTTGACATCATGAGCACAGTACATCTAAGTCTCATGGTACAGGTTTACGACAATTGTGACTCCGACACACCTGCGTCAGAGGTGGCATCAGAGCATGAGCCTACATGCATGCAGCATAGTCTCACATGTTGTTGCGATATGGTGGCTGCTGTACATGACTCAATGCCCAGGGACATGTTGTGGGGTGTTGCATTTGTTGTCCATGCAAATGTCCTTGCACGGAAGTTCAGGAGAAGGTGTGATGACAGTTCTCAAGTTATTCAGCAGACAGATCAGCGTGCACTTACAGGTGCCTGTGTTCAGGTGCGTGGCATGCATATTGTAGCAATGTGGTTCGTGCAATGTTGGCCATGTGGTCACTGTACACAGGTCCCATTCCTCAGCCTCCCGTGTTCATGCAGGGACACGGGATGTGGTGATGGACAGGGTGCATGTCCCGGTAATGTCAGGTGTCATGACGGTGGTGTCGATGGTCAGGTGTTTGTTTCCGTGTGCATGGTATAGTTGTTGCACAGCTGACTGGCCTCTGCGTGCGGACGGCAAGCATGGGTAGGGTGTTGCACATGAATGTTCAATTGTGGGTATTGATTCGGGGACCCATGAATTGACAGGTTGTCAGGTATGCGATACCTTCCTGCAGTGCATCCCTCGCATTGGTGGTATTTGTGGTTGACATCCAATGGAGCGGATGGTGGGTTGCAACGTGTTCCTCGTAGGTTGTCCCTTGTATGATCCTGATGGGACATGTCAGGTGACATTCGATGAAACTGTGATCCAGCATACGTTGTGCGGAGGCACACTGGTTCCATTGCAGTGTGTGTCCTATTACAGCCCATTAACCTCTTTGATCCAGGTCCCCTGCCACAAGGGTGTACATTGAGTCAGTGTGTGTGTCCACTTAGTGTGGCGCAATGCGGCCCGCCAGGCCATTAACGCGGAGCGCGTAACCTCTGGTAAGTGGGATGGGATAGGAGCCCCATACAACATGGACTGAACCTTGGTCATGCCCAGTTCTCCCAGTTCGAGCCTGTAAGCGGGGTCGGACCATCCCCCGTTGAACCAATCGTGTATCGAGAGTAGGCGCAAATAGACAGAGATTTAAGTTGTATTTAATAAACTCAGACTTTCAAGTGTTGCTGTACTTTAAGTTAATTTATTTTCTTTTATATTTGTTTATTTATTTATTTGTAATTCAATAGTGAAGCAAATGTAGATAAATAGTTATGATAAAAGATTTACTTATTTATGCAGGCACCTATGTACATGTTAAACATTTTATATAACCAAACGTAATATGTACATTTGTTTAGCAGAACTAACGATTATCTATATAGTTATAAACATAATTATACATGTTTATACAAAGCAATACACATATGTAGGTACACATCTATAGTCCAAATAAATGCTTATATACAGAGGGATATGCTGTATATATATGTTTAGTATGGTGGTTATGTGGGGAAGAGCCAACTCTCGAATAGTCTTCTGAAGATAAGGTAGTTATCAGTGGATCTTATTTTTGAGGGTAAAGAGTTCCATAGTTGGGCTGCTTGAACAGAGAAGTATGTGCCACCTATGGTTTTTTTCTTGTGTGGTGGGATTTTGAGGCGAGATGTCAATCTAGAGCGGAGGCAGGGCCGGACTGGCCGTAGCGGGCACTGGGCGTTTCCCCGGTGGGCCGCCAGGGTGAGGGCCGGTTTTGGACCCCTGGGGGGCCGTTTTTGTAACCGGGGGCCTGCAATATCGGCCTACAAAACCGTCCGAAACCGGCCCTAGCAAACAGCACAGCCGCACCCCCCACCCCCAACCCCCCATGGAGGACCGGCCGATCAGTTTGCCAGGGCCGGTTTCGGTTCCCAGTCCGGCCCTGAGCGGAGGTTCCTTTGTTGAATGTATTTGGTGATTTTGTTCCTGATGAAGAGCGGTCCTGTTCCAAGAATCGCTTTGTGGGTGATACAAAGCAGCTTGAATGTAGATCTTCTGGCAACCAGTAACCAATGTAGTGCCTATAAGGCAGGGAAGATGTGGGCTTGTGGCTTTATATGTAAAAGTAGTCTGGCAGCAGAGTTCTAAATCTGTTGTATTAATTTCATAGTTGATAAAGATAATCCGTGGTAGAGGCTATTGGCGTAATCGAGTTTAGACAGAACAAGAGAGATAGTAGCCTGCTGGAGCTTGTGTGGAAATCCCAGGTGGGGGAAGATGCGTTGCAGAGTTTTTATAGTAACAAAGCTTGATCTTGCTAGTTTGTCCACTTGGGCATTCATTGATAGCTTGGAGTCCATGGTAATTCCGAGATTTCTTACTTTCTTTGATATTTTAGGCAGTGATCCTAGATCGCCCGGCGATGAGTGGGTCATAATTTTTCCAATCGACAGCTTGGGTAGTTGTGAATTGACAAATGCTACAGAATCATCTCACAAGGTGATTTTCCCATGTTAAAGATCATCTAAAAAAACGAATGGTGCGCAAGTGGATGGGCTTAGCTGGTCAACCTGGGCATATGGTCTGGTTAGCAAAGCCGACTTTATTAGTTTGTTGTATTCCTCTTAGGGTATCCATAAACGGGCTTTCCAGTATCATGTCCTTATATAGGCACATACAGGCATGGTCTCTGACATCCGTCCACCCTAACGTCACAACGAGTTCATGAAGAACAGACCCTTAGGCTGCGGGAGTTTCCCTAGTCCAGGACTATTGATTTCTTCAAGGACTCATATATTATGCATGAACCATTATTCCTTAGGGGGTTCATTCATGACGTCTTTCGCTGTCCAACTCACGTCAATGCTAACATTCTTAGGTGCTCTCAGGTATAAATATACCTTCCCTAGCCCCTGTAAACCAGAGGAGACCTCGACTTCAGAGGAGCCCATTTCCCGGCCTGACGCACTGAGAAGACGCTGCCATTCCCTGCACGCAGAGAGCCCAGCTTCCAGCTTCCAGTGATCTGACTTCCCTTGCGGGGTGTTGGAGTTCGAGTCTGGCAAAGAGATTCCTACCTCTCTCATTCTTCAGGTATGGAGCTGACTAGAACCTAGAGGGACTCTTGGCATACAGGCATACTAGACTTAACATACTCTTAGTATACCATAGTAAGGAATACTTCACCTACTTCATACCTCTCCCTACACCTAGGTTAGGTTAGGTACATTGGGGTAGAATTAGCTTAGCAACGCATCGTATGAGTACTCGCATTTTTAGTCTGTGTTATTTATGTAACAGCATATGTACTAAAAGATAATGCTATCGCAGTATTATTTATTTCTACTGCTCACCCTGTACATTATTTATCGCGCATACTGTCTTGTGATCGTAACAGCACATTTTACTTACACCAGAAACAAGACTGTTCAATAAATCCTTTATTGAAACGCCCGTCTATTTCTTTCTGTGTAACTTGGAGAAAACTAAGCATGCACGACTGAGCTGAGTGAAATAGTTATCTATTGTTTCCACGACTCTGGGACACGTTCTGATTCGAAAGGGAAACACAGTGGTCATGTTTTGCGGCTGCCAGAAACTACTCCCTTCTTGTTGTCAAGGAGTTTCTAGTGGCCTCTGAGCTAGCTGGCACAAGTAATTAAGTTTAATATACTCGATAGGGACATACTGACCGTAGTCCTATGTCAAACCTATAGGATATATTATTCCAATGCGCAGAGCCTATTAGGGAAATAGGAGCAACACTACATGGCGCCCAACGGTTTGGTTAGGCAGTAATTCAACGTTAGATACTGAGTAACTCAGCCGTGCTTTTTCTCTCAAGACCCCTACCCATATACTCCAAAAGACGTCTGGAGTGGGCAGGGTTAAGTATCCACCAAGGCTACATAGGGCAGTACCCTTTTATTAGCTGTTTGGTTTTCTCAACGTTGAAGGATACAGTGTTCCACAATATTGTGCACCTTATCTTTGTTTCCTTGAAACTTGTTCTACATTTTTCAAAAAACAAAAATGCCTGGCTCCAACAATGAAACCGGAAACGGTGGAGCTGCGGCTGATCCAGCCCAAGCAGTAGTTTTTAACATTACAGGTTTAAATGAAACCGAGGAGGGTGTCATAGACATCCCTCAAAACTTAAGAAGAGCCATCACTCTAAAACTTATAAAACTTGGCCTAGAGCAGTTTTCGTGATAGAGGCACATGAATCCTTTCAGACAGAGGTATTCTATTCATGGGTAATATTTCCTGAATCCAATTCAGTAACACACATGTTTCACTTCTACAAAGAAGATGAACCACCAGAGGAATACATTCCTTTCGAGGATATAGAAATTCCATTAACATACCAAGAGCATCAGCTCTGGTTTAAAGGCGCCCTAAAACATCACAAAAACATTACTAGGCTCGGTCCACTAGGTAGACCAGGAGCAACATGGCCGATTTTAGCCGGCTACACACCTCATCCTGACATTGAAGAGATGTCAGACGAGGAGTTACTTACTCAACTCACAGAGTTAATAAAAATCTACAGACAATTGGTCCAATATGTCATGCGGACTTTTACAGTCCGACCACCATTGACATATCCAAATCCAACTCCACAAAAGGGGAATACACTAAAAATTACACCACAGACTCTATACGCAGTCATGGGTAAAATGCCCACAAAACGTGAGCAAATTCCATTCTGGATAGCTCAAAAAAATACTCAAATCGAAGCAGTATTTCCAAATACTAGCCCGCATGAGAAACACAGAATCCTAACAATCAGTTTACCGATGGGGATCACACCACAACTGGAAGACTGCACCACTTGGGGCTCAGTCTTTGCTGCCATCTATACTAAAACACATGGTATTCCGTCAATTGCGGTAATACCTGATGTCCTAAAACAAATTCAAAACGAATACGGGGCAGAGCCTGCTCTAAATTTAGGTATGAAATTACTGAAAAATTTCGACCAGGTCTCAACAATAATATTGTCTAATATTAAAGGGAGGCAGCAGCAGTGGCGATCCGCCAAAAATTGAGGGAATTCGATGTTACAGAACATCAAACTGAGCTACCCAGAATAATAGAACAATCTTATGCAGAATTAGGCAGAGATAGTTTGGGTGGAAGACCACTGAAGCCGAAACTATCTGAAAGTCCTGAGAAGGACTCAATAAAACAAACTCCTACATCTTCTAAAAAGAAGTGGGAGTCTACTAAACAAAAATCAAACGAGAAACGTTCTCAATCCCGAGGTAGGTCTCCTCAAAAGGAGCCCTCTGAAAGGAGGTATAACCTCAGGAATAGGGATAATTTGAGAAAACCTGATAGGTATCAAGATACTGATACACGTTCCTCTCGTCCCTTTCAGATCTCATCACAGACTTCGGAAAGAAGAGGACGAACAGAACATAAAGAAGAACGCGTGAAATCGAAAGACGACAAACACGCTTCAAAAACCAAAGTAAAACCTCAATTCTCCAAAAAGAAGGTAGCAGGTCTGAAGATCAGACATGCCGAGAATACTGAGAACACAACTCAAGAACGGAGAATGGGCTCAGACAATGCTGGACAGTGCAGCAGAAGTCACAATAGTTCGCCAGACCGTGAAGGAACTTCTGGAGATAGTGGACTTGAATGAGTACATCACAGTCGAGACTGTAGACACCAGGGTTAGTACTCCACAAAAGTTATATGAAATAACACTCCGGATGGAGGGAGACAAACCTAGACAGGTGAAAGCACTTTTTTGGGAAAGACTATCAAGAGGCTATGACATACTTCTAGCAGAAAAGGACTGGCCACCACAATTTGTCAGGGAGTGCCCACACGGCGAGGACATAATTATGCCTGCCTTCTCCAACCATATTCCTATACATCTAAAATATACATATGCCAGGAAATGGGCAGTGGCCCAGGCCCCAGCATTATATAAAAATCATGTAGGATGGGATGAGGACTCACCTCACCATAAAATACATCTGAAACATAAACCAACTGCACAACGGCAGTATCCAATAAAGCAAGAAGCTAAAAAACAGGTCAGGGAGATCTTAGATCAACTTGAATACCAAGGGGTGATTGAAACATGCACCTCCTCAATGAACAATCCTTTGTTTCCTGTCTCCAAACCAGACAATACATATCGTCTAGTTTTGGATTACAGACACCTAAACACTTGTTCTAAAACTTTTGCAGTGCAAAATGCACATAGCACAGCATTAATGAATAACATTGTGCGTAAAAAATATAAAACAACATTAGACATCTCAAATGGTTTCTTTTGTCAAAACATAGCACCTGAAAGCAGGTACTTAACAGCATTCTCCATAATGGGGACCCAGCGTCACTTTTGTCGACTCCCACAAGGGTTCAAGAACAGCCCAGGTTTATTCTCAGCGAGGGTAACGGAGTTACTACAAATTTATGACAATGAGGCATTGTCCTATGTCGATGACATATATCTGACAGACGATGACCTGGACAAACACTTGAATAGGGTGAGCACCATTATACTGGGTTTCGCCTCTGAGGGCTACAAGTTCAACTTTAAAAAGTCCAGAATTGCCCATCTCAATGTCCTATTTCTAGGATATGAGCTTTCAAGTGAAGGCAAGAGCTTGGCAGCTAACTTTTTAGAAAAGTGTGCGCTGCTCCAACCTCCAAAAACGCTAAAAAACTTACAATCCATCCTGGGTTTCCTAAATTTTGGAAGAACATACATTCTAAATTATGCAGAAAGGGTTAAACCTCTCTACGCATTAATCAAACCTGATTTTTCAATCAAAAACTGGACACAGGAACACACAGAAATCTTGCGTTCACTCCAGGCTAACATGTTAGCAACAAATCACTTACAAACACGTGTAAGTCAACGAAATTTGGTGATCCGAATAATTTCGGGTCAATGTGGATTCACCTACTTAACCTTCAATGAGGGTGACAAAATCCCAATTGCATACAAATCCCATTTGTACACACAAGCGGAAATGCGCTTCAGTTCTACTGAAAAATTCTAACAGCAGTTCAAACCGCTGTAGCGAAAGAAAGAGCCTTAGCCCAAGGGAAACGCATTATTGTCGTAACCCCAGTACCGGCTTTAGAAGCGGTCACAAAAGCAAGCATTCCAAATGCTAAAGCATTACATCCAAGATGGATACAATGGGTTAATTCTCTTGCTGCAACAGATGTTGAATATGTTTTTGATCCAGATTTAAAAACACAAGCATTCCTACAATATGAACAAGAATGTCCTCTGCCTACTGAAATTCTGCCTCTTGATCAGTACGAATTTATAATTTACACTGACGGATCCGCACAACCCGCAACAGGGAGTAAGCAAGCTTACAGTGCAGCGTGTGCAATCGTTAAAGGTCGCATGCGAGATGGCATCTTCAGACCTATGGTCACAAAAACTCAATCTCTAGGGGATTGTACAGCTCAGCGAGCTGAACTACAAGCATTCAAACTGGCACTTGAAAGTACAGATCGAGAATTCCCCACACTAATAGTGTGCGATTCCTTTTACTGTGTTCAGTCGTATAATGACTATATACAAAACTGGCTTGAAAATGGTTTCAAAGATGCGAAAGGTGGCACAATAAAGCATAAAATGCTTTGGGAACAAGTAGTTCAGTTGAAAAACAAACTACCAAAGGCTCACGTGATCCACAGACTGAGTCATCAACGTGATGGCGTTCACGTTGCAGGGAATTCATTGGCTGACGAAGCCGCAAAGGGGGCTGTGCAAACGGCTTCCGTAGCTGCGATCACTCGTTCAAAAACAAAAATAGACGGTGAGATAATGTTGGCTGTCAATGCTTCAAGCAAAGGCAGCAGTGCAGCGTTACCAAAAAGTTTCCACTCAAGTACTCTTATGTAATTGATGCGAACAACGTTCCTTTTGCTCGAATCCCTGGAGTGGGGGATAGGGTAATTCCAAACAAGGAACGCAGATTAGGACTAATCCTAGCAGCATACGAAGGGATAGCTTCTGCCCATGCAGGTGTTTCTGCAACAGTATCTTTACTCAAGCAAAGATATTGGTGGCCTGGCATTAGAAAACAAACAAAGAACTATGTTTTAGAATGTAACATATGCCAACAGATGAAAGTCTCCACAGTGAAACGTCCTGCGCAGACACCCCTGTTAATTTCAGATAAACCATTAGCTTGTGTTTACCTTGACCACTGCGGTCCCCTGCAAAGGGACGGTAACTATAAATACATCTTGGTTGCAGTGGATTCATGCTCTAGGTTCCTATGGTTATGGCCTCAGCGCTCGGCTGACGCTCGAACTGTTATAAAAGATTTGCGAGTCTTTATCGGCACATACGCAATAGGCACGCTACATTCTGACCAGGGTCCTGCGTTTAGCTCTAGGGCTTACAAAGAAGCCATGGCCAGTCTGGGCGTTGCATTGCGGTACTCCTCTCCATTCCATCCTGAGGGAAATTCGGTTGTGGAAAGGAAAAACCGGGACATAAAGCAGTCTATAACAGCTAGGGTATTAGGTTCGGGTGATGGGTGGGTCAAACACCTTAGTGGCGTACAGCGCGCAATGAACAATCTGCCAAGAAGTTCTCTAGGGGGTCACTCCATATGAGATCCTATTTGGGACAAGAATGTGGGTACCAGACCTTGAACACGTAGGCACAGTGGTGGAAAATAAACCATTTGATATCAAAGATCGTTTGGCTGTTTTACAGGACTTAAACAAATTAAGAACGAAACAAAGCAACGTATTCCTACAGTCAACCACCACTGGGGATCAACCGGCTGTCCCAGCAATGCCTGTCTGGATTCCAAAAGTTGGGGATCTAGTCAGAGAAAAAATTGCGGTCAAGAAGGAATTTGGACCTTCTTACAGACAACCAGTACCTGTTCTAGCAGTTCAAGGAACAAGAACAGTACTTCTGCCGCCCCTTGCTGGAAGAAAGGAGAAAAGATTTGTGTCCATCGACCTGATCAAACCACAGTATGTGGCCAATACTAAATAGTAGGCCTCGTGGACTCCGACCTAGTAGCAGACGCACTCCTCTCGCTACTATCCAAGAGGTTCAGACTGAAAGACTGATAACAATCGAGAATTCAGCTGTTACAGACGGAGGACTATGCAACAACGCAATGGAACTCATCCCTCTTGAACACCAAGTAACAGTTCGTCCAAATACACCTGTCTACACCAACGTAACAAGTGATGAACTGGTTCCAGTGATTTCTACAAATCCTGATGCAATTCCAACAATTGACAGAACTGCTTCTGGCTACTTCATTAACTTTGATACGTTCTCAGAGGATCCGAGTGAACCTGAAACGACGCCAGCATCATTCAAATTCAAGCAGCAAGTACAAGTCTTTCTTCACTTTCTGAAAAAGACTTATTTGGTTGCTCCATGGATTGAACTCTGGATTACATCTGGACTTTTTGTTTTCCTGCTCTGGCTAGCTTTGGTAACAACTGTAAGCGTGCTTATAAGTGGCAGATACATCCATGTGAACACTGAAGGAAAAGACGTAAACGTACTTTTGAAACCTCATAAATCTTCCCATCGTGAAGCAAGAGACTTATCATCAGTGAACATCACAGCTGTTCCTATACTTGATGGTATAGTGTGGGACAAAACAGATTATGATATCTTCGGCCCGAATGAACAATTGAACATTCCACATTTGTTTAAAATTTCACTAAGTGATCTAATTACGTCCAGTACCTATTCTGATGATTGGGACTTTGAGACTGTGACTGACATAATGTTTGACCTAGAAAAATCTGCTGCATTTTCTAAACATGAATATTTAGAGGGTTCATCAGACTATGAACAAATGTATTGTTATAACCACTATGGTCATCATTATTTGCATAAATCTGCATATCCAAGAAATATGTTTATGTTTAACCAATGGGAACATTGTCCTACACCACCTAAAGGTAGTTCAAAAACATTTGCTAGTAAATTTCCATATTTTTCAGGATACAATACATCTGATCCAGAATTGTTTTACTATAAAAATGTAAACAAGACAGGACTGAAAATTATGTTAACAAATACAAAACAGATTTATTCTGCGTTTTTTAATGCCCAACTGTCTAGACAGGGTTTCGACTTTTGGAAAGACACAATTGACACAAAAACTGTGTGGGGTACTAAAGATTGTGCAGTGCAGGGGATAGAAGCTTTATTTAGAGCCTGCATCATCCCTGAACAAATAATGTTTTTGAATGAAACTATCCAACAAACATCTTGTCTTGGACTAGCCAAGATAAAAGAGATGAACACACCTTCTGTACCAACACCTGCCAGTGAAAATAAGACAAAGGCAGTGGTGACAGTTGACAATATACTACAACTCAACAGATCTAATCCTGATTGGAAAAAATGGTTGATCTGGCCCACAGACACGAATAACTGTCAGGACAGATTCCTGAAAAAAACTCAGGGCTTTACTATTCATAGGCCAGACCCAAGATACGTCCAAAGACAACATCCGGGGGTAGTAACAACATACAGTGTAGGTAAATTATGCCTCGATTGGCTGCATAAATCTACACTACAGGATGTGAAACAACACTTAACCTTACTTAAAAAGGACGCAGACCTTAGGGAATTCTTGCTTGGACCAAGAAAACCGCGTCAAAAACGTTTCATATATGCCGGCATTTATGCTGCTTATAATGAAGCTTGGAAGGTATCACAGATAGAGGCCGCAGAACGAATACGTGAACTTGATCGTATTAATTTAGAGAACACACTCTCTGTGGTCGACAATGGGTTAACAACTTTGTCCTCCAGAATATATTCATTGGATGGCATTGTATCCTCTGCTATCGACATTCTAAAACAAGATTTGGCGATGTTACAACAAGGCCAATCTCAATTACGTTCTATTATGTTATTAAGCTGGACGCTGCAATCTTTGCGAGCGGGCTATGTGCCTTGGCGTTTCATCAACACAACGGCTCTGTTTGCAGAATACAATCTCACTGATAAACAGATCGAACTGGCACAAAGAAGAGCAAAGTATACAGTGCTGAGCATTGAAAAATTGGAGAAGTTACCATTCACTGTGGCAGAAAAACCAGCTACAGAATGGCTTATTCATGGCAAAATAACATTACCTGTGAGTACTTTTCAGTTTCAGTATTGCCTCAGACAAATGCAAGCAGGCAAATATGAAAGGTTGGGTAAGGAATACATTAAGACATCGTGGGATTTACCATATACATATAGATGTTGGAGTGGGGATCGTGAAGTGTTTTTGAGCGGTTCAAACTGTAAACTTGCACTGAGTGGTTCACTTATATGTCAAGACATTTCCTTGCACGGGGCTTGTAATGGTTCAGTGGAAAATTTGTCTTGCCATCAGCAGGGTACACCAGCTGCTGTGATTAATCCAACGTTTGGACAACTTTCTAATGGGAGTTACCTCATGTTGAATGATCAGAGCTGCTGCGGAATGCTGCCAGGCATCCCATATCTAGTAACGGTCAACTCCAGGGTCACTTGCTGTATGCAAGTATTGTTTCCCCCAATAGACACAGTCAGGGAGTCGCCTCTATGGCCTTCGCTGAATGTCTCTTTTATAAGATTTGATACTTTAAGCAGAATGAAAGCCATGCTTTTACAGAAAACAGTGCCTTTGACCTCGGCCAAAGAAACCTATGATCTACAAGTAGCAAGGACTTCGGCTGAGATACAGACTTTAATACGTACAAACTGCCCTATACATTTCGTGGAAATGATATCACGTATCTTTAACATGTCTGATACAACCGGAATTGTACATGTATTTAAGAGCATCTGCTCAGGTCTGTTAGCACCTTTCCAGGCAATACTCGGAATCATCCAGAACTTTGCACATTCAGTGTTTGGTGGCATACCATTAATTCTAGCACTTGTTGCCGGGATTCTATTTCTCTTCCTGCTATTGCGCTATGGCCAACATATTCGCGGACATCACTCCGAGCAAACTGGAGAAAGCTCTCCTTGAACGAAAGTGCCGTGAGCAAATAGTAAAGCTTTTTGGCATGACTCGTCTACGGGACCTTAATACAACTTGGTTCCTGTCATTCAGACCAATCTGGCAAGATTGCATCTTACCTGTTCTACGATGCCTGCTATGCGGTGAAGAATGCGTGTTGGACACATGTCTAACATTTCCATCAGCAACGCTAACGGATGTCGATACTCTGCTGGACCCGATAACGGCCCATGCTCTGTGTTGTCCCCAGAGGCTTCCTATCCTGATGTCAGCATTCATTGAGATCTCACAGACGCTTCCGGCTGCTGCTGAGGTACGAGAAAGATCTACAGGCACACAGGTAACAACGGACGTGAACATTGCAGAGGCAACCTATGCTGGAAGCAATGCTTCCCATCTCTGTGCAATTAATCTACTACACAAGGTGTTCCAACTGACACCAACAACAGTGGATGATGTTTTGTCTATTGAAATAGATGATCTCATGTTTACACCAGACCCGTGAACTAACTCTGATTCGGCATAACTGTGTTCCAGAGATGCAGTGACAATTTGGCCTTCATTTTTTAAACAACTTGGAACTCTACCAAAATTGAACTTTTCCCCCATTTTTTTGAACGAAAATGGCACATCAATCTGCTTAAAGTAGAACTAGCCTTATAATACAGACTTCTAGGTACTTCCACGGACACTGAGTCATCTTGTGTGTCTAAAACAATTCATTCATTTTTATGACATGAAATGACTTTGATTTTTGAGAAACTTATCGATCATTTTTGTCAAATGTAAATATTACTGCTTATTTCATTCCAATTGCATTTATTTTCGAACTTTATGCCTGTAATGAAAAGCAATGCTTCAAATGTACAGTACCTTTTGCATTCTAATAAGTTTTTAAATGGTTTTATGAAAAATTTTAGAAATATGCGGTACTCCATTTTAATGTTTAGCATTTTAAATGTTTAGCATTTTAGTATTATCGTACACACGAAAGAGGAGTGGGTGTTGTATTCCTCTTAGGGTATCCATAAACGGGCTTTCCAGTATCATGTCCTTATATAGGCACAATTCGCCATGCCCTAATATAGGCATAAAATCCCAGCCCTTATTTAGGCATTAATCCGTGCACTCCAAATACAGGCATGGTCTCTGACATCCGTCCACCCTTTCGTCACAACGAGTTCATGAAGAACAGACCCTTAGGCTGCGGGAGTTTCCCTAGTCCAGGACTATTGATTTCTTCAAGGACTCATATATTATGCATGAACCATTATTCCTTAGGGGGTTCATTCATGACGTCTTTTGCTGTCCAACTCACGTCAATGCTAACATTCTTAGGTGCTCTCAGGTATAAATATACCTTCCCTAGCCCCTGTAAACCAGAGGAGACCTCGACTTCAGAGGAGCCCGCACATAATGATTTGCCTACATCTGACAGACACTGAGCAAAGCACATACAGAATCAAAAGACAAGGTGGGCACAAGACAGAGGCTTAGCTAATATAGGTATACCAACAAATTTCCACCTAATCTACCCTTCAAATTCAGCAACAGTGTTACCATGTCACTTAATATACATGTTAAAAAATAGTGCTGGCAAAATAAATTGGATTTAAAGTGAATATAAAACTACATTAAATAAAAAGTGCACTTTGAATCAGCTTTGCAGCTGAAAAGAAAGGATGTGAAAAATGTGCATAGACTTTGTCCAGTCACTCAAATTGAAGGGAGCCAATGGGTAAGGTGGGCTGATTCATTGCGCCATGCGGTATGCTGTGACGGATGGAAGCAAAATGTGAATGAAAGAAAGGGCCAAACGCCAGGGGGAAAGGCCAAAAGACCAAGACCTGATCAGACATCCCAGGAGTCCCCAACCGCTCAAGTACTGACAAAGGCAGACTTGATGTGCATATTAGAATCCTTCCAGGATTCTTTGAAGGCTCTGATGGACTCCAAACTGGGTTTGTTAATTCAACGTTTGACCTTGATTGAAAAGGGACTCTCTGACCTCAAATGCTGTGCACCGCTAGGAGGTGTAGTCGTCAATTCAGAATCAAGACCATCAATGGCTCCCCCACCAATGGATCGTTCCACCTTGATAGTCCCACACCCAAACACCAGGGAACACCCAAAGCCATCAAGGGGCCAGGCACTCGCCCCCCCGGTCTCTCCCTCCGTTCTGATCCACCCAGTGTCAATTCCAGGCGCAAACCCTGGACGTGTGGATAGGCTGGCTACACGGGATCAACCTGCTTTGGAGAGTAATCTACCTGGGGAGCAATTACAGGGGGGAGGGGGAGGGCTCCATGCAGAACCTGCCTGTTATTCATTTGCCAGCAGAGTCAACCCCATATGTTGTGATATTGGGGAACGTGCCAACTCTCCCTCAGGGCACTAAGGAGGATTATTCCCAACTGAAGAACAAAGTCCTACATTGGTTATCTTGTAACACCGCCCTAGGAATGAGGGTCGAGAAAAACATCAACATGGTGCGAAGGGTCAATTGGGTAGGCAGCTCCTTTAAGTCCTGTAAGGGCGATTGCGGAATTATATGACTAATGTTACCAGGGCTCCACTCAACAGACAGACGCCATTACATCTACCTATCAGGAACGCATATTCAAATTTGTCCCCAAATCGAACCTACTTGAATTGGACAGCACAAGGTCGACAGGATTCAGTTCCGCCTTTTCTGGAGCTGACAAACCGTTTTGCATCCCTGGCTGATATGGATGCTTGTGATTGACTTAGCGGGCCCTCTCTTACGGACTCAGTGATACTCACTAACCAGCGGGAAACTCCGCGTCAAAGCAATGGGACTCTGGGTGAATGTGATAGAAATGTTATATCATGGAACATCGCTGGTTTAGCCAACAAGTTTTCTGACCCGTCGTGGACTGTATTTCTAAAACAGTTCAGTGTGATATGTTTGCAGGAAACATGGCTGACTGATTGTAGTTTACCACTAGAAGGCTAAAAGTCTTTCTTTGTCACGACCACCCGCTCATCTGTAGGAAGATCAAAAGGTGGTCTCGCAATTTATATCTCCTTGGCAGTAGAATGTAAGATACTGGTCCTGCCTACAGAGAGCCCGTGTATACAGTCTCTGGTACTTTGTAAGGGGTCTCATAAATTGGGTCTTATTAATTTCTACAACTCAATATCCTGCTCCAAAGGTGTGTGTAACATTACTATGTTGGGCTCCTTTGTAAGGCAACACTTTAATGTTGCTTTCCAAAATTTTATGATTGCTGGGGATTTTAACATCCACCCATGTGGTGACCCCAGGGTCTCAAGACTGGCTGATCTGGGTTGCCCACGTGTGAGGGGAACTCACTTTGAACATTCTCTACAGGGGGATACATTGAATGGTTTCCTTCACGAATTTGATTTATTATCTCTTATGTCTTCATCTGACCCCTACAGCAAGGCCACTTTCCATCTTTCAAAGGGAGGGGTGGTGGTTCATTTATTGATTTCATATTAATTTCATCGTCTTTACTAGAATTATTTGCAGGATTTGCCATACAAGCTAGTGTGCATAGTGACCATAACCCTTTGTGTGTTTATCTTCACGGGCCCTTATTGCTGCCTAGAGGAGGGGCTGGGCAGAGTGGGGTGGTGAGACCAACAGATGGTGGAAGACGGTTAAAATGGACCCAGATTTCCCCAGATGTATTTTATGAGTCAATATCAGCTTCTTGTGCCAACGAGTTAGCCTTGTGTACCACCCCGTTTACGCCTCCGGGGGAGGTTATCAGCGCTTTTAAAACCATTTCCGTTAAAATAAGTGATTTTTTAAGTGCCCCGGCTCGACGAACTGTTATCCAGACCCCAAGATGGTTTGATTCCTTCTGCTCTTGGGCAGCAAGGAAATTGCGGGAAGCCTTAAATAGGAGTCCAAGAGACCCCATTTTGGTTAGATCTTGTCGAAGAGAGTACAAAACGGAACTGGTTAGACGTAAGTCCGCTTTAAAGGAGGAAGCCTGGAGGGAGTTAATTGAGGCTAGCACGCTGAGGAATAGCTCTAGATTCTGAAGCATAATTAATAGCCCCTTTTTAAATCACGAGGAAGGAAGTGTAGTAGGCGCTCATATCACAGAGGAGGAGTGGGTGCTCCACTTTGAAACCATGTTCGAGAGTCCCCCCGTGCTAACCTGCCCTTCTGGCCGTGAGGCAGACTACCCTGATCTGGTTTTCAATATAGAGAAAGTCAAGGATGGTATTGTCAGGTTGTCAAGTAATAAAGCCCCGGGACTTGATGGTATTCCGTCGGACCTTTTTAAATCAGATCAACCTTTTTGGCCCCGGTTCTTGCTGCAGTAATTAATGCAGCAGTAAAATCCAGCTGTCAAGAGTCTTGGGCTACCTCGATTATAGTGCCGGTTTTTAAAAAAGGTAATCGAGATAGCACTCACTGCTACAGACCGATCTCCTTGTTGGACTCGGTGGTTAAGGTGGTGAGTCGAGTACTTTTAGACAGGCTGACTAGCTGGGCGGAGGGACATGCCATTCTATCGGACGTTCAGTACGGGTTCCGCTCTGGGCGGTCCACCATGGCCCAGTGCCTCAACCTATCCATGATTCTCAAGTGCCGTTCTGGCACTATCTATTTAGCATTCATGGATCTGTCTTCCGCGTTTGATCGGGTGAATAGGGCTAAACTTTGGCAGACCACGCTAGCTATTGGGGTAGATGGCAATATTGTTCACTTTTTAGAAAATCTACACCAAGCAACAAAGGCCCATGTCAGATTCTCTCAGGACTTAAGAGTCTCCTGTAATTTCACCATAAGGAGAGGAGTACGCCAAGGGTGTATTCTAGCCCCCTTTTTATTCAATTTGTATATTAGTGATCTGGATAAAGCCCTATTGATGACAGGGGTCGATTACCCGCAGGTAGGTCGATGTGGTCTGCCAGTCTTATTATACGCAGATGACGCGGTCCTTATATCTAGGACCGCTAGGGGGCTACAAACACTGCTCAACTCCTTCTCTGCCTTTATGGCGGATCGGGATCTATCAATAAACAACTCCAAATCTTATGTTATGCAGGTGGGTCTTCACACAAAAAAGACTTTTCAATTTAGGGTAGGATCTGCACAGGTCCCCTGCACTGATGTCTTCTCGTACCTGGGGGTCATACTGGATGAGCAGATGAAATGGGGGCCACTAAAACAGAGAAAGAGGGTAGCCCTGGTGCGGGCTATTATGGCCATTTTTAATTTTGCTTCCAAATGTGGCAAGAGACCGATTGCAGCGCTTTTAAAGATATACCAGGCTGTGTGTCGTGACAGTCTCTTATCGCAGTGAAATATGGGGGCATGTCACCATAGACGACCTACAAGTGGCTGAGAACACATTTTTGAAGCGTTTACTAGGCGTATCCCGCGGAATGTCTGACATGGTGGTACATGAAGAACTGGGGGTGCCTTATTTGTGCGACATATTGGCCCTTCGCCCTCTAACTTTTTGGTTGAAAATTTGGCTGAGTGAAGGATTGTCTTTGAGTCAATTGATATTGAAAGTGTGTATGACCCTTGATCATGCCCATCACATACCATGGCTCATATACATTAAGAGTAGCTTTGAAAGTTTAGGAAGAGCCGAACTATATACAAATCCTGAATCGGTAACCAAAAAGGACCTGAGGGGGATAAGGGAGTCCTTTTGCAGTCTAAGGAAATTAGAGAGGGAAAAGCTGGAACTGAGGAAACCTAGTGTTTGAAAATTCCTAATATTGAAAACAACATTATTGACCGAGCCATACCTCTTGGGGTCTTTTAGTACTTAAGAACGTTTTTTACTGACCAGGTTTCGCCTGGATCTTTTTCACCTTTGCTGACTTCGCCATGGGGAGTAGTAGAGGACAGATTTTAGCATCGTGTGGCTGCGATGGTGAGTCTCCACAGGATCTGCTAAATATTTTATTATTCTGTAAGTTTTATGCGATACCCGGAAAACTTTTATTACCCATATTTTAAGGAGGTTGAAATTCAAGCAGACTCGTCCAGCACTTATTTATTTACAACTGTTGCATGAAGATTCTATTCTTTTTGTCCTTAGTTTCCTGAAATCTGCAGTGAAGTCCAGGGCCTGTTTCAATTAAACGTTAGTATCGGTTAGGGTTTGTCTCTATTTTATTTTAGTCACCCTGATGATACATATATATTAGATAAGGCCTCGGGACCTATCCTTCCAATGGTTTAATTTTTTAGTCTAGGCTTAAGGAAATATGCATTTAACTTTGTATTTTAGGCTTCAGATTATAAGAGATTTTTGTGGAGTCTGGATTACTGTGTGATGAATTGTGTAATTATTTTATGAATTTTTATGTACTGGTTACTTTTATGGTTTTATATGTGAAAACCGAATAAAGTTGGTTGATTGATTGATTGATTGATTGAATGACAATTTAACAGATCAATGAATGGGACTCGCTGACCTAAAGCCTTTATATGTAAGTATATTATGTATGAGTGTTTGGAAAAACGATAGACTTGTGAGACAAACCTGTCTGAAAGGACAAACGTAAAAATGCCACCAAGTAAAAATGTATTAAAGATCTTGGCTTGCTAAAATAATTCAAACAGCTCCAGTGAATTGTCACATGCAGTGAGATTGATCAAATCCATCTCACTCTGTGGCACCTCCACATGAGGACTTGGGCTAAGGGATGGAGTTTGGGTTGAGGTTCAGGAAGTGCAGATGATGTCCAATTATAGGGAAGTTTGAGGAGGAAGACATAGAACAGAAGTCATGTAAGGTCTCTCTATTGGGCAGTGATCTTTGGTAGAAGTCCTGCAAAGCTATTGCTGATGTACCTGCCAGTCTTACCTTCAACTTGAGGATAGCCTGCTGAAGAGCTAGCAGCTAGCTTGAGTGTTACCGAATTACCTCAAGGAGTGGAGTAAAAGAGAGAAGAGAAGGAGAGGAGGGTCCAGGGGTGAAGCAGACATATGACTGAGGACGTGCTGCCATGCAGAGGTGGGTGGATCTAGTGGAGGGAGAGCAGTAGAGGTAGGGACTGGGGGAGATAAAGGCATGCTCTTGCCAGATGACACCAGTCTCAAGGTATACCCTCCTCATTGTATCTTTTTGGGCCATGGTGCGGCTTAGTACCACTACCTCTACCTTGGCATTTGAGTCCTTAGAATGCTGGACTATAATTTGGGACAGACTGATCATCCTCATCTGCTAATAATGTTTCACAGTCAGTGGGTCAATTACATAATATTGAAGAAAACAATATCCAGTCACAAAAATATTGGATTGAATATTGTTTACAATAAAATATAAATATTGTGGTAAAAAATAACTATTTCTACTGATATCGAAACCCCAAATATTGTAAACAATTTTTTACCTTCAAATAAATATATAAAACTTCAACTTTATCGAAACACACAATATCAACCCCAGTAATTTTGCTAAAAAAAGCCAAATATTACTAAATAATAAAAGGAAAGACTGACCGCCACGCATCCAAACGGCTCCTTGAGCACGCAGGTCCAGTGGAGGGGGTTGTAGTCCCTACCGTGGCCGTACCTGCAAGGCACCGCCGTTGGGATTACAATGTCCCTTTCCGCCGGCCTTTTCATGGCGGTTAACCCGCCATGAAATGGCTGGCAGAAAGGGACTTTGGGGGCCCGTAGCGGGCCCCCGGCCCCCTAGGCCCTCCGATGTGGGCACTGGGGTGCACCTATGGTGCCCCCTACATGTCCCTGCACCATGTGGCATGCACCGCATGGTGCCTGCCACGTAGTACAGGGATAAGCAAAGTGACCCTTTTTGTATTGCGGCGTGTGCTGCAGCCAGCAGCACCCGCGGCAATACAAAAGATAGGCATTGCGATCGCCGTGGTGGCGGTCGCATCATAATGCCTCTTACGGGACCGCCGAAAGCCTGACGGGCGGTCCCGATTTCCGATAGGGTGGCAGGCGGACGGAAGTCTACATGCCATCGTAATCAGCCCCTAAATATCTACAACAGCAGCATAGCTCAAGAAGCCAAAACTAACAATGCAGTAGAAGGATGGCACAAAGCCTTCGAAGCCACACTTGGGAGAACCCAACCTACACTCTACAAATTTATAGATCCCTACAAAAAGAACAAAGCCACCAACAACTAAGAATAGAGCAATGTGTAAACCACATTAAGCCTAAACTAAGTAAACAAACCAGTAGAATGTACACATTCACACTAACCAAAAAAACGTGACAAAGGTACAAACCACCATAACTTAAGGATTTTTAAATAAATATTAAACAATATATAAATAAGTCGGTCAAATAACATAGAAATAATTAATTAAAAATAAACACACCAACAATCACAAAGCACAACATTAGAAATGAACACAAAATACAGCCAAGCAAATTCAGCACATACAAATATAAAATAGTGCATTGAAATTACAGCAAATACAGAGAGATATTAAAATATAAAATGCCTCACCCAAAAATAAATGAATAAATTAAACTTACAGTTCTCTAGCCGTAGACCACCGAATAAGATGAATTGTAGTTAAAAAAAAGCCCAAAATATGCAAAAAAATAAAAAGTCCAAGGTAAATCCATCAAAGTAATCCAAAATCATAAGGATCCATAAAAACCAGAAAAATAGAAAAAGAATGCCCCAGGAAACCCAAAATATGAAAGGAAATAAAAATAAAAAATATTGCTTTAGTAGAAAACAAATTAAATAACTTTGAAAAGAAACGTGAAAACCACCAGTCCACTGGATGACTTCCGATCTGTAAACCTGTAAAAAACACATAGGAAAAGAACCCAATACAAACATCTAAATAACAGTATACTTCTACCATACTATAAGTAGTCCTAACGCACAAAGCAAATAAACAACAGAACACAGACTGCAACTAACTAACCAACTCAACTGAAAATCGAAACTTACAGTGTACCTCACTTTAACTAACTCAATCAACATATCCCTACCCCCGTAACACTTACAAAAAAAACTTAAAAAAGGTTTTACCTTATCCAGCGATCAGCAGCAGGTAACCATAACTTGCTCCCACAAAGTCTGATGAAAAATGGCACAAATAGACTGCAAATGTAAACGTAGTGTAAAAAAAATGGCCGCTAAATGAAATATATATATATATATCTACCTATAGAAACAAATTGGACTTTATCTAAAAACTATAAAAAGTGTTTTAAAAATATGTAACAATATTATAAAATATATAAACATTTATAAATGAATTATGAAAATATAAATAAATATGTAAAGAATAAAATAAATAGTACTATGATAATAAAAAAATAATATAACAGCATTTTTTATAATATACTTCTAAAAGTATATCAAAGCTGTTATAAAATAAAAAAAATATGTATTACAAATGTATATGGTTAAAAAATTGTACCATATAAGGAAAAACATTGAAAAATACAAATAGGTGAAACAATGTAAAAAAATATATATATATATAAATAATTATAATCGTTTTTTGCTAGGGGCAAGATGGCGGCTGTGTAACTGCTGCGGGAGCCACCCACATACTGCTCCGTGGTAACTTTGGTGATAAGCAATATGGTTTAAGGAGAAGTAAGGGGACAACCGAATGCTAAATTAGATGATCCCCCACCAAGGAGCTGGAGCTCGGAGGACGAAATGGACCCACTCGCAATCGAGATCTTGTGCAATTAGAGCCAGAATTAGCTAACTCACTTACCTGCTGATCCGCGCCACGCTGAGAATCCTGGACGGCCGGTGCGGAGGCGGACGGCGGCTACAGAAAACTACGATGCCACCAAAACAGCTCAAGTCCCCCAGGGACCGTGCTGAGACCGGAACTGCTGGAGGTCTATGCGGCGCTCTCACTGTCCGGAAGACGCCGGTCAGACGGAAGACAGAGTACGCTAGTCTCCCGGCGGGATGCAAGGAGGCGGAGACAGGCAAAACAAAACCCAGAGAGCAGCGTCCCAGCAAAGAGGTTGAAACGTCGAAACAGCGGGTGATTCCTGGGATGTTTGCCAGTCGTGGAAAGGTGGAGGAGAGGAAGGAGGTTGTGTCTGGCGAAACCATGACAGGAACAGCCATTGACACTGGCGATCTCCCCCCAGCTGACATTGTGAGTATGGAACTGCTAGCATTTGTTCAAGGGGAGTCATCTAAGGGGGGATCAAATGGGCCAGACATTCTAAGTACGCCCAATAACAAAAGCAGCAAGGAGGGGAATCCAAAGGGGGCACCAGCAAATAACAGTAATCAGACACAGTTTAAGGCTGGGGGGACCCCAGAAGGGGAGAAATTATTTTCCCTTAATGACGATTCGGAACTATCCAGCACAAGCAATAATGACAACTCAGACCTAGATAACTCTGGGGGTGACTCCAACAGTTCTTTACCCAACCCAGGTACCAAAAAACGGCTTTCCTCCCAAAAAAGAAGGAGAAATACAGGTGGAAAGAAATCTGAGATAAGGGGATCGGAATCGGATCATAGCAGGACTAGCCAACTGAAGTGGGATTACTCATCTACTCACTTCTTGGTTGAAGATGGGGGGCCAGGAGGAGAAGGCACTCTGCAGGAGATAACTAAGCTATATCCCGAATCAGAGGCAGCGGCAGAATTATCTCCCTCGATGGGGCTTATCTACTTTACTCTAAAACAGATACAAGTGGAAGCAAGACAAGAGCACAAGAGGGCCCACTTAGCAGCAAAGAAGCTACAAGGAGCTATCGGTAAGGTTAGCACGACTTGCACGGAAATTGCGGAACGGACAACGGCATTGGAAGAGCGAGTGGTAGTACTGGAGGCCGGGGCTGAGGCTACTGTACAGCAAGTTTCAGCAAACGAGACCAGGATGACGGACGTCATGTGGAAGTTGGAGGACTTCGAAAATTGCCAGCGGCGAAATAACTTGAGGCTCTTGGGTATACCGGAAAATGCTGAAGGAGATGACATCAGAGGGTTCTTGCTACGTCTGCTGAAGGGGGCTCTACCTGAACTGGCACACTGGGACTGGGACACAGAGGTGCAGAGAGTGCACCGCTTTCCACTCATGCTATAAAAGGGGAGTGGGCAGAGCGATCCCAATGAGAAACCTAGGGCCATTCTAATATTCTTTGGGAACTTCTTCCTGAGACAGGTAGTATTTGATAAAGCGAGGCCCGTGGCCAAACGTCTGCTGAAGGATACACCTTCTTTGTCAGGCCAGATTTCTTCCATACCACTGTAGAAAGAAGGTGGAGGCTTCGGCAATTGATCATGCCTTTTTAACAGTTGGGGTGTGAGGTGTTTTTATTAAGCCCGGCCCGGTTCAAGGTTATTTACAAGGGAAACCCGAGGGTGTTCTCCTCTGAAATACACGAGCAAGATTTCCTACAAGAAATTTTGGGGGCAGGGAACTAGAAGGAACCTAGAATTGATTTTGCAATTGCTCAAGAACATACTGCGGCTGCACCCCCTTTTCTTTCTTCGGCGATCTTATTTCTTTTCCTTTCCTTTTTTTTTCTTTTGTTTTTTTTGTCTTAAATTTAATGTGAATTGAGTTCTCCACGTTTGGTTTGGCGGAGTCGCGGTGGGTGGCGGTGGGATGCAGCACTATGCAGGAGGCATCACAAGGGACTTCGGACCTATTTTGCCTGGTTATTGGGGGTAGGGGCGGTAAAGGGGGGAGGCGGAGGGGTTGGATGGGGTCTGGGTGAGGGACTGGTCCGAAGGTCTGAATTTGGTGAGATGGCATTGTTAGACACAGGAAATATGCAGAAGTTGGTACTGGTTACATGGGCGAATGGGTAAGCTAAGGATTGCACCTATTAATATTTGCGGATTAAATAATACCCCTAAAAACGAAGGATCAATGAGGACATACAATATTTGAAGGCAGACTTAGTGTGTCTGCAGGAGACATATATAGAGGCAGACAGACAGAGGGTGGCAGAACTCGCAGGATATAATCTGGTTTCTAGCACATCACAGGGAACACGTACACGAGGGGTTGCTTTATGGCTCGCAGAGGCACAATTAGATTCCAGCGCTCAAAATCGGATAAAATAGGCAGATGGGTTATTACTCAATGCTGTATTGACAATAGCTTTTTTACGCTCTGCTCAGTGTATGGTTCTCTATTGGATGACCCTGCCTTGTTTGTCTGGTTAAACACTGAGTTAGTTGGCTGGCCACTCCCCTTAACAATTTGTGGGGACTTCAATATCAATATGAATTCCAGTAACATTAAGTTAGGGGAAAGATCATATCATGGCAGTAAACCCAAGGTCTTTAAATCTCTAGCTTATTTATGTATGACGCATGGGTTATCAGATGTATGGGCCATGCAAGAACCCCAGGACCCGGAATGTACTTTTTTCTCCGCCCCACATCAGGCGCATGCAAGACTGGACTATTTTTTTGTGTCTCAGGAGGTACTATTGACATGTCGTAGTTCTAAATTCCCTTGTGTCATGTCTGGCCACACCCCGCTGGTTTTAGAAATTTCAACACAAACACCAAAGCCCCCGATATCACGCTGGACCTTTGATAGAGCACTCCTCTATGATGATGAATATATCGAACATATGAGGAATTGGATCCCAAGATTTATAGCCGAGAATAAGGGAAGTGCAAGGCTGGATGTGGTTTGGGATGCCCTAAAACCGGGGATGAGGGGGGAAACATCAAGATATGGTTGGGCATCTCAGAGGAAGGAAAAACAGCATGTGCAGGAATTATATGGGGAGCTACTAGAGGCAGAAACACAGCTGGCGGGGGCAATCACAAACAGGGGAGACATTGATCAGGCACAAACAAGAGTGGCTCTAGTAAGATCAGCAATATTCGATATCTCGGTGAAAAAAGCGGCAGGGAAATACGTGGCCTGGGGTACTAAAATGTACGAATGTAATGAGAGAGTGGGACATCTGCTCATGCTGCGCACAAGACAGCGGGTAGTTCAGGGGGATCGAGGAAATTGAGGATTCTTTGATTGGCTTAGTTTCTGAACCTGCGGATATACGGGCTGCATTCCAACGATTTTATCAGCAGCTATATACTGAGGAAGCCAACTATGGGGAAAAAGAAATTGAGGATTATCTGGCGGGATTACCAGGGGAGAGTTTATCGCTTGAAGAAAGGGAAGTGCTGGAGGCCCCTATTATGGAGGAAGAAGTAAGGGGTGCGATTCAATCGCTTCCAATAGGGAAGGCGGTAGGAACAGACTCCATCCTGGGGAATAAGAAGCTAGCTCCCTGCCTACAGGCACTTATGAAGGAAGTGTTTTTAGAGGCTCAATCGGGTAAGGGGGCACCAGACTCATGGAGATCGGCTAATATAGTCGTATTTCCCAAAAAGGGCAAGCCGGTCAAGGAGCTGGGATCCTATCGCCCAATCACGCTAGTAAATAGCGATGTAAAGGTGTATGCTAAAATCTTAGCTGGGCGACTTGCGGGGGTAATAAAGAAATTGGTTTCCCCGGTCCAGCATGGGTTTGTCCCGGGCTGCAGCACCATTGATCATATTAAATGGGCTATTACGCTCTTTGATGCCACAAGGATTGCCGGAGACCCTATGGCGCTAATTTTGCTGGATGCAGGGAAAGCTTTCGATAGGGTCTCCTGGCCTTTTTTGTGGGCAACTTTGGAGAATAGAGGGCTAGGCAGGGGCTTTATTAATGCCATTGCAAGGATGTACATTAACCCAGTGGCCAGAGTAGCAGTAATGGGGGAAATGTCTGAGCCAGTTATGATCAGCCGGGGGACTCGCCAGGGCTGTCCCTGCTCCCCCCTACTGTTTGCTTTATGCATTAACCCGCTTATCAGAAAGATCGAACTGAATAATAACATCTTAGCGATACACAGTAACGGGGGGACACAAAGATCTTGGCTTATGCCGACGATTTAGTGATCGTCACTCCCAACCCTGAGGGTGCGCTAGTAGAAATTTAAAGGGAAGCCGACGTCTTTGGACATATCTCAGGCTACCAGCTTAACCAAAATAAAACCCAAATTGTGATCAGCAATGTGGTATAGCTGAACGATCAGCGGGTAGTTCGGAAAGCGATGTATCTTGGTATGGAAATTATAGCAGACGAGACAAAAATTGTCGAAGCAAATTTAGGTCCACTACTCCCAACGCTCAAAACGGATTTTGCCCGTTTAGACAACCTGAAATTTACACTGGTCGGGAGAAGAAATGTCATTAAAATGCAATTTTTGCCAAAATGTTTGTATTTTTTCAGGGCCATTTCTTTGATCATAGACAGCTGTTGGTTTAAGACCCTAAACCAGTTGATTTCCAGATTCCTCTGGGCCAATTGTCGCCCTCGGAGAGCGTTGAAATTTCTAACTCTCCCACGGGATAGAGGTGGCTTGGCTGTCCCTAATATCCAGCTATATCATTTGGCTTCAATACTACAGAGAATGGCCATGCTACTAAATGGGGAAAGGGTAAGCTCAGAGGGGGCGGTCCCCATTTTAATATATGAGTTGCTATTAGGAACAGAAGCTAGATGGTGTCTCCTGTGCCACACCTAATTTAACTATTTTAAAAGGGTTAAGTTTTAAGACTGTGATTGTGCATTCAAGGTTTGGACTGCGGTCTGGAAAAAACTTGGTTTGGGCCATGTGAATGCCTATACCCCTATATATAATAATGAGTCACTCCCTGGTATTTTTAATGATGGACATATGAAATGCTGGTATGAAAAAAGAGTGAGGACGATTGGTGATGTTATGGATGAGGCGGGGATAGTACCATTCGATCTGATCAAGGACAGGTATGGGGTTGAGAACAGGCAATTCTTCAAATATCTCCAGCTAAGAGATTTTTTGGCTAGAAAGACTGGGGGTCGGTGCGGCTTCGCCAGGGTGACATTGATGGAGGTGCTGCTGAAAGGGGCAACCTCGCTAGGTATGATGTATAGATTGTTAAATGAGACAATGCCGGATGATCTAACCAAGCATTGTGATTGCTGGTTTGAACTCCTACAAGTGGGATTAGGGGAAGCCGCAGATGCGCTACATTTAGCCCAGACACTGTTCATAGCGGCCAACCTACAAATGCAATGCTTTAAAACATGGTTTAACCTGTACATTACCCCGGCTAAGATTGCTAAGTGGGGAAGATCGGCTGGGTCACATTGCCCTCACTGTGGCTGCCAAGCAGCTGATATTGTACATATGCTCGCATCTTGCCCCAGCCTTGATACTCTTAAAAGAGATGTTTGCGGCATTCTGGAACTGCAATTGGGGCGCCAGATAGACATGTCACCGCAGCTGATAGTGCTAGGGGTGGGTGATATTGCACTTCCGGGACAGGCACAGATATTCTTATACATCGCTATGACGGTATTGAGACTCTGCTTAGCCACTCACTGGCTGGACTTAGTCCCGCCAACCAGTCAACAGTGGATGGGCAGATTCTTGGCGGTATATCGGTGGGAAACGACAGTATATGCACGGAGAGGGCACAGAGTACGGAAACGAGGGATGGAAATCTGGGCGCCACTGAGAAGGTGGATTCGGGACGGGAGAGGAGCATGGAATTAATGAGACAGACTGTGTATAGGACAGTGTGGAAGTCTCTGGATGACAGGGGTGGACGGGATGGCCTCCTCGAGAACAAATGAAGTATCTTGTAAGGGGGTGCAATTTCTAAATTATAACTGACTGATTTACGATGTGGATAAGAAATGCTGATGTAAGTGTATTTGATGATGAAATGCATTTATTATATTATGGTTAATGCCGTACTCTTCTCAAAGTAAGAACTGGCTCTATTTCTGTTGGTAACTTGGACCGGGGGGGGGATGCTCCAAGGGGTGGGGGGGGGACTGGTTTCTCTTTGCTGGCTTATCCCTTCAATGTTTTGTATATATATTATGAAATATGCAATAAAGAATATTTAATTTACAAAAAAATAATAATTGTAAAAAAAAATAGAACATGTTTTGTGTTTTTGTAAAATGTGAAAAATACCAGTATGTGAAACAATGTTATAAAATTATATAAAATATGTTCTGTGTGTAAACATATTAAAAATATTGGTAAACAATTAATGTTTTTTATGTTTCCAAAAATATGTATTAAAAATGTAAAATACAGCAAATAAAATGCAAAAATATAAAGAAAAATATTTTTTAAAAACTGTGTTATTTAATACAGTATTTTAAAAAGTCAATACTAATGATGTATGGAAAAAATGCAATAATTAAAATGTTACATCTATTAATAGCACTATATTTTAACTGCGTTTGACTTACCGCCTAGAGGTTTGCTGGTTGTTGTCACATGATACCCTTGATACTCACAGACAACGATGCTGTCAAGGAAGGTGCCGAGGAAGATAGCGAGAGAGTGAGTGGAGCCCTCTTGTTAGGGAACTCGCCCAGGGGGCCGCCTGAGCCACTGCCAGTGCCTGAACCACTGCAGAAGGGACAGAAATACCGATGGTGGAAAGCAGCTTTAAAGCTTTGTAGCTGCTGCAGCATTTTTCACACCATATTGCACTCGCGGCTCCTGCGGCCGAGAGTGAGGAGGCGGGGAGGCAGAAGTGGCTTATATGCTTGCACGCGGCCTGCAGCTTGCTCTCTTGCCCTCGTCCTGGCTCACAGCTGCCCACCAAAGCTGAACAGATATAAAAAGCAGAAAGGAGAAAGTAGAAACCACCAGCGCCCTAGGCTACTGCCTAATGCCTAAACGGCTAGTGACGTTAAAAAGAGGATTCCTTAACATTGTGTGTTATTTTTTTTCTATGCCCTTGGCAACTACTCTGCATGGCCAGCCCTCTCTAGCCCCATTTCACTGCTAGCTAGCCCATGCACCAGTTCACTGCCAGCCCACTGGTGGTTTATCATCGTGCTCATACTGTAGTTGGAATATAGTGCAGTGTGTGGAACATGCCTAGCAGACTATTAAGGGGCATAAGGTCATTGGCCATTGGTGTCTATTCAATCAAACCAAAGTAGCCCTCGCCAGGCCTAGCCAGTACAACACCCCCACCCAAGACTCTCTAGGCTCCCAAGGCTCCTAAGGCACCCCCAGAGAACTGGGGACTGGGAGTTAGTGACGATTATTGGTGCACCTGAGAAGTAGTGCAAAGTCCAAGCCTTAGTTGGTGACAGGTGAACCCGGGAAGGTGACATGAATGGCCGGTGGCGATCGTCGTTGTAGCGTTAGAGCCGAAACCCTAGGGTAGAGCCCGAGCAGTGCAGAAGTGGTCAGGCTAGGTCCCAGCGTGGCTTGCGTCACTCTATGTGCTCACCCCAACCACGCCCTACTGTGCCAAACTGGGCTGATAGTGCTTACATTGCCACTGGCTTACTAATCAAACCAAACCATCCAGGCCAGTGTCTGTGCCACCCTCCAGTATAGAGAAGGGCAAAAGTCCTAAAGTGGGCTAACAACCCAAGCCTAAAGTTCTAAGACCAATGACTAAAAGCACCAAACCCTGGTGGGAGAAATACCTGGGTTATAACGGATGATGCCAGTATTCCTGTGGCCCGTCATAGGGGCCCGACACACACAGAGGAAACAAAGTGGAGCACATAATCTGTTCCTATCTGGTTGGAAATTGTCACACAGGCTCTTCATTTACCGACACTCTAGAGCCATGTTAAAGAAGAGAGGTCTAGCACCTGTTAAAACCCAAAAGGGCCCAGTCTCAGCTACTGCCTCAGCACAGACCTCACCAATCACATCAACACTTATATCTGTGAGCAACAAGCCCACCACAAGAGGGACCCGGACCTCAACCGGGGACTGTCTAAAGAGGTACAAGCCCTCACCAAGGCCCAGAGAGGGAAGACCTCCACTCAAACATAGTAGTACTGGTGATAATCACCTCCCCTGCAAAGCAAATACAATTGAATTATTTTTCCGAGAGGACACACGCTCCCAAGTCCCATCCTCCGAATTACCAACATCAGCACCTACATAACCATTGGAGCACTCAATCTTGACCTCAGTGCTTACCAAAGCCTTGCCATGTCGAAGGGATTCCTCTTGTCCCCTTCCGAGTAGGGACAACTCAATCATCGAACTGTCATCAGAAAGCACATTAAGTGCATCACTGGAACTTAATCCAAGATCAATGGCAGGGAACTGACCTCCATCCATCCCGAAGGCTGGATCCAGTTTCCAAGTTGACATAAAAAACACTTCTTCCAGAAATCAACTTTTTTCTGCAGCCTCTGAGATGCACATCTGCCCAGTCTCCCCCAACACCTGCATACGAAGTAATGGAGCCAGTCCCGAGAGGGTCCCCCTTCCTGCACATAAACAATCATTTTAAAAAAAATGCAGTTTTGCAACTTCCGTGTGTGCTGTGTTAAGCAGCACACTTAGAAGTTACAAAAAGGCATTTAAAGATTGTTTATGTGCAGGTTGACCTTCCTGTACATAAACAATCTTTACCCCAACACAGACACCCTTGCACTATGGTGCAAGGGTGCCTGGGTTGGCGCTAGGCAGCTGCGCAAGGGGAAACGCAGGGGTGCACCGCATTCTTGTGAATACCGCACATCCCTGCGTTTTCAGAATGGAGAAGCGTGGCGTGAGCAATGTTTGCTTAACGCCACGCTTCTCCATTCTGCTGTAAATATGCCCCACATAAAGTGGCGAAGCGTGTCGTTGTGCCAAAAAGGCTAACGACACGATTCGTCACTTTAGAAACGCATGGCTGCACCAAATTTACTAGAATATGGTGCAGCCCTGTGTTTCCCCCTGCGCTGGCGCTAACTTTAGCTGCCCAGCGCCAACACAGGCACTCTTGCACCATAGTGCAAGGGTGCCTGTGTTGAGGGAAAGATTGTTTATGTGCAGGAAGGTCCCCCTTCCTGCACATAAACAATCTTTAAATGCCGTTTTGTAACTATGTGTGCTGCTTAATGCAGCACACATAGAAGTTGCAAAACAGCATTTTTTTTAAATGATTGTTTATGTGCAGGAAGGGGGACCTTCCTGCACATAAACAATCATAGGCAATTTGCTATTTCTATGTGTGGTGCACAAAGCAGCACACATGGAAACAGCAAAAACGAGGAGAAATAAAGCATTTCTCCTCATTTCGCCTGTTTAAGACCAGATTTTTCCTGGTCTTCATTTTGGCGCTGCCTCCTATTTACGCTGCCCTTGTAAATAGGGGGCAGCAACAAAATCAATGGGTGTTGCGGTGGAACGCCCACCACAACACCCATTACCCTCCCCTTTCACGCTAAATACAGCGTGAAAAGGTGCATTATTTACCAGGCAGCGTTAAGCCACTTACCGTGGCTTAATGCTGCCTTGTAAATAAGGCAAGGCCACTATCGCCATCACAACGTCACTGAAAGTGACGTTGTGGTGGCGATAGGGGCTTGTAAATATGCCCCTGTGGGTCCTATATCACAGAAGATCTACTGAGTGTAACCAAAGCTGACTGTAATAATCAAAGTGTAGCACCTCAGTCAGACACTCCCTGGATCAGACCAATATCAAAAAGATCAAGGAAAATACTGAAAAAGGTGCAAAACAAAGCTATAAAACAACATTATTAGTGTCATAAAAACCTGCGGCCCAAACTCAGGTGCACTCAACAAGTGATACCCCGTCCTGCCTGTACCCCATTTTCTAGGAAATTTCTGCACCAAAGAAGTTAGCCGGCGGGGGCGACACAAATCTACCCCAAGTAGTCCATACATTATCTCTTCCGGTACCACACCATTCTGGAAATCTACCGGATCAATCGAACACACTGGATGCCCCCTCTCTGGCGCAAGCCCAGTTAAGGGCATCTCAAGCTGCAAATGCCCAGTTTGGGCCAGGGCCCGAAATTCCGCCACGATTAAGCACTTTGGATTATGTGTTCGATACAGCAAGGATCCAAGACACTGTAGCAAGCTTTGATATCCAGACTTGTCCAGAGAGGGATCACTCTCCACTCGTTACTTCCTTAACAGCTAGCTCAAACAGGCACAAAAACCGGAGGATAATTGTTGACTCAATGGGGGAGGAAAGCCGGGATTAAATTAGAAGGATCAGCCATTGTTCCGCAAAAAATAAGAAACCCTCAAATCAATGCTAGTAAATTGAAGATACATAGGCTTCAAAAAGCCTGCCAAAGGGAACATAAAACTACAAATAAAGCCAAACTAAAAGCAAGACTGCAGATCTTAAATAAATAGCACAAACAGGTGGTCTGGGTTGCAAAACGCGAACGGATAGAAAGAGGATGGCCATATGTATACTCATTGATGGGCAAACAGGGTCATGCTGACCTGTGGAGATATCTCAAAAACAAAATTAGCCCTGCAGCGGCAAGAGTCATTGTCGTCTCTGTATTATAGTGGATCCAGTATGTACAAAATCTATATGCAGCCAAAAATATACCTGGTGAGCACACGGAGCCCCAGAATGACTGCCCGGAAGTCTAGCATCCGTGGCTGCTGTTCTCGGAAAGGGATATTTCCAAACTCCTGAAGAAGATTAGACCAACTGGTGCCCCTGGCCCAAATGGTGTACCGGCCCAGGTCTTTAAAGTAGATACTGGCCTGTGGTCTGCAATCCTGTTCCACCTCTATCAAACCTGTAAACTGACCGCGCAGGTTCCAGAGAGCTGCAGGGGGCCATTCTAACGCCCATATATAAGAAGGGTGACAGGGTGGACCCGTCCATCTATCACCTCATTGCCCTCCTGGATATAGAAGCGAAGACTTACGCTCTCCTGAAAGAACTGGAGTGCTGGGCGGAAACAAATGATGATGGATTAAACCCAGATCAGTTGACTGGGGGTGAGTGTTTGATTGGCTCAAACGTTCCGTCCATCATCCCCTTTTGTATCGCTTTGATCGCCCTAAGTTGGCGGGGGTATGCCCAGACGTGGGTCCCTTGCTCACTTTGCCACTGGATTCAAGCAAGCCTGGCTGATGACGGCTGGAATGCCAGAAACCGGTCCTAGGATGCTTGTTTCCGGTCCAGGGAAGACATGGCTTGGCAGTTCGGGCTGGACTGTTCCCATGAGGCACAGGGTCAGACTGATTTGCATATGGCCATGTCTGAACTGGGGTGGTGGACTGAGCTAAAGAATGATGATGGATTAAACCCAGATCAGTTGACTGGGGGTGAGTGTTTGATTGGCTCAAACGTTCCGTCCATCATCCCCTTTTGTATCGCTTTGTTCGCCCTAAGTTGGCGGGGGTATGCCCAGACGTGGGTCCCTTGCTCACTTTGCCTCTGGATTCAAGCAAGCCTGGCTGATGACGGCTGGAATGCCAGAAACCGGTCCTAGGATGCTTGTTTCCGGTCCAGGGAAGACATGGCTTGGCAGTTCGGGCTGGACTGTTCCCATGAGGCACAGGGTCAGACTGATTTGCATATGGCCATGTCTGAACTGGGAGTGGTGGAGTGAGCTAAAGAATGATGATGGATTAAACCCAGATCAGTTGACTGGGGGTGAGTGTTTGATTGGCTCAAGCGTTCCGTCCATCATCCCCTTTTGTATCGCTTTGCTCGCCCTAAGTTGGCGGGGGTATGCCCAGACGTGGGTCCCTTGCTCACTTTGCCACTGGATTCAAGCAAGCCTGGCTGATTACGGCTGGAATGCCAGAAACCGGTCCTAGGATGCTTGTTTCCGGTCCAGGGAAGACATGGCTTGGCAGTTCGGGCTGGACTGTTCCCATGAGGCACAGGGTCAGACTGATTTGCATATGGCCATGTCTGAACTGTGGTGGTGGAGTGAGCTAAAGAATGATGATGGATTAAACCCAGATCAGTTGACTGGGGGTGAGTGTTTGATTGGCTCAAGCGTTCCGTTCATCATCCCCTTTTGTATCGCTTTGTTCGCCCTAAGTTGGCGGGGTATGCCCAGACGTGGGTCCCTTGCTCACTTTGCCACTGGATTCAAGCAAGCCTGGCTGATGACGGCTGGAATGCCAGAAACCGGTCCTAGGATGCTTGTTTCCGGTCCAGGGAAGACATGGCTTGGCAGTTCGGGCTGGACTGTTCCCATGAGGCACAGGGTCAGACTGATTTGCATATGGCCATGTCTGAACTGGGGTGGTGGAGTGAGCTAAAGAATGATGATGGATTAAACCCAGATCAGTTGACTGGGGGTGAGTGTTTGATTGGCTCAAGCGTTCCGTCCATCATCCCCTTTTGTATCGCTTTGTTCGCCCTAAGTTGGCGGGGGTATGCCCAGACGTGGGTCCCTTGCTCACTTTGCCACTGGATTCAAGCAAGCCTGGCTGATGACGGCTGGAATGCCAGAAACCGGTCCTAGGATGCTTGTTTCCGGTCCAGGGAAGACATGGCTTGGCAGTTCGGGCTGGACTGTTCCCATGAGGCACAGGGTCAGACTGAGTTTGCATATGGCCATGTCTGAACTGGGGTGGTGGAGTGAGCTAAAGAATGATGATGGATTAAACCCAGATCAGTTGACTGGGGGTGAGTGTTTGATTGGCTCAAACGTTCCGTCCATCATCCCCTTTTGTATCGCTTTGTTCGCCCTAAGTTGGCGGGGGTATGCCCAGACGTGGGTCCCTTGCTCATTTTGCCACTGGATTCAAGCAAGCCTGGCTGATGACGGCTGGAATGCCAGAAACCGGTCCTAGGATGCTTGTTTCCGGTCCAGGAAGACATGGCTTGGCAGTTCGGGCTGGACTGTTCCCATGAGGCACAGGGTCAGACTGATTTGCATATGGCCATGTCTGAACTGGGGTGGTGGAGTGAGCTAAAGAATGATGATGGATTAAACCCAGATCAGTTGACTGGGGGTGAGTGTTTGATTGGCTCAAGCGTTCCGTCCATCATCCCCTTTTGTATCGCTTTGTTCACCCTAAGTTGGCGGGGGTATGCCCAGATGTTGGTCCCTTGCTCACTTTGCCACTGGATTTAAGCAAGCCTGGCTGATGACAGCTGGAATGCCAGAAACCGGTCCTAGGATGCTTGTTTCCGGTCCAGGGAAGACATGGCTTGGCAGTTCGGGCTGGACTGTTCCCATGAGGCACAGGGTCAGACTGATTTGCATATGGCCATGTCTGAACTGGGGTGGTGGAGTGAGCTAAAGAATGATGATGGATTAAACCCAGATCAGTTGACTGGGGTTGAGTGTTTGATTGGCTCAAACGTTCCGTCCATCATCCCTTTTGTATCGCTTTGTTCGCCCCTAAGTTGGCGGGGTATGCCCAGACGTGGGTCCCTTGCTCACTTTGCCACTGGATTCAAGCAAGCCTGGCTGATGACGGCTGGAATGCCAGAAACCGGTCCTAGGATGCTTGTTTCCGGTCCAGGGAAGACATGGCTTGGTAGTTCGGGCTGGACTGTTCCCATGAGGCACAGGGTCAGACTGATTTGCATATGGCCATGTCTGAACTGGGGTGGTGGAGTGAGCTAAAGAATGATGATGGATTAAACCCAGATCAGTTGACTGGGGGTGAGTGTTTGATTGGCTCAAGCGTTCCGTCCATCATCCCCTTTTGTATCGCTTTGTTCGCCCTAAGTTGGCGGGGGTATGCCCAGACGTGGGTCCCTTGCTCACTTTGCCACTGGATTCAAGCAAGCCTGGCTGATGACGGCTGGAATGCCAGAAACCGGTCCTAGGATGCTTGTTTCCGGTCCAGGGAAGACATGGCTTGGCAGTTCGGGCTGGACTGTTCCCATGAGGCACAGGGTCAGACTGATTTGCATATGGCCATGTCTGAACTGGGGTGGTGGAGTGAGCTAAAGAATGATGATGGATTAAACCCAGATCAGTTGACTGGGGGTGAGTGTTTGATTGGCTCAAACGTTCCGTCCATCATCCCCTTTTGTATCGCTTTGTTCGCCCTAAGTTGGCGGGGGTATGCCCAGACGTGGGTCCCTTGCTCACTTTGCCACTGGATTCAAGCAAGCCTGGCTGATGACGGCTGGAATGCCAGAAACCGGTCCTAGGATGCTTGTTTCTGGTCCAGGGAAGACATGGCTTGGCAGTTCGGGCTGGACTGTTCCCATGAGGCACAGGGTCAGACTGATTTGCATATGGCCATGTCTGAACTGGGGTGGTGGAGTGAGCTAAAGAATGATGATGGATTAAACCCAGATCAGTTGACTGGGGGTGAGTGTTTGATTGGCTCAAACGTTCCGTCCATCATCCCCTTTTGTATCGCTTTGTTCGCCCTAAGTTGGCGGGGGTATGCCCAGACGTGGGTCCCTTGCTCACTTTGCCACTGGATTCAAGCAAGCCTGGCTGATGATGGCTGGAATGCCAGAAACCGGTCCTAGGATGCTTGTTTCCGGTCCAGGGAAGACATGGCTTGGCAGTTCGGGCTGGACTGTTCCCATGAGGCACAGGGTCAGACTGATTTGCATATGGCCATGTCTGAACTGGGAGTGGTGGAGTGAGCTAAAGAATGATGATGGATTAAACCCAGATCAGTTGACTGGGGGTGAGTGTTTGATTGGCTCAAGCGTTCCGTCCATCATCCCCTTTTGTATCGCTTTGTTCGCCCTAAGTTGGCGGGGGTATGCCCAGACGTGGGTCCCTTGCTCACTTTGCCACTGGATTCAAGCAAGCCTGGCTGATGACGGCTGGAATGCCAGAAACCGGTCCTAGGATGCTTGTTTCCGGTCCAGGGAAGACATGGCTTGGCAGTTCAGGCTGGACTGTTCCCATGAGGCACAGGGTCAGACTGATTTGCATATGGCCATGTCTGAACTGGGGTGGTGGAGTGAGCTAAAGAATGATGATGGATTAAACCCAGATCAGTTGACTGGGGGTGAGTGTTTGATTGGCTCAAACGTTCCGTCCATCATCCCCTTTTGTATCGCTTTGTTCGCCCCTAAGTTGGCGGGGTATGCCCAGACGTGGGTCCCTTGCTCACTTTGTCACTGGATTCAAGCAAGCCTGGCTGATGACGGCTGGAATGCCAGAAACTGGTCCTAGGATGCTTGTTTCCGGACCAGGGAAGTCATGGCTTGGCAGTTCGGGCTGGACTGTTCCCATGAGGCACAGGGTCAGACTGATTTGCATATGGCCATGTCTGAACTGGGGTGGTGGAGTGAGCTAAAGAATGATGATGGATTAAACCCAGATCAGTTGACTGGGGGTGAGTGTTTGATTGGCTCAAACGTTCCGTCCATCATCCCCTTTTGTATCGGGCGGAAACAAATGACATAATCCCACTCACTCAAGTGGGTTTCAGGGCTAACTCTTTTATACAGGATAACATCGTGGCCCTCCCCTACCTAACCCACCAGGCAAAGAGCAAGAAGCAACTTCCGCTCTTCGCCTGTTTTGTTGACTATTCAGCTGCCTTTGACCGGGTAGACAGGTTCAGCCTATGGAGAAAGCTTAGAGGCTGGGATTAACAGAATACCCTGTTCCTGCCCATCATATCTCTATATACCTCTACCTGGGTCAGAGTCAAATTAACTCCAACCCCAACGACGGTCTCCAAGAAGATTGAGACGGACAGCGGCATCAAGCAAGGCTGCGTGCATGTGCCCTTGCTATTCAACCTGTTCACTGCTGACACGGGTGCAGCGCTGAAGCAAGCTAGCCTCATACCAACGAAAATTAGAAAGACCAAGGTTACAACATTACAATATTATGATGATATTGTCTTTTTAGACCACCCTGAAATAGGACTACAGAGAGCTCTCAATGCTTTGCATGACTATAACTTGGCCAACAAAATGTTGGGAAATGGCTCCAAGACGAAAATTCTAGTCTTTGGTAATCCTACCAAAAAGCTAAACTTCAGATGGATGGGAGGTGAGGGGTAGAAGTCCCAGAAATTGCCCGGTCTTGAACAAAAGGGAGATTCAAAGTGTTCAGGTGTCCTTCAAAAATGGGAAAGCCCTAACCCATTAAAACTTGATCCATAGAAACATAAAGGACAGAGCTGAGTTGCTGTATAGTACGTTATTTTCTGATTCCAATATAATCGGCCGATCCGGCAATAGGATTACTAATCCCAGCATTCCCTTTTTCAACTATATTTCCAACCATTACCAGCACTATCCACAGCAACGCTCCCTTTCCACCACGCATGCCGTTCCTTTACAAAATATATATTTTATACTTTTAGGTTGACGTCCCATACGGATCCCTTATAGCGACACCCTCTTTCCTAGCCCTGTATAATTAGTACCCCCCCTCTGTAATATCCATGCATACTCCAACATGGCGGCACATAATTTCCCCAGCCTGCTCTTTGGTGCACTCTCTATGCACCTCATTCCCACCAGAAGTATCCTCGGCTATAACTAGCGAGGTCTTCTCCACTGAATGCTACGGACTTTCCACGTGACGGGACCGTCCTGTACTGCTGTCCTTTCGAACCACGTATGATGACCCGCTGACTTACTTACCCCACACAACTAAAACCTACCCACCCACCCCTACTTAACTATTTGTTATGCCTGTATCTCAGTTATGATTGCCTTTCCATATTTTTGCGTTTGCCGCTGATGGCCCCTACTTACGGTCCTATGTCGGGACGAATCCCCTGAACTACATTATATTCGATGAGATTGCCTTTAGGAAAAAACTGAAGACATGGTTGTTCCCGGGATGAGTCAATGGTAACCGCTCTCTCCTGCTCCACAGCGCTGGGAAGCCCTTGGGCAGCTATGCGCTTTACAAAACATAAACATATTATGTGGATTTTATGAATCTGAGGTAACTTTGCAGTGCATTATGATATTATTTTTCACCTTCTGACCTGGGTATGCGAACTCCCCTTACCTTGCCTTTATTTTACTTCCTTTTGGAACCTCTAATACCAGTTGCTCTTCTTAAAATTCCCTTGTGTTTCCATATTTTTACGATAAGGCTCGGAGCACTGTGAGCTGCATGCCATTTGTATGTCCTGTCCCATTCCGGTTCCTGCCCCTTGGACGTGGGATCTCACCGCTCTTCCTCCGTATGCTCGTTAACTTGTGTCACTTGGCTAGGTGTTTTTCCAAGTGCTGGTTTTATTTAATTATGTTTACATCTCTCTTTGCTCAACACGCTTGGGCACTCCTTCCTCATGTGCCCCTGGGGCCAAGGACACTTTTCCTTTCCTCCACATGCTTACGGATACGCATCACACACTCTGAGGGGCAGATTTACAAGAACTGACGCATCTCTGCATGTCAGCAAAGATGCGTCAGTTAATCTGCGTCACGTAAAAAACCCTTGCGCCACCATGGATGCATCGCATTTACAATGCGGCGCACCGTGGCGCAAGGATTGACAGATGCGTGACGCATCTGTCGGCGTAAATGTAACGCAGTGCTGGAGTCGTGTCGCAGCGCGACGCAACTCCAGCACTGCTCAGGGGCGGCCTATACTTGCTGTGCTGCGTCACTCCTTACGCCTGCTTCAAGCAGGCGTAAGGTTTTGACGCAGCGGCGTCGTAAAAGTGACTCAGTGAAATCTTGTAGATTTCACTGCGTCACTTTTGCGAGGCTTTCCTGCGTTTGAACGCCCACCCTGCATACATTATACCTGACGCAGGTATAATGTGATGCAGGGCTTTACAATGTGATGCATCTCCCTAGATGCGTCACATTGTAAATTTGTCGCAACGTAGCGCATTGTTTACGACGCCGCTGCGTCACAGAAGTGACGCAACGGCGGCGTAAATGTGTCGCAAGGGGCTTGTAAATCTGCCCCTGAGTGTTTCCTATGGTGTGCTAGGCCTTTATTTGCTAACAGTTTCTGAGCACTTGATATGAACGCGCACACGCCTGCCCATCACCCTTATCTTATCACGTATGTTTATTCCCCTAGCACCATCTACCATCAATCACCATGAATTCGAGGGGCTGCACAGGCACCCATGACCGTGCGCTTTTTTGTACATTTGTCTTATGATTTTCCTTTATATTTTCTCCCGACCCTGAGGCCGATCCCTTACTGAACCGTATGCTGGAATCCTGTTGCATTATGGGACCTGTATGTATTACCTATTCCATTACCTTTTGCAAATTACGCTCGTCTACCAGTTACATGCTCACCTTTGACTATTTCAATTATTTTACTAAATATCATGGACTATGTTACATTTCTCACAATCCTGGCACCTATTTGTTCCTGAACTGTATGCTGGAATCTGCTGCATCCCGCCACTTACATGTAATCTTGTTCTAAATACTATGTTGCTGATGTTTCAACCTTTTCTTAAAAAACCTTTTCCTTAGGTTTTACCTATGTTCACTATGGTTGGGTCCCTGCATTATATGGTGAATACATCAAATTGGGTTTTTCTACCTATTTTTCCGAATTTTCTTTCTCCTGTCCCTCTTGTCCTTTCCTCCTCTCTCACTCTGCTCAGTCCTTAATGTAACCATGTACCATTTGTGGTTGCCTCATATCAAATTTACTTTATTTTAAATATACTTTATTCTACCCTTTTTTGTCTATGATGCTCCACATTGTCAGCCTTGAGAAAGACCCAGGCCTGTGTGCAGAGAATGGGCGAAACACACATTGGCTGTGTTCTATGCACTGTGGTTCTTGTCTTGGAATCCTATACTCGAACATAAAAAATGTTTTACATCAACCTGAGATCACAAATTCTCCTACAAATTGAAACAGTCAACGATCATAACTATCTGGGCGTCTGGATAACATCTAAAGGAGAGCTCAAAAAGCAAAGAAGGCATATTGTCACAAAGGCAATGTCAATAATAATCAACAAGTGTAAATTAAATAACTGACTGGAAAGCTCGTCTACTGGCCCTATAAGACGTGTATTGGCTGCAACTCTGTTAACAATGATTAATTACGGTCAGGAAGCCTATCGGGTCAGCTAGTTCGCATCTTGGACAAATACCAGGTCAAGGCGTACAAAAGGGTCTTCGGACTTCCATCGTACCTTAGGAGATGCCTGACAAGGCTGGAATTTGGGCTGGTGGCCCAACCTGGCGAACCTGGCATGCTTTGTAAATTATTACTATAGGATAATTAAAGCACCCCCTAACTCCATAAAAGCCGCCCTTCAACCAGTCTTTGCCCAAGAAGGGAACCCCTGATCGCAATATTTACAGCACTCAATTGACACCCTTCAAATCGACCAGACTGTATTAATTAAACTACAGCTCACGTGTGCCACACTTAAAACCTTATTAAAAAAACAATCCAAAACCCTATTGAAGGCAAGTGACATAGCCAAGCTTACCAAATCAAGAATTCTGCAAGCGGTGAGGCTGTCATATGTTGGTGCACAACCGGATTACCTTAGACCACAACCATATCTTTCCAGGGCGCATCAAAAGGTCTGCCCTCAACAAATTATGTTTGCAAGACTAATGGGCATTCAAACTAAGGAAGTAAATCTGTGATGGCTGTCCCTCATCAAAATTGTAGACTCTATAACTATAAAAACGAGTCATTCAATCACCTACTGTGCTGGTGTTCTTCACTTTTGCAATCATGATGTAGACTGTTAAAACCACTTTTTCTCGCCCACGGCATTAGCACATGTAATGAGGCTCAGGGGCATATTCACAAGGACCTACCGCCGATTTATCCCGACCTTAACCCATCAAAAGTGGAGCTAGATTTAACACCCCATTCACAAGCGGGTGCAAACTGCAGACATCGCCAGTATTCCCGCGATAACTGCCCCAAAATTTATCTCCACTGTGGACACCACCAACTAACCCTAATGAGATGCAGAGTAGGCGTTCCCGTGCAAAAACACACGATAAAACCACTACACCACTTTCACAACGAACTGCCAGATCTGCGATGCGAACCAAAAACAGGCGATAAGCCGCGGTAGCACCAGTGATCTAACACCTGCCTTTTGCTGGTGTTAAGCAGGACGACTACCTACAGCATGGAAGGGAGCCCAGCCAAGAGCCACACCTGAAGACCCACAGATGCCATGGAGACAATGATCATGCAGCTCCGATACCCATGAGGGCCACAACACCCACTGCAACCACCCCCAGCCCCCCCGCAGCTCCCCCAGGACATACACATACCGTGCACGACACAAGAGCCACAAAAAGCGCATGATGATGCACATTGTCAAAAAATAACACACATGTGTGGCCATAAGAACGAGAAACAGTCACACAGCACTGAAGTAACAACCAAAAGTTTTATTGAAATACAACACAAAACACCAATGGGGAAGACTCCTGTTGGGTCCGTCCGGGACAATCTCGATGTCACAGCCTGGAAAATAAAGAACAAAATCAGAACGTGTGTCATGCGCACATCAAAAGAGCGAGACACAGTGAACCAGAGAATGAAAGAAAGGCAGAAAGAGAGAGAAGGAAAGGAAGGGAGAGAGAGAGTGAGAGAGAGAGAAGGGAAGGAAGGGAGAGAGAGAGTGAGAGAGAGAGAAGGAAAGGAAGGGAGAGAGAGAGTGAGAGAGAGAGGGAAGGAAAGGAGAGAGAGTGAGAGAGAGAGAAGGAAAGGAAGGGAGAGAGAGAGAAGGGAAGGAAGGGAGAGTGAGAGAGACACCGCCGCCCCTGCGCACCCAGGCCCCACTGTTCACCTGCTGCCACCGGTGTGTCTCCAACCACGTGCCGGGATACACTGCAAGCCACCAGGTCTGCAATCTGTAATCGAGGCCAGAGTCAATCATGGCAGAGTCCATCACACAGCATACGGCAACAACGCCCGTCCGTCCCTGCGCACGCATGCAGCCGCACCCCACCCCCTCCCGCCGGCCAGTGCTGGATGTCCGCACTTGCGCACCCCGGGCCCACTGCTCACCTGCCGCCAACGGTGTGTCCACCAGTGGGCACACCACGTGCCCGTGCAAGCTCCAGGCCCCGGTCCCGCCACCATGGCAGGTCCCACACATGACGCTGAGTCCTGAGTCATCAATGGCGGGACCACATCAGTGCACACGTCATCATCGCAGGCTGCACACCCGCTCAGCTATTTCGGTGCCACTAACCCTGTGCAACCCCAGTCAGCGCCACGTGGTGGTAGGCCTGTGACGGGCGCAAGGCTTCGGATGCCACTAACCCTGTGCAACCCCAGTCAGCGCCACATGGTGGTAGGCCCGTGACAGGCGCAAGGCTTTGGGTGCCACTAACCCTGTGCAACCCCAGTCAGCGCCACGTGGTGGTAGGCCCGTGACGGGCGCAAGGTTCGGGTGCCACTGACCCTGTGTGCAACAACTCATGGGCCCTTTATGATTGAGAACCGTGGAGCGTCCGTCATCCAGTCACCACCGGCAGAGGGGAATGTGACGTTGTCGGCCCCTTATATTGGCGGGGTCACATGGCCTGTGATGCCTGTGCCGGATGGGTGTGGTGTGTGTGCAAACCTGCCCTCAGGGAGTGGCCGTGACATGCTGACAACTAGACCAGTGACCTGCACACCACCAGCGTGTATGCCTGCGACATGTAGCTATGTGGGCCCCCCCTCGGAGCGTAAGCGGAGTGGTCTGGCCTGGCGTACGCCGGACCAGCGCAGGGCTTGCAACAATGACTCTGGGGCTCTGGGCGTGGTTCAGTCCATGTCCAGACAAGGAAGTGACTAATGCGTGTGTCCCTGTTGTAGTGTCCACGGCACCCGGAACACAATAGGCAATGTAGCACACTGTGACTGGCATCCCACTAGATGAGCATCATTGACGTAAGGGAAATCACTGTCCCTACATTCATCCACACATTCATACATGAATGATGAAAGACATGACACAGCAGTGCGTTACTGGATGTTTATTGCACATCCAGTGGAGTTTTGCAGCTGGAGCGGTACAGGGCCATACCAAGCACACTACACAATATGGGCCTGTGGAGGGCCAGCCAGAGTCCATCCGGGGATGACAAGTACTGCGGAAGAGGAAGGGTACAGTCCGCAGTCTGGTCGCCGTGTCATTGGTCATCAAACAGGATATGGCAGTCCATGTCGCGGTCCAAGGTGAGTGCAGCGGAGTGTATTGGGGGTCAGTGGAAGGTCATGGGGCCATGTGCGGCACCAAGCAGAAACAGGCCAGGTGGCGGAAATGAATGCTAGTGCCTCCTACTGAACTCAATCCCATCCACGTCCTCGTCCTCGGATGTGTGCTCTGCCCCACCTGTGGGTTTGCAGTACCGGCTGCGGCACTGTGTGCCACTGACACATCAGGGGCCGGAGGAGGATTGTCGGCCGCACTGTGTGGCAGTGACACATCAGGTGCCGGAGTGGAGACGCCTGCCACACTGGGAGGCACTGACACACCAGGGGGCGGAGATGTGGATGGTGTGGGGGCAGCAACATTCATCATCACCACGCCTTGTGGCAGCAATGCCATGATGAGGATCTGCAGGGCATGGTAGATCCCAGCTACATTTTGCTGATGTGCAGCGGTGGCTGCCATCCTTTCCGCCTCCATCCGCACCATGTCCTCCATGAGCCTCCGCATGTGTGCCAGCTCACGGCTGGGATCGCTGGAGCCACTCTGAGCGGACAGGTGTTCTTGTCTCCGAGTCATGACTCCAGCGATGTCAGTCAGGGCTCGTTGGAGACCATGGAGCAGGCCGTGGGTGTCCGTTGGGGACTGGAGCTGGTCCCTGATGGGACCTAGACACCCATGGATGGCGTCCAGTTTGGTAGCCATGAGGTCGAACCCCACCCGCACCTGCTCAGCCGTCTCCCTCTGGCCCTCCAGCACACGGCGTTGGAAGGCCATGTGTTGTTCCTGGGGGTCTTGGGAGACTGCCGGGGCTGTGGGTGCCTCCTGCTGGGTGGTTTAGGTAGTGGGTGGGGTCTCCTTGATGCAGCTGGGCTGCCCTGATCCTGGAGGTGAGTTACGGATGATGTCAATGATGTCAATGATGTCCTGGAGGGCTTGGGTGTCGATGCTGGGGGTGTCCTCCTCGTCATCAGTGAAGAGTGGCTGGGACTGCTCTGCAGGAGGTGTTGACGCTGCCCCTGCAATGTGAAGGGGAGATGGTGTATTACAATGTGTCCGCATGTATGTAGCCGCATGGTACAGGTTCACATTCAAACAGCATGGCATTGTACATTGTGACAGTCTGTGGATCAGGGCCATGATCCAGAGTCATTGTGGGTGTGCACTGTGCTCTGCTTGATTGTGCATGTGTGCCATTGTGGCCATCTCCACCCATCCCCCCAGTACCTGGTGGTCACTCACCCTGTTGCGGTTGTGTTGTGTCCTGTCGAGCAGTGTCCGGTCCCCCGACTCCGGCCACAGTCTCCACACTGATGACTGTCAACAGCAGCTCCTCCATGTCATCCAGCTCCAGCTGTTGCGCTGGGCTCCCACCTCCAGTCTGCATTGCTGCCTTCTGGTTGGCTGCGAGTTTCTCCTTGGTCTTGCGCTTGATGTCAATCCATCGCCTCTTGGCCTCGTCCATTGACCTCTTGTGCTCTCCGACGGCATTCACCTTCTCCACGATGTCCCGCCATATTCCATTTTTGGTGCCCAATGACAGGTTGGAGGTGACGAACAGTTCTTGATGGTGTTTCATCACCTCCGTGACCAGGATCTTGTTTTCCTGCGGACTGAACTTCGTCTTCCTCTTCTTCTTGTCCTTGCCCTTCCCTGTCCCCGAGGTCCCAGGCTGGTCGTCCGGGGTGCTTGTGAGGTTGCGCTCGTCCTCTGCGCCTGCTCCGGCTGCCTCCATGGTGCTTGGGTGTTGGTCATTTTGGGTTTGTGTGTTTTTTCTACTTTTGTAGTGATTTTTCCCACCTGCCATGTGTGTATTGCAGGCCTGGCACTGCTTATCGCTGATTTCCTCATCGCGCTTTGGCCCATCGCATGTTTTTTCGCGTTGAGGTTTGTGTTTTTATCACCGTCGCGGTTGTTGTATCGCGGACATTGTCTGAGGTTTCGGCAGACTATCGCATGGTACCGCCTTGTTGTGAATTCCACGTTAACACGGGGTTATTTTCCCGCAATAGGCTGCGATGTGTAAAGTTGCTTTAGCATTTTTTGGTGATGTTTAGCACACGTTCTTGTGAATATCCCCCTAAGACTTTGGTGTTTAGTATTATGGAGCTGATGGAACTGGCAAAATTCAGAAAATGCATCAGTATTATGCAGCAATGCCTAGACAAGGCAAAGAATTGCAGTAATCTCACCCTGAGACAGCAGGTAATGGATTTGGCTGCCCATTGACAACCAACCCAGTCCGACCTGCTCGGCTAAGACATTTTCTATTAGGAGACTAAGTATCTTCAAGCACCTTAAACCCTGCTGGAAAAAAGACTCTAAGCTGCTACACACACTCCTTTGATGCCCCGGGTAGGCATTATAGCAGCCTCTCTTCTTAACTCAGTTGTGAGAGACTAATGATGGGAAGATTACTGTAATCACTTTAACCGTGACAAAGCCCTGTAAGGTAGTGTTTATATTTGTTTACCACTGCCGTATTTCTTGTTTCCTTCAGCTCCATCAGATTTTAAACTCTGCACTTTAATACGTGTTTTAATGAGACAGTAACCATTGTATTTTTTATCTCTTAATGTGCTTTAGGTTCTACTGATTTTATGCATCAGTGTTTTACTGCTTGGATTGCTGCAACAGTTCATATTGAAAATATTTTTATTAATCATACAATAAATGTATTCTTATTAGTTATCATCTTATATTTTGTGGTTCAAAATATGTATATAAAAAATGTAAAATGCGTCAAATAAAATAAAAAAATATAAATAAAGAAAAATATAAAACAAACAAAACGGTGTCATTTACTATAGTATTTAAAAAAGTCAATACTAATGATGTATGTGAAAAATGCAATAATTCAAATTTGACATCTATTATTAATACTATATTATAACGTGTTATAAACTAAAATATGTATTTTTCTACTCCCACTACCATTTTAGTGTTTCTGTTATACAGTAAAAGGATCACAATTACTATTCCCACTCCATTCTAACACATTTAGGGGTAGGTGTTAGCCTCTAAAGTAGTCACATTTACTATTCCCACTCCACTCTAACCCATTGAGGGGAAGGCTTTGGACAATAAAATTGTGACATAATCCAAACTAAGCCATTTATGGGAAGGTTCTGGGCACTAAAGGGGTGATAATTATTATTCGCGCTCCAATTTAAGAAAATTAGGGGTAGGTGTAGAAGACTAAAGTTGTGTCATCTACTATTCCCACTCCGACCTAAGCCATTTAGGGGAAGGGTCTGGACACTAAAAAGGGGACATTTACTATTCCCACTCCAATCTAAACCATTGAGTGGAAGATTTTGAACACTAAAGGGTTGACATGTACTATTCCCACTTCAATCTAAGCCATTTAGGGGAAGGTTCTGGACACTAAAGAGGAGACATTTACTATTCCCACTCTAACCTAATCCATGAAGGGGAGGTTTTGGAAACTAAAGGGGTGGTAGTTATTATTCCTGCTCCAAACTAAGCCATTTAGGGGAAGGATAGCAGTGGAAAAAACCTACCAGCACAATCACCCCAAATAATGTAGTCAGTATTTGACATAAACAAGTTGAAACTGATGCTGCAACAGACTACACTTCTGCTACCATAAAGTGTCCATGTAGAGATTGCTAAAAGCAATCCCAAATATGAGAAACCGGATTTGTCTGAAGCACACAATATAGTTAAATGCACAATGTATCACAAAAGGTTCTAACTATGGTAAAATGTATAAGTATACAATTTTAAAATGTACAGTGGGCCACAAAACATGTATATACAAGGCCCAATATCTCAGAATGCAACAAGAAATATCAGACAATTGTTCCAACCTAAACAATACAAAATATAGTTCTTCTATGTGTAACGCGAATACAGTCAGTACAAAGATCTTCCAAAGTATTTTAGTGTGGGGCCGATTACGATGCCGGTCGTAAAGCCTCCAACCTAAGGTATTAGATAGTCTGCTCGGGTACTGAAGTATGCTGTTCCTATTAATGACCCAAGTAAGAAAAAAAATTATCCCTGTTGTGATTAGGTATACTGATAAGAAATGGACCTCCAAGTATGTCATATTATTAGACTACTCAGTTAGGAATGCCAGAATCTGCACCCAACAAACAAAGATCATGCAGTGAAGATATTCACTGTTCACACTCCAATCAAAGCCATGTAGAGAAGGTTTTGTACACTAAAGGGGTGACAGTTCCAATTCCCACTCTAATCTAAGCAATTTAGGGGTAGGCATAAGACACTAAAGAGATGGCATTTACTTTTCCAACTCCAATATAAGCCATGTAGGGGAAGCTTTTGGGCACTAGAGGGGTTATATTTCCTATTCCCACTCCAACCTAAGCCATATAGGGGAAGGTTCTGGACACTGAAGCAGTAAGATTTACTACTCACACTCCTATAAATATTACATTTAGAGCAACATTTTGGGCACTAAAGGGGTGATATTTCCTATTTCCATTTCAAACTAAGCCATGAAGGGGAAGGTTTTGGACACTAAGGGGCCGATTCCGATCTCGGCGGGTAGGGCTCCGAATCGGATTCGGCTTAACCGGATCCGATTCGGAGCCCTATTTCCCGACCGATTCGTACGTGCGTCCGGACGAGCGAGTACGATGCGAAATCGCTGACCGACTCGTTCGGGCGTCCCAACCGCTCCGACCGACTCGTTCCCAGGTCTAACCGCACCGACCGACTCGCTCGGACACGACTCGCACCGCGCAATGGAGACGTTCCCCGGCCGTGTAAGTACGATGCGCGCCGCGAGCAGTCCGACCGACACGCACCATCCGGCTCGAAAGAGCAGTCGGAGCCGTACTTCGGGGGTCCGTGTCGGACCCCCTGTACGCGTAGCCGCGCGAGTCGCACACAGGGGGGACCCATGGGTCCCCCCTACCTGTGCGTGTATGGCACGTGTCGCTTCGCCGCGTACCCGCTGTAGGGGGCACCCTTGTTCGCCTCGCACCCATTGAGGCAATGGGAGCCCGCGTACGCGTTGTACGACCGGGTCCCATTGACTTCAATGGGAGTCCGACCGACTCGAGTACGATAGCATACGGACGCATCGTACTCATTCGGTCGGGCTGCACGGGTCCGATTCGGTCGGAAATCTCTCCGGGTCCGGCTCGGTCGAAGAGATTTCCGGCCCGATTCGGAATCGGCCCCTAAAGGGGTGACATTTATTATTCCCACTCCAGCATAAGCCATTTAGGGGTAGGGGTTGGAAACCAAAGTTGTGAAATGTACTATTCGCACTCCAACCTAAGCCATTTAGGGGAAGTTTCTGGTTACTAAAAAGAGAACGTTTACTATTCCCACTACAATCTAAGCCATGCAGGGGAAGGTCTTGTACACTAAAGGGGTTATATTTTGTATTCAAACTCCAATCTAACCCATTTAGGGTAAGGTTCTGGACACAAAAGTGGTGACTCTCCAATCTAAACGATTTAGGGGAAGGTTTTGTTTCCTGAAGGGTTGATATCCACTATTCCCACTCATATCTAAGCCATTTAGGGCTAGGTGTTGGATACTAAAAAGGTGACCTATACTATTCCTACTCCAATCCTAGCCATGTAGGGCAAGCTTCTGCACACAAAAGCGGTGACATTTACTATTCCCACTTCAATCTTAACCCATTATGGGAAAATATTGGGCACTAAAGTAAATACATTACCTCTTTCCAATCCAATATTTAAAAAAACTGTAAAACAATATAACACATTATATCTTAAACATAAACAAGATTTGAGAATATTATCTTAAAAATATTAATTACAAAAATTAAAAACCATAATTAATTTACAATAAATACATAAACTTAGAAACATTTCCCAAAAATATAAAACATACATTATTCAATTATATTTAAAAAGTCTTATTTCTAAATACAAGAAATATATTCTCATTTTACATAACACGTTTAAAAATATCAGTACAAGAAAAACACACAAAAACAAAATATAATTTTGAACAAAATTAACAATAGATGTATACAAATGAATGCCTAATTCGTTTATTATTTGAAATATTTTACTTAATTTAAAATAGATATGAAAAATGTAAACATTTTAAATAATGTAAATTACCACATTATAAAATTAACAAATAAACTTTTACATTAAACCATGAAGAAATTCTACCAAAATCTGATAAGAATTGCATTATAAAATATTACATGAGAAATTAACTTAAAATAAAAGATATTACTTTTTTCATTTATTTTTTAAATTAGTATTTAATACTTTCTACTAAATTATATACCTTTTTTAAAAAGTATAATAAATAAAACAAAATATCAATATAACAATACATAAAACAAATTCAGTTGATAACATTTTTAAATTCATTTACTCGTTAAATTAAATTTATCATAACTATTAACACAAACATGTTTTGAAAATCTCCCCACCCTTTTCCCCTATGAACACAACACCCTACTCTTTGACATTAAAAACATTATAAAATACAAACATCTTCTAAACAATAATTAAAAAATAATGAGAACATTTACCAATTACAATAAATAAATGAGAAATGTAATAAACTAATTAAATACCACAAAAAATAATAAAATACACATAAAATGATATTATGTACCTGGATAATTGAAAAAACTATATTTTTCACAACAATATTAAAAACAACACTTAAAACAATATTCTTGCCTGCGATATTTCTGTTCGCGATACTTCTGACATCACGATATTCTTGACACAATATAGAGTTTCCACTTATTTTTTAGCCAACATTTTGTTGAAATACCCAGCAAGTCATTGATGGCTTTTGGATTTTTTGGCCTCTTCAGAGACACAACAATCATGTCCATGCATTGAAGGGCAAATGTGACACAGAATGCAACTCAGAGTTCTGTGGTGTGGAGAGGCACGCCAATTAAATCCTCTTTTACTGAGCGTGAGTACCATCTGTTCAGTGTGCTGTGTAAGATTGTAGTACACAACAGACCTTCTTACCTTTCACCAGCCAGGGAGAGTTTCCTACTGGCCTCTCCTGATCTTAAATTGGTCCTTGAGTCCCCCGCAACCGGTCTCTTCACTCCATCAATGTGGGACATGGATCATGCATGTATGCTTGTCATATGTGTGAGCAGTGGTATGTAGTTGGAATGTATATGCTGTGTAATACTATGGCCATTATAATAAATGGGGTGACCCAGTATAGTGTCAAAGGACCTGGGTATCGATCGGTAAGGAAAACAGTTGGCCCTAGACAATCCTACTTACACAAAAAATGTTTTAACTAACAATAAGTGACAATAAGAAAAATTAGCACAGCTATGGTAAGCGATTAAATCATTTAGTTGAAAGAGTACGTATTATACAAGCACATAATTTTTATGACGAGGTGATAAGTGAGAGGGCCCTAGGGGGACATGCAAAGGACGTTACAGCTGATGTATGTAAAATACTGTTCTGGAATATTGCGGGTTTATCTTCTAAAGTGAGAGACCCCCAATGGCTATCTTTCGTAGAAGAATATTCTATAATCTGCCTCCAAGAAACCTGGTCAGTCGAAGAAAAACATATCATTGGTTTTCGAACTTTTCACACACCGGCAATCAGCAGCGAGCAAGGGCGTAATAAAGGGGGGCTATGTATTTACGTCTCTAACACGGCAGGGGTGATTAATTTGAAACTTCTAATTGTGACTGATTATTATCAGATCTTATTATTGTATATGGTTGGAGGAAAGGGTACAGTAATAATTAATTTTTACAATAATATCCCTAAAAATGAGACTATGAGCGTGTTAACAAACTTGAGGCAAACATTGAGTAATCTAGAAGATAAAATGTCTGGTGATATGTGCATTGTATGGGGTGGGGATTTTAATTGTTTTTTGTGTCAACATAGTCAACGGGGTATTTGTGGCCTAGGTAAAGATAAAGAAGATGAGCTGGCCCACTTTTTACATATAACACTGGGGGACCTGTTAAATGAAATTGTATTTCAATTTGATTTGGGATATGCAAATGAATTGTGTATTCCCCCAGTTCCTTTTGAGCCAACTTTTAATGGAAGGGGTGCAATTCAATTATTGACTTTGTTTTAGTGTCAAATAGGTATTCCTGTAATGTCTGTACTTTTGTAACTCATGGTATTCTAATGAGTGATCATTATCCAATTAGTGTGGCCTTTAATTTGGAGAGGTCGGTTAGAAGTAAGAATAACAAGGATTTACATTATAATCTTAATATTAATCTCTCAAGCACAAACGGATATTCTCTAAAATGGGCAGGGGTGGATCCTGCGGCTTTTTAAAGCAACTTGTAAATAGGACTAGTGATGATTTTGAAACCTGTCTTTCCGAGGAAAGGGACTATACGGTAGTCCTAAATGCCTTCCTTAATATTACAAGCGAGGTTCAGAAATTACTTACCAGGAAGCAGAAACAGGGTACGCATAAGTCACAGGGTTGGTTTGATATGGAATGTAGCAAGGCCCATACTCATTTGAAGAAGGTACTGCATAGCGAGATTAGGTCAAGGGAGGAAATAAAACAGGCTAGAACTAAATACCGGCAGGCGATAAAAAGCGTAAAGCACAATTGAGATCAGAGGCGTGGCATGCGTTACACCAGGCATGCTTAAGGAAGGATAATAATGGCTTTTGAAAGCTGTGAATGCCCCTTTTTTTGTTAACAGGGACACTGATATTATAGACATTGTTATTACAGAGGATAAGTGGGTAGAATATCTCTCGTGCCTCTATAATGATGAGACCATTGGAGACAACGAGGTATCCTCAGTAGTCAAGGCAACGATGATAATGTACAGACTGCAGCTTTTCCTATATCTATTGGACTCTCGTTGGTGGAAGTCACCAGGGCCATAATAGAGAGTGCTTCTGGTAAAGCACCAGGACCGGATGGCGTCCCGGTGGACATTTATAAATCTAATATTGAGCTGTGGGCCCCACTTTTAACTAATGTTTTAATTTTTTGTAGTCGTTATGGTTTTATTCCTACATGGTCAGATGCAATATTAATTCCTATTTTTAAAAAGGGGGATAGAAATGAACCAAGGTGTTATCGCCCAATCTCCTCTTAGATTCCCTCCTGAAAGTAGTAGGGAGGGTAATTCTAAATAAGCTACAATTATGGGCGGAAGAGACAGGTGTGTTGTCTAACCTGCAATATGGGTTTAGACCAGGGCTTGGTACGATTGAGCAAGGCCTCAATTTAACCCTGATCATAAGTAAATATACTTTAGCAAAGGAGGGTAAACTTTTTTGACATTTGTTGACCTCAGTTCAGCGTTTGACTGCGTAATACATGATAAGCTGTGGAGTGTCCTTAAAGATATGGAAGTCGATCCACCTTTGCTTTCATTTATTAAGGAACTGTACAGGAGTCTGGGGCAAGGGTTCGTTATGGGAGACAGGGGGAGTGTACAGCTAAGTTCCGTATAAAAAAGGGAGTGAGGCAAGGCTGTATACTTGCCCCTTTCCTTTTCCCTATATATTAATAGCCTTGGTCAATTCTTGACTGAACGCCGGCAGGACTACCCGATTATTAATAACACCCCTGTCCCCATTTTACTTTATGCGGACGACGCAGTTATCATGGCGCGGACGCAAATAGGCTTGCAAAGAACTGTCACTAACTTTGCCAATTATATGCTTGATAGGGGCCTAAAAGTAAACATCAGCAAGACATATACAATGAGCTGTGGAAAAAAACAAGAAAAATATGTGATATTTTTATTGACAATAAAAAAATTGAAAGTACTGATAAGTTCTCCTATTTGGGAATTAACTTCGATCGGACAGGGTCCTGGAATGCGGCCACGCAGGCAAGAAAGCTAATGTTTTCAAGAGCAATAGGTGCGGTTATTAATTTCTCAAGGAAATTGGGCTGCAGACCTGTCCCTGAGCTATTGGCCATTTACAAATCAAAATGTATTTCTACAGCGATATATGGGGCAGGTATCTGGGGATCTGCAGATGTGCAACATATTCAACGTTGTGAAAATGCCTTCACTCGTTATCTGCTGGCAGTCCCTAGTTCCACAGCTACTTTTAATTGCCATACGGAACTTGGTCTGCCATTTATCTCTGATATTATTAGTCTTAACCCGCTTCTACTCTGGCATAAGGTGTGGGCTTCACCTGAGACTGGTTTTAATCGTGATGTAATTATGGACTGTTTAACTTTGGACAGGGTGGCTAATATACCATGGTTTAAGTTCATCAAAAATATGTCGAACGAAATTGGCCATCCTGAATATTTTGAAACTCCGGAGATTATGGTAACAATCCCTAGAAAAACCTTAAAATCAGAATGTCTGACCCACTTAGAAAATAAGCGATGGTTCATTGAGAGAGAGAAAAGATCGGTCATGAACAACCTTTTGATTACAACATGCTCAGGTATTCAACCCTATTTAGTGCAGGAACAGGGAAGCTTTGGGCGTATGCTTCTAACTCGTTTTCGTTTTGGAATTTTTCATAGAATGATTACCTTCCCTGAAATCAATGACTGGTCGAGAAACTTATTACCATGCCCCTGTGATGACATTTCGACTCAAACTACGTTGCATTGCATTTTATTTTGTAAATTTTATACCTCTCCCAGGAAAAGGTTTTTATTACCTATTCTGAGGAGTATGGGCTTAAGACAATGTAGAATAGCTCTTTTGAAATTACAATCCTTAGAAAATCAAATGATCTTAATGGCTATTATCTCTTTTTAAAGTCTGTTATTAGATTCAGGAGCACGATGTAAAACATTTTTTTTTAAGTATGTGACTCTGATTGCTTTTTACTGTGTATTATAATTGAAATGTCTCTTTTAATTGTGCTTTTATGATTTTTACTGTAAGAAAAAATCGAATAAAGCTGAATTTGAAATTTGAAATTTACAAGCACATTCCACAATGGTGACTCGCAGGGAAAAGGCACCCAAGAGGCAATTCAATTGTAAACATTAGTTTATTTCATGATAAATCATATGCATTAAAGGAAAGACATACATAAACACAAGGGCACAGTGTTCAGCATGTAACATTCAGAAGGTTACTTCCAAGGAAGGAGAAAGAAGTGAAAGTTGGTGCTCATGTGAGAGGAAAAAAGGAAAGGATGAAGATCATCAAGAACATTTGGAAAAGAACAGTTCAAAACCTCTAATATACGAGGGATCTGGCTATGGTTCCCAATATGGCCAGTACCCCTACTGTAGTAGGCCTGCCTCAAAACTAAATGGCAATACACGTTTCAATAGTTATTCCTCAATTTGATGCACAGTGCAACTTCATCTGTGGATGGGATGGGGGGGGGAGGGAATAAACATTGAGTGCAGGCCCAATGGGGAAATGTCGACGTTTCGACCCTGACGCAAAAGGGTGAGTGGACTCCTCTGCTGCGGGTCTTCCTCAGGACAGGGGAGGGGAACCTATATTCAATCGTGTCAAGTACGATGCCGCCGAATGGTGGGTAATCCGAACATGGTTGTAGTGCGATGAAATCTTGGTCAAAAACTCTGCTCCCAGTCAAAACCGTACTGAGACAAGGGGGATTTTAAACCCCGAAGCGCCGTCACTAGTAGTCATGTTGCCAGGTGTCGGTGTCTCATCAGAACAGTTCCCCTTGTCTCAGTACAGTTTTGACTGGGAGCAGAGTTTTTGACCAAGATTTCATCGCACTACAACCATGTTCGGATTACCCACCATTCGGCGGCATCGTGACTTGACACGATTGAATATAGGTTCCCTCCCTGTCCTGAGGAAGACCCGCAGCAGAAGTCCACTCACCCTTTACGTCAGGGTCGAAACGTCGACATTTCCCCATTGGGCCTGCACTCAATGTTTATTCCCTCCCCCCCCCATCCCATCCACAGATGAAGTTGCACTGTGCATCAAATTGAGGAATAACTATTGAAACGTGAATTGCCATTTAGTTTTGAGGCAGGCCTACTACAGTAGGGGTACTGGCCATATTGGGAACCATAGCCAGAGCCCTCGTATATTATTGGTTTTGAACTGTTCTTTTCCAAATGTTCTTGATGATCTTCATCCTTTCCTTTTTTCCTCTCACATGAGCACCAACTTTCACTTCTTTCTCCTTCCTTGGAAGTAACCTTCTGAATGTTACATGCTGAACACTGTGCCCTTGTGTTTATGTATGTCTTTCATTTAATGCATATGATTTATCATGAAATAAACTAATGTTTACAATTGAATTGCCTCTTGGGTGCCTTTTCCTACGAGTCACCATTGTGGAATGTGCTTGTATAATACGTACTCTTTCAACTATATGATTTAATCACTTACCATAGCCGTGCTAATTTTTCTTATTGTCACTTATTGTTAGTTAAAAAATTTTTGTGTAAGTAGGATTGTCTAGGACCAACTGTTTTCCTTACCGTGTAATACTATGGCAGCAAGCAATCCATTTGGTTCCCTACACATGAGAGGTACATAAGATGGAGGATGGGAAGAGCACACCGAACAGTAATGTTATTTGCATGGCTCCACCAAAGCATTGCTGAGGTCCTTTGTAGAGGACAGTACAGTAGGGAGTGGAGAGTAGGGCACAGAGGGGCATATTTACAAGGGAAGTGGTGGAGTGAGGCGTTAGCCTTCCTGGCCTAACGCATCACTCCTCCACTTCAGAAACGCAGGGCTGCACCATATTTACAAGAATATGGTGCAGCCCTGCGTTTCCCCTGCGCTGGCGCTACACTTAGCAGCATAGAGCCAACGCAGGCACCCTTGCACTATAGTGCAAGGGTGTCTTTGTGCAGGGGAAGATTGTTTATGTGCAGGAAGGTCTCCTTCCTGCACATAAACAATCTGTAAATGCCGTTTTGTAACTTCTATGTGTGCTGCTTAATTCAGCACACATAGAAGTTGCAAAACAGCATTTTTTAAATGATCGTTTATGTGCAGGAAGGGGGACCTTCCTATACATACACAATCATTGGCCTTTTGCTGTTTTCATGTGTGCAGCACACATGAAAACAGCAAAAACGAGGTGTTGCGCCAGGGTAAGACCAGGTTTTCCCTGGTCTTAATTCTGGCACTGCCTCCTATTTACGCCTCCCTTGTAAATAGGGGACAGCGTCAGAATCAATGGGTGTTGCGGTGAAACGTCCACCACAACACCCATTGCCCTCCCCTTTCATGCTAAGCATAGCGTGAAAGGCGGCCTTATTTACAAGGCAGCGTTAAGCCACGTTAAGTGCCTTAACCCCGCCTTGTAAATAAGGCAAAGCCCCTATCGCCACAGAAACGTCAAAAAAAGTGACGTTCCTGTGGCGATAGGGGCTTGTAAATATGCCCTAGAGTATCTCCTTGTAGTGTAGGGAAAACTGTTGCCCACTACCTACTCCATTGTCCTTCAGTAGTGTTATGATCAAAAAAAAAGTTGAGAGGTGGTTAAGTGGAGAAGCCTACCCCTCTTTTATGCCTTTGTTGTGGGTCTCCCCTAAAAGGGAGCTTCCAACTACACTCACCTTCTACCCACCTTCCTGCTCACACTAGAATACAAAGACTGTGGCTTGACGGTCTGGGAGGAACACACAAAAGTTAGGGACTGCCTGAAAGCGAATGCACAGACGAACATGTGAAATACTCAATCTCTGCCTGAAAACCGATTATAAGTAGGGGGCAGAAGTTAATAGTCTATGTGCAAAGATTTCTCATCAAACAGAATCTGGGGTTCCGCTAAGATTTTTCATCACTCAAAATCTGGGGTTCCACAGTAATAGAGACAAAGAAACTCTTCAAACCTCCAGGTTTGAGACCACTGACTACCAAATACATTTGTCTGGTTTGAGAATAGGAACCGAGAAATTCTGCAACTTGCAAGGAAGACAAGGCAGAAAAGTCTGCCTTGTGAGAAGGAACTAACTGACTGCTGAGGAGGAGTGTTGGATGTACCCTCGCATGAAGGAAAGGCTGCCTACAAAAGGAGGACTGACAGCCACCCCCTGAAGCCCATGGAAGGATATACCCAGAAGGTGAGGCCTTGAGACCATGGTGTGCTTGCAGTGTACCCAGAAGCAGATGTGCTTGTAACGCATAGCATTCAAGGAAAACGCAACTGCATCCATCGGTTCTTGCTAAAAGAACATGAAGTGCCCGATCCAGCTTATCACTCTGAAAGTTACAATCACATTTATCGGTCTTTTCAGAGAAACCAAAGCTCCTTTTACAATTTGCCACGACCGAATTTGACCACATCAATCAGCAATTGCTTCGATCTCCACTTGGATCACTGCTGCATCCCAGGGTGGGCTCATTGTCTTTTTTGGGTACTGGGTTTGTGTTTGTGCCTCAAAGTGGATCCTCCCCTTGAAGAATCAGCAACCCACTTTTGGAGTGAGCAGAGCGTGGGCCACACTTTTACTGGCGCTAGCGCTACCCTACCTTCGTCAACCACAGGCATGCAGGTAGACTCCTGACACAGAGACTGGAGAATGCAGTAATTCTGGCTGGGCCATGACAGATTCAGCATCGTCCTTCTCGGACGCTATGCACCCCTGACCCCAGCTGGCACAAGCAAGCCAAGTCTGTAGAGGGATAAAAAGACAAAGGTATAGATATTGTAGAGCTAGGTAGAGATATTTTAGGGAGAACTGCAACTATGGACAATTTAAGACTCAACCTAGCCACAGTCTTTTGAGAAGGGTACAGAGGGGACCAAGGGTGCTGTCACAGGAGCATTAGTAACAACTTTTTTGCACAGGGGCATATTTACAAGAAAAGTGATGGAGCCCTGTGTTAGCCTTTTTGACTTAACACCACGCTCCGCCACTTTTGAAACGCAGTGCTGCACCGTATTTAGAACAATATGGTGCAGCCCTGCATTTTTCTCCCTGCGCTGGCGCTAATTACAGATGCCTTGCGCCAATGCATGTACCCTTGCACCACAGTGCAAGGGTGCCTGCATTGTGGGAATGCTTGTTTATGTGCAGGAAGGTGTCCCTTCCTGCACATAAACAATCTTAAATGATGATTTGTAACTTCTATGTGTGCTGCTTTGTGCAGCACAAATAGAATTTGCAACTCGTCATTTTTAAAATGATTGTTTATGAGCAGGAAGGGACACCTTCATGCACATAAACAATCATGCATGACGTTTTGCTGTTTTTATGTGTGCTGTACAATGCAGCACACATAGAACGAGCAAAAAAGAGGAGAAATAAAGCATTTCTCCTCATTGCGCCATGTTAAGACCAGGTCTTTTTAGGTCATAATTTTAGCACTGCCCAATTTTTACGCCAACCTTGTAAATATGGGGGGCGTCAAAATCAATGGGTGTTGCGGCGGAACGCCTACCGCAACACCCATTGCCCACGCCTTTCACGCTAAGTATAGCGTGAAAGGGTGCCATATTTACAAGGCAGCGTTAAGCTACGTTAAGTGGCTTAACACTGCCTTGTAAATAAGGCGAGGCCTGTATCGGCTCAGGAATATCGAAAAAAGTGATGTTCCTTTGGCGATAGGGGCTTGTAAATATGCCCCATTGTGACATAACTTGCATTGACTGTGTTTATGCAGTACCTTATCAATGGGAACAGCATAAGCAATCACTCATTGATCCCCTTTCACAGTGTTTATTTCATTGAAAAGTCTGTGCCATGTTATTGCCTTGTGCTGTGTGTATTCAGTAGTGTGCAGTGTGTTGAAAGTAAAGTATGCTGGACAATAAGTTCTTGATGGCTGTTTAACTCACTGAATACTGATGAACATATTTATGAGAACTGACCCAACGCTGCGTTGTGGCAGCGTTTAGTCAGAAAAACTTGAATTGCGTTGAGTCACTATCTTGCGACATAGATGCGCCGTATTTATGGTGCGGCGCACCATGTCGCAAGTACCAAAGGTGCGTCCAAAATTCCGACGCATCGGTGAGAACAATGACGCAAAGTGTCATAATGCAACTGCTCCCTACGTGATACAATGCTGATTTGTGTGTCGGAAAGCACCTTTACATGCCGTGAATCAGCTTTGTGTCACGCAGGAGTGCATTGCATGGCGTGAAGCTTTAAAAAGCGATGCATTTGCCTCAAGAAACAACGCATTAGAATCTACAGCTCTTATGGACCTCAATAACAAGAACAAATGGAGGTTAACAACAGAAACCCCAGCCAAGATGACCAGACAGCAGCCCGGGGGCAAAGGAAGAGGAATTTCAGTAAGGAGGAGAACCAAATATTAACAGCTGAGGTGACAAAGAATGAACACCTTTTCTTTGTCACCTTCAAATTGCTATTAAGGAAGAAGGAAGCTATTTGGCAATCCATAGTGGACAAAATCAACAGTGTAGGGCAAACAAAAAGGAGAGTGGTGGAGTGCAAGAAGAGATGGCATGACTACAAGTGCAGGACCAAAGAGAAACTGGCCAGGAACTTCAAGGCAGCACAGGGGACCGCAGGAGGACCTGAGGACCAGGAGGAGTTGGACCCAATGGAGGAGCAGGTGGTGACACTCACCCCAACAGAGTTGGTGGGAGGAGTGGAAGGACAGGACAGTGCTGTGTTTGAGGACCAGGAAGATCTACAGGGTAAGTGTCAACAAGAGACAATGGGCCAGATGTACGACCCTTTTAGCGGTTGCAAACGGGAAATCGGCCCATTTGTGACCACTAAAAAAGTGTGTGGTATGTACAAACCCTATTTTGCAAGTCAGTAACCTATTACCGACTTGCAAAATAGGGTTTGCGAGTCGCTGTTAGGAAGGGGAGTGCCAAGGGCGTCTCTTCCTAATAGCGAGTCGCACTGGTATGGACGATTGTTTTGCGACCGCAAATGCAGTCGCAAAACATTCGCAGTTACCACATACTTCAAGTAGGTGGTAAGCCAGTTCCCCTTTGTGTGGGCTGCGAAAATATTTTTTAGAACAGGCAGTGGTCCCACGGACTACTGCCTATTCTTAAAAAATGAAACAAAACGTTAAATTTTTCTTTTTTAAATGCATCCCGTTTTTCTTTAAGGAAAATGGGCTACATTTTAAAAAAACTGCTTTATTTAAAAAGCAGTCACAGACATGGTGGTCTGCTGACCCCAGCAGGCCACCATCCCTGTGAGTGCTGACCATTCCCAATGGGTCGCAAATTGTAACCTGCCCCATGAATATTAATGAGGCAGGTCATTTGCGACCCATTTGGGAATCGCAAACTGTGTCTCAGACACTGTTGTACATTCCATTTTGCGAGTCACAAATTGCGAGTCGCAAAACATCGCAATTTGCGACTCGTAAAATGGAATGGTCGTACATCTGGCCCAATATGGTTAAAACTGTTAAACAGTGCAGTGCAGCAAGACACTTTGCTGCTCTGCACTGTGCTGTGTGAAATGTAAAGGTCAGGAATGTCTCACAAGCTAACTCATACATCACATAAATGTAAGTGTTTTGCCCATTCGCAAATTCTTCAGCCCAGTCCAGCCCTGTCAATTTTGTTAGGTCCATGCTTGATGTGCTGCCCCAGTTCATGTTGTCCTTTGAATGCTGTGACTTATAGTGTAATGTATAACATGAGTGACCAGGACTACAAGTCCCACAATACAAAGCAAAAAAACTGGAATGAAGATTCACATCATGCATGGACCTTGGAAATCTGCCCAACCTGACTGTGACAATATAGGCCCCCTTGCACCATGAGGCAAGTGTGCTTGTCTTGGGGCTACGCATCCAAATGTGGAGTGTAAACTAATGGTTTCAAATGGGAGTTGCCAGAGTATTAACTTCTCACCTGAGAGGGTATCCAGGTACTGCGTATGTGAAGGATCACCAAGTAGGATCACGTGAAGAGTCTTGTGTACAGTCACTAGCATTACACCATATTTCACGCAGTTAACCTGATGCGATGGGTAAGATTACACAGGTGTTGGCTGCCATGTTAATCACCATAGTACCTTCTGTCTTGTACAAATGAATATTTGGGGTGGGGGGTGAATGCAAGTGATTCACACCAGAGGTCTATGGATGGTTGTAGGCAGCATCGATGGTGTGTGAGTTGGGTGGGCCCCTGGTAGTGTATCACCATGTAGGTGTGGCTGAGCACATTGAACTGGCAGTGTGTCTGAATGGGGAGCCATTGAATGTCAAGGATGTATCCTGAGTGATAGTCATGCAGTGCTGTGTGTGATAGTTTACCACATGTGCAGCAGCTGTGAAGGGATGCCATAGAGAAGGGCACTGGTGTACTACATTCTACATGTGATGTGGACTTGGGCGATGGTGTAGCAGGTGTCAGGAGGGAGCCATAAGAAGAAAAGTCTGGATATGCTACATATGTCAAGGCAGGAGGATGTGAAACAGAGAATTGTGAAGTGACAGGGTGAGGTACGTGTCCAGGATGATGGGCAGGGTTTGGGGATGACTGGAGTGTGAAGTGTTTGGGCCTAGTCATGTGGGCAACCAGGGTAGGTACATGTTACAGAATATCTTCACTCCTATTTCGTGAGGTTCCGCATAAGCCATAGCTCTCACATACAGGTAGGCATGTTTGTCAGTTTCATAATGTAACAAATGTAGGTGGTGTTGGTGTTTCCTGAGAGTCAATGTATGATCTGGGCGTCATCGTGTGTGAGAGTAAGTTTAGTCCCTGGTCTGAATGATGATTGACAGAGGACTCATGCACAGCTATAAGTGAGTGGGGCTGAGTGAAGAGATTTGTGCTACTATGCAGATGCACAACTTGGGTAATGAGGAAATGGAGTGAGCTTCAGTGGTTGCATAGTTCCAAGTGTGACTGTGCCTATCTCCTTCAGAGATGGTGCACATTGCCTATTGTTCAGGACTCTGGAGATGACTGTGTGTACTAGGAAACTGCAGGATTCCACTCAAATAAGTACACTATGGTAAGTGCATGCCCTTACACATTCCTGTAGTGTAGCAAAGTTGCTTGCTGTGTAGGGTTGCGTGGATGTATGCCAAATATGGCCCCTCAGCCACATTAATGCACAAATTCCATGCATGACAGCAGAGCAAGGCAGATTGGCGTGGTGTACCACCAGTTGAAAGGCAGAGTGCAGGTCCAACTCTAATAGATGGCAAGATAGCATTACTTTTGTCTAGAGCTGTGGGCTAAGTGATGCCTAGAGTGTATGCATGCACCCTGGTGACATGGTGCAATATTCTCAGCAGTGGTATCAATAAGTGAACCTTACATCAGTCTAGCCCTTAAAAATACAATCAGCTAAGCAACATGGTAAATGGCACCCTTACCTGCACTCACCCTTTCAGGCAGGGCTGGCCAGCAAACTGTGTTGCAATGTGTGGTATGGTACAAAAGGAGCCCTTGTCACTCAGTGGTTGTGTGAACTATGTAAACGTATTGCCATGTGAAAACCAACACTTGTGTAACTTGCCCTCATTTATTTGTAGTAACACATGTTCTACACATCTATGTGTAGCAGAAAGTGAATGAAAATAAAGTCTATTTCTCACCCAAATTACTTATGTCAACATCGATCATTGATCAACATTAGCATATTTCATTTTCATTGCAGAGGGACAAACAACACCTCCTGTTCAGCAGCCTGTCCTGCAATACTAACCTGTTGGTGATGACATCCTGCCCCCCATGGGCGGTGGCACCTTCAAACAACTCCTGGTCTCCATAGAATTTCTGTCTCCAGTCATGGCAAGGGATGACAGCATCATAGGGTCTCCAGAGAAACTGCCACCCACAGAACATGCCCTATCTGCCTGTCCAAGCCCAGCTGTGGACTCAGTGGACCCCAAAGTTGTCTTCAGATGGTGAGTGGTAGGAGGCCAGCAGTGGATGGTTGATGGGGTGTGGGCGGGGATGACGACCATAGTGGGAAGCTTAGAGAGAGAGTCCGTAGGCGCCTAATTTCAAATAAACATTTGAGGCAATTAAATGCACCTACCCTTGGCTCCATAGGATGGATGAGTCCCTAGTTGACATTGCTGGTGTCATGAGGGAGAGGAAAAAACAACAGGCCTCAACATCTGACACCAGTGAGGTTGCCACCAAACTGGGGACCATCATTAACATTATGGCATCTACGGAGCACATGTTGGATGCCTTCATAACACCAATGGTTGCCCTCTATAGCGACGTTGCTGTGTTGAGAAGCCATCAGTCCCTTGTCAACGCTGTGCTGTCTTTCTTGCTGGCACAGACAAATGCTGATGGGGACAAGAGAGCCACATCTTCTGCCCCTGATGTGTGTGTGTGCCTCATATGATTCCCACACAAACACCACCAACTGCAGGGGAGGCACAACACCCATCAGGGGAGGAAGATCTATCTTCACCAGTTTCCGTCGGAGAACTGCCAGGTAACATTTGTCTGTGGCCCCTGGCCAGCTTCCCAGTGGTCCTGTGTCTATTATCATGCCACCTCGTATGGCGCCCAGTACTGTACCTTTTTGTTTGCATACCAGTTTATCTTATCCGCTTGCGGACTGTTGAAGAGGCCTACCTTCCCTAATGGTAATTTGTACCTCCTCACTGAAATTCTCCTCACCTCTACATGTCGCATGACATGTCTCCCTAATGGACTCTGTCTGGAAATCCTATGCTTCCTATCAATGTTTGTGTTGTTGCCCCAAACACTGCTAAAATGCTAATGCTGAGCCACCAATAAACCTGATTGTCATATGTCTGTTGCAGAAAGGACTAACTATACCATGGTGGATGCGTATTATCAGAACCCACTTCTTAGCATCTCAAGGAGAGTGAGCTAAAGTCGCTAGCAACTGCTCTCTTTGGATATGCACTAACAACAAGTACATCCACTGCAATGGCATAATGAGGAACGTGTTGTCTCTCAATGGACCATCAAGGTGTGACAATAAGGTGCAGTTACATGACTGACACACAGTGAAAAACCCTACTAAGCACACAGATGCCTACCTGCTAAAAATGGGGTCTGTGAAGCATGTGAGCCAATAACACTGTTCCACTCACTCACATATATCTAGCTCATTGAACATGACATTGTTATCAAACATATATGACAGCCTCATTGCTCTCACTGAAGAGATCCTATTATACATATTTTATCATGGTTGCATCATACCTGTGCCACACAAGGATGTACTAGGGCAGTCCTATACCTTTGATGTCAGTATGCAAGAAATGCAAGGGATTATTGTTGGGGTTCTGTGTCAACTGATAAATGGCATATAAAGCTACACAGGGATACATAGGGTAAATGTGTTCATCTGCCCCTGAGAGGCCTCACATGATTTGAGGGTGAGTGCAACCACACATGATATCTATTATGCAAAGTAAACACATATTACTGCAGTGGAGCCAGACCACAGACAAGGCAGCACACATTGCTGACTTCACGTGCTCAGTGTAGGTAGCCAATACATAGATGGGGGATTGTCATTTATCTTCTGCAAAACATGACTGGGGTACACTTAAACAATTTGACCTCAGGTAAATGTGCTGCAATGTGACATATAGCTTCTGGTTCACACTTGTAGCAAAAACCATATTGAGTCTTACTTAAAAATGTTCCTGTACACACATAATCCCCGGGCAGCATTCGTCTGCATACATTTTCTATTACAAAATGCATCTCAGTAGTGTGTGTATGCATGCTGGAGTATTCATCTGAACAAGAACTTTGTGGCATATAATGCAGAGAGCCTTACACCATGATGCAGGTTGACAAAGTTGGTGCTACCCAGTCTCACTTAGCCCACCAGTATGTGCATTCCTGCCTGTCAACTTCTACACAGTGCATCAACATTACTGTTTACCTTGTAGTATATGAAGGCCTTCCAGAAATGGGACATAAGGGATATATGGAGAATGGGTCTCACATTTAAAGGCCAATACATGTGCAGGCTACTGTGTTTGTCCAGCAGGCCACACCATACCAAATAGACTGAATCCATGCAATTAGGCCTACTTGCACTCCATAGTTTTCACAGCAATTTTAATTGCACAATGAGCCTTAAAAATACACATTACACAGAGATCAGAAGGCTGATATCCAGTTAAGACCTAGGAAACAATATGACCATAACATTGCCATGTGTACACCCGCATTCACATTGTGCATCAGTCAGTATTTCAGGCAATGATCTAGACAACACCATGGTTACCTCGAGTAGTAGGCCTACTTCCCTACAGCCTCCAGGACATCAGTGTAAATGTTCCTATGTCACACCATTTCACATAGCGATGACATGGCCTACTCTGAGGGAGGCTCAAGTATCCTTGAGACTGGATTAAAACAGCCATACCTCGGGTAGGGTAAGAAATTTACGATCTAGAAGTCTGTATGATGATGTACAAACACACTTACAGACACACATGTAGCCATGTCTTTTGTTTTCTGTGATGGGTCAAATCCGTTATTTATGAAAGTTTTGGCCCATCCCAACAACATATGCAGCATCTATCATATTCAAAATGGTTAGATTGTGATGGCTACTCTGCTGACACTGTCATAAGTTTTTAAAATGTGGCTTTTGGTTTGACATACTGCTACAAGAACAGGTATGTGTCTACAAACAAATTAAGACTAATACAGCAGGTATGTTTGGCCACGCTTATGGTCACTCACACTGAAATGGTGTTGCAGGACAGGTCAACAGTATGCAGCATGTATCAGCATGGTAAGCTGCATGTTGATGTAACGTATGTGGAATATTAACACACAATGTGTGTGACTGATTTCATGATACCTACCTGTTCATACTTGGTACCAGTGTCTGTGTATTAATATTTTGCTAGGATGTGAGAGACAATTATTATCTCACTTCACGTCCACCATCACCATTTTTAATCCTTCCCAAGGGCTCCACGATTAAAACTTCCTAAGGGATGGATCACTGTGAGGCAATTTTAATTCACCCAAAAATTCACGATTTCACAAAAAACTCAGCTCCGTTGTAATTAGGCACTGCAGCACACCCGAGAAGCATTAGGCGTCTTGGGTGTGAACCCAGTAATGAATCATACCACCAACTAGGTTGGGAGAGTTCTTTTAAAAACCTAGGGGGGCGTGGTAAAGATGGCAGAGTGAGCGGACCTGCTCCGAGGTCCCACCGCTCCGGCCCCAGCATTCTAGCCAGCTGCCTTGGCGCCCGAGTCCAAGTGAGCTTTGAGTCAAGTCCTGGGAGCACAGAGAAGTCCTCCGAGTCTGAGGGGGCCCATGCAGGGCTTGTGGGCCCTGGCAGAGGCACAGCGAGCAAGCGGCCTGCAGCATGTCAAGGCTGCGGCCGTGTTTGCCGTGGCGGGCCGCGAATTTGGCATCACGAGCTGGCAGAGACGACGGGGAGCCCACGGCGGACGACTGACCTGTGGGGCTTAGTCCCCTACCCCTGGGCACCCCTAGAAAACTGGGTGCTAACATCTGCGAGGCAGACCAACGACGGCTCCGGAGTCGACCCGCTGTCCCGGAGGCCTTAAAGATGGAGGCCTGTGGCGGGTGTGCCCGAAGGAGTGCCTACGGGAGTACACCGGAGTGCACAAGAACAGCCCCGCCCTGCACCGAACCGCGGACTGCAGTGAGTGACCTGCAAGGGGAGGGTCGCAGAGTCAGCTGGGGGCCCGGGATGTCCTCTCCACCGCCCCTGGGCCCTGGCACAGGCTCAGTGTTGGTACAGAACCCCCACCACAAGGAAAGCCTCACTGGGCCTGAGAGCACCATACTATCGGGAGAGTGATCATAACCTCACCGGGTGGCAGCTGCAACTACCCAGGGGCTCTGGGGCCCGCTGACAACAGCTGCTCCTAGATCCTTTGCATTGACTCGGCATTGACTCTCTGTCTCGGCTGCCTAAGAGGAGGCCTGACTGGCGGCTGGCAGCGATCCCCCGGAAGGGAGTGGAAGGCGTGGGGCCCTGAGGGCCTGGGGAATATACCCATGGGGGCCTGAGGTGTCTGAGAGTGCCCTGGGGGATTGGATGGGCGCACCCTGAGCTGGGTAGCTCACATGACTTTCTCTGCAGGGGAGACTGTGGTGTGCATTTTCCTTTGCCAGAACACTGCTGCACGTGCTTGGGGCCAGTGCTGTCCCACCCTGATCTGGGACTCCCGACGTCCAGGCACCACGTCCACCCCGACCCCGGTGGACCCTTTATGATTCGTGACTGCTGCGTGACGGGGGTCGGTAGCCCATGGCTCCGAAATGGCGACGCAATGCACTAAAAAAGACCGCCCCCTCAGAGATATGCTCACGAAACTCTCCACCTCGCTGCCACAAGAGCGTCCCAGTACCCTGAGCAGGCCGCCGTCTCCTCAAGACATCGAGGGTGAGGCGCCAGTCACCCGCTCTTACCTTGAAACACTATTCTCCTCCCCAAGGACTACAAGTGGTCTGGAAGGAGGTGTCAGAGATCAGGGATAGATCTGTAAAATTACAAGATATCCAGAGATGAGGATATTGAACAGCTCCGGCAAGAACTCATCCGACTCACGGACGAGCAAATAGATCTCCAAGCCCACGCTGAGGACCTTGAAATCAGGTCGCGACGCAATAACATCAGAATAAGAGGGGCTCCCATAGCTGCGGAGGCAGAGGACATTGGAGAATACGTAACGACCCTCTTCGCCCAGATCCTAGGGGACACTCAGGCTGAGGACATCCAGGTAGACAGAGTACATAGAGTGGGACCTTCTAGGTCCACTAACGCGCCACCCCCAGACATCCTGGCTTGCATCCATCACTTTCCCCTGAAGGAGCGGATTCTCCGCAAAGCCAGAGATAACCCAGTACATTTCCAAGGCCATCCGCTTCAACTGTCCAAGATCTTTCGGCAATCACACTGCAGAACTGACAAGAGTTCCGCCCGGTGGCAACTTTTCTCCGAGACAAAAACATTACGTACTCCTGGGGCCACCCCTTCCGCCTGGTTTTCACGTGGGAGGAGAAACTCCATCAAACTCGCTCACTCAAGGCGACCTGTGGCATATTGCAGATTGAAGCTCCTGATGGCCTCTCCCCCCACACAACAGCAGTGGACCCTGGGGGCGGTCGACGCTCCAGCTGGAGGAGGAGATCTCAAGGTGCGGGGGTCACGAGGCCCGACCCCGCCACGATCGCCCAGGAAAGGAGGGCGGTTCTGGAGAGACTGGCAGACGATCCAGCATCACAAGATATCGCCTGAGGTGCCAGGGTGGCTCTTCCACCGCTTCTCTTAGGTTTCCTAGATGCTGCCCAGGGCTGAGGGGGGACCTTTATCGTGGAGATTGGCTGACCATGGACCCCACTCTCTGTCTACTTCCTGGACTGGCACTGATGTAGTTGGATGCCTCACTCCTTCCAGGGACTCTGTTTATGCTTTTTCTTTATTTTTCTAATACAGTTGTGTTTATTGTTGGCGATGTTACGAGGGTACCCACATACTTGTGCCTTACGCTATACAATACGATGCTCTCACTTATAGATAGGTCCTCTCACACTTACTCACGCCACTTGGCGAAACAGGTCTGGTGAATGGAATTTAGTGCAGGTACATACACTCTCCCAGATGCTAGGTGACCCCTTGAAGGTGCTTTCCCTAAATGTGAAGGGACTTAACAACCCAGTCAATAGGCGAGCCGTCCTCTCGTATCTGGAGCGTACTTGGGCAGATGCCTGCCTTCTTCAGGAGACCCATTTGCTCATAAGGAACTGGCACAGGCTGAAATCTAGAGCTTTCCTGAACCAATTGTTTTCCTCTACAGGCTGAAAGACAGCTGGGGTGACCATCCTGTTCTCACACAATTTCGAGGGAAGGTTGGACATAAGCTGATAGTGCTGAGAGGTCCCCTCCTGGTCTACCGCATACAGCTCAGCACCCAGACACGTATATTGGGCTCCCTCTAAGCCGCTAACGAAGGGCAGGAGCGCTTCCTATGGATGGCCATAGCAGACACCCTTACCTCACAGGACCGAGTAGCATTAATAGGGGGCGACTTCAATTTGGTATTTAACAATGATGTGGACAACTCGGCCTGCAGGGAGGGAGGCGCGGGGGCACTCTCGGTGGAGTGTGCAGCCTGGCTCTGATAGATAGGCCAGATAGACTTATGGAGAGAACACCATCCCTATACCTGGGACTACACATTCTACTCGCATGTGCATAGGTCTTACGCCCGCGTAGATCACTTCTTGGGCTCCAAGGACCTCCAGCGACTGGTCACGTTGGTAGAGATTGAGCTGAGATCCCTCTCTGACTACTCAGTGCTCGTCCTTGAGATGCGTGTTCCACTGGCTGGAGATACTTCCCAGCAGTGCAGAATGCGGGAGATGCTCCTTCAGAGACTAGAAGTGGTGGAACAGATTAGAAAAGCCATTACTGACTATCTTAATGTCAATGATAATCCAGGCGTTACCACGTCCATAGTCTGGGATGCCCTGAAGGCAGTTATTAGGGGTGAGTTTATTCCACTCTCAGTGGCAGAGAACAAACTGCGAAAGACCAAGAAGAAAGAACTACAGAGAAAGGTGTGCGTACTGGAGCATATCCATCACCGCACGGGGGCTCGAGAATATGGCGCAAGCTGGAAATGGCCAGGAAACAGCTGGCAAGTTTGGACTTGGACAGGGCTGAATACTCCTTTCTTAGACTAAAACACTCCTTCTATGTTGGGGGGAATGGGTGTGGGAGGCTCCTGGCAAACAGGCTCAGAGCACAGAGACAATCGAAGAGGGTTAATTCCCTACTGTCCCCCAGGGGGGCACTCGTCGATGGGGATGACCTGATAGCTATATTTTGTTTTGGCCCTTCCCATTCTATTGCCCCGAAAGTTTTTTAAAGACTTGCAAACACTTCTGATCCCACTAGTATGGGGTAATGGTAGGAAGCGAGTGACAATTAATAAACTGTATGCCTCTCTGTCAGAAGACGGCTTGGGTGCCCCAAACTACATATATTACTATGCAGCTGCTCAGTTACAATGGCCTACTCATTGGCTGGCTGGCCAAAATATGTTGGAACTGGGCTGCTGGTCAGATAGGATACGCCCGCCTACTGTACTGGAATTGAGAACAAAGAAGGCTCGGGTCCTAAAACCTCCTGGACTGGACCAATGTAAATACAAGAGAAAAGAGTATGTCCAGAAGGACTAGTTTGCATACTTTAAAAAGAATACCCTAGACCATCAATTCTAGGGTTCTTATTGCTTTATTTAGCTTATTTTAAATTATTTAGAATAGCAAAGCAAATAAATATTTTTTCATGTCTCAGAAAGAAACCTTCCATTTACAGAACACCACACTTACAAAAACACATTTATACACAGTGTTATATTCCACTTAAAAACGAAAAAAATTCAAAGACAAAAATGACAGGTGAAACAAACTTAGACAATCGTGTGAAATAACATTAACATTGAGAGTGTACAACACCAGTCCTAGTTTTACATAAGGCACCATAGCGGACGTTAAATTCTTAACTAGACGTTGTTAATTGTCCTGCCTAGGCCAAGAGGCCGGGGGTTATGTCTTCAAACCAATGTTGCCTACACAAGAGGAAAAAATTATTACTACATTCCTTAAGGCACAATATATACACAATACCCCGAGCTCACAAGAGCCAACGCGTTTCGAATCCACCCAATTCACGGTTTCTCCTCAGGACTTGGACAAGGTTGAAATCTTAAAAGCGTGCGCTGATAGCGTCCGCCCTGTGTGTAGAGGAATAATTGAAACCTCTTGCCTGACGGTTCAATTTGCCATACGATGTAATCTGAAAAATCTTTAGTTAGAAATCCCAGTTGCCACAGAGACTTTTCAAAGTTGTCTGACGGCTTGACTGTAGTCAGTAATTGGCGCCTCACTGCCAGAGAATCAATTTCAATCCATGGGGCTGCTCAGGCGACGCCCATCCCATTCAACACTTCTTTAAACTTAGTCTGGATTCAATTGTTTTAGAACATTCTCCACACTCCGATGTCTGCTGCAATTCAGCAAATGTAGCAGACATCGGGTGTGTGAGAATGTTCTAAAACAATTGAATCCAGACTAAGTTTAAAGAAGTGTTGAATCGGGATAGGCGTCGCCTGAGCAGCCCCATGGAGTGAAATTGATTCCCTGACAGTGAGACGCCAATTACTGACTACAGTCAAGCCGTCAGGACAACTTTGAAAAGTCTCTGTGGCAACTGGGATTTCTAACTAAAGATTTTTCGTTACATCGTATGGCAAATTGAACCGTCAGGCAAGAGGTTTCAATTATTCCTCTACACACAGGGCGGACGCACATCGCACCGCTTTAAGATTTCAACCTTGTCCAAGTCCTGAGGAGAATCCGTGAATTGGGTGGATTCGAAACGCGTTGGCTCTTGTGAGCTCGGGGGATTGTGTATATATTGTGCCTTAAGGATTGTAGTAATAATTGTTTCCTCTTGTGTAGGCAACATTGGTTTTAAGACATAACCCCCGGCCTCTTGGCCTAGGCAGGACAATTAACAACGTCTAGTTAAGAATTTAACGTCCGCTTGGTGCCTTATGTAAAAACTAGGACTGGTGTTGTACTCTCAATGTTAATGTTATTTCACCACGATTGTCTAAGTTTGTTTCACCTGTCATTTTTGTCTTTGAATTTTTTCGTTTTTAAGTGGAATATAACACTGTGTATAAATGTGTTTTTGTAAGTGTGGTGTTCTGTAAATGGAAGGTTTCTTTTCTGAGACATGAAAAATATTTATTTGCTTTGCTATTCTAAATAATTTAAAATAAGCTAAATAAAGCAATAAGAACCCTAGAATTGATGGTCTAGGGTATTCTTTTTAAAGTATGCAAACTAGTCCTTCTGGACATACTCTTTTCTCTTGTACTGTACTGGAATGGCTGCTGGGTTCGGAGGGAGTGGTCCCCAGAAGGGTTGGAAATATTCTTATGCATACAGCCCACTCATGCTGGAACACCTATCTGTTTAAGAAGCACCCTCACCCCCTCCCCCCTCCACCCCCAAATGCCCCTGAACTGAATCTCTGGGCGATGCCGGGCTGCACAGAATTGGGCTCCAGAATGGAGGCCACCACATGGATAAACTCGGGTAACACAATCTGGAGAGACCTTTTTACTAACAAAATCCTCTGCACGTTTGAAAATCTGGTGGATGACTATTGTGTACCGCCGGGTTCTTTCCTCCTCTACGCCTCGCTAACTCATCATTTACATACAGTTTGGCATAGAACGCATGACAAACCAGACACATCCAACCTCCTCCAGGTAGTGCTTACACATGGGGTTGGCTGCCACGCTGTCACACTCCTATACAATTCCCTATGAGCGGAAAGAGGAACGTCCCTCACTGCTCTCCGCACCTACTGGGGCAAGGCGCTATCCACTACACTAACAGACAAACAATGGACACAATGTTTAGGGTCCCGAAGTACATCTCCATGAACGCCAGACTCAAATATACTCAGTTTAACTACCATCACCACACTTACCTTACTCCCTACAGACTGGCGTGTATGTATCAAGGGGCTTCGGACTCCTGCACAAGCTGCCAAGTCACTGCGGCCAATTTTATCCACATGGTATGGACAAGTCCTCAGCTGATTCCCTACTGGGATAAGATAACTGAAGTACTCTCCGAGGCCCCAGGGACTACACTCTGCACAGATAGTCTTCATTATCTCCTATGGATAACCTCCCACTCGGCTGCGCGTAAAGCCACCAACAAATTTCTTGACCTGGCTGTGGTCTTGACCAAGCAAAAAATAGCAATGTACTGGAAATCGGCAGTGTCCCCCATTAGATTGTGGCTCATCAATCTACGCGCTGGCATTATGGCAGAACAGGAAGCGCTATACACCGCAGGGACAGGCCAACCGACCTCATCTCACCCTCCAGACTGGCAAAGATATCTGGAGGTAGTGGAGTCTAGATTTGTGGGCACTCCGATCTGACCCAGGAACCGGTGGCATGACCTCCCTTGGCCCCCACACCCCCACTCACCAGGTAAATGCCCCCTGCATACAGTGAGAAAATACACTAGTCAATGACCCTGAAAAATCGGGCTCCTCCTCTCCTTCTTACCCCTTCTAACACACCACGCTGACACTACCAGCAGTCACACGAATATTTACCCACATTTAGAAATGTTCTTAGATTGCTTAGTGATATATTTTATAATAAGCAATTGTTCTTGTTGTTGCAATGGTCTGAACATATGCATATTGCAGAAGCGTATGTGATCTATGTATAATATATGAATTGAAACCTCTCCAACAAATGTAAGGATATCTCTTCAGCAGCATTGCTTAATTATATGAGTATACTCCTTGTTGTCAAATGTGTTGTCTCTCAAAACATCAATAAAGAAATATATATTTTTTTTAAATCTATCACATTGGTTCCAAATGTCAATATGGCTTGATACCTATGTGTTTGTGTGTACCTAGTTTGTCAGTATGGTTGAGACAAACGTGTGTTTTGTACTGTTGGCATCACATTGTTACCCAATATTGACATTTACACATTAATGGGGCCTATATGTACATTGCATGCCCCAAATGGACTGTACAATTACTTCTTCCAGTGTTGTTCCAGAAACTTCAGTTAACATACAAGTATACTGCCATGTGTGACACACTTACTTATGAACACAGTATTTGTTCACACACTATTGATTTTTGGAACTTTAACTGATACCGAGACTAGGTACGCCATTGAGTAAACACTTATCTCCCACTTATCTATTATATACCCTTAGTACTCATATTGACTTGCCTTGTGTACCACATGATTTTTGTCTCGATTCGTTAACCATTGAAGATGAAGTGATTCCGTCCATTTACACACTGTGAGATGACACAATACTACATACAGATGTTCTGTTGTTACTGCCATTGCAGGACTAGTGAGGGCATGACAGAATGGAAACCCATTGTCTACACATTGTAGTACGTTGTTCCCACTATGTGCACATGACAATGGGGCCAGATATTTGGCAAAGTGGCACTGCATCACAGGGAAAGGGCAGGAGTGCACAGTATTTAGGCCTTACGGCATATCCTTTCCTTTCATCCTGCACTGGCACACAGTGGGCTGCCTAGCATAAACACAGACCCCTTGCATCATGGTGAAAGTGTGCCTGTGTTATATGCAGGGTGTTTTAGTGCAGGAAGGGGTGCCTTCCTGCACATAAACAATCCTTAGAGACATATTCCTCTATCTATGTGGGCCACAGAATGCAGCACACATAGGAAGCGAAAATGAACTGAATGACAAGTTATTTATCCTTGTTACACATCACCTGGGGAGGCATTTTTATTTGATGCATTCCCAGGGTTACCTGGTTTGGCATTCATAAAATGCAACATAAATCATGGGAGTTGCATGGAAACACCCACACAATGCCCATAGAACACCTCCCTTGCACAGAGTAATGCAACACAGCATTTTGCGCTGAGTTGCATTACTTCAGATTTCAGATGCCATGCATAGCCATGCAGAGCAGCTTTGTGTGTCTTCAAATATCTGAATTAGGGGTTTGCATCACACATGCACCACGATGCCTGGTGCTAGTATGAGGCACATCTCTCATACATATGCCCCTAGCGCCATCGACAGACACAAAAAAGGCTATTATGTCATACATTTCTAAATTTTAGTTGGTATGTTGTATACTTCAGATTTCCTTCCTAACAAGTAGGCCATTCCCATATTGCCCATGGAAGCGCTCATTGATGATACTGTGCCTGAAGATGTAGGCATCATGCGCACTGCCAGGGTATTTGGCCAGCATATTGATGAACATCCCCAGATGGTCCACTATGGCCTGGACATTGATGGAGTAGGTTTTCTTCCGGTTCTAGTACAGGTGGAATGTTTCGGCAGGGGGAACCAATTGCCCATGTGTGCAATCAATGGCACCTAAGACAATGGGGAAATCATGCAATGGCATAGAAGCCTTGTTTGGTGTCCATCTGTTGTTGTTGGGTCTTGGGGAAGAGGAGGTACTGGGGTGTGAGCCTGATTATGGCATTCAGCACAGAGAGTAGGAAGGCAGAAAATGATGGCTGTGATATTCCTGCCACTCTGGCTGTTGTGATCTGGAAGGAACCAAATGCCAGCATGTGGAGCACTGCCTCCAGTTTGACCTGTGGAGGCATGGTATTGGACCTGACAATTGGTGACTGGAAACTTGGCCCAATCTTGTGGAGCAATTGAATGATAGACTCCCTCCTGAGTCTGTAAAATTTGATGACCTCCTCCTCACAGAGGTCAATGAGGGATACATGCTTCCAGTACACATGCTCCCTTCTCCTTCACTGCCTATGTGGTGGTGGTGGTCTCCTCGCGACTCCCAGCTGCGGGATGACCACCTCCATGGCATAGCTGAGCTTGCCAAATTGTTTTGTATGGTTTGACTTTTTATGCCACATCGTCATTTCCTATGCCTGGGCTGCCGATGCTCCGAAATTTTGATACATTTCAGGCTTTGCCCACCGACAATGCATCACACATTGACAAAGCCATAAATATCACTGTGTTAGATTACGTTTCATTTTGCGGGGGAACACCTACCGTGCATATTTTAATTTGTGCATTGCGCAGCTGGTTTAGGAGCAGCTTTTGTCCAACAGGGGAGTTCAAAGAGCAACCCATTTGGGTAGATGCTTCATTTTGTAAATATGGAGTACTGCTTGCGCCGCTTTTTCGTCAAAATTAGTGGTGCAGCGCCGGCGCAAGCCTCTCATAAATATGCCCCTCAGTTTGCAGAGGGATATGTGTATTGTGCAAAGTCTGGAAGCTCTATGCTACATGTTGGATAGTTCTGCTGTTTGAAGTCTGAGCTTGTACAACCTCTGCCTTTATGTACAGTCGGCGATGCGACGAGCGCAAGGTAAGTTGTTTTATTTATTTATTTATTTATTTAATTTTACCTATCCCGTCGTCTGTCGACTCCCGCCCCGCCCCGCTCCACCGCTCTTACCAGTGCCGGCCGCGCAGGCTTGCGAGTGGTAAATTGTATCCCACTCATAATATGCCCTGTTTGGAATACATCACAAATTACAAACAAGAGGGGGCATTAAAGAGGCATCAGCCACCTCTTGTGATTCGTTAAGAAAAAAATCAATGGTTTGTGACTGCAATAGCAGTCGCAAACCATTGATCACCTAGGGCCAGATGTAGGAAGCCAATTTGCGCTCGCAAACGCTGAAATTCGCAGAATTTCAGCGTTTGCGATCGCAAATTAGCAGTGTGCAATGTAGCACACAATGAGCCCCTCGCAAAATAAGGAATCGCATAATTTGCGATTCCCTATTTTGCGATTGCATTTAAGGAATCGCAAATTGCGAATCCTTAAATGCAATGGAAGTAGCACAAAAGAAAGTGCACTTTAGCCTTAAGGAATCACTAATTACCACCAACTTCAAGTTGGTGGTAATTAGCGATTTCCTTTAAAAAAGCACTTTTTGGCTTTTTTAAAAGTGCCATGTGGCACACATTCATGCCCTTAGGGCATGTATGTGCGCCACATGTGCACACATGCACATTTCAGGGGTACAACAGGGTGTCCCTCTGGAACCCTTGCACCCTTGAAATTGCGCACGCAATTTGCGAGTACCTATTGGGTACTCGCAAATTGCGTGCGCAATTCCCATTCATTCCTATGGGCCTCTAGGCCCATAGGAATGAATGGGAAGGTGTTCCTTGGTTGCGAATCGCAATTTGCGATTCGCAATTAAGGAATATTAAGGAATCGCAAAAAATATTGCGATTCCTACCTACATGGCATTTTGCGAGTCCTTAATATCGATTCCCTAAAAATCGCTATTAAGGAATCGCAAAAATGCTTTTACCTACATCTGGCCCCTAGTTGGGATTTAACTGATTCACAAAGAGGAAACTGTCCCGAGGGACCAGCTTCCACTTTGGGAATCATGCGATGGCCTAAGTGGAAGCAGGCATTATTCCAAAGGATCACTGCCTGCCCTCGTCCCAAGAAGTGTTCTTAAAAAGACAATACATTATTGAAAAAAGAACTAACGGCACCTTTTCTGGACATGGACTGCTTTAAAAAAAAATCCATTTGGTTATGCAAATGCAAGGGTGGAGGTCTGATGCCCCTTGCATTTGCAAATAATCACAGGAGCAAAGTGAGACCTCCGTAATTAATAATAATTAAGTAGCTCATTTTGCGACCCCTTGCGGTAGGACAATGTGCAATGCGACCTCGTAGATCGTAGGCCATATTGCAAATTGCTTTCCGATTTGCAAGACAGTCAGTGTACAAATTCCACATCTTGGTATATAAAGGGACATTACACACCAGTTCCCTTGTTTTCTAACGGCACCTTTGTTTACCTCAGCTAAATCTAATACCTGCCCAAAAGTGTTAGCTGGGAATGCGACCAGGTGGCCCACTACCATTCATCTTGCCACCAAGGACCATCCAACAGCAAGCGTGTATGTGTGCTCTAAAATGTCTGCTTAAATTGTAGTTCAGTCTGTGTAATTGTAGTCATCCAGTGTTTTATATGCATTAACCAACCACAAGCTGCACCACTGTAATTATGCAGAACTTGAATACACCACTGCAAACAAGATTACCTCTCTGCCGTGGATCCCTGAAACAGTTAAGATTAGATTTTAACCTAAACTGCTTTTAGAGTATTCCCTATGCTTATGAAATATATATTTAACTCAAAAATGCTCCTGATAGAGCTGGAATACAATAAGCGTTTTGAAAAAAGATTATTCAATTCAAACAAAACTACAAATTACATGGCACTCTGGTCGCTGTTTGTTAGCAGACACTCCGGTGTGTCGTCTTTGTCTCCACAATGTCTACCACTTTTAAGTCTAAACGTTCTGGATAGAGGCCTACGATATACGCAATCCGAGGCCTTAAAAAATCCTTATGGGTGCTCTGTCCCCTAGGATAGATGCTCTACAATATACTGAACCCCGAATGTTAAAAATCCGTAAGAGTGCGCTGTCTCCTTCCTAAATTTTCCACGATTCCGGCCACTCTTGACTGAAAACACGATTACCAGGCGCTGTGAATTCTTTTTCTGATGGATCTGCGGCGTCATACAGTTAACCACCCGCTATTGGTCACTGTCAAAGGCCTCAACGTAACGAGGGCCGGACTGGGCACCAAAAGCAGCCCTGGTAAAAATGTTCAAGCCAGCCCTGCTCCCTTCCTCCTCTCGTCTCTCGCTCCTTCTCTGTCTCTCCGCCCTCTCCTGACAGCCACCCTCCGTGCCTCCTGTAATTACACTGGGAAGCTGGTGAATGTGTCAGAGGCGCCAGCAGCAGCCCACTTGCCTTAAAATCCGTCCTCCAGTCGCTCCAGCCCACAAGGGAAATGCCTGGTGGAAAAAGCAAGTAGTTTGGGCCTGAATGTTACAGCTGTTCTGCTGGACCAGTTGGACCCTCTAGTAAATAGGAACCAAGCAGGAAGTGCTTAATTTGAGCCCCTGGTTGCAGGCGGTGCTCACAGACACTCATTTTTTGGGGGATCAACACTTTTCCCTCATCAGACTTTGAGCAAGAGAAAGAAAAACACAAAAAGGAGAAAGAAGGAGAAAGAAAGAGTAAAACCAGAAGGCTGTGACAAAGGGAGAAAGCACAGATGAGAAGGGACCTGAAAGAGAGAGTGAGATAAACCGGCAGAGTGTGTCTGGTGGTGGATGAAAAAGGCATGAAGTGGAAAAGACCACGCCGACTCGGTATTCAGGACCCCAGACATTCTATAATGCTGGATGCTGAAGTAAACTTTGCTCCCCAGCACTAACTCTAATACAAATTAGGCACTGCCTGCAGAGAAACAAAAGTGCTACAATTAGGACCCCTCCTCTCCTCCCATCCCTCCAATAAAGAAGCAGGCTTGGACGCCTGCTCTCTCTGCAGTACCTGACATTGTTTTAGGCACAAATAATAGTCAACATGAAATGCCTAATGCAGATAACACTCAGTAAATCGGAGTTTTTATGGGTGCACTTTTTGGCTGCATAGGTTGATTGAATTTCAGGAATGCAAAACGAAACCAGAGTACACAGTATCAGTTTACAGTCACTCTGTTCTACACACCTCTAGCAGCTCTTCCAGATATCCTGTCATCTCACTGAAGAATAATTAGTTTATGAAAAATTAAATATTTATCCTCCATGTTGATTTCTCACTGAACACTTCCCATCACCAGAAAAGCCTCTGAACTCACAACTGTCCAGAGCGTTGCTTAGAGAATGACATTAGTGGGATGTGAGTCTGAGATTTCGCAACAAGCGACAGTGTACCCAACTAAAGAGGACCTGTGGTGGGCTGTGGCATGATTTAGGGCGGACCCATTTAGGGAAATTAATTTGGAGCTTGGAAAATTAAGGAATGTACTTGGGAGCATTATTATATAGATAGAACCCTAAGCAATAGTTTGCTACAAAGCCTAG